>JAJSME010000015.1:0-612127 GCA_021235465.1 Umbelopsis sp. PMI_123 | reverse complement strand
TGTCCAAACGATATCCAAGTTTTCAGTTTTGGTGCATACTGAAAAATTCGATGATATATCTTTATCAGAAATAAATTGCCTCAACAAATATGATCAACAGCACATGGACCAAAGAAGATGAAAACTATTTTTCAAAAACACATTTTACAACTGTCTATACAAGTCCTTGTGTCCAGCTTCACGCCATAACCAAAGCATAAGTATTATAAGCGAAGTCTGCAAGATAGCATGCCGATTTAACAAAGAATTTCTCTTCCGTCTTGGCTGAGGGTACTGTGTATACCAGGATTTGTGCACAAGCCAGCCATCTGATAAAGCAGTCCCGGATTCTCTTTTGAGCATCCTGAATAATCATTGTACTTTCCGTTCAACCGCCGACTGTCGCCTCGTTTTTCTACACAGCCTGACATTTTCTCAGATGCCATGAAAGCAAAGGCATGCACAACCTGTCGCCAGCGAAAACTAAAATGCGATGCTCCACAGAGGTTTCCACAAAGCTGTTCACGGTGCTACAAATTGCAAAAGGCCTGCCTTTTGATCCTAATTTCAAACGAATCTCTAAAAATGATCGGCTACAACAAGTCGAACAGCAACTGCGTAGCATTCAGCAGGCACAGGAGCCTAATGCCAAGCCCACCAGTGAAATCCATGTGCTAAACTCAAACTTCGAGAATGAGGATGAAAAAGAGCTCCAGCCCTGTACTAGCAGCAAGCAGATCGCCAACATCAATTTGACAGCGGACCAAGTGACAGACATTTTTCAGCTGTATTTCGAAAAGTTACATATATACCTGCCATTTCGGATGAGTCGATCGATCGAAACCATCTACGAAGTGTGCCCCTTGCTGTTCTGGGTAATCGTTGCTGTGGCGAGCTGTGATCAGGTCATGGTGCAAGATCTGATTCCACATATCAAGCAAATGGTGTCTGAAATTACGCTCAAGCCTGCTCGAAACGTCGAGATTGTGCAAGCACTGCTCATTCTTTGTATGTGGCCATTTCCGTATCATTCCCAACTGGAGGATCCATCATTCATTTATAGTGGCATGGCCATGCATATTGGCCTTCAAATAGGGCTTCATCGGCCCGAGTTTACCTTCGAGTTCAGCTCGAAGGAAGACGTACTTCGTTCCAGTGCACATATACGACGTACAACTTGGATAGCTTGCTTTATAGTCAACCAAATGCAAGCGACAGGACATGGTGTTCCAGCAACAGTGCCTCAGGACTATAATTTGCTGTCATCGCTTGACCATGACCTCACTCCTGTCTATCTCGCTCAATTGGGCCATATCACTAGGTTGACTATTACCTTCACTGCCGCCATTGGATTCAATGCCGCAAATCTGCAAGGTTTGATTGAGCCTCATGAACGAATGAATATGATAAAGCTGTACGATCGAGAATTCTCTTATTTGAAATTAACCAAGCTTAGAGAGATGGATCAGAATATTGAAGTGATCTTTTTGGCTGCTCAGTTACAGCTGTTCAGCTTTGCACTGCACGACGATATATCTGATTCGCTGGACCTGGTTGCAACCGTACAAAAAGCTGAAACAACTGCGTGCAAGTTGATCCAACTGGTATCCCAATCCGAGTTAGAGTTCGTACCAGGCTATTGGTCGCGGTATGTCATCCTAGCTGCTGTCATGCTGCTCAAGATTCTAAAGTCACCAAACGCCGGCAACAGCTACCTGATCAACAATCAAATCACATTAGCTCATCAGATACTCAATTCGATCACAAAGATTGACGACGATGGCAACCAGCGATCAGACCGTCTACTGCTGTTGTTCTCAGTGCTGGAAGATAAAAAGAAATGGCCCGCTATTCAATGTCGACTGGCGGCATCACTAGTATACGACGCCATTCGAGTTTCGAAAGAATACTATGAAGAAATACTAGATATCATCATGAATCCAAGCGACAGACAAAACACTCTATCGGAGACGCATTCAATTGATTCTTTACTGCAACAACACATTGGCCATCAGCAGGAATAGATGTACAGAAAAGAAAAAGTAAAAAGCAAGAAAGAATGAATGCATGCGTTGTTCATATTGTGTAAAAGAAGTCGGGATGTGCATTGCCCAGATCTTCATAGCTTCGATCTCTCTGACTGGCAGCTTCGGGACTATCTTGAGCTGCTCTTTTCCTCTTGTTCTTGACTCGTAGCATACAGATACATATCAGCGACGACACGATGCAGACGAAAATGGCAGCGATCACGAATGATATACCGCTGACGTAGTATGGCGGTGTGGTGAACAGTAGATTTGCGATCACACCAAAAAGTTGTGCAATCATGTTGATTCCCGCTGCTGCGGTCGCACGTCGAGTGAAACCAATGATGTTCACATTGGTCCAAGTCAAGACGATTGGAATGCATGGATAAATGCCAAGCGCAATGATGCATAGTGCTACATAACGAGCAACAACCACCGTTCGAACCGCTAGGAGAATGATGTATCCTACCAAGGCAACGGCAGCGAGGCCAACCAAGATGGGGCCACGCAGTTGGAATCGATCAGACATATGGCCGAAGAAAATTGTGGAAGCGAAAGCAACAACATAGACTGGCACTGTGTATTTTTAAAATGTTTAGTGAAGTGAAGCCATGTTCATACTTGTAATAAAAATTCGTCGTACCTGTCATCAACTGGGCGTTAACACTAGAATAGCCCATTCCTTGTATGATGGATGGCAAAAAATTGGACAGGGAGGACATTGCTATGATCGTGCCGGCGTATGAAGCAGTCAAAAGGTAGAAGATGGGTTGCTTGAAGATAGCAGATATGTGAGCCTTGTTGATTTTAGCATCCAAGGTATTGAATGCTGATTCTGAGCGAGCCATGGCAATTCGCTTCTCGTCAGCAGTGAAACCACGACTTATTTTTTCTGGCACTGGTGGCATAAACAGAAACACAATGATGGAAAAGCCAATGGACATCAATCCCTCAATGAGAAACAACCACTGCCATGGCTTGAATGGTGGCCTGTTGGAGAAATTGTTTTCTAGGCCGTAGGCAATCAGACCATTGAAGGCGCCAGCCAACGACGACACTGAGAAGAAGATGGCTCCGCGGGTTCCGAGCTCCGTCACTCTGTACCAGAGCGACAGGTACAGAGGAGCAGCCTGTAAGAGACCTTCAGCTAGACCTATGCACACTCGAATACCTGTTGCCTGTCCATAGTTTGTAACTGTGAGCATCAGCACTGTTAGGACCTATGTGTACGAGTTATATGCACAAAGTGCTTATTAGAAGGATGTACCCAGGATATAAAACAAATTTTATAATTCAACGGTGAGTACTACTTACACCCCATAAGCAGCAGGAAAACGCAAATATATTGGGTGGGCTGACTCGTCGCAGAAACAAAGTACCCATTGGTTGAGCAAGAATGTATCCAAGGTAGAACAGAGCAGCGACAAGCGTCCATTGGCTTGATGTGGCACCAATGTCTTTTTGCATGCCTGCGACTTGAGCATTGCCAATATCAGACCGATCCATGGATGACAGGATATAGAGAATTGTGAGAAGAGGCAATATTCTCAAATCGATTTTCCACAAAAGACGTCGTTCGATGATTTTATCATCTTCTGATGCTGCCTGGGATTCCTGTGACCCTACTTGACTAAGTTCAGAGATGAATAGTTTGTCAGGCGTATCGGATTGATCCATATTCTTTTTTGATTTAAAAAAGTTCACCTTCTTTGTGGGGATTATTTAACTGGCGGCGAACTCGCTATGTTAGCCGATTTTCGCACTTCTTGGCAAATTTTACCACGTTAAAAATTTTCTGTCGGCATCAATTTCGATGTTCGCTCCACAATTCTGTTGTCCATTATGACCAGGAGCTTCCCGGACTTCTTATTTTTGACTATTCCGCACATTATCTAGTAAAACGAGTTCAATCAAAATTGTAAACCCTATTGGCATGCTCTATTACGGTTACAGTGAAGCATTGCTATGCAAAGGCTTGGCCATGGCACTCAGCCTGTCATTGTTGACGACGGCTTATGGAAGCTTGTTCTTAAGAAAGCCTACGCCTGCGTAAAGCTTGTATTCGCAACCTCGGTCCCATTTTCGATTCCTATTAGCCTTATGGTGGTGTCACGATTCTTATTTCCTCTGCATCTCAGCTCTTGTACTCTGAGCTGTATTCATATATCATCTTCTCAACTTCCAATACAAACATAGAACAAAACGAAATTCATAGTGCCTCGTATGATGATGAACAGGACGTTGATGTGAAACAGATTAACCAAGATGAGGTGACTTTTGGCTAAGAGAAAGACATTGTTCAAGTTAGAGAATCAAGCATGATTACGGTCATCAAATGGAGATATGTCAAGAACAAGTTGTTCCTATTTCTTATTTTATTTTGAAGTAAGTAAAGGAGAAACGTAATGACTCTCTTATGAGGTCGATTTTGTCATGAAGAGTACCAATAGCAAATGCTCTGTGGAATGGATAAGGAAATTGATAGATCATCGCATTAAGGCAGGATCTACAATCGGTGAAGCTGGTACAGAAGATACATCAAATGCAATGCTGTGTATGTGATCTAGGAACGGAAATAAGTGGAAAGTATAATGAGTATGATAGGGTCGTACAACAAAACTGCGTGAGAGTTGATGTAACAGGCTCCAACATGTGCAGAATAATTAGTCCAGCATGGAGTAAATATAAGCCTACTTAGGTCATCCTTTCCACCCAACATGACATATCCACCACATTCCGGGTTGTCATAAGCCGTGCAGTCGTGATTGATTTGACCTTAGGATTTGAAGGCATTTTGTATAGAAAGGAGACGCAGGCAAACGATACAGAGATGCTCGGAGAAGCTCGAAGCTTGACAAAGAACAAGAGGGATGACTTGCTCATTTCATAAATAATGTGATGGTTGCCCTTTCCAAGCATGATCAGCATATCTTGAGCCTTGCGATGGGTAATGCTCCTATTCACTCGTCAGGAGCCATTGGAGACAACGTTCAAGCAAAGATCATAAACTTCTCCTACTATTATGTATTCGCCATTTCTCAATCCTATTGAATAGTTTGGTGTAAAGTGAAAGAGATGTTAACAGAAAGAAAACTCACTGAAGGAAATAATGAAGCTGACATGCTCGAATCGTCCATGCATACCAACAAGTAAAATAAATGACTGTCGAGGTTGCTTTATGCACTGAAGATCTTAATAAGTAGCAATGGTTTATTGAGAATGGAATAACTAGTCTTTTCATTTGCTTTTGGAACGAACGACTTGGGTGTGTTCTAGCAGTCACACGGTATTTTGGAGGAAGGTTTTTTTCATTGGACGGGCGCAGCCATATCCGCTCACTTGGCTGCATTAACGCAGCCACAATTCTTGCACGTCCGTAACTGCTTGTCGTTTGCATATCTTTCTACTATGGGCTTCAATTGTGTACCCAAATCTACGCAATGGAATGATTCCTCATAGACAATCATTTTACAGTCCTTACAATACCACCGAAGACGATCTATTGTAAATAAAAATCAGTCATCTGATTGGTGGACCAAATCTGACAAGACACAAAATGGACAAATTACCAATATGATGTGGTTCTCGTATCTTTTCTATGACAATGCCGACTGTGTTGGCGTAGCGAATTGGGCTGTGTGGTACATTTCCTAGAATATGATTGTGCATTAGCATGAAGTCATACAAATTGTGGGGAATGGACAAGGACCCAATTATATTTTTCGTTATCTTACCTGGAAGCAAATACATCTCTCCTTCATTGATAGTGATATCTTTAAAATCTCCATCCACGAATACTCTTAATGTCATATATCCTCTGTACTGGTAGAACCATTCCTAAAGGAATGAAGCCAAAGCGATGAGAAAATGGGCAAAAAACGAAGCCAACAGTTTATAATCGATAAAAATTGAATACCTCAGTCTCGTTTATGTGAAAGTCGGTGCGGGCATTCGGTCCACCTACAGCCATGACCTGGGTGCCATTACCAACTTGCAACATGTAATTGCCGATCGGCGGCTTAAGCTTGTCTTCATTCTCGGAGAGCCATTTTGCCAAGTTCAATGGCGACGGGATCTTTGTCATGATGTCAAAGGAAAAAGGAATGTGAGTTCGACCGGAAATAGCGGAGTTAGGTTGAATTAAAATGGCTTTTTACCGTGAAGTGGCCCAAATTGGCAATTTACGATAATCTTTTGTTTGCAGTTGAATGAACGCTTTTTATGATGATTATTTTTGTCAGTTTTTTTTTTTTAAAAAACTCTATGAGATGTCTTTTTGTACAAGTGGAAATACATCCAAAAAAAAGAAGAAATATAATACACGTGTTGAACGTGGAAGAGATAGGAGGATTCAAAGAAAATTTTGGAGAAGGCGGGTCATCCGTCGTCAACAATGAAGAGAGATTACAAATCATAACCTTTCTTCCATACCGAGTCACTAATTTTCGTTACTTCTCTCATTTCTCGTACGTCATGAACTCTGATGATGTTTGCTCCTCCAGCAATGCTGGCGGTAACAGCAGCCGCTGTACCATAGCCGCGTTTGGATGCTTCCGAGACACCAGTGGCGTCACCAATAAACTTTTTACGTGAGGCTCCAACCAGGCAAGGGAATCCTTCCAGAGGGGCGTCATGACCGATAATTTGCTTCATGTCTCGAAGAATGTCAAAGTTCTGACTTCCAGTCTTGGCGAATCCAATGCCAGGGTCTATAATGATATTCCAACGATAAACTCCGCTGCTGATAGCTTGATCCATGAGATGTTGGAGCTTCTGATTGATGTCTTCTACAACGTCATCGTTTTCGTATGTTGTATTCTCCTTACTCTGCATGGTAGTTGCTGTTCCTCGCATATGCATGAGACATACTGGGACCTTGATCTTAGCCATTACAGAGAGCATTTCAGGATCACGACTACCGCCGCTCACGTCGTTGATAAGATCAGCACCAGCTTGAATAGACGCCTCGGCAACTTGAGCACGCCATGTATCAATGGATATAGGAAGATTGAATCCTTTGGCTCGCAATGCTTTGATGACTGGAACGACTCTTCGGATTTCTTCTTCCACAGGGAATGTTTCATCTGCGTTGGCACGAGTCGACATTCCACCAATATCGATTATATCAGCTCCTTCCTCAGCCATACGTTCTGCATGCGCAACAGCCGTCTCTATATCGGTGTGCTTGCCACCATCAGAGAAACTGTCAGGAGTAGTATTAAGAATACCCATGATATAGGTCTTTTCATTCCATTTCCACATGGTCTTAGCGTTGCGGTGCATGGGCAACACTTTGTTTATCTTGAGAGGACCTTGGGGAGATTCAGCGGTCACCTTCAACAACTGGGATAACAATTGTCCGCATGTGCGGAAGAGAGTCGGATGTTCCATGTCTTTTGCAATGCTGAAATGGTAAAAACTTAGCTATTTTAGGCACCCAACTCTTTCTGTTTACAGACAGTAACTTACTCGCATAATGGCCACAGTACAAATTCCCGTTCTTGAATTTTCGGGTGTGGAATGGTCAAAACATCAGAATTGTAGACAATGTCATCGTAGAATAAGATATCCAAGTCAATAGGGCGAGGAGCATTGCGGAAAGAGGGTTGTCGTCCAAGTTCAGCTTCGACTTCCTTCAACTTGCGTAACAGTTCCTCGGGTGATAAACTTGTCAAAACCTAATACCAGGCAAAGTGAGCATGAATGCAATGCTGTCATCTAGCTAAACCCAATCAAGCTACCAACCTTAATAGCACCATTCAAGAAGGGTGGTTGTTCAGTGTAATACATGGGAGGGGTTTCGTACAAAAAGCTGGTGTCCACCACAGTGCATGAACACTGACTCTCCAACAAAGCGAGCGCACTCTCGATATTGGCGATGGGATTACCGACATTGGATCCTAGAGCAATAAAAGCTGAATAAGTGTAGTTTGCCGGGATATCTGCAAATCGACTTTGTTCCATAAAGTGCGCGTACGTCTTGCCACCCTTGTGTTCTTCCTCTTGAATGTCCTTGAGCCATTGCTGATCACGAGTAATTTCAACGCCGGCACTTTCAGCAAACACCAATGCGCTGGGTTTCTCCACCTTGACAGTAATCTTGCTAACATGGCACTTTTCGAGACAGATTCTAGCTATGGCTGCAACGAAGGCTTCAACAGTTTTGTAGCCTGATGCTTCAATATGTCGAGAAACAGATCGAACAATTGTACGGAGGTGATATGACTTTTGCTCCTCCGAGTGGGTCAAAGGGTAGATCTTGAGATTGATAACAACGACTTGTTTTTCTTCTCGTTCCCAAGGATTGACACCAATAATAGTCGAAAGCTTAAGGTCTTTGACAAAAACAATGTCTTCATAGCCATATCCAGAAATGTCCCCAACAGTTTCCAAGCTAACATTGGACGCTCCTCCAGTTTTCTCTTGCTCTTCTATAGCAGCTGCCAAGTCGGTAAGATCAGCGCTGGTTCTGGTTACTTCAACGCCAGCAGAGGCGGCATGTAAGAGAGCTCGAGGCTGTTCGACCTTGACAGTGGCCTTGACAGCTCCAAACTTGATAATACCGACTTTGACGATAGCATGCGCCAATTCCTCAAAGGAGCGAAAGGTGGTTTCTTCGGCAACCTTGGTAACAGCCTTAGTGACATGGCCATAGTGAATGGATTTAGTGACGTGATCAGAGTCGCCTGCCAGGGTAATGTCTGTGTACAAACAGACGTTGATGACTACAGGTTGTGTTTTGTACCTCTCCCAGGAGTCTACACCAACAGTGTTGCGAACAACCAGATTCTTGATCAGAATCTTGTCCGTTTTTCCCGATTCTGTGGACATTCTGTTAACAACACTTGTCATCTCAGAGCATAAAACTGCCTATTTTAAAAAAAATGGAGAATTTTCAGCCGATCACGTGGATGACCATTTTGCCTTTGGTTGGATGGTTTTGCATTATGGATTTTAAGCCCATACAGTTGGCCAAGCAACAAGACTAAAAACTTGATTATCATTACATTATGGAAATAAATATGTATGGTCAACAATTCCTCAAGATGTCTTTGTGAAGTTTCAGTTTTGAACTGGAAAGGCGCTTTCTAGAGGCGGTACGATGTTAATTTCATATGGTGGTGACAGCGGTTGGATAATTTCACTACAAAAAATTTCGACTGACTCTGATAAATAATCTACCTGTCTTCCATTTTACGATTTATACAATAATATCCACAAATCATCTAACAAAGAAAGATGTTGAAGTTATAATCAAGGTATGTTCACACAGTATGAGTAGGCTTGATGATGCGTCCAATCAGGTAAGGAAGGCAAACATGAAAAATGTGGTAGCAAATCGTGAAACTGTTTACAGCTTCATTCATTAAATTAGTCTAGGGTTTTCCTAGCTTCTCAGCGGAAGTGGTTAAGAGGAGTAGAAATAATAATCATGGGCTTGTATTTTATCGCACGTTTATTTTGTTTGTTGGTACAAGTGTTCAATTTTTGGTGTAAATAGCAGATATGACGCGAATGTATCCCCTATATTATCAAATGGCAAATCTCTTTTCTTACAACTCTAGAAGGGTTGTCATATAAACAATAAAATATTTGGAGGCTATTATGCAAACCATAAGTTCCATTATGCTCATGGTAATTTTATAGCATGGATGACTTTCATGCGCAGAGTTTTGGTTACAGATACTCAAAAACATTAGGATGAATGGCCTCCAAATCTGAGGCACCTTCACTATATTCTATCAAGCGGTGTATATGTTCTATCCACAATCTATCCTTGTAAAATGAAGATTTGTAAAACTGTCAAATAGTGGCACTCCATATATTTGATAACGATTGGCATTCTTGACGATGTCACTGAGTTTACCTTTCATGTTACTTGATACACAACATCCACCTAACGTTGGTAATTTCATGGCTCTTACAGTTGCCAGCCAAAATGCTTCCTTTGAGATATCCATCTTAGCTACATCCAACTGACGTATACATCTCATTTTTTTTTCATAAACATGGAGCATTATAATATAATATATTCACCATACTATCACTAATTTCAGCAACTGCCGTAGTAGAACATTCAGCGGATATACCTGTACCTGAGCATCATTTCTAGTACCTGAACGTCTTACTGTTTTGGTAGTTCGAAGGTCCAATTGCAGTAAAGGAGTGTGGCATTTATCTGTGTCGGAACAGACTTTGGAGGCAAAATAGACGGACTCATGAACTATGGATGTGGTGAATCCATTTCAATTATTATCTCCATTCATGAAACGTTTGATTCATCATCCATACACTTGCAATCCAAATATGTACCTTTTTTAAGTCAGACAATGGAAATTTGGTATAGGAGCTGTGTGGCCAGAGCTTATCGGAGTAACTTAAAAAGGTTATAGACTTTGCGGGTTAAGGGGACGAAGATCATCCATTGAAAGAATACATTTTGGAGATTCCAAAATCCACCTTACTACTTCCCAATCTATAAGCAACATCAAAACGTGCACAGTAAGTGAGATGAGTGACTTTTCTTATTGCATGATTGTAGCTTAGTGACGTCAAAATTTCGATCATTTGGAGGTATAAAAGGCGCATTCATTCAAAAAATTTTCTTGTTCATCTTGATTCTCGTCACGCCCCTGACAGGGCAAATGGTGCAAAGGGCAGAATTGGCCACTCTGTCTAGCACGCCTCTTTGACGAGTCCTAAAGCAAAGCGTCTTACCGGGTCTGGCCAACTTCGCTAGCTTGCTTTAGTTTGTCAGTGATTCCTCACTTGGGATCTGCTGGGGGACGCCCTGGTGGTGAACTTTTAAGGCGTGCTGGCCAAGGGGACAAACTCAAAATGAATATAAATAATACTAACAATACCTTATAGTAACAGTGAGGTGAGGTGAGGTATGTTAGACATAACTATGATAGTACCATAGCGTTCTATCACTATCATCTATTCAATAAACACTATAACTGAAGTAGAGTAGAAGAAGCACTCTTAACTAGAACAATAACCAACCATGTGTCACAAAACCTTAAATAAACTACATTGACATATCATTACTCTGTTGAGCCTTTGATGAAACTATTATGAACTGTGACAAGAAGCAATATCATTTTTGCTTTTCTATAGTTCATCATGCCTGGTCTACTGAACAGTATGGTACTTCTTTACGGTTGAAGCTCGGCGTCGTCGGAACTTCTTCCGACTGACAGTGGCGGCTCCTGGAATTTTTTTTTGCGTGCCTTTGTTCATACCATAGACAGATTAGAGTGACAGTCATGTAATGATTACTTTTAATGAGTTTGTCAGGTTCAATTTGGCAGAATAAATGTTTGATAAAAACTAGTTATTGCTATTAAGCTCGCAATGAATGTCACAAGATTGCAAAGTGTATTCTATCTATAATGATGGACAGAAGTTAGAAGTCCTGTCATCCATGTCTCCTTATTACAATGAGGATAATATGTATATATAAGATAAATTTGGCTATGCTTGTTCAAATCTGTTTATCAGCAAGTGCAATATGAGTGGTATAATTTACGATAAAGTCATTCACAAACAAAGTCATTCAGGAGCGATATGGTCAAAAAGGAGAATGGCTATTGTAGGAACGTTCTCACTCGGATCCCAAAGTCTAAGGTAAATCTGATCACTTTCCTATAGCTAAGGTTCTTTGTTGAGGACTCCTTCCATTAAGTTGAGAACTTTGTTTATGGATAGCTTTATCTTTTTGGCTATACTTAGATTTCTATGTGTCGATGGACAATTATCTACCATTCCAAATCACCTAATGGTCAATACCATGGGATGAGCAACTTTGACGACTTCTTTTATATTCAGGTCTTTTATAACCATCACTAAGTGGGAGTCTATGGTGTGCCCAATTATTGGTACCTTAGCATCAACAAAATGCATTCATTGTACCGTTTTAGCCAGCGAATATATGCTGGCAGTGGATTTATTTCAGCGACATACTGTGAATCAGAAAATATTCAGCGCCTATCGTATTCCTCTTTTGCGTCATGAGCGGACTGTATTTACGTGATATAATTACGTTATTATCGTTTGCCTTAGACTACACTCAGCATAAAATTGCAAATTTGAAAAACTTATCAACATTGCAACGAGCAATATTCCCACTCCCGACGCAGGCGAGGATGTCGATAGACCCAAAAAAATTCTCAGCGTTAGTTTCAACGTAGCCAAAAAATACAAAAAAAGATATGGCAGACATCGTACCTTGTAATAGACATCGAGGTGTTCTTGGTCAGCTATGAGTCCCCACCCGCTCCTACTGGACGAGCTGACTGACCCGGATCTTCCCCCCTACTGGTCCGCGGTCTTCCTCGGCATTATCGGCTGGCCTTTTGAACGGATCCGGCCGTTCATTATTATGCGTAGCCATGTATTGAAAAACAAAAAGTATGTTCTTCGCAGCTAGTTCATCCCGGTTCCATACGATGCTACAGGAGGTACACCTGAGCACCCCATGGACGGTCGGTTTAGCCGCATTTGTTCCACTAGATCCTACTTGTCTTGGGATTCTTCGCTCCATAATCACTAACGTCTTCCTATGACACTCTGCGCACACCTTTGACGTGTTATATTCGTCGATGATGACAACTGAAGCAAATACATTTCTCTTCGCCACCTTCAACAGATGGTTTCTAAGCCGCTTGACTGGTGCACCCAGTTTCCCCTTCATGCCACCGAAGGCACCGTTCCCGAAAGCAATGATATAGTGTTGGCTGCGATCTTCTTCCTGTCTGTCACAGCTTGAAAGAGGAGCCCAACTTCCTGCCCGCCTGGATGCTGGTGATAGCATGTGCGCATGTCTTGGCTTTGGAGGCATACCGTATTTGCTGGACCCGTATGTCAACCGACGACAAATTTCATCAAGACCTTTTTGCTTTCCTTGGTAATTGCTCATCTTCAGCTTTCGAAATCTACGATCCAAATCGTAGTAGTAGGTGATATTTGTAAAATTGTCCATGCGGTACCGGATCGCATGCCGCACAGTATCGACGTTGGCTGTCTTCAAAGACTCTATGTTCTCTAAGACTTCTATTGTTTGGGGAGATGCCTGTCTCCGGAATTGTTCACGTTTCTCCTTGGATAGATTGAAGTTGCAAAGGTCGTAGTACTCCATTGTTGAGGTCTTTCGGAATCTATGGGAGTTGGTGCCGCTGCCGTCTGCGGCCACAAAAACATCCGTTACCCCTGTGTCAACTCCCCAGATTGTGCAGCGGTGGCTGCCGTGCACCACCCAATTTCTAAAATTTTCGGGTGTCCTTGGGGGTATTTGGAGGTGAGGCGCCTTCAGAAATATCACCTCCAGGTCACAACCGTCAGTACGCAATATGTTACTACAGCATGCATCAAGAAGTCAGTAAGAAATAGAGCAGGTAATGCCAGTCACTGAAGAAAACCAAGTATATAGCTCTTTACCTGAATTCTATACCCGCGCGACTGAAATCTTCTATTGATTGGATGCCTAAATTTTGCAAGTTGAAGTGTTGAAAGCAAATTTCTCTATATCTTCTTTCGTCTAAAGGACCGCCAGTGTAGAGGCCTGCGAGTCGGAGTATATTAGGAAATGTTTGCTTATCCAATGAAATATGAGTCGCCTGCATGGAGCACAAAGGCAGAAGGGTGAAACGTCTGCAATTTTTTGGATCTGTGTACTTTGCGGGACGGAATGATCCATTACTGATTTCTTCTACGGTAGTTGTAACAAGTTGCGCAATCTGTTCTTGCTTGGCCAAAATATGCCTGCACTCGCGCAGCTTTCTTGCTTCAAAGTTGACAGAGGTTTTTCGTCGGATAGCATTGTCAACATGTGACGTGAGACAGTCAAAAGACCTTGTTGGCACTGATAGGCCTTTAAGAATCTGCACTACAAGTCAGTAGGATGGAAATATAAGCACGTTCTGACAGCTCACTTACGTCCTTCAGCGTTCGAAAGATATAACCTTTCGATGCATATTTTTGAGGTTGTGGCTCTTGCACCAGCACTCTTCTTTCCATATACTGAAGAATTGAAAACAGCCAAGGCATATACTGATTTGCATTTGCTGCTAATGAGGCGTCAGTCACCGGTGTTGGACCAAGTTGCAGGGTAAACGTGCGAGTGTCAATCATCGTTCGGGAGACACTAGCGTCCTCCAACGCTGGCCACTCTGCTGGTAAACCAGCCGCTCTTTTGTATAGGTAATTAGCCACGAGCCTTCTTTCCTTAACCGCAGTCGTCTCCAGATACCATGTGTCGGATGAATCGTTGAGCCGTAAGAAAAAGTAGTCTGTTGTTCTTTTTTCAAAGTTGGACGATACATGTTCACGGGCTGCTGCAGTGTACTGTCTAGCCATCTCTGTGATCATGGTGGTATCGGAATAGAAGACAAAGGTTTGCGGAGCTGGCATCAGATTCTGGAACTCTAGGTACATGTCCTTGATCCATTGATCGGCACGGTGACCTTTGCCAACAAGCTGGCAAAATACATTATAAAAGAAGGATGGTGTGAATTGCGGCAACGGCTGACCGCTATCCAGGCGGCGGATGATCAAAAAGTTCAGAAATAGTGAGGCTGTATGCCTCAAATTTCGACATTTCAACACCGTTTCCTTGATGGTGTCTGCCAAAATGGCATTACTACATGTTCCATCGAGGGTGGTCTTGACGGTTGACCGTCTTGTGAGACCGGTCTCTTGTGGTTTTCGGGGATGCCATTTGGGGCAGTTTTTGTTACTGAACCGTTCGTGGTCCCATTGGCCACAAGATGGGCAAGGCTTTGCATTTGGGTCCCTGCTTCTGATCTCAGCTCGCTGTCGCTTTTCTTTTTCTCTTACAGCATCTCGCTTGTCCTTTGCCTTCTTTCTTTTGTCTTCAGCTCTTTTGAAAGCCTTCGCAAGGTTCTCTCGTATTTTTTCAGATAAAGGAAGATCTAGTAATACGATCAATTAACATGTGACAACGAGGAACTACTGTGAGATCGTTGCTATTATATTGACATACTTAGATCATAGATGTAGGCAGGTAAGCCTCTGTCATCATCTTCAATATCATAATCATCCAGGTCTATGTTGATGTTATCTACCATCTCTTGAAAATTTGAAGCTGATAGCTTTCTTCGTTTGAAAGAATGGTGTAGATTGTCAAAAATGGCCGGTCTTTTCATGTGAGTCCTTCTAGTAACTGTTCCGGCGAAAAAAGTTTTAACAATAATGAGTAAATGCATGCTAAAATGTTAAACAATTTGTCATTCATTCGACATACTAGGACCAAAATTATCGGACGCTGTTTCTGTAGGCGTACAAGGAGCAAGCATGTAGTTGTCTAGAAAATGTGGATAATAAGACTCTCATACTCCTATGGAAGCCTTTCAGACGTGAAGATACGTACCCTCTTGGTCCAAAACTGGCTCGAACACCGTGATGGTGGGTGGCGGTGACGGCGTGCAAGGTGCAAGTATATATCCATCTAGAGATTGAAGACAATGGTAAGGACATGTGCTCTTATTAGAAGCTCCTCTCAAAGGCAGCTACATACCATCATCGGAGGACGGTATAGATGGCAAAAATGAAGTGGATGCTGTTGGGAAATACATACTGATTAGTCGAATGTACTGTTGTGCTGATTGTTTATGAAGCTGACAACAATACTGCAATAAAACTCGGTCTGCATTGTGCTTTTCACTTATTCTTCCACAAATACTCACCACCATCAGATGGAACAAACGGATCATAGATGCGCAATGGCGCGTTCAAGAAATAATTGGTAGGTATAAATGGCAATATCTGTGAGTGGCCTGCATTCCGTTTTGATAAAAGGTTTTGGATGCCAAGTAGTATGTATAAAGTCAGTGCCATAGGTTAACCTGCAGGAATTTTGAGAACGCGAACATTATATACCTGTTGAATCATCGTCATGGGCTTCTTCCTCCTGCTCGCCCTGCGGTGCTCGCACTCTCGATGGACCAGGGTCGCCTTATACATCTTCGTTGTCAGCGACCACGATTTCATAAAACAACTAAATTGACATTAATACCTACCGTCGCTGTATTGATTTTGATTTGGATTCATTGTACTTTTTGGGCCCTTACGGTATAGTACGAAACGCTTTTGAATTAGTGGACCAAAGAAATATCTGAAGACACATCAGCCAAGTCTTTTCTACTTTCATCTTTGAATTTCAGGGTGGTGACTGAAACCCAACTTTGAGAATCGTCAGATTAGTAGTGATTTACAGCTTGATTTTGCTCAAAAATTTACAAAAGGAAATTTGATTGGATGAAATGTGTAAAAGTTGTCGAGAACAAGGAGGGTTAGGGATAGGAAGTTTAGTATTGACACAAAAAATGTCTGACATACTCTTTAATATGCATGCGAACAGAAAGTGTCTTGCATCTAATGTTACTCTTTATCGACGTAGTCCGAACGAGAGAATAAAAGAGTATCACTAAGCTTAGTCGGGAGAGTTCAGTATGTACTTCTATTTTAGAACAGATAGTGAGGATTTATTACGTAGGTCATATCCATAGTTATTGTTACGGTTGTTATATTGTGTAGTAGCAACTGAAAAGGTTGTGCGAATATGCCATATCCAGATGAGAGTGGCATACTGTGTTACCAACCAAGACCGTGCCTGATTCTGGCAGGAAAGTTATCAGTAGCATTCGGAATAGAGGTCGGCGCTCGACATTGATGTTACCAACTTGAACCGGTAGTTATGCCAATGTGCGAGGCAGCATCTTTCGGTTGCTTAATTCTGTGATTAAACAACTCTATAACAAGCTTGGTAGATTGGTTTTTTATCCATGTATCTGAAGCGATACATTTCATAGATTTCTTTCCTCATTTTTGCACCGAGGAAAGAATGACATTGCATGTCTAATCCAGGCTTGGCAGTCTTTTCTGGTTACTTTATTCACTGATTCGCAGATACGATCACTCAGCCGATCATCTGTTTTCAGTGCGTTTCTCCTTATGCCAGCTTTTACCTTTGACCAAAATTCCTCAATAGCATTCAGAGACGGAGAGTACGGTGGTAAATATAAACATTTATAACCTCTGCTCTCAATTGAATCGCGAACTGCAGATGGAGTATGGATTGGGGCATTATCCATTACAAGATAATGACCTTTCATTTCGTTTCTATCCAGCACATCCATGACGTTGGATAGGTACGCGAGATAGTGTTCTGTTCGTGTCCCAATTCGGCCGTTGACCACATTCACACTTTTCCCATTCGCCTTCCTTTTCTTGGACGTTGAAGCAGCCTGTGGCTTTTTCAATGATATGTCTATGACGCCCGCTTCAGATATGGCGCCTAATATACTGACTGTAACTGTAACACCTCTTCCTGTTGGCACTGTGCCCTTGGCTGGAGTGCCTTTCAAAGAACGACCAAAGCTTCTTTGAATGTGTAAGTTGAATCCAGCTTCATCAATGAATACACAGTTTTTGGAGAAGTCCATATCTTGCATCTTTTTCCACTCTTCTACTTTCTCCTTTCGCAACGATATAACTTGATCTGTGTTCCGCGCTGCGGGCAACTTCTCAAGTCTTTTCAATGTCACTTTGCATTTATGAACCAAGTGTTTATGCAGCGGTGACACTGAAATAGACAAACCCTGAAATGCCTCACAGAGTTTTTCCTTAATGTGTACAAGAACAGAAGTTGGGTTCTTGTCAATGTACTTTTATAAGAAACTGAGAATGGGCTTCTGTCAATTTACCCCGGCTCCCAACTCTAGGCTTTCTATGAATGCCAGGCAAACGCTTTTCTTCGTCGTCATTATATTTCCTTATATAATGCTGACCTGTTCTGATATTAATATCAGTGATCAATGCCGCTTCTTTGGCTGTCTTGCCTTCCTCAATCACCAAATCAAAAAGTTTTTCCAATTTGATCTGGGGTGTATCGTCTGTAACAACCTCTGACTTTGGATTTCTTTACATCTTGTGGACCTGTCTGAAGAAATGGGGTCCTTCGAAAAGAATCAATATTTAATGCACTATCTTCATCGTTAACCTCAAATGGGTCGATATCCATGTATGTTCGCATGCATATCAAAGATTCCTCCGCCATTAGCTTCACTTCTTCTACTATATTTATCTCAGTATCCGATTGTATGTGCTCCTCCTACTGTTCGCCTCCTAGCATTTCAACATCGGAGGAATAAGTGTCCTCTGTACTCAAGAACATGCCTTCGTCTTTCGTGTTTGAACTAAACTCTATACATGTCACAGCACTATTTAGCATCATTTCGAAAATATAAATTTCAATTTTTTGGGCCCGGTCTTGGCGCAAAGATAATAATTCAGCCAGTGCAAAAATGGGATTTCACCGGCGCAAATCAGTACTTTCTATCAGCGCGAATTGGAGGTAATCATTTCAACATCGTAATTAGTTTGCACTATCTTTCTATTCAAACCGCATTTACCGTCGATTTATTACAGCTTACGACCACAGCAGTTTCTTCTGTTTAATGGATTTTTCATATTATCTTAACATCACGAAAATTGCTTGGTATTCGCCGACATTTAGCCTTCTGAGCATTGACAGGCAAACGCGTTTCCTCGTCATCTTCGTAATTTTTGACATAATGTTGAGCTGTCTGAATGTTGATACCAATTGATACTTGCTTCAAGTGCAGCAGCCAATACTTGAACACCAGGACCTGCTAATTCTAATCTAATTAGCATTGAGAAGGCAGTACCAATCATTCCCGCAAAAATAGAGAAAATAATATATAGAGTACCAATATCCTTCGCATTAGTTGAGAACAGCCATCTAACCATTGTAGAAGTTGTTATTAATCCTTATAAATACTATTCTTACTTATACTCTATTAAACTTTAAGTTCTAGCAATTTAATCGACAGGACTTTATAGAAGTTATTATACATTCCTAAAGCGATCAGCCCCTCTTCGATATCCAGGTAAAATAATCTTTCCACTTGATGGGCAGTATATCGTCTATATGGTCCTCTAGACGCTTGTTTACTCGATTTCTGAGAGACAATAACTGATATTGAATATGCAATGAAGAAGAGTCATTCATGTGCTCATGCGCGGTGATCAAGCTAATTAACATCAAATAAATTTCCTCAGCGGTAATAGGGGCGAGTTCTCATGTTCCGGCTCGGTTGGCATTTTGGCATATTGAACGGAGTAATCGTGCATACTGTCAGCATCCTCATGTCATATTCCATTGACATAAAAATTCTCTGTTTTGCTTACGAGCGTTTGCCGTCAAGTGTTGCAAAATATCTTTGTTTCCTTATCAAATACCGTCTTTAGTGCCTTTCTGACAGCAGTTTTTCAATTTTGGCTTAGCTTGAATTGCAAACACCGACAGTCTCCATGATATGAAGGAAGCTTCAGCACCCATGACCTCAAATGTAATTTCTCTCAAAAACGATCAGATTTGGCATCTCAGTACAAAGCGCCAATAACAAAATAAACACATGCAAATCTGTTATAAAGACAAAGTAAAATAATTCATAAGACAACGCCAAGTTTTACCGAAAACACAGGGGGGGGGGTAAGTAATTGACAGTCACGCAGAACGTCAAATGATTATAGCTTTTATAAAGGCACAAATAATCGCTCCAGTACTATAAATATTATACTGGACATGATAAAAGGTTAATAGATTGAGAGATAATTTTTAGTTTTGCGAATTTTCATCGAATTCTCAAATATTATGTTTTTGTGCTGAAATGTTATTGTATGCAGAATGTTTCTGGTCATGCGAGCTTGTACTTTATTAAAGATAACCTAATCTACCAGTCTATGATAACAAAGTTTTACTGTTATGTTAGTAACCATAATGATGCTTCCGTATATGGACGCCAATTTCATTTGCAAGTAGTATATTAGAGACTTTCATTTAATAACAAGGTAAATTGAAGTCTCTGAGCTTTCTATTTTTTTGGGGGGGGGCGTAGGCGCTCGCAGTTAATGCTGGAGTTCCTAAGGACCCTTGGAGACATAATACTCAGTAGATGCAAATTGAAGAGTGCCCAAGCTAAGTGCTTTTCTATTGTCCCTTCCATGCCTTTTGTTTAAGAAGCGTAGTTACATAGGGGAGGGGTTTTCGGTGGAAGCAGGTTGTTCCAGTTGTACCAGGAGGATGGTTTGATGTGCATGGGTGACACATTACGCCGTACTGCATACAAAAAAGAATGTTTTTGGAAACGATTCGCCGGCGCTTATTCATCTTCAATGTCTTCTCAAAAACTCCAAGGTAAAGTTGCCTTCATAACTGGATCTGCCCGTAACATGGGTGCGTCGTTTGCCCTTGCGCTTGCAAAGCACGGAGCAAGTGTCGTGATCCATCACCGCGGTAACAGTGCACGGGAAGCTGAAGCACTTGCTGGGCAAATCGAACAGTTGGGTGGCAAGACAATGATTGTTACCGGTGAGCTTGCGAACGTAGAAACTATTCGCGATATCTTTGTCAAGATTAAGCAATCCATGGGTCGACTTGATATTGGTAAGTCCACAGCTGAGTGATGATGCTAATCATGACAATTTTGACTCACCTGAAAGTGAAGTTATTAACAATGCCGGGGAGGTTCTCAAGAAACCATTCACCGAAATCAGTGAACAAGAGTATGATCGGGTTTTTGCTGTTAATGCTAAGGCTCCATTCTTTGTTATGCAAGAGGCTTTGAAAATTCTTGAAGATAATGGTCGAATAATCAATATTGGTACTTCGCTTCTTGCTGTCACTACTGGCTGTAAGTAATAATGAACTATATGGTCCACGCCGAATGGTAACGTTTCAATATAACCTGGCTTTTTCTTCGCTATAGTCTACGCTGCTTACGCGGGAAGCAAGGCTCCTTTGGAAGACTTCACACGTGCTGCAGCACAGGAGGCTGGATCTCGCGGTATTACTGTGAATGTTGTCGCGTAAGTGAAAATCACAGACTAATAATTGTGACGGCTGAACTTTTTTGATCTCATTTTCTACTCACTATCCATCAGACCTGGCCCAATCGACACACCTTTCTTCCACGGCCAGGAAACAAAGGAATCGGTTGCCTTCTTCACCAACGCTGCTCCTCTCAAACGTCTAGGTCAGGTCACTGATGTTGTACCCGTGGTTGAGTTCCTCTGCCTCCCTGAATCCCAGTGGGTAAACGCTCAGACCATTCTTATCAACGGGGGTCTCATTGCTCGTTAATTAGAATTGCAAGTGTATTTACATTTGAATAGTATATAACATTCATTAAGTCGATCAACTTTCTACCGGATTGGCGGATATGTATGTTGTGGATATCTGTTTTCAAGTTTATCACTAAATATTTAGGTATTCACCCAGATGCAGCCCGGCGTAGCTTGCTGGAACATGTGAACGTCTTGCAATTCGATTTGCGTAGTAAACGCTTGTGTAGATCTAAGAGGAGATGGTATAAAGAGGCATTATTATATTGTCCTCAATTAGTGATCGTCTGTCTTTGCTGACAATTGTTGGCTCCAACCTCGACTATAGAAAGGCATTAGCCAATCACACTTGCTAGGAGGAAGCTGGTCTGCTAATGGCGGTAATTTTGAAACTATCGGCTGCGGAAGGGGCTCACAACTCCGTGCCTTTCAGCCACAGCGACCAATAACAGCTAATTGGTCATTGAGATCATAGTTCTGAAAAGTCAAAATTTAGAATATTCTGTTAAAAAATCAGACTAGACATTGCAGTAGAATGAATCTGTAGCCTGACGTCGCCCTTGCACCTTTTTAATTCCCAGACTTTACCTACTGCGCAAAAAAAATGGCGTTAATAAAAAGGGTCATACCCTGATATTAGCCAATTTATCTCCATTCCATGTCCTCAAATCCTAATAGAAACGATCTTTTAATCGTTTCCACACATGGTCACATTTACTGTCTCCACAAGAAGACTGGATTCCGCATATGGCGCCAAAATTTCCCAAGTAAGTGTTTCACCTCGGTCCGAGAGGCCACAGTGGTAGTACCGTAGGACTGACTTACAACCTGTTGTAGCTGGACAAACGGGTGGATTGGTCTCTCTGTTTATCAATGACGCAGACCAGCTTTTAATAGCTGCTTTAGGAAAAACTTGCGCATTGGATCTATACACCGGTACTCACCGATGGACAAATACGATGGAAGTAAGTGATGAAAGGTATAGGTTTGATATGGTCCGCAAGAAAACATGTACTAACAGACGGCTTATTCTGCAATAGGGAATGGGTTACCATGAAATATCTTTGATTTCCACACCAACCAATAACCATGGTCATTCATATCAGCCTCCAGCGGACGAGAAATCAGGCTTGGAAGATGATTGGAATGAACGGCCGCCAGAGTATGCAGCGAGCGAAAAGTCGGTGGTCATTGCGTGTTCGTTTGGCAAAGTCATTGGTATCGATTCCAAGTCCGGGGAGACGCTTTGGAGATTCGACTGCCCAAGTGGTGGTTACAATCTGCCCGTTGTGATTGCTGAAAAAGACATGATATTCATAGGTTGTGGTCGAATGGTGTATTCCCTCAACCCCAAGGATGGAAGTACGATTTGGATGACAAAAGCTACCAATGGTTTCGTTGGATCAGGCTGGATGACATTGGCCACTGTGTGGGGCTCCCGACAAGCAGAAGTGTAAGTTCCTATCGATTCAAAGCGAACTCCGGGATGCATACACTCGTTTAACTCTTCATTTGCAATATAGTTATACAGGTTCTAACAACTGTCCAGCGCCACAAGCAAAGATACAAGAAGATAACAGGAAGAGGAGCAGCCAATAACGAAACTTACTTCTTTGTTTCTATAGCTATATTATATTAATTTCATAGTTACATCAACCATAACTTGTTGTTGTTAGAGAAGTGTATACAATCATGAGAGTGATTATCTTACGTATATTATTAAAACCGGCATATGAAAGTTGAACGGGCTAATGACGCTAGAGACATCATTGATTGTGGTTAATATGCGACGAAATATGATAGTACTTTGTGAGCCACAACCTCAACCATGCTCGCGGCCACGTGGGCAAGGGACGAGCCGAAGAGCCACAGCCATCATGATACAAAACTCATGCCCTCACTCCTTAATAATGCCTAATAATACGCAAGATATTATATGTAATCATGTCCCATTACGGTAAGTTTCGTATATTGTTGTCCCTCTATCTGTTGTTTTAGCATGAATTAGTCATAAGAGTGTTAAATCCATAACGTGTACGACGATGTGGCACTACAATTGCCCAGACGATGGCAGCCAACTGCCTGTGGTAATATCAGAAATGGACAAGGTGGACATTAGCTGTAGTCGAATGGTTCGCATTGTCGACCCAAATAATGTACAAAAATTTGGTCCATAATCCCTAGTAACGGTGTTTTGGGATACTCCTTACATGACCATGACAAAGGTATGGGTTTCTCTACAAGCAGAAAATGTAAGTACGAATGATATTCTTAGGTAGCTTCCAGATTGAAATGAATGAACTAAGCAGGAGATTGACCTCAGTTATACAATGTTCCAATAAGGTCACAGTGACAAAAAGTTAAATAGAAAAGGGCAAGCGATATTACAGCGGTTAAATTCGGTGTATGTATATAGCAACAATTTTTACATTAGTTTTGATATCTTCCATATAAGCACCTTGAATAACACAGAATTCAACCGGAAGAAATCTTCGCTTGACATTGTATAAAAATATGTTGTTTTCAATATTTACAAATGGGGTTCGTGGGTGTGAATGACGTGTAAAGGCTGTTACGTTGTTTTATGAAATGCTTGATGAGTGTCTTTAGTCCTTGTGAAGGTTCCACATCAATGCTTGTTGAATCCAAAGAGTCGGAAGCAGGTAGACACTCTACATCACAAGGAACTTTCACCAGTTTGGGAGTCAAAGGTGGCACCGATGGAGTGTTAGCGTTCGTAATTGCCTTAGACCAGGAAGGACCATCAGTCGACGACGACGGTTGTGCTGTTGAAGTTAATGTCCGTTTTGACAAAGTTGAATTCCAACCTGGGAAGGATATGCCATCAGAACTTTCTGGACACAAGGTATTAGGTTTGTTTTTCCCAACAACACTCACCATCCAAATTGCTGAGAATGTGTTCTTGATCTGGTGGTATGATACATTCCACATCTGTAACATAATCATGACTGCCCCACCCAAAATCGCTCTCGGGCACACTATCACACTATCAAGCTGTTAATAGACCAATCAAAGTATAAATGCAGATAATCTTAGTTTTCATAGGGGCTTCGCAAACCTTTGACTGTAGAGGCGTGTCTAATTTTGTTCGCTTCACTTGGGCACTCAACTCTTCTTGATCTTGATCATTCAAGTTTGGATCGTCATCCGCTAAACTTAATAACATGTGGGCATCATCCAGATCCATGACACTGTCCTTGTCATCCGAAGCGTCCGAGGTATGTCTATCGGCCTGATCCTGATTTATTATCAACGACTTCTGGAGTTATGTTTTAACGGGATTGCCTCAGCTACCTACCTGTTT
This sequence comes from Umbelopsis sp. PMI_123, assembly GCA_021235465.1. Classification (NCBI taxonomy): domain Eukaryota; kingdom Fungi; phylum Mucoromycota; class Umbelopsidomycetes; order Umbelopsidales; family Umbelopsidaceae; genus Umbelopsis; species Umbelopsis sp. PMI_123. The sequence goes on along the minus strand of JAJSME010000015.1, from coordinate 587,629 downwards.
CATCGCCTGCTTGATCTGATCCATTGTTTGTGGACGGTCCTGCGTCTGATCATCTGAAGTGAGAAAGGAGCATGAGATTGTGTCCTATTCTATATTATTCATTGTTTGAATGGAGGGTACCTGACGCAGAGCTATGTGCAAAAGGTTATAAAATGCTAACTGGTAATGAATAGATGGAGCACCAAACTTACCCTAGCTGTTTTTCAACTTCATTTAACCAGTCTCGTATCTCAGTTTTATGATTAATATTAGTCAATCCAGGGGTAATGGATGTACCATCGATGAAATGCTGGTAAGCATGCACTCGAATGTAGACGCCGATATTCTCTTCAGGCACCATCCAGTAAGTAGTTAATTCAACCGACTTAGAAAGGACAACGGCTCCTTCCACTATCTCACATGACGCTCGTCTAGCAGATACCACTGTCAGCTAAGGTACTGGTAACTGAAACAAATGAGCGTAATACTAACTCGTCGCCGTCTGAGGCAGGCGTAGGAAATAATGGGAGAATGGCGGGAATGGTGTTATATGTGTCAGAGAGGTCTACTAGGAGCAGTACCTCGTCGGTCGCCGTGTGGATTCGATCGTGAATCTGATGTCAGTGGTGTTGGCGCGGATTAGAATGTTATTATTCTCGAGACGTGTAGTTAAACCTGAGCACATTACGAACCTTCCAAACCTGCCACCTGTGGCTCTTTGTTGTAGATTTATGTAGCTGGTCCCTCAGCCCTAGGATTCTCTTAACTAGCTGTGGCTTTCTGAAGCCTTCCATTGCATTGCTGATACAATGGGAGTTGAAAATGTCGCCGGGAAAACTGAGAATGTAGTTATTTGAGAACAATTTTTTTAATGCCACTGGTTGAAATATTATGATAACGAACGTCTCAATGAAATTAAGAAACTAGACTGTTCTAAGTATAATTAACATTAGTGCAATTGGACGACGTGTTGGACAGTAAAGTATAATACACGGTCATAGTCATGGCACAGAGTTCACTCATCCTGGAGAGATACATAAATTGAAGGGTAAAACTATGCGATTTGCAACATTTGATGGAAGGTGACCAAGTACAATCAAAAAAGCTAGCTCTCAGTATAGGAGAAATGGAAACAAATGCCTTCGTTAATCAACATTGTCAGATTTCCATAATCCAAAATACAAACCTTTTCATACAATGGCTGCAGATATCACAGCGTGGTACACCAGGTATTAGGCGCTTTCTTAACTTGATAGGTTACATTTCGATCAAGACACATCAAGTTACAAAGTTGAATGTTATTGGAAATTTGTTTGAGAACAATCTCATCTCATCACTTAACCGTGGCAAGGTATGGCATCACAGATTGGAAAGTGAAGCTAGGGCTCCATTATTGTAAATGAGGAAAACGGCCTCTTTTGTTAAGCCGATTAATTAATACAAATCCACTTTCGGACACTTGCCACACAATCTCTAAACTTAGCTCCATTTACTATAAAGTCAAATGAAAAGTGAGACACAATTTCAGACACCAGAGCAAGAAAGTTTATCGAATGGAAAGCAAAGTATGGACGATCCGTGTGAAAAACCAATTTTATGATATGAGCCTTCCAGCACATGAGCATTTTCAATTTTGTCGTTACAGAAGAATGTTAACAAAGGAATTTGTTAATGTCATATGTGGTACGCGACAGCTCATATTTTTTCGGTGCAGTCTCGAACCTGGGAAAATACGGTTATGAAAGCAAGGTCTTTAAACAATACTCTATGTAGGAAACAATTTATATAGAATGAAAACGTGGACGATCACCTATGTAGAAGGAATTGGGATGTCTATAAGATTCACGCTACATATGGTGATTTAGAGCATCAAAAGTTGACAACAGCTGTGATATAAATATAGAGGGTAATTACACATAAATCTCATCTCGCCTTTGTCTTTCTTTAACCTCTTGCGTTACAATGAAGTTCAAGAGAGCATACCACACCCTGAACAAATTTATATTATCGGTTTTCGGCCGCCCATATCTCAAGATTCGGCCACCTCGCCCAAGACCCTTACCTAAACCACGTCGATGGCGGTCAAGACTAATGGTCCTTGATATCCCTCCATTGGATGTGTGTATGGATATTGATGATCCAGCCGAACTACAACAGTGTGAAGAGAATTCTTCGTCTATTTATGTGAAGATAGTGTACGGGATTACACATTCTCAAAAGGGATCATGGCGCACACCATCTTCCACGGAACCGATGGATATTTGCTCAGCAGATATTTGTTCTGTATCACTATTTAACTCTACGGTAAAAGAGGCCTTAGTTTCTCAACCTGAAGACCTTTCTCAAGTGCAAGGGTTATCTCCATCTGCTAATTCCTATCTGCGTACGATATCCTGCCCTCCTGTACGCTCAGGCGCTCCTATCACAGTTTACATGGATGATACGGATGCTCCTTCGTCAGAGTCTATTCAGATATCCAATCCTTCCACACTTTCTACCCTTCATACAAGTCCATCCCCGATTCACCCTTCTGATATATTACAGTCGCCTGCGGTCGTGACTACCTCTAATCCAGAATTGTCTTCTAATGACAAGATCCATGGCTCTCAGTCTCCGGATGGTAGTAGCGCTAAATATGGGAATAAGAGACGACAACACTCATCACCGGAAGGCCCGTCTACTTTGTCCAATACTGATTCTATTTCTCCTCTATTACATCCAATACATCACACCCATTCAGCACCATCTAGTATATTGATCCCGGTTCTTCAACTCCCAGCTTCTCTTACTTCATTGTTTTCGTCTGCTCCCGCTACCTCAAATGTGGTCAGATCTTCATTATTACCAGTACAGAGGCTTTCCTTAAATTTCTCCTCAGGAATTTTTGGAAAACCATACGACTACTAACAAACAGACTAGAGAAGAAACTGGAGTAGTAAGTTGTATCCCAAAAAAAAATAATTCATTATTTTCTATTTATCAACCTCTTATTAATAGCTTCAGGACGGGAATGCAGCACCCGTCCAACACACCATTCGGCAATACAATGCGTATGACCTGTCGACTGAATCTGAAGGGAGTAATCTCGTTACAGCTTATCTAATCACATGTTAACGTTGAATAAGTACATATATATGTTAAAAGAACTTATATTGAACATCTGACTATCATGACAGGCCGTCATGGGCAGCTGACTGGAGCACATTTAACAAGTCGTAATATAACTGTTATACTGTCCGTGCACTGTCAACCATTGACAAAAGGCGAACTAGTCTACCCTACGCCGTAACAATTCATTTCCTTTACCACTATCACTTTTTTAACTGTAAAACGTTTTTTATTAATGTTATATATAATTTTATTCCTATTTCCATCCATATCTTCTTATTTGTTTGTTTCCATTCATCGAGCCTTTCGTTTGTCGCCACATCGTATAGCAGATCCTACAGTTACTACCGAAAACTATTCAATGTCTTCTAATAATTGAGTCAAAAATTGTAATGAATAATGTTACAGCATCTCAACTTTTGATGGATAAAGTAGTATTATGGTTGTAATGGCATCAAAGCTTGGCTAGTGAAAGGAAAGCATCTCGGACTCCCAAAGCGAAACTGGCCAAATGTAAAAGAGCGGAGATTCGATCAGGCAGGGTCGAATTTCGTAAAGGCATCCAGGCCAGGCAGCTTGTTGAACCCTCTCTTCCCTGCAATGTAAGTATCATCGTATACCCATCCATCCATTAACAAAGTCGATACATCAACCATCTATATCAGTGTTGAAAGTATCAACTCTGAACATTCGACACCATGCTGTGGCATTTTCGACATTCAACTTTTTCGACCATGTTAGAAAAAAAAATTATTGAATTCATCAAACCAGTGTTCCTAATTTTCTTTCCCTGTTTCGAAATTCTTCAGTCCAAATGGTTACTCCTGCTGTTAAACACACCATTGTGAAGAAGCGCACTGCTCACTTCAAGCGTCACCAGTCTAACCGCTTCATGCGTGTTGGTGTATGTATTTTTTCTTCAAATCTGTCAATGTGCAATTTGCCATGATGTTAATTTTTACGATTTTCAATAGGAATCCTGGAGAAAGCCCAAGGGTATCGACAGTCGTGTCCGCAGACGCTTCAAGGGCCAAGCTCCCATGCCCAAGATCGGTTACGGATCCGCTAAGAAGACCCGCCACCTTCTTCCCAACGGTTTCCGCAAGTTCACTGTCTCCAACCTCAAGGAGCTCGAACTCTTGTTGATGCACAACCGTACCTACGCCGCTGAGATCGCCCACAATGTCTCTTCCAAGAACCGCATTGCTATCCTTGAGCGTGCTGCTCAGCTCAACGTCAAGGTTGTCAATGCCAACGCCCGTGTCAGATCCCAGGAGTAAACACAGAAATCATCTTTTTGTAAACCATCAAAAAATCTTATATAAACAGGAAGTAATCGCCTCAATTTGTTGTGTGAGTGTTAGAGGGGAATGTTAGCGTTGGTTAGGTTATGATGTCAACAGATAATCCAGTGTACGGTGCATTTGCCAGCTTGAGACTATATGGTGGGGTTACCAGGTACTGTAGTATGAGTAGTCATTTTACGCATGGACTGACGTGCAAGATAGGCCGTAGTACCAAGTAATTGATGCGAAATTGAATGAGGTTTAGTTTACATTGTGGGGTACCTTGACTCCAACCTGATACTAAGAATAATAGGCTGTCAATTTGAACAAAAATTCTTTGCTCGCCTTATACTAAACATTTCATCAAGTTCAACTTGTTCTAATTGACTTCAGGCAGGCACTTTGCAATTTCCAGCTTTGGTTCAATCTTGTACCTCAAGATTCATAGACGGCAATGTCGTATGGCAACATCTTGCCTGCATTCCAAAATAGCCATACAGGCTCAGTCGCCGATTGGGTTCTTGTTCATCCGGATAATGACTCTCGATGTAAACAAGTCCACTAGGCTACTAATAGTGTCAACCCGTACTCGTGCAATGGAATGAATGTGAAATACAAACGCTGATTTTCATTATAATGTTTTAACACTTCATATCCCAGTTCTGAGATATGCGGTTAACCTCTTCTGCTTGAAGACAAGTGGCCATTATATTACAACATCACACCATTGATAAGATAGTCACCAGAAACGTTTTCTTCTGTAAGTAATAGAGTACCGGCACCATCATATGCATTCTCACTTTGCAGCCACCGCTCTCCCCCTCTCGCCAGGCCCATTAGACTTAAAATGTCTCTCTGGTCCTCTCATAGTCAAATGCTTATTTAAAAAAAAACTTTATCAAACAATAATAAAGGGACTAGTGTACAGTTGACGACAAAAACACTTTGCCTATGTAATAACGAGAAACAGAAGCACCAGGTTTTCTTTCCTCCTTCAAACTATGCCCCTTCCTTTACAACTTGGCAGCAGGCTTGCGGGCAGTGGTGGCAGTGATCAAACCAGAGGGATCAGCAACGGGCTGGAAGACATCAAGGTTCTTGTCAGTGTTGTCAATCTTGAACTTGGACATGTCAACACCAAAGTAGTGCTTGTTGGGAAGAGCATAGTCAATCTCGGCAACAGACTTGTTGTCACGGAGGATCTGCTGTTGCATCTTGTAAAGAGTGGCTTGAACAGAGGCAGAGTCATCCTTAGCAAAGGTATCCATGGTGATCTTCTTGACGGAAGCGTGGACTTCAGGGAAGTTGATTTGGTGTCTGAGGACAGAAGGCTTGGTGCTCTCGAATCTCCAGGTGGCATCAACAGAGGTTGAGAAGATACGATCCCAGACCTCGGGAAGAGTGGTGTACTCATCCTTGTAGAAGCCGTGGAAGGCAGAACCAGTGGTCTTGAGGACAAGCAAGTTCTTGAGTCCAGACTCAATGGTAATCTTGTTGCCATCACGATAGTGGGTAACGTGGGTGGTTTGGATGTCCTCACCATCACGGACGAAAGAGTGGGGGTGAAGCTCACCATCAATCAACATACGGGACCACTTGTGCTTGATGATTTGGACATGGGCAACGTGAATGTGCTTGTACTGCTTGAGAACGTGCTCAGTGACCTCCTGGGCAAAGACCTCAATATTATCAACGTTGGCACTGCGCTTGGCCACGATATAAACAGTGTTCTTGCAGGTATCTATTCAAAAACGGGAGAATAACATGGTCAACCTGTTGTCCAAACTATCAACCTATTCTGCCTTTAACTTACCAGTGGTAACAACAACAGAGTTGTCAGCCTCAGTGTAGCTGGTCTCAATGTCTCCTTCCAAAGTAAGGGCAACCTATGGACATGTGTAGTTTGATAAGTTTACCGATCCACTTTTCAGTTCTTACGTAAACGTCACTACTTACAGTCAGCTCAACGCAAGTCTGCCACTCTCCATCACGGTAGACCTTCATAACCTTGACCTTGTCCTTGCCATAACGGGCCTTCTTGAGATAAACTTGGCTGGAGCTCATATTTGTGTTGTGAATAGAGAAACGGGGTGTGATAAAGAAAGAAAAATTGAAATCTGCAGGGTTGGTTGGTTTTTGACTTCTGGGACAAACAATTTATACTTGAAGAGGTGACTGCTAGATTGATTGGTCCGACGGGTATAAATCACTCTCACGGCTGAGTAACACCTAAATCGGGTACCCGTATATACCCACACATAGTAACTCCGCCTAAAATCATTTCATTTTCTATAAGAAGTAATCGTTTATACCCTTACAAAATCCCCCCGTGATTTCTCTCAGTGAGTCCACTAGGGAACTGTTTTACTTTTCCTTCCTAGAGTTTAATCAATTCATCATGATATATGATTAGAAACCATTGAACCAGTTATTAGTACTAGGTATTCTTTGAACTGATGCTGGCTCAAATGTGTTTTTATGCTCTGTAGGTAAATCGGAAGCTTACAAACGCTTTCGTAACTCCGAATAGAAACACATGGTATCATAAAGAAAGGAGTGGAAAGTAAGGTTTTACGTTTATACCCCAGTAACACCCTTTGGATCAGAATTTTCCATTGCCAGTGTATATTGTTTCTATGGGTTCATTGTAATCTATCTGGAATTGAATAGCAAATTTTACTTACTGAAAGGCATTAGTTTTTTACTGAGGTGATAATTTAAACAACATTCGTACCCACCCCCACCGACTTAAGTTTGATAAATTTGCAGGCACAAACTTTAGGCGCAGTATCCAGAATTACCACGATTTCCATCTCCACACCATTGGATACTTGAACATTTTCCGGGGTCACTTTTACATAATCTTTTTCATGGCGATTTCTTTTCAAATAACATACATGAAGAAAAAACTACTCCAATGTGGAATGATATATGGAAATTTCTGTTTTTCTCTATCCTGTATCAATTGGTCACAGGTGACAGATTATGAAACTACAAAACAAAGCTATGTACATAATAAAAATTGGAGCATTCGTTTTCATTTTGTTCTGATACCATCCTCGCTTCCTTCAAACAACAACAGTGGCAACAATAATGGAATCGTTTCCACATTTGATTGTTGCCCTAGTCGTAGTCATGCTGTTGACCGTAACGGGAGTATCCAGTGTAGCGGGTACTCTAAAATACAAAGTAGACTTTGCAACTCTACGTTCGCTGAAAGTGACTTTCACGTTGTGACCATCCATCTCCCAATGTTTTATTTCCGCTGTTGGGATGATATGGCCTTGAGTACCGATAAGGGTCACAGTATGATCATTACTGCTGGATTCGAAGAATGTTCTTGTTTGGTGTGATCGGAGCATCAACTTGGCTCCAGAGGGCCATACAAAGGCTTCGATGGGGTCAAGGGGGCTAACAGCCTCAAAGAATACAGACGGTTGATCTCGGGTATGCAAGTTGATCCAACGTGGTATAGGAGCCATGTTGACGTAGGTGGTATATCGCGTGCCAGGTGCCTGCATGTTCGATATGGCATATTCTATTCTATAGACGTCGTCTTCGATTTCCTTGACCGAATGTATCACTGGATTGGCCTTTGGAAAAGTGCCTGCATACAACAAATGCTCCTTCTCACCGTACTGACTGACATTGTCGGAGGTAAATACAAGGTGACCAAGTACGTTGTTTAATACGCATAGAGTGTAGCGTTCATCAGATGTGAGCTTGTTTCCTTGTGTACGAAGCAATATGGCATCAGGGTCGTTTCCAAACATGTTACTCATTCCCCAGCGATTCAATGTGGATAGCAATGAATTTGCAGTTGATACTCTTTCACGGACATTAAAGAATTTGAGTTTGGCATCTATCAATTCGTGGTATTTTTTTTTTTTAGACAGATTGAACCAAACGCAGCCATATCAGTAACTTGGCTTACCTTCCCACCAAGGAGATACGTCAGAACCAATGCGACAGTATGATACTCGACCCCAAGCAGATGCCAAAGGAACACCTGAGGCAAGAATGATCTTGTCACCCACAATTTCCTGCAAAAGTGTGATTGCGTCCCACATGATCTCACCGCGGGTTTTGCCTAATCGTGGGATCATAGCTGCTGCGAACAAGAAGTCCAGCTTGACTAATCCAAATCCCCAAGAGTTCAGTACGGTATCAAAGACATTCTTCAAGTGATCTCTAAATTCCTGGTTGTAAATGTCAAGAGCGTAGAAACCACCCCAGTTTGGACCTACCCAAGTGTAGGTAGAGTTAGTCCTAGTCCAGTTGGAAGGTCATTCATTGATTGTATGCCTCTTACCTGCCACCAGGTATTCTGACTGATTTTCTGGTTTTCGAAGAACCCATTCTGGGTGGGCTGCAACAACCGCACTCTTGTATTGGGCTGCAAATGGAGCTAGCCACAAACCTGGTACATATCCTGCACTTTTGATCCGGTCCGCAATGACAGTCATTCCACTTGGAAACTTGTTATTGATATCAAGCCAATCGCCTATCATTTGCTGATATCCATCATCAATCTGAAAGTAATCGATAGGGTATTTCTTTGACTGCATGGCTTCGAGATTGTCCATAATATCCTTTTCGGTAACCGCTTCGTAGTAGTTGTACCAACTTGTCCACCCGGTGACAGGTGGTCCGAGTAGTTCTCCTTGAGTGTAGTAACGGGAATATTTGCGCCACATATCGGGCAAGTCATAGCCTTGTGAAATGAAACATTTGAGAACAAGCTTATCATTCGCCTTCAGACGCTTCCCTTCAATATCCTTGTAGATGGCAAAGGAATTTTCGTCGAAATTTCCCTGCAGGTACGTGTAGCCAGAATCATCAGTGATAGATCCAATGAACAGAAATTGGTCATCAGGGAACCTAAGGTGAGTAACCGTACTAGAAAATATATTTCCCACCTCGCCCGTGTAATTATAAAAATCGTAGTCCCTGCATGAATGGGGTTAGAGGGGCTAATAGAAATCGAATAGCAAGACATGAGCAATTACCCTTGAAGATTGAATTTGGTGATCCATGCTACTGGGTATGGAATTTTAGAAAGTCGGTCATATTCATTCAATTCTCTACTCTGGCTCCAGCTTTGAAAGCCATTAGCAAGCATCCTGATATCTGTCAAATCTGCCCAATAGGTAGCCTTGAAGGTATGGAGTTCGATGTCGACCATAGTTCGTACCTCAAGAGTCAGCTCATAACCGTTTTCGACCTCTCGAAAGGAATTTTCAACATGAACACCTGTGTCTTGGCTGCTGCTGAAGTACACCTGACGCTGAGCCTGTGTGTCGGACAACGCTGTGTAGTCAAGCTTTATGACAGGTCGTGAGTTGTTGAAGCTCAATGGAGAAATGCGAACAAGTTCAGAGTACATTGGCTTCTTTTGTGGGGCAAAGTACCAAGCGATCAGGAGAATGACCAAGGGGAGCAGCATGCTATATAAGTCTTTTTTTGCCATTATGACCACCACCACCAAACAGGAAGACTTATTCAAGGGAACAAAAGGATCCGCGTGTGCTGACCATGTGACGCGTTTTTTTATTAGTTCACTTGTGGTCAAAGGCGGACCAAAAACGCCTAGCAAGTGACTCGCGTTTTTTCGCGTTCGATTCTGCACCAATTAATTAATAGACACATGTCGAAATCCAAGGATAAACCGTTGATTCAAACCAGGTAGCTTGCGATTTGGACTGGCTTGAGCTAATTTTACAGCTCGTTCCCCATTCATATACTAATTCCACCTTAGGCTTCCCTTTTCTGTCCTGCCACCCACTGCCCGGTCAAAAGACCAGTCGCCAGACTGTGCAGCACCTGATACAAGTAGTCTATCAATGGAGAAGCAGTCTGGGTCTGAATACGATTTGAGCAAAGATGTTGGTAGATTGTCTGTGGAAAGCAAACTGTCCAAGGTATAATTGTCAGAACAATGTGGCAAGAGAGTTTTTCCTCTCATTGTCATAATGTTACCGAATAAATTTAATTGTCCGTGGATTACGTTCCCGTTTATCCTTTAACCCGCTTAAACTTTTCTAACAGGCAAATACAACCAAACCACATTGTCATCAACGACGGCATCATGTAAGTTAACTAAGTTTCGGTTTTTCCTGATGCCCGGTTATGAGCTTACCAAGTTGCCGGCATTCGTCCATTCCCGAATATAGGATAGCTACCAAGGAGATATGATTAAATGCACAGCAATCATTAAAAACGATCAACAATGTGATTTAAGCTTCTGCTTTAAATGCCTAGCTGATCATTATAATGAGTCAGCTGAGGAAGTTGGACATACATCAGTTGCAGAATTTACAGCTCAAGGAAGGAAAATTAATCATGTAGCAGGCAAGGAAGTCACCTGGACATGTCCGAAATGCAGGTATGACGACGACATGAAGGAAATATGATTTGGGTTTGTTTTGTTTTTTTTTTTCACACATTCTCATTCTATCACTCCCAATATTGGTCGTTACCATAGGGACATTTGCACGTGTAAACCATGTAGCAAGGCTCGAGAAGAGAGACAGAATAGCGGCTCACGAACTATCATGCAGTCATTTGTACAACAAAAGGTAAAGCTACACCAGTATTCGCTATCACCGTAAATGGGAAACATACTCAGGTCTCTGATAAACTATAATTTAGGATACAAATGCCAAAATGAAGCCATTGATTGCACTACCACCTGAACCACCAAAGCTATGTAAACTAGACCTGCAATATTCAGAAGAAGTGATATGGCAAAGATTGCAGATCCGAGAATTTGTATTTCGGTTCGAACATCTACTTGATCTATCGGGGGAAGACCGAAAATTACTTCAAGATACACAAGGTGACTGGGTAACGCATAAGATGCTAAAAAAATTAATATGTAGTCTCATGGAGCTTATCGCCCACTATGGAGTGGAAAACGACTCTGAACTACAAAAGATGGCCAAACAGTTTTTGAAAGATGAACATGTAGCTTCAAGTCGGCCGTACCTTTGTCTTCAGCACTGGCAGACTCTATCGACCACATTACTTGAGATTGGATATGACGATACCCCAGTATTCAAAGAAGAAGAGGCTATCGCAAAATCTGATGCACTACAACAAATGGAATGGCTTCCAAGTTTTGTGACACGATCCATGCAGGTCAACGGGACGGGTCCAATGCCAATTCTAAATGATGCTATCAATGAACTCAAGATCGTCAATCCGTTATGTATGTGTGTACTATACACGCCATGCATTCGAAAAGATTTGTTGCAAGGGTCGGTTCAGCTCAAAGAAGAAGAAGAAAATCTCCACATCCTTAGGCGACAAACCTTGTCTGACGACATGCATGCACGTAACACGAGAAACACACTATTGCAAGAGTTGACTTCAATACCGGTAGAAGAACAAGATGATATACAGCAGCAAATTGAAGATCTGGACAAGGAAATCGATGAACGACGTCAAGTCCTTTGTCGGAAAGAAGTAGATGTATATTTATTATCAAGAAGATCCAGCAAACGATTGTCCTGTGCAGGTAGTGATCGGCATGGTAATCAATATTGGCTTTTCGGAGATTTGCATGACAGTGCAGAAGATCAAGATTACTGGGGTCATGGAGTAATTATAATTGGCCCAGGCTATCAGCAAGACGACCAACAATCAGAAGAAGGCCAAGATGATGATGATAATGATGATCACAAACCAGTATGTGTAGCCATGCTGACTACGAATAATAATCGTAAACGATGGTGGTACCTAAGCGGCATTGAAAATATCGATACGCTCATTCAATGGTTAAGTCATTACTCTGAGCCCAAAGAGCTTATTAGACAACTTTCCTCTCGAAGTCGTTATTTGAACAACCTTTTTCATAGATGAAACCAAGAAGTTTCGGTTTCTAGACTTTCAACTGAATAAAATTTTTTTTTTTGTTTTTCGGAGGGGGAGAAAAAATAAGAAAGGTCCCCCCCACCACTTTTGAGTTCCAGACTTGTAATTGGCTAAATAAACCTATTGAATAACTAAACCCACACACAACCCCCACAGCCAATCTACTTTGGCTCCAATCGATTCTTTCTCTCTTCTTCCTTTTTGCTTTTTCTTCTTTGTAAATACTTTCCTTGCCACACTGCTTTAATAGCAAACTTCTTCCTTTGCACCCTGTTTTTTTGTGTCAACACTGTTCCTCTATTATCTCTGTGTGTTGTCGTGCTAGCCAGTGATCTATGAGCGACTCTTCAGCCCACTCACCTTACCCTCCTCCAAACGTAGACCAAGAAGGGCTTTCAAGGAAGCGGAAACAGCAGCAGAATGAATTTGTATCACATGTGGATCTACAGTATGCAGAACATCAACCACCTGTCAATAGCCACTTTGACACTATGTACCAGCAGCCGCCGCCGCCGCCGCCTTCCGCTACTCATAATGATTTGCAATGGTCTCTAATGCACCATCCATCCATACCATCAACTGGCGATCAATTCTCGGTTGATCCTATGTTTACCTTTCAACCTAACCAAGGGATGGACTTTGATAATAGCCACGCATTCGATTCTTCTCAAGTTATGCAGGCTGCTGCCACTAATCACCATTCCTCATCTCATGACCAACATGCATCACAATTCCATGACATGCAAGGTGGACATGTCACTGATCATAACTTTCAGCCAAACATGTTTCATATGCCTCCATCACTTCTCGATCAAACTAACTTGCGAAGACACTCTGTGGCTGTGGGTGAAATATTACATCAGCAAGTCGATCCTAATTCTCCCTACTTGGACATGACAAACCAAGATTACGATCGCTTCAGGACTCGTCATATGTCAACCACCTTTGATATGAGTCCCTATCATCTCATGCAGCAGCAATACCAACACTCCCCAATGTTCCCTACCGAGGACCATGCTCAACAGGCCTTACCAACTCCGCCTCAAACCGCTAACCCCATCCAACGGCGACAGAGCAAGTCAGCAACTACCATAACAAAATCGAAAGCAAGAACTAACCAGAGAAATAGAGCAATGTCACTACGCTTGGATACCAGTGGTTCCCCTTCTGCACTAGCCGTTCAACAGTCATCCCCTCTCACCCCGGCCTTCTTCTCACCAGCTTTTTTGGAAGCTTTAAATGCAGATACCCAAAGTTCTGCCGATGAGGCTGACGTCTATCCTTTCCCTGCTCATGACTCGGAATATGTGGATCCTTCCAAGACCATGAACAGTGCACGGACCAACACAGACGATTCAACTAACAATTTCTATTCTTCTTCTTCACCTACGGATTCAACTGATATCAAACCCTCTACATCGTCATCCTATATGATGGAACAAAAACCTTTTCTGACTCAGCAACACACTACCCCTACTATCATGGAAGAAAATGAAGAATTATTCAAAAATCTTGCTGACTATGGCTCGAATATGCAATTGCCTACCCAGCCTCCTGTGAATGGTCTTGGTATTCGACGTCAAAGTGATCATTTCCCTGTACAAGATGCAAAGATACTTTATACTAGTCCGTCCGGAGGTGTCACCGATATGCGCAGTGCCATTGGTCACTTTTTGAGCTCCCCTTCGTCGTTAGCTGCTGGCGAATATACGGTGATGCTTCTTACTAGTAAAGTTGCCCAGAAGAGTTATGGAACTGAGAAAAGGTAAGAAATGAATGTCTAATCCTGTGTGTGGATGGTTGACGTTCGGGGAGATGACGATGCTGTGGGGTGCGGGTTAGGTGCGGCAGTCAGACAGATTACATTTGCATCGGCGCTTTGATTATGTAAACACCTTGTGTACATGGGGGTTTTTTTTTAACACACCACAACTTAAATTGCTCTCTCCTTTAGGTTCTTATGCCCACCCCCAACCACCATCATACTTGGACCACATTGGTGGACAGCAGGAGCAGATAATAATGGAAACGGTACAAGTCATACTTTACATCCACCGAAACTCGCTATCCACATGTCCGGTGATGCAACAGCCATGAGCAATGCACAACCTATTCAACTCAATACGTTTGAATGGTCTACTGCCTCTGGTGAGCGTATCGATGGCTCATCAAATGAACGATTTACTCAAAATGGTTCGAAATCAGGTTCTGCACCTTCTACGATGGTGACATCTACCAATGAACCTATCCTGTCTGGCCGTTGTGTGTCCAAGAATCTCTATATTAATGATGCTGATGAAAAACGAAAACGTGTAGAAGTCATGGTCAAAATCCAACTTGCCAATGGGTTCAATTTAGGAACCTTTGCCAGTAAAGGGATCAAGGTGATTAGTAAACCGAGTAAAAAACGCCAAAACGCCAAGAATATGGATTTGTGTATTCACCATGGATCGACCATCTCGTTATTTAATCGAATTCGTTCACAAACTGTATCAACCAAATATTTGGGTGTATCGACATCCAATAATTCGGCCATTCGATATGGCAGCAACGTCCCACTCGATTGGCCTGCGCCTGGATTTTCTGAAGAAAATCAAAATTTAAATAATTCTACCTGTTTCTCTGTTCGAACCACTTCTTGGGACCCTTTTGTCATATGGATAGTTGATACAAGTGGCAAACAACAGACTAGCCCCGAGATGTTTAATACACGAAATCCAGCGTCGTCTGCACCACGACGTCCAACTCCTCCTATCATCGCCTTACAAGATAAACCAGATGAGCCTATTGCTATTCACTATAATCAACCTGTGGTTCTTCAATGTCTACATACTGGTCTGGTCAGTCCTGTGATGATCATTCGTAAAGTCGACAAGGGAAGTTCGGTACTTGGTGGAGTTCGTCTTGAGCGTGCACCACAATCTACCAATGATTTTAAAAATGGTGGTGAATATGGTGATGAAGCTCTCGGCGATCCTGTATCTCAACTTCACAAAGTGGCTTTCCAAATTGTTAACGATCCATCCACCACCCTTGGCCATCACTCTAATTTCGGGAATCAACCGTCGTTCAATAATGAATCGGATTTCTTGCCAAGGTTAACGGAACCAGCAACATATCTCAATTGTGCAAGTGATGTGGTTGGTATGCATCAAGTCTCTGAACCACGCAAGTTGAATCCAGAGATGAAGGCAGAACTGAACCATAGAGCGAATGCGTCAAGAGCTGAAGCAGAACAATTTGCTACTGCCAGTGGAGAATGGGACTGGGCTTCCATCCATGAACCATTTTATAATGCAGAGATGATGAACCCAGCTGACTCGGCTATTGTTGCACAGGAAGGGGGTCGAGTGGTTCGAAAACGTCGTGTATCGTGTGATATGTCCAGTGGCGACATGCCCATGTATAGACCCAATGATAATAGGGCTGTTTTCAGCGCTGCCGGTCCTGGAACTCCTCAGGGATCCACATCTTCACCTTCTCCTGTAACGGTTACTGCCGTCAACAACCCAACCAGTAGTCGACGACGGGTGAACAGCTTGAACGATGTCACATTATCCAACGAGTCTCATCCTCGATCACTCAAAAAGGAGAACAATCAAGCTAGACGATCCAGTGTTGCTCATCAGGCTACCAGTGCCAGTGTCAATGACAGAGCATTCTGGACAGAAGATGTGTCGGATGCAGCGATATGGACCATTGTTGGAACAGGTGAGTTAAGTCAAAATCGATGGGGGGTTTATACTTATGATGTTGCTTACATTAATGCACACATTACATATACCTGATATTACTTTATCCACATTTGATCAACATGTCTAAATAATCTATCTTCTTACTCATCATCAGATAGTGTTATGTACTCTTTTTGGTCAGCGTCAGAGCAAGTCGGAAATCTTTTCTCTGGTTTCAACAACAATTCAGCGGCAGTCACTCCCATCCCACATATCTCTCACTATATTACCGATGCAACAAGTGACGCATCAACTGTACAATCATCTACAAGCAGTCCTTCCCCTATGGTGATTTCAGAGGAAACCACCCCACACATGATGACTTCGTCCCCAAGTCCTGCTGGTACCACAAATGGAAAACATTCATTAACGATCTATGGACAATGCTTTAGCCCAGAGCTGTCGGTATGGTTTGGTAATGTTCCTTCCCCGAGAACCGAATGTAGAAGCCCCGAGGTTTTGAAATGCGAATTACCAGATGCATCCATGTGGCTCAATGACGACGGAGGTTCATTTGCAGTTCAACAAGATACCCTCAAGGTACCACTTTTATTAGTTCGTAGAGATGGAATCGTCTATCGAACGCGCCATTGGTTTGATCTTACATCCTTTACCGTAAAACTCCAACCAATGCATCAGGGATCAAATGCAGGAGAGCAATCAAGGTCCTCTCTCTAAGTCTAACCCCAAAAAACCTGAAATGAGGTTGTAGAAACGTTTTGTAATGGATATAAATTTTTTTTTCCCTGTCTCCGGTTGTATCATTTTCCCTTGTCTTTTCATCTTCCTGGTTTTTTTTTTTCTTATTGAAATGTTATATTTTTTTTCTTTCTCTCTCTCAAATGTAGTTTTATCAGAAAGAAAGAAAAAGAAAAAAGAATTTGACTCCATAAAAGCAGCTCACATAACCCTGTTTTTAAAGAAGCTGCAATCTCTGAAATGGAACATACCATTGTCAAAGGGTTAAGAAAATATACAGGAGAGGGAGGGAAAAGGAGAGAAGCATCTGGGGATAAGAAGAAATTGCCATACTATGTAAAAAAGCTGGCTGGCTCTGTTCTCCTTGCTTTTGCGTAGTAAGGGATGGCTTTTTCTAATAAACCCAGTTGCTATTCTGTTTTTTTTTCTCTTTTACTTTTTGGCACTCTTCCCGTTCCTTCTATACTTCATTCACTCATTTTTTAATACTTTTAAATTTTGTGTTATATTTTGTTATATGGCCCTGTACACCACCAGAACATTGTAGACAAACTCAAACAGGCATCAATAACTTAAGGATGATATCAGTAGAACCGATTCCTTCAAGATCACATTCACAATCCCAATATTCGCCACGATACTCCAATAAACCGCCAACATCCGTCAATAAGCAAAATACATCACAGACCATGAACCAGCGTACTGGTAGACGTCATAGCACTATATCAGTGTCTTCTACTCGATCAGTGTCTCGGGAACGACCAAAGAAATATGTTGGAGATTATTACCTTGGTAGAACTCTCGGCAAAGGCGCATCAGGTATCAGCTGAGTATGCCATCATGGGAAGAAAACGTTAAGAGAACTAACAGGTCGAATGATGTCGCAGGTCGAGTCAAGCTGGGCATTCATCGCGTCACAGGAGAATATGTGGCGGTTAAAATCATCAACAAGGCATATTTGTCGGCTAATCCTGCAATTGACAAGGCCGTCAAACGTGAAATTGCCATAATGAAACTTATCCATCATCCAAGTATCATGGCCTTACATGATGTAATCGAGGATGATGAATCACCAGAACTGTAAGTTGTGTGTTTTTTTTAATTTTAGTAGAATTATTTTCATTTCGTCTACCCGTACTTCCCTGCCCAAAACCATCTAACCTTCTCCTTAAATAGATATCTGATCTTGGAGTATATGGAAGGAGGAGAGCTATTTGAATACCTGGTTAGCGAAGGTAGACTACCTGAAAGCAAGGCCAGAAGCTACTTTCAGCAGATTATCTTTGGTGTAGATTACTGCCATCGACATTTAATATGGTACTGTATCAATTATCTTTTGGCGAAAGCAAAGTGATTGAATGTGCTAATTTTGATGTATTTTTTTTTTTTTTTTTTTGTTTTCGTTGGTGGTGAATGTGTATTCTGTCAAATTTGGTCCCTATCGTTTTGACTAGCCATCGAGACCTTAAACCAGAGAACCTATTATTGGATAGAAACTTGGATATCAAAATTGCAGACTTTGGCATGGCTTCACTGCAACCAGTTGGCTCTCTATTGGAAACAAGTTGTGGGTAAGTCATGGTATTCAATACTACGTTTACCTGTCAATTTGGCGCTACCATGACTGATGTCTTCCATTTTCGTTCAAGGTCTCCCCACTATGCCAGCCCCGAGATCGTCACTGTAAGAAAATAAGAGATTTCCCCTGCAGATCTCCATAACACATTGCTGTGTGCCTCGAGTTTATCTCTAAAATGTTATATTACTTCCCCTATTCTGCTGCTTTAGGGTCGCCCGTATGATGGTTCATCATCCGATATCTGGTCATGTGGAATCATATTATATGCTCTCTTGACTGGCCACCTCCCCTTTGACGATGAAAATATTCGTCTTTTACTGAAAAAGGTATTATGTCAATTGATCACAAACTGTTTCCCCCTTATTCTTCCTCTCCGAGTTTTGACAACCCTTTTTTTTTTTTTTTTTTTTGGTCCCTTTGCTAGGTCAAAACAGGTCGATATGTTATGCCTCACGATATATCATATGAGGCACAAGATCTAATTCGAAAGATACTGGTAACGGATCCTAGCAAACGCATTACGGTATGTTCTATTTCAATTTTATGTAGGATGTCGTAACATATTTATTGACGTTTTGAGGTATATCAGACAGAGGAAATCAAACGCCATCCTTGGTTTGCTCAGGATATCCCACCAAAAATTGCTCAATTGCCAGAGCCACCCAGTGCTCAAGAAATAGATCGCCCTATCAGCGATATTTCCCAGGTTGATGATCGTATTGTTGAGACAATCAAATTCTTGTGGGGAGAGACCAAAACTGAAGCTGTGCTTGATGCTTTGATGGCAAAGGAGTAAGCAAACTTGGATATAATAATTGCATCTCTCTGTCAGCTAATGGAGTTACTAATGAATCATTATGAATTGCTACCCAGACACAACATGCAGAAGGTGACTTACGTTCTTCTCCAACGGCATGCAGAGAAATATTGGGAATCCAGGCATGATGAGGACGAGGATGCCGCGTATCAAGGTGAGAGAATAAAAAATATGACAGTCAATTGTGCACGTCCGTTCATTGTATGACGTTACGAATTACCCATTTATTATTATTATTATTATTTCAAATGCAAATCCCATTATGCTCATCATGATTTCCATGCAGATACCCAAACCAGAAGATACAGTACAACGAGTAGTCTGACTCGCCGCAGAATGTCAATGCATGCAGAATTTACTTCAAACTCCGATACATTGATCCCTCCTGGCTTTGCTCCAGAGACAAGGAGAAGGAGCTCTCCATCAACCTATCGTCGGTCATCACTTACACCTGGAGATGCTAGGCAACATTCGTCGGTTCATCCCACTGAGTTACCGCCGTCACCGATGCCATCTCCTCGGATACGATCCAAATCGAGTACGGCTCGTGGTGATCTTGGATACAGTCGACTGGATTCAGATATAAATGGTAGTCGCCGTAACTCTACCAAGGAAGGGTACGTATATGTTTCAACATTTATAGACCAAGTCATGGAACATACCGTAATGATTAATGGTCATAGATTCCGAAGATTCGATACAAAGAGCATTCCACCATCCCCAAAGCCAGCACGAAGTTTACACAACTTGTTCTCATCTGCGACATTGGGTCGGAAAAACCCTTTCTCTGGTATCCTAAATGACGATAGCAAGATGCCCAGTAGGCAAAGACGAAATACTCAACCACAACAGGCCACTGGTACAGAAAAACCAACTTCTGAACAACGCAAGAGATTACATCGTTTGTCTATGCCTGTCCTCGATATCGGATCGATTGGAATCGACAGAAAGAGTATCAACTTTTCCTTACGAAGAAAAGATATATCGAGTTGGAAAGAAGCAGCATCTCCTACGTCTTCCATGATGTCTCCCCCAATGTCTCCTTCTCCTCCTGCGAGTCCTGCTCCAGCTCGCAGCAAATCTGGTAGAAATACTCATCTGACTAGTGATATGTTTTTCCCTTCTGTACCACCAACGCCGAAACCTTCAACTGGCACCGGTTACAGCACACCACCAAGCAGTCATGGAAGTTCCAATAATGAGATTGCTTTCAATCAACCAAACAGCCAGTCTCAACCTACAGCAGACACCAAGTCAAACAAAATACCATGGTTGCAGAATCTCTTCTTTTTCAAGCAACCTAAAATTTTCTCTGTTTCATGTGAAGCAGTTGACTGTCACCAAGCATTGCGTAAGATACAGGATGCCATGCGCGATGTGAGTATTGTGAAACACAGAAGTGGGGTTGGGAGCCAAGACAAGGGCAGGCGAGGTAGATGCACTCCCCCCTTATTGAACCATTTTAATTAAAACCTCTACAGCAGGGCATGGACGCTAAGCTTCAGACTCGTCTTGATCGTGATGGACATACGCGCTACCGTGGTGAAGTTCGCATTCTTCATAGTAAGCATAATTAGCAAGAACGACATAATTTAATATCTAAGCTGATGGCATTGTGTTATAGGCGAAAAGACTAGCAAAGTCAAATTCAAGATTGAATTTATTGTTTGCGGCGTGATGGATGGCCATCGCAAACTCTTTCGAGTTGATTTCATCCAACAACAAGGTACAACCTAACCTCTTGATATGATCCACCGCAATCTATTTTTACCTACTTACAAATCCTCATCCCTTTTTGTTATACAGGTGATGCACTCACACTATCAGCTATCACAAAGAATATTCAGATCACCCTGGATCGACGGGGTTCCTGTAGCTTGAGCGGATTTTCGTGGTCCACCAGTACCACCGATGGTTGATATATGGGACATTTTCACGTACACTGACTAATATAAACTCTCTCTCTCTCTCTCTCCCCATCCCACCAATTTCTTAATAAATGAATAGCAGGTTCCAAAAAAAAAATAAAAGCAAAAGCACAAAAAAATATGAGAAAAATTAATTAACATTGCAAATTTATATTCCGTTTTCTTGTGGTTTGTGCATGGTTTAAGCACTTTTTGTACATGTCTATATTTTGAATCCACTATGAATGGCAGCAACACCAAACGTCAAATCTTCCCAACCTTTACCAACAGTAGAGAAACCCGCGTCGCGAATGATTTTGGCGAATGCAGGTTGGGGAGGGAACTGACGGATACTCTCAACCAGGTACTTGTAAGAGTCTCTATCATTAGCAATCATCTGGCCAAGTGCTGGAATGACATCAAAGGAATAGAAGTCATAGATCCTGAAGGTAAACGTTGGGTTCGATTAGCCATAAAGTAATCTTATACACCTGATTACGAAAATATGCCAAAAAAAAAAAAAAAAGATCTTACTTGCTAATGACTGGGTTCTCAACTTGACTGAATTCCAAGCACATGAAGCGGCCACCCTTCTTCAAAACACGGTAAGCTTCCTTCACAACCCGGTCAACATGGGTACAGTTACGGATGCCAAAAGCAATGGTGTAAACGTCGACAGATTCATCGGGTATATCATCCAGATGTTCTGCGTTCTGTACCAAGAAAGATACTTGGTTGGCTAAGGAGAGCGAATGAGTTAATAGATGTAAAACACACACAGATGAAGTATACACTCACTATTAGCATATGGTGTGCTTTGGAAACGTTGTTCTCCAACTTTGAGCATCTGGGGGTTGATGTCAACCATTTTGACAGTGGCTGTCGAGTCATTGTGTATGTTTTTGCAGTAATCCAGGAACCGCATGGCAATATCACCTACAGAACCAACCAGTATTATTAGCAAATGATTATATCCACTACCCATACCACCGTATCATATTTACCAGTGCCGCCTGCAACGTCCAAAAGTGTTGTGCCAGGACCAGGTGCCATGGAGCGAATGAAATGGTCCTTCCACAATCGATGTACACCACCACTCATAGCGTCGTTCATAACATCGTATTTCTCAGCTACATTTGAAAACACGTTTCCAACTGACAAAAAAGTTCGCAAGTTAGCATTCCTACCACATGCATTACAATGCAGTGAATACCACCCATCCATCCGGTAGCATACCTAGCTGTTCCTTCTCACTTTCAAGCACGTCACGGAATCCAAAATGGGTCTTTGGGCTGTTGGAACTGTCAGTCTCAGGTATGGAATTAGGGCGTTGGGCTTGTGTAGTGTACATGGCGATGGAACGCATGTTGCGTGAAGTGAGGATAGCCCGTCGTCCTGACGTTGCTAATGACGTGAATGCTCGCATTGGATACATGAATAAAGGGAAAGGACGGTGGACTGTTATTTTCCAGTGATAAACAGAAATTTCAACATTTTTAATTTTTTTCTCAATTTCCTTGGTCTTCATCCCTGTCATCTGGCATTTTCTTTGGGTGCTTTACAAATTTCGTAGGAATACGCTCCAATACCTCTACCTTATCCCCTACTCTAATAATTCCACTAGTGAGTGGGATACTATCACAACAAAAACATCCATGACCAGGCGTCTCATCAAATTGTCGGTTTTTAAGTAAATATTTCAGTGGCCCTGGCGTACCCCATGTATCCTTGATACCAGTGTCTTGGTTAATTCCTGGCACTGTAGTAATTGTTGATATTGAGATAAACAATAGATCGTACTGTTCTTTACATATTCAACCTACCTGTACATCGGGCGGTGGCTTGCATCATGTAGAATGTAACCTCTCCAACTCTATTGAGCAGGGTGAGCAAACAATTACATAAGACCAAATGGCAATTTTCCCATTCCTCTTTTTTTTATTACCTGGCGACAAGCCATGTGTCTTCTTCCCAAGGCTCAGTACCAGCAATGGTCAGATTATTTCGAAACCTATTGATAGGGATCTGATGGCCATTGCTCCAGCCGCCTTCGACAAGATCGCGATTGAGAGCTTGAAGACTTCCATCAAACCCAAAAGATACCGGCGACCAGTCTGTGAAAGGCGAATTGAGGCCGGGCAATTCTGGGTGGGCCTTTCGTTCATAGCCTTTCGAAATGTCCAAGGTTACAAGGCGGATATTAGTAGGCCGTTCAGCCCCGCCATTTGTGTTTCCGTGCGAATTACTTTGATCATGGCTCTTGTATTCTAAAAAGAACTTCTCTAGCCATTCGGCTGCTGCATCACCTACGTCGAATGCCTGAAGCTTGTCGGACCATAGTGTAACAGAGACGCACTTGAGCTTGCTGGTGTCAGGATGAAGCGGGAGTACCAGGTCCTCAAGATTTTTAGCAGTTAAAGTCAGAGTATCTTTTTCATAATCTAGTAATGGACGGATAAGGCTCATTGAAGCATACACACTATTCGAGACGATACGATAGGCAGTAAGTAGATCGAATGAGTATGAATTGGAGCAATGGAGGAATTTTACCGCTGAGTAATAAATTTGAAGTTATCACCATTCATCACCAAAAACCGTCGATCACCTTCCAAACCAAGGCTGCCGACCTCGCATTCAGTTAAATCGATGCGATGGCAGGATTTAATAGGGTGAATGGCAATAGCTTGAAGGTATGCTTGTTCTGGCATTGCAAATAGACGGTGTCTAGAACAAAAGAGATTTTGGCGACGTTTAGCCACCGGCGTCGGTGTTACAAGAACCTGTCACTGCTATCAAACGCGTAAAATTTCAATCCCTTTTTTTTGTACGTGTTACTTTCCCGTGTCGCCGTGTCTACTTCTGTCCTTACCCGATGCTTGACAATTGGCAGTTCACCGACTTGTACAAACATTCCAACAAACTCTGCCGATACTCTCCTGACGGAAACTATGTTGCCGTGGCACTGGAGAATCAGCTCGTTTTGCGCTCTCATCCCGATCTAGGAATCTTACAAGTCTATTATTGCAAATGGCCCATCGATGCACTGACATGGAGTCCTAATTCCAAAATGATCTCAACAACCAATTACGCTGCATGCGAATGCCAATGTTATACCATGGAGGATGTCGGTTGGTCATGTAAATACAAAGACACGTCTCGGACTATTGCCCATATTCGATGGTCGCCGGGTTCAGACGCCGTGATGCACACCGCCTCAACAAAGGTAAAGCCGACTTGACCGCTGGTGAATAATATGCGATTTCACCGTGTTAACCTATATTTGATCCGGTCTTCAGGAAAGGTTACATATCATGTCGTTGCGCTACAACAAACGGTTTAGTCATATTAAAAATGTGAAGCACAAAGATAAAGGTAGGTAGTTCAATGCAAGATCACGGATATAGGATGGAGGGTTGGATCTAACATACCGCTTTAACGGTAATTAGGATATACAAGTAGTCCGGATTCAAAGTGGTTTGCGTATTTGCGCCGAATGGAGCTCAAGGATGTCATGTCAATTTATGACGCCGAATCGTTTGAACCGATCAAGGTATGTAAGCTTTATTTGCTGTCAAATTGCCCGGATATCCGGACTACTCACATATCATATGTACATTGGTAGCACATAGAGATTGATACTGTGGATGCGCAAGACATATCTATATCACCGAACGGAGAGTTTATAGCAGCGTACGATGTGCCATTATTTGTAAGTATCTGTTTGAATTGTGAGGGAAGATATCACCACTTTCAAAATATCTAATGCGTATCTGGGCTAGTACAAATTGTCGATTTATCGCCCAAACGGAACACTGGAAGGATCATTCTCTGTTGATGAAGGTGGTTTGGGAATTAAAAACGTCTGTTGGTCTCCAGACTCGCAATTCTTAGCTGTCGGCGGTTACGATCACAAGGTACATTGCCAGTGAATTATTGTACAAGATTGGTCCAGTTTTCTAATGTGTTGACCCGTTGAACAGCTTCGTTTACTAGATACATTTACTTGGAAACCTGTCAACACATTTACTCATCATACCAAGTACCTAGAAAATCCAACGCTGGTAAGTTGGAACTTACTTAGCCGCTATGAGCGAGAGTAAAGTAACCGATCACTGTCTCATCAGGAAATGCATATTGAAAAAGAGGTGATGAGTGGTACTCCTCACGCTGGTTGTAAGTACTCCCAATGTGAAGGTATTTGGAGTTGAGATTTTGGCCTTTAGAAATAATCTCTTTCACCCCTTCTACCTAGACGATATATGTAACGGCATTCAACATATACCCATGCTTCGGCCAAATCATGACAAACCGAATCCCAAAACGGCGATCACGGCGAAATTCAATAATCTTGGTGACCTGATGCTCACGTTGAGTGGTAAGTTAAGCCGCTATCTGGTCGGGCAATAGCAATATCCTTCATTGGTCACTCTCTGATAATATTTCATCCACACTTAGAAACCATCCCTACAACAGCCTGCGTTTGGAACATGGCAACGATGAAGAGCCATGCTATTATTATCCAACAAGAACCTATCATTACAGCTATATGGAATCCCAAGATCAGCTCTTTGCTAGCTATTTGTTGTGAGGGTGGACGATTTTACATATGGCAAGATCACCGGCATGGAAAACACCGATCGAGCGTCACGGCTATCAATGTTCCTGCAGGTGAGCCTATGCAAACCAAACCAAATCACATACTCTGTGTTGCATTGAAATCCATCATTTCCATACGGCATTATCCTAACCCTTTTTTCCTCCAGATCAATTCTCGATATCTACACTTCGATGGAGTCCCGATGGAAAATCCTTGATGTTGATGAGCAAAGAAATGTTCTGCCTAGCCTGGCCCATCGATAGCTAGAATCGGTCTCATCACTATACTTCACCACATAATTTATAATTCACGAGTACACATCATTGTATATCTTGGAAACATTGTACAAAAAGTCCTACACATAAAAGAATCTAATGGAAGAGAAAGAAAAATTTTTTTGTCTAGCTTCGCCTCTTTATGACCGGCCCGGTCCTTGCTTTTACTGACGCTGGGCAGCTGCTTCCCTCCGTTCTTGCAGTTGTGCGAGGTATAAGCTTGGAGGGTTCACCTTCTTTCCCTCTGACTCGGTCCATGCCCATGTATGCTGGGGCATACGTGCTTTGCCCTTCTTATCCGAACTACCAACTGCAATATTGTGAGCAAACAATCTACCATGGAGCATTTACGACTGTGAATTGATATACTTACTGACAAAGTTCTGGGACGTAGGGGGTTGCTGAATTATCATACCGGAATGAGCCACGGTGTTCCATACTACACTATTTGCACCAGACCAGCCGTGACCAGAGCCAGCATCAAAGCGATCTTGGATGATGAGTTGGCCCTCGAAATTGCAGCTGTCGTACAACTGACCTGAAGCTGTCATATCACAATAAGTTAGACAAACGTATTGGGCATTTAATAATATTATTATGAACTTACACCACTTCATGTGTGGACCGACATCGCCTGCTCGGCCAACCGAGGTACTTCGGAGAACGACATTAGGCCCACAAATTCTAGCTTTGTATGAATATGCGTGGAAGCTCATTTCGACATGACAGTGATCAATCAAAATGAGTTGACCAGATATTTCAAATGCAAATTGTCCGACCAGAGATGTAGTTTTCGTCGGCGCAGATATAGGGTATGTATGAAGGCAACTCTACAGATGATAAGAGCGGCCGTTAAAAACTGAAAATAAAAGTAAAAAGTCTCCCATGGGTCATGAAACTTACCTCCAAAGTAATGGTTAAAGTATTGGTACCGAGTTGTGCAAAGTTGCGAAACCACACCGATCTAACATTGCGAATCCAACAGTTTTCAGCGTTATCCATATTGAAAACGTAATTAGCAAACATCTCTGCAGCAAATCGATAGTCTTTGACTTTTCCCTTTTCTTGACGCATGATCTCATCCGGTCCACGATCACGATTGGTTGGATAGGTGAATTGCAAGTTCTCGACGCCTACAAGTGTAACACGCTTACTCTTGTATGCTTCAACATGACCACCCCCAGCCCATTTGGCAATACCGACAGTGAGAGGGGCATTGAGATAGAGTTCGCCAGACTGGACATCCACATGCGTCACACGACGGAACGAGTCAAGTCTGCCTGGCTTCCAACCGTTATTTTTACTAGTATCGCCTTTAGGGTGAATGACATCCATTCCGATTTTGCGAACCCATTCTTGATTGAAATTAGCGCCGACAACTACCAAATCACCGACTTTGAATCGTTTAGCATCAGCTACCTTGACTTTCATGGACCCAACAGGAACATATTCGTCTACGATGGCGATACGCTTGCGAGCCATCTCATTTCCCTCTCCTGAGATGCGGATCAAATATTGTGCCTTGGTAGGGTCGATAGCTGATGTAGCCTGAATGGTAGTTCCGCCAGCTGCATCGCCTCGCAAAACAATACCAGACTGAGAGATTTCAATAGGATGACCGACGTAAAAGATACCAGCATTTAGTAAAAGTGAACCACGGAATCCGAGTTCATTCAGAGGCATCTTTGATATCTGGTTGATGGCTTCTTGGATACGGTCGGCGTCGTCGGAATTGCCGTCTCCGGGATTAAGTGTAACAGTTGCTTGACTGGTTGGGTTTGGGAGGGGTGTCCAGCCTTCATTATAACCGGCGTACGAGAAATCAAACAGATGGTCACCACTTTCGTTGTAGGGTGGATAGACCAGCTTTCCGGTTTGTTCGCTTGGGTGTACAATAGAAGGATATTCTACTTGAGGAAACAAGGCAGGTGCCTGAAACGTCGCCCACTGGCCATAACCAGGGTTATATGAAGCGGTGGTCTGGTTTGGTGGCTGGTATTGGTTTATCCCAGGATTTCTATCAGCAACACCTAGTTGCTCAAAGTTCTGTATTGTGTTTTTGATGGCGGCTTCGAATGATTTCATGGCAAATTATCAAGATGTGCTTCTTGGCACTATGAGAGTAGAGTTCATATCCCACTTTTGGCACTGAACAAAAGTAGAAAACTCCGTGAAAACAGTCACACTTTCAAGTTTTCAGTTTGGAAAAATTGTATCGGTCTGCGGTTCCATTGTACATTTCTCAAATTCAATCCATGGACAGTGAAGCGAGAACCGAAGTTGCTCGACTGTGGCGAGTATACAAGACCATTCACCAGCTTGTCTGTGACAGGGTATGAATGATAAATTCCATATATAATCAACAGCTTTTTGTAAATGCTCATTGTCAATTATTAACCTACCTTTGGGCATTAGGGGTACTTGGTTTCTCAATCAGAACTGGAGATGGATTTGGATACTTTCAGAGACACATTTGCGCGAACATCAGAAGTCGAGTACGTCTTTTTTACAGTTTGTTTGATTCAGTGTGGATCAAACTTTGTTCGACCACACCACCCACGTTTACATTCATGTTCGTGAATTTGTAACCCGACTTCTTTTTTTTTTTCCTTTGTTTTTTACAATGTAGCCGAGATCAACTCACTTTCTTGGTTCAAAAGAAGGACGACCCTGCTGATCAATTATTGGTGTTTTTCCCCAAAGACAAATCTGTTGGTGTTAAGCCAATTAGAAAGTACGTCCATTAAAGCAACGCAATCTTTTAAGATACTGGCTGGATCTAGGCGCTAATCTTTATTTTTTATTTTTTTGCACAAAACTTTCTCTCTAGGTACGTCGAGCGTATGTTGACACAAAACATCCCTAAGGGCATCATTATTTTTCAACAGACAATGACATCTTCAGCAAACAAGGTACATTGCCCATTGCGTTCGTTCGCTCCGAGAATATAGTTG
Source organism: Umbelopsis sp. PMI_123 (assembly GCA_021235465.1). Taxonomy (NCBI): domain Eukaryota; kingdom Fungi; phylum Mucoromycota; class Umbelopsidomycetes; order Umbelopsidales; family Umbelopsidaceae; genus Umbelopsis; species Umbelopsis sp. PMI_123. The sequence goes on along the minus strand of JAJSME010000015.1, from coordinate 558,819 downwards.
CTGCTTCTTGATTCTTACCTATCTACTGGTAACAGGTCATACAGGGAATGTCGGCTAAATATCACCTTGAATCCTTCCAAGAAGCCGAACTTTTAGTCAATATCACACAGCACATTCTCGTTCCTATACACATTGTCCTCTCTCAGGAAGAAAAGCTAGCCTTGCTCAAGCGATAGTAAGTGTATAGGACCGATACTATTTAGTCCCACAATGTACTCACCCTTTATTTTAGCCGACTAAAGGAAACTCAACTTCCAAGAATACAACAAACTGACCCCGTAGCACGATACTATGGTCTGAAGCGTGGACAGGTAAAATATAAGAAAGCCACTGTTTGTTGGTTTTGTTTAAACTGGAGTTCTCATATCTGTATTCTAGGTCGTCAAGATCATGCGTAATAGTGAAACCAGTGGACGCTATGTCAGTTATCGACTTTGTTTATAGAGAGGGCATGATGACATTCACAATAAAATTTTCATTCATATTTTAAACCACAAGTTTGTGAGAACTGACCATAGGTACAAGTTGTATTTACTATTATGTTATGTTGCGGTTTTCTTTGTAACTATGAGGGGTGGTCAGAATGAGGATGAGGACAAGTGCGATCACATGAGTCCCCAAAAACAAGCCTAAGGCTCCGCTTTAACCAGGTCGAACGTTAATAACCCCATAGACAAAAAAATTGCTTGTGCTTTGTTCTCCCTTCAATCTCGACATGGACTCTCTCATCGACTTTTCACAGAATTCCCTCTATATCGCCTTGGGAGCTATTCTGTTTAACCCTATTTTTTGGAACATCGTTGCCCGAGCAGGTAGGATCTCTACAATCGCCTTCAGATCTATCGCGTCGTGGTCGTGACTGACTCAACCTTCCTATAGAATACCGTAACCAAGTCCTTACCAAATTGGCTTGCGGAAACCCTTACCTTGGATGCTATGGCTTGGCTGTTACCATCTTTTCTCTTGGTATCTTCCGTGATTGCTTGTAAGTGCAGGTGCCTAATGCACAGGGTCCATACCAAACCTGTTTTATTTATCAATGATGTCAATAGATATAAATTAGCCCTCGAAGACCAACCTGGTCATCCCCTGCTTCAGACTGAGGTTGCCAAGATGGCAGCTGTCATGCTGTTTGCTACTGGAAATGTCTTGGTCCTTTCTTCCATGTGGGCTCTCGGTGTTACTGGAACTTACCTCGGTAAATTGGTTTTCCAAATGGATGATCGAGATGATCTGTGTGGTACTAATGTCTATCTGCAGGTGATTACTTTGGTATTTTGATGAAGGAGAGAGTTACCTCATTCCCATTCAATGTGTGCGAGAACCCTATGTATGTTGGCTCTACCTTGACTTTCTTGGCAACCGCCATCTGGTAAGTGAATTTGTTGGTCACTGCGTCATTAGAGGTCCGTTCCCCCCGCTCACTAGTCTCGTGCATAGGTATGGAAAGCCTGCTGGTGTCGCATTGGCTGGTGTCGTCTATGTCCTCTACCAAATTGCTCTTACATTTGAAGGGTAAGTTACAAACATGAATAGTCCGTGAGGTGGAAAGCCACAAGGTGAAAAAAATACTGAATTTTATCTGTTTTAGACCTTTTACAACCATGATCTATGAAAACAAGGACAAAGATATTAAGCGACGTAAGGCTGCTCGTGCCAGCAAGAAGGAGCTTTAATATACAATCATGTAAACATTTAGAATAAATAAAACGTCGATTATGTCAGTAGTAGCAAAAGCTCTGAAAAAAAAAATAACTGCAAAAACTTATGTTTGTGCACTAAATGTCACATGACCGTAGCCACCCAACTTCAACTCAATTTGAAAAAATGGCACTTTGTACCACACTCCTTGCTCAAAAATACCCCACTGAACGATCTATGATGACCAATGATCAGGAAAAATGTACGCACTCATGACCGCATCATCAGTTCCAAAAATACCTAACTGACCGATCTTTAGCTGCAGCTGTAGCCGCTAGTTCCATCCTTTCAACACAGGACGGAGCAAGAATTCTGTGTGTAGCTGATGTACGTGGTAAGTACCATTTCCAGACACGCAACTGGGTTGCCTTGTCATCCCTTCCAATGATAATGGAGTGATGGCAGTTCTATGTCTCGCTCCTTTTATATTTCTTTATATCACCCATACGCGGAATTGACCGAGCGTTTTCATCTGCGATAGGTTGCATATCACAACTGAATCAATTGGCGGAGAAGGCCAATGCGCAATATATAATCCATACTGGTGACTTTGGTTTCTATGGTGAGTGGATAAATAAATAAGTTCAGAAGGAAACTTGTCGTCTCTTGACCGAAGCTCAATTCGTATATTCCATCGTTTAGATGATACTAGCCTGGAACGGATCAGTGATCGGTAACTGCATTTCCAAAGAATGTTGCATGCAGACAGAAAAAAATAAGCAATTCTTGGTTTGATTGACTTGACTTTTGTTTGTGGATCAGAACGTTGAATCACCTTCTGCAGTACACTACCCTCATTCCATCCCAGGTCAAGTCACGTCTCATCGATGCTCCTGTGGACCAACTCCGACGCACCATTGATCAAAACCCAGGTTATTTATCCGAATTCTCAGAGTTCTTGTCCGGAAAGAAGAAGTTGAACGTGCCCGTCTTCACGGTTTGGGGTGCTTGTGAAGATGTTAGCATCTTGGAGAAATTCAGGTCCAAGGAATACAGTATACCAAATCTCAATATAATAGACGAAGCTACATCTCATTTACTTGAAGTTGGAGGTGTCAATCTGCGCTTGTTTGGATTGGGTGGCGCCGTTGTTCAGCATAAGCTGTTTGACAATGGAGAAGGTACGATGACGATATATGGAAATTTTTGGTTTCAGTTGATGACCCTGCCTGTTACTAAACACCTCATTTCCAAAGGCGTGGATACCATTGCTGGTGGATCTGGTACTATGTGGACTACTGCTTTGCAAATTGGTGAACTCGTTGAAACCGCTCAATTGGTATGTACGCTAAACGGTTATGAGATTTCAGAACAAGATCCTTTAACTAATACCCTACCCATAGGTATACGATCCATCTGAGACGAGAATACTTGTAACCCACGCTTCTCCTGGCCGTGAGGGTCTTTTGGCCCAACTCGCTCTCGTCCTCAAGGTAAATGGTCAATTAACCCCATATGGTCTTTACGTTACCGCATCTCTCTAACTTGTCACTTTAGGTCGATTTTACTATATCCGCTGGATTACATTTTAGATATGGCATCTCATATAATGAGTTCTCGTGTCAACCTGATCAAGAACACTATCGTAATCGGTTACTTGAGTCTCAGCAAAGCTTTCTGCAGCTTTGGGAATCCATTCGGGATCAAGTGGAGAGCTCTGTCGAGTAAGTAGCTGTAGTGTGGGCAAATTTAATTGTCTGTGTATACCAGCCTGTATTGAAACAACCCTTTCTTCGCCACTATAGTGATACCCAAAGCGCCTTGCTGCAGAATGCACTTAGCGTCGTCAATAGATTGCCGCCTTCGCTTCATGATAGGCAAGATGATGGCTCCACTAGCTCGCTAAACGACCTGGAAGAACAGGGGTTCAAGAATATGTGGAACTTTAATCTACCAGATGCAGCATTTGGTTGGGTGATTTTGGACGTTCATCAAGGCAGAGTCAGCGCAGAAACCAAGGCACAAGGCTTTAACTTCTCGTACAGAAAGAGCAGTGGATACCCAGGATCATCCACTGCATCCAGCCAAAAAGCTCACTCCATAGCATCAAGTGATCATAGTGCACATGAGCCAGATAATCGAGTGCGTGAGGCTACTCTGGATGGTTGGTTGAAATTTCTTGAATATTGTGAATCATTGATATCTGAATCTAAATGCTTCCTTATCTCCATCAGATGATAATGTTAGCTCCAATGCTGAAAGCGTCGGATCACGAAGTAACCGAAGACAAAGCATGGTAAGTTGCGGAAATTTTATGCCTCTCTCTGCTGAAAAATTTGGCCCTCCTACTAACTATGTACCTATCCATGATCTAGTATAAAAGCACATTTGTTGCATACGTTGGTGGGCTTTCCAACACTACTGTGACAGAAGAAGAGATTAGAGAATTTTTTGGCCAGAAATCGGTAAGTTCACGTCATGATGGTGTCATTGGCTAGGTAGGTAGATAACAATAAGCTAAATACGCTGCTATTCAAACACAGGTGACAGGAGTCAAATTCCCGCTAGACCACAACACGCAATTGCCAAAACCACACTGCTATGTCGACTTTATTGACCAAGCATCCCTCGACGAAGCATTAGCTAAGAATGGCCAGGTAGGTGGACCTGAGATTTTATTCATCCCTTTGTTAAGCAGTAATCTCTGATCCTCACAATCTCCTTCCATTGACCTACTCATTAGATGCTGCAAGATAACAAATTGATCATCAACAAACCTAATCCCCATATTTATGACGGTCGTGGTCGTGGTCGTGGCCAAAGAGGTCGAGGCAATCGAAGTTCACGTCTGAGTTTTGACAGAGTTCGAGAATGAAAAAAAAGAACGCGAGAGAATTTTTAACCCGATTTAATCCATGGGGTTGATACATCTACGTCTGAAACATGTTCCGCCTATTTTGATAAATAAAATAATCTTCTAGCGATAACATTTCTTTATCTCTTACACTACGTGTACAATGCTGAAATAACTCAAGTCATGAAACTAGATATACGGATCGACCCAGCTTTTACTGGAACGTTGCAAGATACTCCTCCAAACTATGGTACCATTCGTCTGGACGGCGTGTGCCATCTGGAGCTCGACAAGTCTATTAAAACAAAAGGAATTCACATTCAGTTCATTGGTATCGTAAAAATTGATGTTAGACAAGGTATAACAATCAAAGCTGATGCATCTGATGGTAAGCGCCGCCCCATATCATTGTCTGGATTCATTATCCTAACATCCAAACTCTGATCGCGTATATTAACATTCCGTTATCTCAGCAATCGAGAGACGAATGCTGGTGGATGAAAAACACTATCTCCAAGGTGATGGATTGGTTACCAGAACCATTCCACCTGGTTCACATGAATTGCCATTCACATTTCATATCCCAATTACTCTACCACCATCGTTTCAAACCGATCGAGGGACTATCAGCTACAGTTTACGAGCAACAGCTCATCGATCACTGCTGAGTGATATCATATCGGAGAAACCTATTTCACTACGAAAATGTTTGACAAGCGGACTATCGTCGTTACTCAGCTCACGAGAATATATCGAAGGATATCAAGATGGTCTTGCCTTCGCAGTGTCAGCGCCATCGATTGTATTTCGAGAAGGAGGTCACTTGACATTAGCACTCTCATTATCGATGCCTGACGAACCCGGCTGTAATATCAAAAGCATCCAATGCGGTCTCAAGGAATCTATCGTTTATCGAACATCAGGCAGTAAATCGTTACATCGAGAGACCCACCAGGTGTCAGATATATCGTTTCCATTAGGCATGAAAAGCATTGACTGCTACAAATCTCACCACACTCCTCGGGGCTATGATGTTGATCTCCGGTTAATCCCCAAGATCCATACAGATATGTCCACCAAACTCCTTAAAGTAAGACACTACGTCCACCTGCTGGTGTGTGCTGAACGATGGGATATCTTTTCAAGTCCCAATATAACATACACCAAACAGTACAAGATAGAGGTGCCTGTCATTGTCAGTTCCAAAGAATCCTACTGGGACGGGCAAATGCCACCTCCACCGCTCTATAGTCGCTATGAGATGCCTCCTCGTTACGTCGAGTCTTTAACCCAACTCCCACCTGCTCCCACGTACACGGAACGGGAACAAAGAAATGAACAAACTGTACATGAATAACTGTGTTCAAAATTATACGTAGCATCACTAATACAATGTAAACATGCACGGTGCTATACTTATTTATTTACAATAAAAGAAAAGGCCATATAAGGCTTACAACTAAAAAGTACTTTGAAATCGTTGATAATTTTTAAAAGTCTTATATAACGCGGTACTTGTCAAAAGATGATCAGTTGGAATGGCTCTGATCAATGTACTTGCTTTGGCATACTCTGCGGCCATTGCTCGATTGGGTGTAATGTAAAACCCCAGAGCTACATGCTAATCCATCCTAGATCTCTATTGTAAATTATTGCTGAAAGAACCTTTGAATAATCTTGACAGGGAGCTGTACCAGTTGTAATCTAAACGAGTAGAACTACTGAAGATACGGTTAGTGCAGCTGTTCAAGCCGAAACAACCATGCGTAAATATGGTTAAATATCTCAATTGACTACCCAGGCATTGTCTAGAACGCTTCCCACTTCCGAAACTCACTTGGAACCAACGGATCGGTTAGAAGGATCTGGCGCAAGGGTATTTCCAGATCCTAATTGATGAAAGTGACAACGCGAAGACGGCCATCACAGTGAGATCTGGAGTATACCAGTGCAAAGTTGTGCCAATCGGTCTGCGGCCAGAGTTTTCGACGAATTTGTCCGTAACATGGCACATAACCACTCTAGGATGGGAAATCAGCTACAAGAAATCGCAGCGGAACTCCACCCAGAGCTTTGACCACCTTGGATTCCGTCTGGAGAGCTACTCTATAACTATTGGTCTACCAAGGACCAAGGTGTAAGATGGTAACTCAATCCATGCACCCATATCCGAATAAATAATATCCCTATACAAGGGCAGATGAAGATAGGCAAATTGTTACAAAGTTGTAGTTGGATGCAATATCAATTTGATGCTCACCACATGGAGCCTATCGCCTTTACTCCTCGTTCCACTGAACACATATCAGACTGGCGTCCTCAATTTTGAGGCAACCATTAGCTCACCACCAACGTTGGTTTAAATTGACCGCCAGCTTTACTGCAGAATTACACTTCTCAACCTCTTGAATTTGGACTTCATTATATCTTTAAAAATAATAATCACACTCCAAATGGTATAAATAGGGAGGCTGAATTACTCTCAAAAAAAAAGGATATGATTACCCAGCGAGAGGCTTACTGGCTAAAAACATCATCGAAATTGAAACATCTGAAGTTTACCACAAAAAAAGAAGTTCCAAAAAAAAGAAGTGCCTTCTACCAGAATCGAACTAGTGACCTTCTGCTTACTAGGCAGACGCTCTGCCAACTGAGCCAAGAAGGCATTTTGTTGCACTGTCGAGTGCAGTTCCATAAACGTGCAGTTCCATAAACGAGCAGAAATGCACTAGAACGAATTGTAGAGAACCTACATGAAGACGAGGTTGTAATTGACTACGACAAAGATTTATCACCTCCGGTAATACGAGCCACAACTTTAGGTGGAACATCCAAACGGAAGATCGCTCCGGTGGCACAAAGACGGAGTAGAAGAAAGAAAAGTAGAACTATGGGTACAACGGAATCGTTGCCGAGATCAAGTGTAAATACACCTGATCTAACACAAGATAAAAGTACTGAAGCTACTTCCGTCATAAACTAGTTAAAATAGTTGTAACAAAACAGTGAATAAAGGGCATCGAGTTTGTGTCTGACAGCACTGTGACTGTGTTTGATGATCAAGAGCCGTTATCACCCTATCCTCTTTTCCATTGAATTCTGAAGTCGATTATGTTTACCTCGCCGTCACGTGTGTCTGTCCGTGCCGTCATCAATCTATTACCTTCTGTTAAACCATTATATATGTTAACACTCAATACCATTCAATAAAGATAATTGGGTCTTTCACCAACCTTTTCCCTCAGTATACGCTGACCAGTCTCTTCCTACTAATTAATATCAATTACTCGAAGGTACCTATAGAACCTCAACCGCTGTAGGTTTATACCCGACCAGGACTCAAGGGCCACACGTAATAGTTTGTGCCTTCTACCAGAAATTTAATTTATATCGTTCACTCGTGTTGCCCTCCCTCAACAGGTATTGAACAGTATCTGGAAGAGGTTAAAATAGTCCTCCCACTGTAAAAAACTCACTCAACCGATTGAAACAAGTTTTCCACCTGATCGAGACAATCGTGGACAGCAACTACCTCGGACAACCCTCTTCAAGAAGTCGCCATAAAACCACCAGTGTCAAAATAATAATAATATAATAAGTATCAAGTATCAAGTGTCAAAAACTGAGTGTATTGCGTACCCAGCGTTCGCCACCGTCCAACCACACACAATCAATCAACGATCGATAACGGAATCATATTTCCAAAAATATATATAGATATATATATAGGCATATAGAAGGAAAGAAGAGTACTATCAAGAAAAAAAAGAGAAGAAGAAAAAGAAAGAATACAAAATGTCTTAAGAAAGCCAAGAAACCAATCCTAGAAGAAACAAGATGCCCTGGCCAAACAAATCATAAATTGGATGCCAAGGTTTGAAGGTAGCGAGTATGAGAATCCCATGGAGTGGATTCAAGACTTTGAAAGTCTGGCAGAAATGTCGACCAGTCCAAAGGACGACCTGCTCAAGTACCTATGCTTCTACTTGACAGGAAGGGCCAGGATGTGGCACAGGAACATTGACTCAACCCTGCACTCTTGGGAACAATTTCGTACCTTGTTCAATGCAAGGTACAAAGCTGAAGAAATCTTGGATGCCTTAGACAAGGAGCTGGAGTCCAAGCAGCAGGATGGAGATGTCAACGACTTGACCCTGTGGATGGAGGGCATGTTCCAGAGACTGGAAATCCACAAACCAACTACTTGGACGCAGGCTGTCCAAGCGGCCAGAAACTCCCAACTGAATCTCACCGAATTTGGGAAAGCTGGTGGACTAAAAAATTGGGCCGACGAAAGTGTTTCTCTAAGGAGTTTTAACGGTCCGATCACATTGGTCTTTTATTAGCATCCTTTCTTTCATCTTATATGACAAGTTCTAAAGTGCACTATCAACGCCTGTGCAAAGTGGGCAAAAAGACAAGTCAGTTGTACCCCCTCCTACTGTACCCACCACTCGCCTTCTTCGGGCAGGGAATTACAATCGTGATTGTTTTGAGGATTTTCTTACTATCTGTGGTTTCACATTAGCGGACTGTCGCATCGCAGCTAGTTCCAAGCGAGGTGAAGGCACCCGCATGCCTGTCTTTTGGGAGACGGCCGCAGGGTTTGGTATCAGGCGTGGAGACGTTCGCCAATACCTTGGCGAAGGTACACAACGAAGGCCGCTTAGGAATCAAAATACTTGGAGAAGGCTGAGGATACATTACGCCGAGTATCAGATTTTCGAAGTCGTTCGCAAATTTGTCCAAAGCTGTCCTACCTATCAAGCACGCTCAAGGAGAAGGCATGTTCGGCAATCTCCTCTCAAGTATTTTCCAGCGCCAAACCTCTGAAAGGCGCAGTCAATGGTGCCGGCCTGGACCTGTGGCATCCTACAAGTGCAAACGCCCTCGATCTCAACGTTAGGGCGGTTGAACAGTATCAACGGAGGGCAGGAACCACAAGTGGAGTAGGTGCTGTCGACTTTGCAGGGGAGTGTTGTGAAGGTGTGTGGTGAGCAAGCGCCGTCATCACTCTCTTGCATTGAATTTTGAAGTCGACCGTGTTTAAATCGCCATCACTCGTGTCTCTCCATGCCATCACCAATCTGTACTATCTGTCATACTCATCGTATAGTATAGTATCAACTTCTGTGCCAAACAATAACGTTATCCACTCTTTCTCCGAGCACATTCGTTTCCGTCTGTACACATCGCTAACCCTCCTTCGTACTCAAGTCTTGACATTTGATGATACCGACAGCTCGCATATGTTATATTGCCCATTGGTAATAATTTTCATCGCTACAAATTGACATGGGATTTTATACCTAGGAAATGTTGACCTGGACATATTATGGAAATTCATTGTCTCCAGCATATATCATTATTATTATTCCCACCTAGATATTTTTTTTTTTTTTTTTTCAACAGCAAAATGTTATGGTTACAATATCCAGGATGGCGTAATATTGCTAACACTGGTTATGCAGACCAGTATATAATGTTATCTTATATTAATATCTGGTGATACCCAGTATTGGTCGCTCCTACATTACCTTTATAACTGTTACTGCTATTAACTTCAATGCTTCGTAGTGCGTTAATCGTACTCTAGCTAGCGGTGTTGAAATTTTTACGGAGGTAATTTTAGTGCGGCATTTCCAATTGATATGGAGTCATGGGGAATCGCAATCCAGTACTATGGTATCTATCGATTGAAAGCCACAAACGATCAATTTTAAGGTAGTACAGTCGGCCTACCGATAATATTAAACTTTCATAAAAGGTCAGCAAACTTTGGAGAAGTGGAAGGGAAGCGACGCTGCATCAGCTACCAATTGCCATAGATGTTAGACATGCTACCTCAATGCTTTTTCGCATGCTAATAGTTATAATGTTAACTAAACACAGCTTCTACGCACGCTAAAAAGTGATCATACCGTCTCTTTGTACACACAGTGCGAGGCTGATGTGCATTGAGATCTATTTTTACCGCTTTCTACCCAAACTTTGTTACATGTACACAAGACTCAAAAGGCAATTAGACCTTTGCACCAGGTAATGTTTTGTCCTCCACAAAATTTTCAAACTGGTATTCAGGGACGGAAGGGGAGCTGTCGGCTTGAAATTTACAATGAATAATTCTACAACATTTCTATTTACTAAACAAAATGGAGGGAAGTATAAAGCTGGAAAACCTCGACACAATAACGTATGTATGATGGAGGGAAAATGTCATGGTAATTGTAGGACCTCGGTGTTCATGTAAGCATAATTTTAGAGGACAGGTTGGTATCACTCCTATGAATAGCCATTACTTGCTTTTCTTAGTGAAATTGGCGAGCTATTGTTATGAATTTCCGGGTAAAGGTTCCTCTCTTGTCGTACCTATCATCGGTGAATCAACAAGACCAAGATGACCCACATGGCTCATACTTGAAGAAAGAAAACATTATAAAAGGACTGAAATACAGGTAAGAGAAATACATTAAAAACAACAACAATGTCTCGCATCGCTACCTTTATCACTCTCGCTTTGGTCTGCCTCTTTGGCCTGGTTCAAGCTGATACAATCTACTTTGGTATCTGTTCTTGTTTCACTCCCCAATACGATGCTTCCTGTTGTATTATTGCCGGCGGTACTATGAGTGGAAATGTCTGCGATACTGGTGACGAAAATGCTACTGTCGCTGCCTACCAACAGTGCTGCTCAACCAGTGGAGGTACTTCCAAGTGCAAGACTGGATCCAGACTTGATGGCATTCGTCCCTACTACCCTGGTCAATACAACTGCTCTAGCTACCCTACTCTCCCCTAAAAAAGCACAATGTAAATTTCCAATAAACCATGCTGCCCTGATATCTTATACATTATGGGAATAAAATAAACAGAACTATTTTTTTTAAAACATCTTTGTTTAATTTTGTGACATTTTGTACGTATTTCAATGAATTTATTGCATACAGATATTTACAAGCGAGTGAACCTGCTTCGCTAGTTATCGGCTGATGGGCCGCCGAATCAATAATTTTGTTGTATGTTTCCACAGTGATCGTTTAGACTGAGTGTGCTGATGAACCATAGGACTTACAAGTGACGCGCGATGGTTGTTAGAGACCGGCTCTGAAGCGATAGTTTGAGTATTACTATCTTGGTAACTGAGGTCATTTGCGGCGATATAGTGATATAGGCTTGGCGATCGCGGTGTAGAGAACATGGCCAACAAGAATTCATCTTCTTGTTTCCAGTGTGAAGAACATAACGTATATTGTACCGGGATAGTTTGGTTATGCGCTGACCTCTCATGCAGCATATATTTGTGAATAGCTCCTTCGTAACATGGTTTACCACACATGCTACACTCCTTTGCCGATTCCAGGTATAACTTTAGATGAGAAGGAATATCTGCATCGACGGGTATATGATGACGAACAACTGTCCTTGCACAAGTCTCTCGAAGAGAGAGTGTACGATGCTCCACTTGTTTAGGAATAGCGGACATGAGCGGACATCTAGTGACGATCAAATGACATAGATTGGCTAGGCGTAGTACTTCAGCAGGTAGAACGGTGATACGGTTTTGCGATACATCGAGTACTGAGAGCGAGGAAAGGTTTCCGATTTCTTGCGGGAGTTCAGTAAGGCGATTGCTCCTAGCCTGCAGGACTGTGAGGTTCGAAAGTAAACGGATGGATGTTGGTAGCCTCCTTATCCGATTATGCGAAATATCCAAATGCATCAAATTTTCCAAGACACCAATGTTTTCCGGAATAGAAGTCAGTAGGTTATTTGATAGCTTCAAGTGTGTTAGGGTGGACAGGGATGGGCTTATAATCAATTTAGACCTGTGAAGCCATAGGTTTTAGCCTTAGCCTATGTCATGCAGGTACCAAGTGGTGGGCAAAAACTGAGCACAAAAACTTACATGCTAGCTTCAGATAATTGTGGAATTGACATTATGTGAGCAATATTTTGACCATTTAGATCTAGTGTGTAGCCGGCATGTCGATAGAATGGGTTACGTGCTTTACTTTGGTTGACGGTGATGACGGCCGAGCTCAAGCAAACTGGTTTGTCTTGAGGGCACTGACTTTTTCTCTTGGAATTCGACTTGGAATGGTGGTATTTTTTGGCATTGGCATACTCAAGGTCTGAAGCTGCCGGCATGACTGAGCAGTAACAGCTCTACAGGAACGATAGAGGTAACCTTTTTTTTTTTTTAATGTGTATTTTTATATTTATTATTTTTATGAAACGCCAGCCAGTAACTCAGAACAGCTAAAGGGCGAGGGCGATTGCGATTTGTTTAGTTATCAATGAGGTCAATGGTTACTTTGAAGAATTGCACGGTGTTCTGCCACTATTCGTTGTAACTGTCTATTCTGACCTATTCAAATAAATTCAATAGTTTAACAATCTTTTTCCGTTTTGTCTACTTTCAAAACCATGAGTTAACTTACTAAGAATTGGTAGGATAGTTTTCAACAAGCCTCGTTTATCCAAGGTACCCTGAGTAAACAAATATCGTCAGTTTTTAATCGGCGCTGAAATTGATGGCACTTGTATGGTCGATCAACTTACCAGAATCTGGGACTGACTATCATTGGCTCTACATTTTGCCACCCACACCACAAATAATTTGGGTTACAATTTGGTACAAATAAAACTATAGAAAAAGACTATGAATTACTTACAAATAAGTTGGCCCAAGAAGCCATCGACATAATTCTTCTACCCTCTCTGTCGCATTCTCTGTTGCAAGTCGCTTTGCGTAGTACATCATCCATTGTCGATATTCATCCGGAGAATCTAGGAGGACTGCTACTGCCAGTTGAGTCTGAAAGGTGGAAATGGACCGGATAAATTAATTGGAACATCAACAATAGTCACCCAGTAACTTATCAAAAAATAAAATAAAAAAATAGCTGACCTCAATGTGACCAAGCGTAATGATACTGGTGGCTTGGTGGTCCATTCTTGCCAATGTCTTAGCGTGGTGGCCGATGCTGCTGGCTTTGTGACCAACTGTGGTGGTAGCTCTAGATAACCAGCCTAGTGGATGAGTAGCGGCATCCATATTTTGGCTACCAGAACCCCATAGCTCTGAAAGCATTTGCCATGCATCACATATTCGGGTCCATATTTTCATATTCAGATGGTATGCAAAGGCTTGGCTGTGATTAGTAATTATGATTGGCGTTCCGTTTTTTTGTATTCGAATGTCTTTGATGGTGGGGGCCGGGTTCGCCGTATGGTCTGCTGTAGGCACAACCGTTGCTACTTGTAAAACAGGAGCTACAGATATTTCGGACAAGAAGCTTGTTTCATTAATTACATCCCTATGATTGAAACAAGGGTTTAAGTTTCCCACGGAAACCACGGTAATTAAGCTTCAGCCAGTCAAAATTTAATTTTACCATATATACAAAAGGCCAGTAGCTGTCAAAGCCAATAACCATCTATCCGAGCAAGACATCCACACCGGCGTACTCTCAAGCATCAAAGGAGGCAACAGTCTATAAATGAAAAATAACATAAAAAGACGGGTCAGATGAAGTTCATAAAAGTGTTAACTATAGAGGTTTGCTTTGCTTACCTTCTTCCTGCTGGAGAATATATCACGATACTACCGTCCTCACAACCCACTGCACAAAAGTGTTTGTTGCCAGTCATTTGTAGAACAGAACTTGGTACATAATCAACCCAGACTGGCGACCCTTTGTTGCAATATATAACCTTGGAGTGATCTAATACCACTTGCGTTAGATTGGGTTGGGGAGGGGGGGGAGGACCAGTTAACGACATTCTTGAAAATACAAAGTACCTACCTCTATTACTAGAATTTTGGCATTCTAAAACCCAAGATGGTTCATGAGGGTGTCCTCTGTGAGTCAAGACTGATTTCACTTTAGGCACACCTAGTCGAAGTTGGCTTTGTCGGACAATGGGTGGCACAATGGCAGAGTCTATCCATGATGGTCGATACAATGGTTCTGAGGAGCTATTTTGATCAATGTCTACACGCTTAACTGAATCTTGCTCTGATATTTCTTCATTTGGTTTTCGTTTTGTTCCAACTACAGATGTCGGTATACCGCTGCTTGGAAGATAACTGGATGGAGAGTCGTATTCTGTTCCATGAACGTTGCCATTAGTGCGTACTCCATTTTCATCGCTGTGATGTTTAGTGGCTTCATCATTTGCCTAAAGTTGTTTATAAGTAATGAGTGCTCGTGCTACGTTATCTGAATAAATTTGCTTACCTGTGATTTGTTGGTGTCGAGTGAATTGTGGATTGAGTTCCCACTAGTAACAAATACTGGCCGAATGCGCTTCTTGCCGTCCTTGCCTATGGTAACTTGCTGCTGTTTAGCGACATCCATGGAAGGAGTTGGGGTCTTCTCCGTAACAGATTTAGTAATATTGTTAACCGCAGAAGGTTGAGTTGGTTTCTGTGTATTGGGAATGGTAGTGGTCGGACTTGTTGATGTTGGGCTTTCATTTTCTCGTGAGCTCTTGGTGGTACTATTGACATCTTCTGCTTTGTCAGTCAATTTCTCGACTTGCGTTATATCCGTCATTGTAGTGTCTGGTTGATTGCCACCCATCAGTTGCACTATTCGTGAAGAAGCTGATGCCTTTTGTGACGTAGCAATTTCCTCTTCAAGCTCTAGTTGCTCAGGTGCTTCAGGTAAAGTTACAGCTTTTCGCTTATATCCATATTTTGACAGCAATTGAATCTGAAATATGTTGAAGAGGGGGGGGGATATTATCATTTAGAATATACTATAACCAATGTAAAATGCATGGGAAAAAAATATCTTATTTACCATCTCATCGTCTTCAATAGGAGTTCCCAGCTCTTCGTCTAATTGCAGAAATGCAACTGTACCATCTTGCGAACAGGCTACAACGTATCTTCCATCCGGGCTCCAAGCCAAGTCATAAATATTGTTCTGAAATACATCCGTAGCAACACAGAGCGGTCGAGAATGTTTTGTGACCCAGATAGAAATACTACGATCTTGTCCACCCAAAGCACAAACGGACGCAAGAGTTCCACGTTGTTCATCAGCTGGTTGTGCTGAGCTATCTGAATCTATCGAGTTGAAGTAAAACAGCTTTGGATTGAAACACTGTTTCCGGGTGTCAATATGAAATTTGCTACTCGAAATCTATCAGAGACAATATATCCACTTACGGCTACTTCGACTGGGAGTTCATGGCCAACAAGTGATAGGTCTGAGCTCCAGTTGTCTCTACTGATGACCGCTGCAACACACTGCATACCATTGACAGCATTTGCTGCAGCGATATGGGATCCATTTGGTGCCCAGCTGTTGAGAAAGGAAAACAGGGTAGAGATTAGTCATCGAATCATAACAGCAAATATGGCTATTAGTCTACATACCTCAGACGTCGAAAAAATGTAGTTCCTGGTGCATTGACGAAAGGTTCTCGAATGTCTCTTTCTAAACTCCAGTCGGATGTTCGCCATATTTTAACCAAATTATCATCACTCTGTGAAACAAAGTAAGCATCCTTTAACCTGCCATCAAGTTCATTTACTCTTCAGCATACCTGTGACGCTAGATATTTGCCAACTGGATCCCATGTGACGCCTTTAACAAATCCTCCGTGTTGATCAATCTTCTTCACTCGGTCTAAAATTTAAAGGCATGAGAAATATGTAGGGCATCGACATATTGAACAAGCAGCCAAGCATACCAAAAGTCAATCCGTCCCAAACTATGACATGTCCGTCAACTGCACATGATGCAAGATATTGATTGTCGCTGGACCATGCCAAATCTTGAACATCTTTTTTTTAAAGGAAAAAGGGCTGAATATGCTGCGAGGAGTCCCTATAAAACAAATCCAAACCAAATTCACTTACCAGATTCGTGCCCTCTGAGATATTTAACAGGCCGCCAACTCTCATAATTCACATCAGAGGAGCCAAACACCGTCCCTCGGGTGACAGACCTACAAACGTTAGACCCAAATGCTTGCAAGTGCTATCTTTGTACACCATGTCTATCTCCTCACCTATCTAATTCCCAAATGATGATGGTATTGTCGTTATCCGAGCCCGATGCGAGATATCGGCCTTCGACATTGCTCCAACGAACGCAAAGGACAGCACCTGTCATATTAAACAATGAATAAGAAGTAGATGACCACAAGATATCTATCGATTTAAGCGTACCGTTGTGCATTGTCATGGTACATAGTAGTTTGTGGCAATTAGGATCTTCTTCAGCTTCTTCATTCAACACAGGAGCGGTATTCCATATTCGCACCTTAGTGTCTATAAACGACTAGTAAGTACAGAAAGCAAAATAAAAAGATCATTAACCAAACCAAATGGTTGTACCTAGTCCTCCTGTTGCAAGTCTTTCGCCATTAGGATGGACATGTACCGAGTAGATGCAAACCTTCTTTTCTTTTGCATTTTGCGAACTGTCTGTAAAGGTAAGATATCGGTTAAGTATGTAGGGATTCCGAAGGCAACAAATAAATGGATGGGGACGAGAATTTACCTGTATGGGTGATCCAATCTGGCTTGCAGATCAGCATTGAGAACTACTGCGTTAGTGTCGCGTATTGGAAAGCTGCCTTGACGACTTTTTTTCTGGGTCTGTCTTTGAATGAAAAACGGGCTCGTGCCTGGCCTTCAAGCTGTGACCATTTTCTAATCATGCAAGCTGACAAGGCTCGAACATTATCTCTCTATCGGAGTCTACTCAGGGTATGTATAGCTACTTGTAACTATGAAAATGGAGACATGCGTATGAGCATGCAATTGTCTTAATGACCGCCGCTTACTCTGCAGGTTGCGGGGCAAATGCCATCACAAACGAGGAAATCTTATCTCAGAAACAGAATAAAGGCAGAATTCCGCAGTCCTACTAATAAGAATCTGGACAAGAGCGAGTATGAATTGAATATTTTAGCTGGAGAGACACAATTGGAAACGTTGCAGGTATGTATTAACGAACACTACTGTCACAGTACAATGAAGAAACGTCTGTGCTACAATTTTGCTGAAGAGTTTATTAATACTGGCTCTGCAATTGGTTCCAGATACAATGCGCCCATCTCCAAAAGATCCAGAATGAAAGTCTCATCATTCCTGTTGACTTGGACGCAGATCCATCTGTAAGTAATAGGCGTCGGTCGGGCAATCGGTTTATGTCTGGACCGACACCAAGCTGGTTACGGAAAAAGGATCATCAATAGAAGACAATGGGGCTCAAGAAGTAATAATAATATACTTTCGAACATTGTACATTAGAATGAAAGATATATGATTGGAACAATCGATAAAAGTTCAATACACCCCATTATTTAAAACCCACCTATGCTTGCTGTCATTGAAAGTGAGCTTCTTCGAACAAGGCGAGACTGCTTTCTTGTTAGCGAAGCCACAAAATTTTTCTTGTCCGCCTTAGCAACCTACTTTTTTTTTTCTTTGACATTGAAGCTTCATTCTCGACAAAGCGGTCTAGAAACATGTCGACAACTACTTCGACAACGCTTCCGCTGTATTGGGATCTCGCTTCGTTCGATCCACAAAAAAGAACCACTGCGGCCCAAACTTTGATTTCAACATTAGCCAACTTCCAGGCTGATTTTGAAGAGAATGGCGGAAAGGCCGACTCTACAGAAGATACTCTCGATGCTAACTGTGCGCCTGACGTTTCATATGCGCTCAAGCGTTTAATTAGAGGACTTCCGAGCTCTCGAGAAGCTGCTCGCCAAGGTTACTCTCTTGCTTTGACTGAGGTAACGGCTCGTGTTCGTTCTAGCCCCACTTGCCAAAAATGTATGCTAACGATTATCGTCATTTTGTAGTTGCTTGGTTTGTTGAAGGATATCACAACAAAGCAGACATTGGATTTATTGCATCAGTATACAGAGAGAACAGGTGCAATGACTGGTGAAGAGGCTCGAGATATGATGTTCGGCAGAATCTTTGGTCTTCGATCTATCATTAGTTCTGGTATCCTTAGCCGTTCGTCTACAACACTCGAAGACTTTGAACAGATCTTTGATGATTTGTTCCAAATTTCTCAAGCAAAACCATACCTCTCTGAGGTATGCTATCATGTTGCCGCATCTACCCTCCCTGTCGTAAGTGTTGCCTCGTATGAATGTTACGGGACATTGGCAAGAGTACTAACGGCCTTGCTCTAGATTTGCAAGTTAGATTTGAAGAAAGAGGCATTAGAAGCACTTTCTTCCAAGTTTATGGAGGATGGAATCAATACACCTGACCAACTGCAGCTTGTGTTGGCTATTCAATCGGCTGCACCAGAGTACGACCTGCAGAAGAAGTTCGCCACGTGGAAGAATGCTGATGTTCTGTCCGTCGCAAATTTGCCCAAGCTTGCTCGTATTTTGAAGGAAACTCCTTCTGAGGATGATGAAGTTAAGAGCAGTGGCAGTAACTGGCATCCCCAACTTCACTCTGTTTGGGATGTCTTGCTTGAGCAACTAGTAGGTGAACAAGCCTCAAAATCCGCCAAAGCATCCTTCCAAGAATTTTGGAAGGTCACTGTTGATGGTATGGTGAAATTCTATCGTAAACATGATGCTATGAGTAGGTCCTTTAACTGCCCTATTTGTTTTCCACAGAGAGTTTGTTTGTGGCCAACACTTCGCATGAGCGAAAATACTGGGGTTTCCAACTTGTTGAAAAGGCTATGACCCATGTTCCAACCGAGCAAATTGTTTTTGTTTTCACCGACAATTTTATGCGCACCTTCATCAATAACATGTCGTCAGAGGACCGATTCTTGAGCAAGGCTGCCAGACACACCGTAAGTGACGAATTCAAAAGCAACTAGTATAATTGGTAGTAGAAGAAGCTCAACCATTTCTCAATATAGATGCAAGAAATCGAACAACTCTGCACCAAGGACAGCAACATCGGTTTTGGTCTTATTGCTCAGTTAGTTGGAAAATACGGCAATCAAAAGTTTGATAAGGCGGTTAGATCCAAGATGATCGATAGTTTGTTGACCAACATGGATGTCGCTGGCATCAAGTCGTATATCACATTTTTGACAAAGTGTTTCTTGGCTCCTGAGGAGAGGTTAGTGTCCATTCAAACCTTCGACTTTTTGTTTGTGAGCTTGATTAACGAGATTTTCTATGTAGCAACAACGATCCCGTTCGAGCTGAAGGTCAACGTACCTGGGTTGCTGAGCAAGTGGTTGGTTTGATTCGTAATACCAAAGTTCCGAAGGACGAAGAGTGGATATCTCTAGTACTCGAATTCCTCTTTGTTCATGCGTTCTTTGATGTTGTAAAGAACGGTAGCAAGGTTTCAAAGGTAAATGACATGCCAAATGATGATACTTACATGGCTGAAGATATTCTAACCTGTCGTGTAAAGGCCAACACCCAGCCTACTCCTGCCCTTTCTCCAGCTACCAGAACAGTGTGCCGTGATCGATTCTTTGCTATTCTGGGAGAATTATCAACCATGCCACCAGTCGCTAAAGTTGCTGAGCTTGGTGGTTCTGTGCTCAAGACCCGTAAGCTGAATGGTACCATGAATAATGGAGAGTTCTGGGCAGATCATGCTGTGCAGAGATACAGGGCTTTAGAAAAGGATACCAAGCACTACAAGAATATTGTAGAGTTTGATGAAGAATCATCTCAAGCCAAGAAAGACGCATTCAAAACTATTGAAAAGATCAAAGCTGACGTATGTATTATTGTTTTGCGCAATGTATCAAAAGCTAATCTCTCGAATTAATTTCTCATCCATCACCTGAAAAAATCTGTAGATTGCCAAGTCTGGTGCTGATCAATTCAACTCTCAAAACCGTGCTTTCGAACTCTTGTTCTTGCATTTGATCCTCCAACAACTCACTGACCCCCAAGAGAGCAACGATGTCCTTGGTGAACTGCAGAGCTGTTATCAAAAGGTTTTCCATGCACCAAAGTCTACCAAAAAATCCAAGGCTAAGGAGGAAGATGAAGACGAACCACAACCAGTTGAGGTTCTTATTGATATTCTTCTCAGCTTTTTGTCCAAATCCTCTGCCTTGTTGAGGAACTTGGCTGAACAAGTCTTTGAGATTTTCTCTGACAAACTCACCAAGAAAGCTCTTCACCTTATGCTTGAGGTATGAGATGTTATAATATGATAATACATTGCGCGTGTTATATACTAAATTACCTCGCCGCTACCACTAGATTCTCGAAACTAAGGAAAGTCAAGCAGGAGAAGAGGAACTTTTCGAAGTACGTGATGATGATATGGATACTGACGATGAGGAAGATGACGATGTCCAAGTGATTGATATGGAAGGCTCTGGAAATGAAGATGAAGAATCTGACAATGACGACGACGACGATGAAAATGACGACGACGACGATATTGAGGATGCTGATGATGAAGAGGTTGACGAAGAGCTCAGAAACAAAATCCAAGAGGCAATGAAGTCGCAAGGTATTCTTGCTGGTTCTGACGATGAGGACGAGGATATGGACGATCTAGATGACGACCAGATGGAAGCTTTTGATGAAAAACTAGCTGAAATCTTCCGTCAGAAGAAGGTTGAGAAGAATGATCGTAAGAGTAAGTAATGCTTTCCAACCTATTATTTAATTGCAGTACACGATTCTTACTCTTGTATTCAGACTCCAAGCAACATGTCGTTCACTTCAAGAACAAGGTTTTGGAACTTTTGAGCATCTTCGTTCGCAAGAACCCAACCAACCCACTCATTTTCGAAATGATCTTGCCCTTGCTGAACGTCGTTCGCACTACATCAACTTCATCATCCACAAAACACTTTGTGGACAAGACTGTTGCATTGCTCAACAAACGTCTGTCAAAGAACAAGGAATATCCAAAGCAGTTCGATGCTGAGCGTGTTGTTCAAATTCTCAAAGGTGTACATGAATTTGCACGAACTTCAGCACAAAAGCAAATGCTAGAAGTTTGTGGTTCACTTTCTCTGTACATATCCAAGGCCATGATGGGTGGTGAAGATGGAAATATTGATACTGCAGTAGACCAAGTCCTTTCTATTTACTCTGATTCCTTGACGGATTATATGACCAAGAAATCCAGCCACATGCAACCCAAGTTTTTCATCGACTTCCTCAACCGATTCCCTCAACGTTCGTGGCCATTGTTCAACAAGCTTTTGGCATACACTGACCCTAAGGAGACTGTCAAGAGCTACCGTCAGAGTCAAGCCTATCAGATGATGTCTGTTTTGATTCAACGAACAGTCAGCCTAAAGACTGAAGAATGTAACCATGAATTCCTCAGATCTATCCCAGCTATTTCCGATAGTCTGATCAGGACTTTTGAATATGCTCTTGACGATAAACCAGAGCCTGCTGCTAAGCAAGTTAATATCCAACGAATCAAGGAAGTGCTCAAATTTGCTGTCACTGCCATTCGATTAACCAAGAACATTGAAAAAGATACAAAGAAGGTATGTATAACGCTGGATTTGGATATGGCTAGTGTAGTGCCAACGACTAACGAATTGACCCTTTTAGATTTCAAAGCAATGGAATAGTGAAAAGCTTGGCTCTCTTGTTCAATCCATCGCAACTAGCAACAAGTACTCTGAATCACCTGCTGTTCGTTCCACATGCAGCCAAATACTCACCTTGCTTGATACTGGTATAACGTAAGTTACTTATGAAAATATAGCACTCCTGCTCTTGTCGATTCAATTATCACTCATCTTTTTACCTTTCCCACCCAATCAGTCTTCCACCAAAGGTCAAGGCAGAGGGCAAGATCAAGGCTAAGGCAAACAAGGCGAACGGCAAGAGGAAGAACAATGCTGCCCAGAAACCTGCCTCTAAGAAGGCCAAACTCTCTAAAACATAGATCCTTTTCCCTCTTCTGTCATGTCATCTAGCATTTTTCTTTCACGCTTTTCTTTACACACCATCTTCTCTTTCTGTAATATGAAATCACACGACACACCTTGAGTGTGTATGGCAATTGTTCTTTTCATCAATTAATATATCGTTTTTCTTTTTTTTTCTGTTCAAATGGAGCATAAAGGAACAATGTAGGATATCGACCTCTTTCACTCTATTTTTTGCTATAAGCTTCCTTAATTTGATCCTTGAATGCTTCCTTGATGATATTTCGCTTCAACTTTCCGCTCGTGGTCATGAATCCGTTCTTGGACCAGTCATCAGTTGAAATGAAAATGTCATGAATAATTTCGACACGAGAGCATCGAGATTCGCGCGCAGTGTTCTGCAATGATTTAAGCAGCTGGCTCTTCTCAATGTCTGGTGAGCTAGGTTCAACAGCGGCCAGAATGAAGTCCTTTCCGTTTTCAGCAACAATGCAAATGTTCTTGATATCATTACAGTTTCGATATTTACTCTCCAGATTCTCAATAGCGACGTACTCTCCGTGAGCCAATTTGACCAAGTTCTTAATACGATCTGTGATTGAGATGGTTCCGTCCGCATTGATCTTACCAACGTCGCCTGTCTTGAACCATCCATCGTCGGTCAACGATTCCTTGTTGATATCAGGACGCTTGTGGTATCCTCGTAACAATGAAGGTCCTCTCAACCAAATTTCACCAACACCTTCAGCAGCCTTGTAACCTGCGTCTTCAACATCTACAAATCGAAATTCAATCGATGGAGACGGATAGCCGATTGTGCCAGTGACAGTGGCTCCCATCCAGGGTAAGGTTACTGCACCTAGACCGCAGCATTCTGTGAGACTGAATGTTTACTGGTTAGGGTGGTGATATTTTCAAGAATATAATTCAATGTAACACAATTTACCCATAGCCTTCCAGCAGCTGACAAAGTGTGGTATTGACAAAACGATGCGTCTCGAAACTCACTGGTGCTCCTCCAGTCACACCATATGTTAGACGACCTCCAGTAACTTGACGAATTTGTGAAAAGATAGTGTAATTGAATATATCAGTGATAGCGTTATTTTTGCCAAAGAATTTCAGAAGCTGCCATTTAACATTGAGTGCAACTGGAAAGTATTTGAAAAAAAACTTTTGTTAGTGAGTGCTTGCTTGCTGAGAGAATACATGACATAGTTCCAATGAAATTACCGTTGAAAATGGTTTGTACAATTACATTCTGCTTTGCAAGGTTGGATTCGATTCCTTTACGAATACGTTCCCAAACGGCTGGTACACCACCCATGATGGTAGGGCGCAATGTTCGCAAATCACCCTTGCCCTTGCCTTGACCATCCTTACCAGTTACACCTTCATCCATTAGAGTTCGAATACTAGCATAGCCAATGGGGACAGTGAGATTGATGAGCATGAATTCCAGCAAAAATTCCAAGACGTGAGCCAGTGGCAAAAAGGCAATATAGTAATGCTCGTCATTTGCTACAATATCACGCGCCAGGAAGTCACCAGCACTTTGAGCAGCAACCATGTTTCCGTGAGTCATTTCCACTCCTTTAGGATTACCAGTACTTCCAGACGTATACATGATCATGGCTAAGTCATCTGTTGATGGCTCTGCCGATGCGAGTTTTGAGCTAGTGTGACCCTCGTTCATAACTTCCTTAACATGGTCAACAATAATGCCTTTCGAAAGAGACGATAAAAATTGATTCAGTGCCTCCTTGTCCTCAATATCCTTTCCACTATAAAGAACGATCTTGACTTGTCTCTTAGGAGCGTCTTTCAATACTTTGTCAAAATTGCCAATGAGGGATACCTATTTTAGGGATGATCCCAAAAGGAGGAGTGTAATGAGGGCGTAGCACTGTTATTACTCAAGTATTTTTTTGATGTATAGTTCGATTCCACAGTGTATTTTGTCCACTACTTACTTCAGTCAACACCACTTTGGCTCCGGTTTCCTTCAATACATGGAGTACATCTTGAGCAGGCATACTGTCGTAGGCGGTTGTGACGATGATGCCAGCGGCAAAACATGCTGGGTGAGAGAAACAAAATTGTTAGACGTGAAAATAAGACTCGCTGTCATTACCGTGGTAAAATGATGTCTCACCCATTGCCGTTATCATCCACCATTGCCTAAAACATCGAGGAAACCGAGGAAACCAAGGAGAAGCTATTTAGTATTTGAAATCAAATATGTACATCACATCACATTGTAGGTGGCTTACGATGTTTTGGCATACAGCAGGATCGAGTCACCAGGCTTGATCCCATTCTCCAACAAATATGCAGTAACACTATCGCTCATCTTCCTTGCTTCACCATAGGTTATCCACTTGTAAGTATCTGAAAGTTCAGGTGTATACCACTTTTTTGTCTTGCCGCTTTCGTCCGTAGCTGACTTTTCCTCTACATGCATCTGAGTGGCAATATTAGAAAATGACAGATCAACCCGGTTGAATATGACTAAAAACCACTCTGCTTACTTCAAGTAACTCTCGCTCTCCAAACCCTGGCTTATCAGCATTGGTATCTGTAATATACTTCCAGATGTGACCGATGGTACGGTCGTTTTCTGAGCACTCTGGAAATTTTGGTGCTTTGATCAGCTCATGTTCTGCGATTTTGTTACGATAGATATGTTGTTCTGCATCGCATTCCACTAGGCGATTTTCATGCTTTGGAAGGAATAAAGACGATAGAAAATGAGTCATGATTGTTTAAAGAGTAACAATGGGAAAATAAAGAAAAACAAAACAGAAGAGAAGGATCGATGTTTTATATCATAATTGATTGGACTCTCTGAATGATGTCATGCTAACGGCAGTGAGCAGGAAATTTCCCATTTCCTCACCACCCAGCGGTCTGAGCGTTGGTAAATGACCCACCCCGCGTGGATTTTATTTTTTGCCTTGCTCTCATTCACTTGACTTGACTTTATAACATTTCCCCAAAATTTGCCACTTCATAACATGGAAGAATCAATGTCACATACTGACACTCCCTGTGTATCGGCAAAACTCTTATTCTCTAAGTCAAAGGTCTTTATCAAGCCTTCAGCAACCACAAAGATACCGGGCATATTAGCTATTGTAGAGAGGGTATGAATAATACATATGAACGGACTTGATCAACTCTACATAATCACTGATAATTAAATATCTAGTCTCCTGATGATTATCTCCTTGCATGGAAGCCAGAGTCTACCATTTCAGGCGATGAAGTAGAGAAGTTTGAACGACAACAGTCAGACGAGGTCGCATCTGACGAGAAATCAGGTATACTATCTTTCCGTGTATATTACATAGAGGAATAAGCTAACACATTTACCAGAAACCGTGACCATACCTGAACCAGGGTCTCTTCCAGAGCAAGAATCACCATACGCTTTTTCAACTGGTTTGAAAGCCATCAAATCCATTTCAGTTAAACCACCAAGTTTGAATCAGTGGTATGGAAGCATGGTGATCAACTTTCAATCTGGAGAGTCGTCACCGCCTCTATGGTTCCATGATGACGAGAGTCAAAGCACCATATTACAGAAGAAAGCGGAACAAAGGAAATCGTCGGAGCAGGACAGCAATACTGTTTGGGGAGGTGACGAAATTATCAACTGGATCGCTCGCCTAGTCAATGTCCAAAGGTACGTTGAAATGCTTGTGGGACATATTAGTTCGTTTTCTTTTGTAAAGTAAACCATGAAATATATTAGATCAAGTGAATCGGGCTATCTCTATATCTTGAACGATGACCGAAACTTGGCTCCTCCATCCTCTCCAGGGAAGAAGCAACGACCTGTGTCATCATCGTTTGCTGATGCGCCAAAGACTGACGGACTGGCCTCAACATCATCTGGCAGAGCTTGTTCAAGTTCATCATCATACAGTCAACCTTTGTCATATGGTATTTATCCCATGCCACCGCCTGGTTTCATGGGAGGGATGGCGCTTCCACCTTCTGCGCTGGGTAACAGTGGAATTGAACCCCCACGTATGGATCCTTTGGTCGCGGTACATTGAAATGATTTATTAACTGCAACGATTGAAAACTGTAATATGCCTAACACCTTGTCAACAGACGTTGAAGGAAGCAAAGTGGAACATATTAGAAAAGTTTTCTCAAGTTACACGCTTCTCTCGAAATACAGCAGGTATAATGATGGGTTTATTGTACTAATAGTCTCGAGCCCAGATTTTTAATATGCGCCCCACTGCACCAGCTCAATTTTTAGACCTTCCTCTCGCTCGCCCGATTGTTCCCCTTCTACCACCAAGTGTTCAATCACTGACTAATAATGAGACTGTCAAAGCTACTATGGAGGACTATGATTCTGCAAGGGTGTTTCTAGCAAAATGGGCAGCAGGTTTGGCTGATCAGTCAGAAAAATCGGAGCCTTTTGATCAGAGATATCGGCATGTTGGTATATGGGGACACGATGACTGGGAAGAAGAGACGGCTTTGGGTGTCTTCGAAGTATTGAATGTAACTTGAGATCGCTTGTGCTTTTCTTCCACACCAAATTTTTTTCATGTAATTGACTGACTTTTCAAAGTCCGATAGCGACAATTCCATCCCAGTACACACCAGAACTGCATCTGTAAGCCTGGAACAATGGAATTCGTTCTTTGACGAACAAGGAATTCTCTCTATTGGCCAACCTTATGTTCGATCCGCTATTTTTAGAGGTTGTCTCGATCCAGCTGCCCGCAGGAAGGCATGGCTATTTTTGACTGGCGTGTATCCATGGGACAGTTCTGAAGAACAAAGAGAATTGATTAGGAAGGAAAGGAGGTAGACGAAAGAGCCCATTTTCCACTATTGTGTTATGTGATGTTGCTTATAGGTTTGTTTCTTAGGTATGCATACCATGCTCTAAAGAAGCAATGGCATGGTGTTCCAGAAGTGATAGAAAGTGAAGATTTCTGCGAACAAAAGCACCGAATAGGTGAATTATACAGTCTCAAACTACTATCCTTTAATTGAATCAATATTAACAATTGTTTATTTCAACTTCTACTCTCCCTCTCTTTAGACAAGGATGTACACCGCACAGATAGATCAGTCAACCTCTTTGCAAGTGAGAACTTGCCTAACCCAGGCTCCAGCATGTATACCAGCACTAATCACCATATGGAGGTCGTGAAAGACATTCTTTGTACCTACAACGTTTACAACACAGACCTTGGTATGAGGTTCCTTGTTTCCAGTTCATGTCATTTATCATTGTTTTATTAATATATTCTGGAATACAGGTTATGTACAGGGCATGTCAGACTTATTGACCCCAGTGTACGCGGTGGTTGTTGAAGAAGAGTTGGCTTTTTGGGCATTTGTGGGGTTCATGGACCGCATGGTAAGTTGCTGCTAACACTACTATGTTTTAAAAAGGCCCCAGTTTTAACAGTTTGTGTTGTAGCAGGCCAACTTCTTTAGAGACCAGTCAGGAATGCATCAGCAGCTCCTTACTATGGATATGATGCTTCAATTCATGGATCCAAGTCTCTACAAACATTTCGAAAATACTGATAGCTTCAATCTCTTCTTCTGTTTCCGATGGCTCTTGGTTTGGTTCAAGCGAGAATTCTCATGGGACGATGTGCTCTCCCTCTGGGATGTCCTGTTCACTGACAATCTATCTACTCAATTTCATCTATTTGTTGCTCTTGCCATTCTTGACCAGCATCGCAATGTGATCATGGATCATTTAAAGCATTTTGATGAAATCCTAAAGGTATGCACGTTATGCCTTTCGAGGAACAACTTGAAATCTCTCAATAACCAAATTTTACTTGGCATCTAGTATATCAATGATCTGGCGCAGACAATTGATCTGGACGAGACCTTACAACGAGCGGAAATATTGTTTCATCAATTCAAGCAGCGAATAGATGCGGTCGACAAGAAACGTTCAGACCTTAAAAAAGATATCAAGGAACACCCAGGTTGGAGCGATGCCGAAAGACGAATGAACACCAAGAGCGAGATGGCAAAGTTACCCCATATCAACGCGTTATTGCGTAGCTTGCTGGATAACAGTACGGCACAACCCAAAGAGGGGACACCACCGTCGACTCGATCTAGATCTAGTAGTGTATTATCGGATGATGCAAAATCTAGAGACGACGACAGTTTTGTACATCTTGAAAAGGCTACGTCCCAGTGAACAATAGTTTCTTTTGGCTGGACGTTGAGTATGATTTGATTGGTATCTTCATTCTGCCAAAAAACACGAATACATGGCACATTTTCTTATATGTACATACCCTCATATAACATACCTATATTATTTTATCTTAACTTATATAAAAATGAATGGTTTCTATACAGTGTATTATACATTTACCAATCATAGTTTCAGGTATTTGAAAAAGGTGAATTTCAGTTAAATCCCGTTCACCGACTGCCTGTAAATTTTGGATCAACCGTAAACTCTAAGTTTTCAGGCTCAGTGCCATCTCCCAACTTCAGTCTATAAAAGAAACGTTTCGCTTTTTTACTTTTTTCAAACCAACCAACACACAACACTATTATACAATGTCTTCTGCCCCAGTTTGCTTAGATGATTTCGAGAAGTATGCTCGTTCATCGCTACCAAATAGCGTCTTTGGATACTATTTCTCAGGTGCTGACGCCGAGTCAACCATGCAGCGTAACAAGGACGCTTATGACAGGTAACGTAACCTATGAATGTGGGGAAAGAAGGAGACCTAATGTCATTCTAATTGTTAAATTCGTAGCTTGTTAATTCGACCTCGCATTCTTGTTGATGTCGAAAAGGTCACTACCGGAACCACCATTCTTGGTCAAAAGATCAACTCTCCTATATGTGTAGCCCCAACTGCTTTCCACGGAATGGCTCACGACGACGCCGAAAAGGCAACAGCTCGCGGTACAGTATTACATAAAACTAAATGCCTGATCCAAATATACAGTCTTACTGATCTATCTACTTCCCATCATTAGCTTGCGCATCACTCAAAACCTGCTACACGCTGGCAACCTACAGCAACACCAATATGGAGGATACGTACGCTGCAGCCAAAGAAAAGACACGCAAGCAAGATCCACTTCATTGGTTCCAATTGTATGTTGAACAGGACCGTGAGGCTACCAAGCAACTGGTACAACGCTGTGAGAGAGCAGGATACAAAGCGTTGGTCATCACTGTTGACAGACCAAGACTTGGACGACGTCTAGCGGATCTGAGACATGCCTTTAAACTCCCCAAACACCTTACGCTTGCCAACTTTGTTGCTGATGAATCTCGTTCAGGTGCTGGAGCTTATGCTGGTGGAGCAGTTGATGCATCCCTCAATTGGAAAGACATCGAATGGTTCAAGTCCATAACCAAGCTTCCTATTGTTATCAAAGGTATCTTTAGAGGAGAGGACGCAAAGCTTGCTGTCAAGTATGGTGTCAATGGTATCATTGTTTCCAATCACGGTGGACGACAATTGGACGGTTGCCCTGCTACCGTAAGTCTGGAATAATCACTCGATCGATCAGGTTCCTTTTGTTTTATATTTTTTTCTAACTCCTCCTTCCATAGTTGGAAGTTTTGCCCGAAATAGTAGACGCAGTCAAAGGTTCTAACGTTGAGGTCTATGTCGACGGTGGCATACGAAAGGGAACCGATGTATTCAAGGCTCTAGCTTTGGGTGCTCGAGCTGTCTTCCTTGGTCGTCCCATCGTCTATGGTTTGGCATACCAGGGAGAAGAGGGTGTGCGAAGTGTCCTTTCCCTTATCAACTACGAATTTAGACTTGCTATGGCTCTAGCTGGTAAGTTTCGGAGAAAAACTGGGACTTCTTTAGTTCGAGCCGACTTTTTTTTTTTTTACTAAAAACGATACTTTTACTTTCTATAGGATGTACCTCTGTTGATAAGATCATTCCCGATTATATTATTCCCGCAGAGGATATTTCACTTGCCAAGAGTTATGCCAAATACTATACCAAGCGAGTCGCTCCTAAGTTGTAATATTTTGGATAGATATTTATGTTTATCTTGACGTTCATTCCATTTTTCTTTATATAAATTCTATATATATCTTGCATGTTAAATAGATGCTCAACATGTCAAAAATTTTGGTTATGACTTGTATTGAGAGCTGTCATTCAACGCACAGACCAAGTCTCTTTTTTATGAGTAAAATTGAGCAAAAGGCAGGTTATGTTCACGTGATTTTCTGTCCTCGCAAAAAAGTTGCGGCCTCCAGCCCATCCATGCACCGTCCTCTTTCACATCACATCGTTAAATATGGAAGCTCTTACTCTCCGTGGTACTCTCGAAGGTAAAAAATACACACATTCAGATGAAGGATGGATGGATGCATACATAGATGCATGGATGGATACAGTTATCTAACTCACTCCTCATCCTCTTAGGTCACAGTGGCTGGGGTAAGTTCTTGCATCGTACCTCAGAACGTCAACAGCAAAAAACACAGTCTTAAACGCAACCCCTTTTTACTTCACATAGTCACTGCTATTGCCACCACATCTGAAGCTCCTGATATGGTCCTTTCTTCTTCCCGCGGTAAGATACTCGTTTTCGCAGACGCTGATTCTTTACTTTGATTCACCGCCAACTCACACTCTACAATCACTAGACAAGTCTATCATTGTCTGGAATCTTACAAGGTTTGTATCAGCGCTTGCGCACAACTGGCGTTATATTACTAACTCTCTTTGATGGCTCTTAGGTAAATTGCATTTTCATATTTTTTAGGTGTTGGGTTAAACAAAATAGCGCGTTGGGGACGGTGCTAGTTAACCACGCCATATGTTGAGTGATTGCACTCACATGCTCGTATAAACAACGAGAAGTGAAGTCTCACGATTGCCCTATTGATTTTGACCTTTCGCGCTTTCAAAATCATTTTAATAGGGATGAAACCAACTATGGCATTCCCCGCAAGTCTCTTCTCGGTCACAATCACTTTGTCCAGGATATCGCCATCTCTTCTGATGGTCAATTCGCTTTGTCCGCCTCTTGGGACAAGACTATCCGCCTTTGGGATTTGAACACTGGTACCACCACCCGTCGCTTCATCGGCCACACCAACGATGTCCTTTCTGTCTCTTTCTCTGCTGACAACAGACAGATTGTCTCTGGTTCTCGCGACAGAACCATCAAGTTGTGGAACACTCTTGGAGAGTGCAAGTTCAACATCACTGAGGGTGGTCACACCGAGTGGGTCTCTTGCGTTCGCTTCTCCCCCAACCCTGCTAATCCTGTCATTGTTTCTGGCGGTTGGGACAAGGTTGTCAAGGTAAAATATGGATATCTCGTTATTCTTTCTTTGTTTCTTTCCTCAAAAGCAAAGTGATGTTCTTTTGTTATATTTGCTACTTCAGAAGTCGTTTCGCAGCGACTAATGAGACATATACACCACTCTGATTTGCTTGCTTGTATATCTGTCACCTTTTCTTACATCATTTTCATGATCATAAATACTAATCGAAATTTTCACATTTAGGTACTGTATATACTTTCTATTCGCTGATGTTACCCTTGGGTGTCCAAAAGATGTATTTTCTATATATTTGCTACTTCAGAAGTCGGGTCGCACCGACTAATGAGACATATACACCATTCTGATTGGAACTAATGAACCCATGGGGCACAGCAAATGCCACCTTCATGTTATGATTGTAATATTTAACCATTTTACTTTCTAAATAGGTCTGGGAGCTTACAAAGTGCAAGCTTAGAACCAACCACATCGGTCACACCGGTTATATCAACACTGTCACCGTCTCTCCTGATGGTTCTCTTTGCGCTTCGGGTGGCAAGGACGGTATTGTCATGCTTTGGGACTTGAACGACTCTAAGCACCTCTACTCTCTTGAGGCTGGCGATATTGTCAATGCTCTTACCTTCTCTCCTAACCGCTACTGGTTGTGCGCTGCTACCAACTCTGGTATCAAGATCTGGGACCTTGAGTCCAAGTCTATTGTCGATGAGCTCCGTCCTGAGTTCTTCGATTCTGGTAAGAAGTCCATGGACCCTCAATGCATTTCCCTCGCATGGTCTGCCGACGGTACCACCCTCTTCTCCGGATACACCGATGGTCTCATCCGTGTCTGGCAAGTCACCCGCACCCTCTAAATGCATTATCATTATAGTGAAAAACTATATTTTGCAAATAAATACAATCATTGTGTGTAATATACAGGATTTCTTTGATTGTGACTTTTTAAGATATTGCTACTGCAACATGTGGATCTAAGCGCAAATGTGTCTTGTGAATGCGAAAGGGGAGGTTATGTTTCTATGGGGTTCAGTGTTTTGAGGGAAAGCCAATCCCAACCTATATTATGGAGATTACGCATCATCTAAAAAATATATATATACGTTAGAAACATGGGTGGTGGAAGAAGGATATGCACAGACATAGATTGCCTTACCTTCAAACGAAATACCGTATTGTCATCCACTTGGTAGCGAGTCGGTAGTAACCAGTCTGGAGCAAGATCTGTACGTCCGGCATTTGCCTGCCTCCGACTCGCGGCCAGATCAGGATTGAATTGCTCTTCCAGTTCCGCAGCCATTTCCAACGTTGCCCAGAGCTGTTCCCCAGCTTGTTTGACCATCATGACCATTTCCTCAGTGTCCACTTCCCGTTGAGCTGCTGTAGCAAGTATATACAAACTCTCGGCGTCTCCAGCTACCAGTGCTTCTCGTATGCACTCATCCAGTGTTCCATGCTGATGTGCTTCTAGGTAAATACTAGTGATGGCAAAAAGTAGGCCAAAGAATCTTGCGAATCGCAGCCGTTTTTGTCGATCTTCAAGTAATTTGGTATCAAATAATGGGGATATGCTGGCCGGACCCCACAGTTTTTTGGATTCTTCACAATGTAAACGCCATATCCACGTATAGTCGCGTGGTAAAAATGGTGCCAACGGATGTTTCGTACTTCGTCTCCGGTATTTCTAAACACAGGTATGGAGGGCCGTTAGATTCAAAATCAAGTTAGATTACCACATATTCTGAACTTACGGGATCATGTAATATTCGTATAGAAGGCGCATGAAGATATATATGGCGTATTTTCAGACATAGTCTAGCGTAATCGTCCTCCATGTTAGGAATTCGAAGAACTCGGTGCACCACCAAGTTCTGCATAATATCTAGCTTTTCAGTAAAAACAGCGCGGTGATCATAGTTTGGGAGTGGCTGAACGATTTCACAGATTAGTTGGAGTAAAGCATTCGCAATGGCGTCGAGGTGATCGTTGTCGTCAGCTCTACGCTCGAAATCAAGCAACCGCTGGTAAACGGCTTCGTGAAATGCGAAATTGGAGCGAAGGAAGGTTTGGATCGTGGGTTGGAGAGATCGATGAGTTGACAGCAACGATAAAGCATCGTAGAAATCCAAAAATCCAAGTATCAAATAGAGTAGCTCAGGTGGCAAGGTAGTTAACATGGTAGCGGGACTTTGTGGCAAACCATGAGCAGGTAGAGGGATAATAGGAAAAACGCAAGAAAATTGTGGGCAAAAAAAAAAAATTAAATATGCAATCCGTCAGTCATGCGATGGTCAAAACATTGAATATATCGACTCCCGTGTACGATCAGATGTGCTTGATAAACGACCTAATACACAGAATGACAGGTGCATGTCGATTGCATATGGCTTACCAAGTCCTAATACATGTTTTGGGGAACGATCATACCAGCCGCGCCTCCCTCTTGGTATATGCAAAGTTGGACACCTATTTATATCTGCTACACAGTTGCTTATTGATTGATATAGTGAAAATCAGTAAGAAGCGAAGATATGCTAATTTGAGTGGACAGGACAAAGCGAACTGGGTGGGAAATGAAGACAGCTGAGCAGTGCAGGCAACTGGTATCTTCAGACATATGTTTGACATCACTTGGTCTTGTCTAGATAGAATAATCATCCTCGCGTCGCGTTCGTCTGCTCTATAATGAATGTCAAACTAATGGAGTTCGTATTACTGTCAATTTCTTCATCATCCGCCTAATCTCGAATCGATCTCCTGTTCGTCTCCTAGTAGAAAGCTGCAGAAAGGACCCCCTCCGGAACCAACTGCGCATGTCACATACTCTGGAAAAAGTGAACGCTTTTTCTAACATCCAATATAATGTTACTTTCAGCTTCTATCTCAAATTGTAATGAGGATATTTTTAAACCTACTTATATAGAACAAGAACGAAAGAAAATTGAGTAGACCCGCAAGGCTGATGATCGCTGATTTTCTTCATTCAGGATGATAAAACTGGGATTTAGACGATACGAGAGTTACGATTTTTGAGGGCAGTGTTGCATTTTTGCTTTTCTGAGGTAAATAATAGCCTGTATTCGTTCAATATTGTCGTAGACGATGTAGTTCGGTATACCACAAATTTAGAGCTATCGCTTCATTACCAAGAGTTTCCAAATGATCCGTAAAGCTTATTCAGGCGTAGTTTTTCCTAGGATTCACTGTCCGCAATTAAAAAAATTTTGAAAGCCCTTTTTATTTTTGGTATATAGAATCTCAAGAAACGCTTTTTTTGCCTTATTGCTCCAATGACTACAGTGACCGTTACTAGTACTTTGGAAGAACCAAATGCCTCAGCTAACTACTCATACAATGAGCGGTTCATGCATAATACATTAGGTTCGTCAACTGCTGTGCAATCCGGAGGCTCGGCTTTACACCGCTCCATCTCAGTTGCTGATAACGCATCCCTGGAGAGTGGAGGAAAGAGCAAGCCCAATGATCCTCTTTTGTTACAAAACTTGAAGAAAAACGAAGAAGATATTAAACTTATTCGAAAGAACGGTGGATCGCGACGTGTTCAAAAATTCTACAGAGAGCAAAATAGTCTCATTGACGAGATGCTTGGCCCTTTGAACCCTGAAAGCGAGGAGGACGAAGAGAAACGAATGCTCAAAGTAAGATATCTTTCAGTACAGCAATGTTGTGCTATCATGCCCATGTTTGATTTGGTTATTTCCTTGTGTTTTAAGCTCAAAATCGCGGTATATGGGTCTGTCTTGGCCAATATTGCTCTATTCGCATTACAACTTGCTGCTGCTATATTGTCTGGATCCTTGTCCATCTTCGCAACGATGGCTGATGCCTTTATGGATCTTTTAAGCTCAGTGATATTGATGTGGGCTACCAGACAAGCTGCCAAACCGAATTTAATGAAATACCCTGCCGTAGGTGTCTATGTATTTGGTCATTTAACACTAGCTTATTATTAACAAAGCTCTACAGGGAAAAGCCAGAATGGAAACAGCAGGCATCATTGTGTTCTCGTGCTTGATGGCTTGTGTTGCTATCTTTTTAATCGTAAGCGATCGTGCAGTGTATTGTATGTAACGTGAGGTCCATATCATCTTACAGACTAATATCCTAGATCGAATCAGCCCAAAAGCTGGTGTCTGGTTCTCAGGAGCCTAACCTTGATGTTAAAGCGATCGCATTTGTTGCCATAGCATTAGGTAAGTCTATGGACGCTTAATTCAGTTATACTCCATTATTTCCGTATATTCGCGAGTCTCACCTTTCATTCACTGTCAGGTACCAAATTTCTCCTATTCTTATATTGTACCAGCCTTGCTTCGCATCACTCTGCCCGCGTTTTGGCACAAGATCATCGTAATGATATTTTAGTCAACTCTTTGGGTCTTCTCACTGGTATCTTGGGATCAAAGCTTGTTGGCTGGGTAGATCCTGTTGGATGTATTATTATTGCCTTGATTATTATGCGAAGTTGGATCTCGACATTGATAGGTATGTGCATGGAATACGTGCCATTGTGACGAACGAGGTAATCCATTCTTACTCGAAAACGACTCTAGAAAATATCCAACTTATTGTCGGAAAGAGCGCTGATGTCGCTTTCCTTCAACGGGCTACATATATTGCGTTAACTCATCCAGGCGTAACAGCTGTCGACACTTGCCGTGCATATCATGCTGGTAATAATCTGTTTGTCGAAGTCGATATTGTGCTCCCTCCCGAGATGCCACTACGAGAAACCCATGACATTGGTGAAGCATTGCAAATCAAGCTTGAAAGTCTTCCTAGTGTGGAAAGAGCCTTTGTGCATGTCGATTATGAAGTTAGCCATAAGCCTGAACATTCAAAGAATGTATAATGTTTGCCCATACGCGTTGTAGGCAGGCAAGACTTAACCATATATATCCATTGAGGCGAATGGGTGTGCAAACAGTTTTTTAGCATATTTAACGTAGCAATAAAAGAATTTGCAAATGTGCATATTCCCAACATTGTAAAGGAGAGACTGTTCGATCAGATATATCAAACGCCACCTCTGTAAAATATCGCCATAGCCTGTGACAATTTTTTTTTTCTTTTTGTTGGTAATGTATTAACTGTGTGTATAAAATTTAAAGAAATAAATGGAGCCGAATAAATATTTGGTAGAGATTGCTGTCTGCCGATCATTTAAGAGAACAAATTTAGTTTTGATTTGATTGAAGGAACGACACTGTGTATTCTGTAAGGTATCGTCGTCGTCCCCATCTAAACGTTACTTGTATAGAGATGAGTCCTGGAACGGTTTACATAAGAACGCAGCAGCAGCCGCCTGAGCTGCCATGCTCCTCAACTTCGAATTGCTGACCTCCGTAACCGTTTCCATTTCCATTGACACCGTTCATTCCACGACCGCCATCCATTTCCTTATTGAAGCGTCGAATATCACGAACAACGTTAGCGAAGGCTTCATCAACATTGATTCGTTGCTTTGCAGATGTCTCGATGAATGCGCAACCGAAGCTCTTTGCGAGATCACGACCCTCTGATAAAACCCAAGTATTGTTAGTAACAATAGCACCTCAAGATAGGCTTCTCGGTATGGACCGAAATTAGTGTCATTTTTCGTCTCACCTTGACTCGAAACCTGGCGGTCATGCTCCAAATCACACTTGTTTGCCACCAAGACCATTGGGAAGAAATCACGGTCCTTCACTCGTCGAATTTGTTGGTAGAAAGTGTTGATTTCATCAAAACTGAGACGACTGGTGATACTGTAGACCAAGAGAAATCCTTCGCCATTTCTCATATATTGCTCGCGCATAGCGCTATACCAAACACACTTTAGTTTCAGTGAGCCAATATATACCAAGACATAAACAACAATCACCTATATTCTTCTTGACCGGCTGTATCCAATACATCCAAGAGCGCGGTCTCATTGTCTATGACGCATTGCTTGCGATAGGAATCTGGGTAATTTGGAAAATGATGATAAGCAGCTGTGGTATTTCCTAACAAGGAGATATAGAATGTGGTCACTGACCTTCAATAGTGGGGTCATACTCATCAACGAAATGAGACTGAATGAACTGAATTGTCAAGGCAGACTTTCCGACACCTGCAAACGTGAAAGAGAATGGGTCAATGGCTGAACTGAAGCGGGAAGATCATAGCGGCAAGTAAGGGGAATGAGGGGTTCGGCATAAGGATGAATGGCTTTTGCAGCTATTGCAATATCCGAAATACCAATCCTCTGTAGTAATGTCCATAATTCTATGATAGCCTCGAGCATTTATCTTGATGGAATGAAAGAAATGGCAATACTAACCTCCTCCACCAACAGCTACTATTTTGTACCTGAAATGAACAAACAACAAAAAAGTTCTCGGTCAATGCAAGCCAATGGCGTTAAATGCAAAGGTACAATTAACACTTACTCTCTCAAGAATGAAGACTTGCTCATGTCGTTTTATGGATTCTACGGATTAAGTATGGGAATGAAGGGAAATGGGGATTGATGAGAAAAATGAGAGTTAGAGATGAATGTTGATGGAGCCGAAAACCAATTTTCGTTGATTGGTTGTACAACGCCTGTACAACCAGCTACCCAGCCAGCCAGCACAGCATCGTCTGGCTTAGATTATCGTCCAAAGCAGTGCTATAAAAAAAATTACTGTTGTGGATCTCAAACCATCTGATGGTAGCACGATCGAGACATCCAAGGAGGCAAAGTCGAAAAAGCATCACAAGTTCATAAGGATGGACAGAAATGAAATGCGAGTGTGGTGAACGTCCAAGGTGATAAGCTCACAGGATCTTCTAAGTCACCTGGATAGAAGTGAAATCGAGCAGAGCATAAAAAATATGGAGTCTACAGCGTTGTACAATCCTTCAAGCGTCATCCTTGTATCATCATAGCTGTTGCTCGGCTGACTCAAGAGACGCTCAGACAATTCATTGCCAAGGACCCTGAATTGGAAATCCCGAGCTGTTTTGGTCATTACCAGAATGTCAGCTATATGGTTTAAGGGCTCATGACTAGTTCATCTTTTCGAAGTGTATCTTCGGATGTTTGAATCCGTTTGATAGAAATTTGACCTTATGATATAGAATGAATTCTTCTTCAAATCTTTTATTCTCAGACAAAGGAGAAACACTAGTTGGTTTGGTAGATGAAAGTTTGTAACTGAATATCATCCTCCACATGTGCTCTGAAGGGACAAATGAAATGGTAATTAGCCACACGTGCACTTTGAGTCAGACTCAAAAAGCCCAAGCCAATCCATGCCTTGCTGCGGGAAGGAAAAGGTTCGTCAGTTGACATCTGGAATACAGCATTTGAGAGAAAACTTCTATTTTGAGGCTGTCATCTTGTGGCCCATTAATTGGATGGGCTTTTTTGTGTTCATTGACACTCCCGGATATTGACCGCATTGGTCATGTCAGATGGCCATACCCAGTAGTTGAACCACCAATTCCATGTGTTCCAATTTACAAATTAGACGTTTTGATAAGAGCCAACCAAGCCCATTGGTGTATCTCTGTAATACCTCCTCCCAAATATCATCATTACCCTACTTTTTTTTTAATTTTTTTAATAAATACCCTTTACCAACCTTGACTATTGGAATTTCTCGTTTGCTCTTTGCAGATCTCAAACTTCCCTACTTCAATAAAGTCCGTTCCCTTCGGCGCTTTACAACCTTCTAGATAACTCAGATTACCCACCTTTTTGTCCTGATTGGAGCTTCGCCATTAGCAGTACTCTACACGACAATTTTCAACCTCAACAACTGGATTTTTTAATATCAATGCAACGTGTTGCTCACATCGCCAACACTGATCATCGGATACAATGGATACAATACCACCACCCTACGTGTGTGCAAGAAGTCCTGAAGCATTGACTTGTAAGTATAAATGGGCTAAAAATCCATATTTTAATTAAACCACTAAATTCACTTTTAACACCATACTCATCTTTCTAAAATTTCGTTTTCTTAACCTGACATATAGCTTTCACAACATCTACTGCAAATTCCTTATTGCCTTGCTCGAAGCAAAAACGCCTGTCACATATTGGTCGACTCCCTGCACTTGGCAAGTTCATCGACAACGTGTTTGCCCGTTGCCAACTACCAGCTCCAGTTTGCTTGGTGACTTTAATATACCTACAACGACTTAAAACTCGATTACCAAAATCCGCCCGTGGCGATTTCGATACCCCTTACCGACTTTTCTTAGCTGCAGTCTTGGCCAGTTCCAAATACATGTGCGAAAGCGGAACCGAGCTAACTTCGCATCAAATCAGCGTAGCCACTGAAGGAATATACTGCGCTCGAGATATCAATATTATGGAACGAAGCTTTCTTGGATTAATGTCTTATGACTTATGGGTTCATCCTAATGAGATTACTGAATTCATTGCTCTCTATGGAGATGTTTTGGAAATGGAGATGGTCAAAGAACTAGCTCTAGCCTAAAAACTTGTCCTGACTTTAGCAGCGATTGGTTCCCCACTACGCGCGCTTTTGTAAATTACCATATACCTTATTATTTTTATATGACACTTTTGCCTTTCTTTGTATCCCCTTCCTCATGTATTAAGCTAAACTATATTCCCTGTAATCGCATCTATGCAAAATTTGATATACTCTTAGGAACTAACAATAATAAGATCTAGACAAATCTACTTTTTCAACCAAAAATGAAAAATTGCCAATATGATCGTATCAAATGCTAAGCAATCCGTTGATTGGTTAAGCTGCCCCCTATCAACATATCATGTGATTGGTACCTGCCTGTATTGTTCATGTCATGACAAGTTTCAATACAACCAAGAAACTATAAGGTGCTGCATAAAGTCCCCCCCCATTAAGGTGCCATATGCACAGTTGACAGCTGAATTTTGTAAAGAAATAATAATAATAATAATGCTGTCAGCGGTCACATTACAGATGCTATCAGACACTATCAATGTAGTATCAGAATATCTGTTATTGTTCTGCGCTAAAATTATCTCACTGCTACGGCAAAAGATGAAATTGCGTACAACAGCTTGTAGCTTAAATCTCAGCTCCCTTACTGCAGGATTAGCAGGTCGTCGGTATACCCTATACTGTATTTTGGTACCTGTTGTTTCTTCAACATTAAAACTTTAAGTACATACATACACACAACAGCACCAATACATCTGAGCCATTCATTTTCACCTCATTCCATTCAATTCTTGATGAAAATAAATAATTGTGTTTAAACTATTTTTCAATCAGGTCAAAATTCCTGGTAGCCCTCTCAATACTAACCGTCCCATTGGTCCTTGCCGACAGGATAAGTAAATACGTTGTAAAAAAGAAGGGGACAGATCGAAGAATACATGCTTATCTCAAAATAAGGATGATGACCAAAGTTGATCAGTGTTTTTGATTGGGCTTTGGCTGTACCTTGACAATTTAAAATTACTTGGTATCATGTCGACCGGTATGTCCGTAATTGGCGAGATGATCGACAACAGATGAACAAAATCAGGAGCATTGCTTCCCCGTAAAACCGGGATTGCCCATGTTGGGAACATTCGTATGGTTTAGCTGCCATAAGCTCACTTTGTATCACCCACAATGCAATTAGAACGATGCTTTCGATCGGTCTGATCCCCATGGTCTATTCAACCTGATGTTGAGCATACAGCGCGTTCGATCGTCGATCATGCCTTTCCTTATTTTCCTCTAATGGCGTTTCCGATATCCCTTGTATGTTCATTCTTGGACATACCCGTCTTCTAAACCCTTGGTTTTTTAAAAACAACAACAATTATTATCAATTCCACGTACTTCACACTTTGACCGGCAGAACTAATATGGTACACCCGGCAAAACCTCTCACATGAAAGAAAAGGGAGCCTCCCATCCATCATACCAGAGTGCATACAGAAGCATAATGCCTGTTTTGGACACCACAGCTTTCATCAAGTAAAAGACATCAAATTTATGTTTTTTTAATTCTCTTCAATATGCTCTAATGAGAGGACTCATGACCTACTGCATTATTGTCGATTCAACCAAAGAAAGGATAAACTAGCAATTCGCTAGCCAGCCTTAGTCTGGTCTAGAAGAAGCTTTTTTGGATTGCCCTCATCTCCTCTCCACTTCACCCATAAAGGAACTCCGCGTCTCCTGACAACATGACAAAAGTAAGGTTGTTTGTTATCTTTACAACCATTTTTGTTCGAACATGCGAAATGCGCCTGTTGTGGTTTGTGTAGCAAATGGTTATATATATAAAGTCGTAAACCATCCTTCCCTCCAAAGTAGCCACTCTCATATATCTCTTTTTTGTTCACCATGCTCTGTACTGCTACTCCTAATAATGCTTCACAATATTTCACTCCACCAACGTCACCAACCCTTCCACAACGACTTCCTCAAGGTTTAACAGGTAATTATTTGGTTGCAGCTAGTACACCTCCCGTATGAACCTCTGAGCTCACACCCCTTTTGTTACAGACTTCTTTGCACAAATAATATGTGATATTCTGCCAACTCCTTCATCACTGCAGTCAAAATCATCCATTGTATCATTACCAGAATTACTCTTTTTCATCGAAAAAGTCACTCACCGCGCTGGTGTCACTTGCAAAGTCATCGTCTATGCCATGATCTACCTTGAAAGAGCAAAGGAAGCTCTTCCCAAGGGAGCTGTTGGAAACTATGGAACCACCCACCGCTTATTCCTTGCCTCATTATTACTGGCAGCTAAATTCCTTGAGGACGACGTCGATGAATCTGTATTCACTCCTATGCCTCGCCTCACGGGCAAGCGTCTAACAGACCTCTGTGGTGGCATTTATACCCTGCGGGACATTAATACATTTGAACTGTCTTTTCTCAAGCTCATTAAGTATCGCTGCTGGGTAGACGAACATGACGTTGAAAATTTCTTACGAAGAAATAGCGTTGAGCTCCAACTATTTTGATATTCGAACCTTGCATTCCCCTTTAGCATATTACCCCATACTCATTTGTAAATACCACTTCAGTCAGCTACTGCTTGTCTTTTAACATCCCCTGTGTAGTTAGTTACTGTGCTTTATGTTCTTTTTTTTTCATTTACCTACTGTACGTATTTTGCTCTCATTTTTTTTTTAATTAAGAAATACAACGAGTTGATCTCTGTTTGATACCTTATCAAAATCCGACTGCTATTATACGAACTTTGATATCGCACATATGGTCAACGCGGAGACT
Organism: Umbelopsis sp. PMI_123; assembly: GCA_021235465.1. Classification (NCBI taxonomy): domain Eukaryota; kingdom Fungi; phylum Mucoromycota; class Umbelopsidomycetes; order Umbelopsidales; family Umbelopsidaceae; genus Umbelopsis; species Umbelopsis sp. PMI_123. Next base: position 515,943 of record JAJSME010000015.1, on the reverse strand, counting down.
GTGGGTGTTCCAATAAGCGTCGAATAAGCTATCAGCACGCATTTTGGGCGGAGCGTGGCGGCAACTGAATATAAAGCCCATTGCCAAAAATTCATTTCACCTCTCCACCTTACACGTTCTTTTCCACACTCTGATTAATCGATCAAGAAAATGAAATTGTGTTCCTTGTTCACATTGGCTGTCTCCTGTCTTGCTCTCGGCATTTCTGTTGAAGCACTCAAGGAACCACCAACCACTCTACAGATCGGTAAGTACTGCAGGTTTTCCCGCGTATAGATTTAGATTCAGTCACTAATGTAAGCTGCCATCAGGAATCAAGAAGAAAATCCCTGACGAAGAATGTAAAACCCGTACAAAGACAGGGTATGGTATTTTTTATACTTTGACAGAATTTAAGAAGAATTTAAGAACTAATTTTTGGTTCGCAGAGACAAAGTGTCAATGCACTACACTGGCACTTTCTTTGAATCCGGTGAAAAGTTCGATAGCAGCTTGGATCGTAATGATCCTTTGACATTTGTCTTGGGCACAGGTAGAGTCATCCAAGGATGGGATAAAGGCTTACAAAAGTAAGTATCAGAGCTGAGTGTGGAAATGCGCTCCGTGGAAATGCGCACCATTTCCTTGACTGATATTAATTCTGTTATGTTTTGTAGCATGTGTGTAGGCGAAAAGCGAAAACTTGTTATTCCACCTGATCTTGGTAAAGTCTCATTCTAACTGTACATGAGCATATTGAGTAGGTTGTCTAACGAATTCTTTCTATTAGCCTATGGAGACCGCGGAGCTCCAGGAGCTATCCCCCCTGGCGCAACTCTTGTGTTCGAGGTCGAACTCGTTGCCAATGAACCTGCATCGATCTCCAGCCCTCCTAATGCACCAGGTGCAAAGCCCGAAAAAGCACCTGTAGCTGACAGGCCACAGACCGCTCAAGATGTCATGCAGTAAGTACCTTTACCATGGACATTAAAAACGTACAATGTTTAATATGTTATTAGATCACCTTTGTTTATCGGCACAACCGTTGGCATGATCATCTTGTTTATCGTTATGTTCTACCGCGCCACTATTGCTGAACGAAAATATTTCGAGGAGGAGGAGGCAAAGCGTAAAGCTAAACTGGCTGACAAGAATGCAGATACAAAGCCTGGATCTTCGTCCAAGAAGGACTAGGCTCAGCATAGCTTGGAATTTACTTTTTTCATTTCACTATTGTTTCTAGTGCTTTTGGAGACTAAAACTGTACTCATTGAGATCAACACGAACCTTTGGGTCTTCTGCAAACACTAATTTTGGATTTTACCACAAGTCTGACCTCACGTTTTGACGTGAGGCTTACTCATAAATGGATAAAATGAAATACCCAAAAAAATAAAATCCGACAAGAAAACACTTTTATAACAAGGATGTGTGTGAAATAGACATCAAAAGCGACGCAAAATGCAGAATTTAGGGCCTAGAAAGAAAAATACAAGAGAGATCACTGAAGTATTTATTGTAGCTGACAGTACACTTGCGCTATTTGTTCTCTGGAGTAGGAGCAGGAGCAGGAGCAGGAGCAGAGGTTGTAGTCGTAGCAGGTTTGGCGGTTTCCGCTCCAGTATCATGGTGAGGATGAATCTTGTCATGGACTTTGTCGAATCCAGATTTGATTGATTCAGTGAAACTACCTTGGCTCTTGGGAGCGGCAGGCTCCTCGTCGTCATCGTAATCACCGACCTTGAACATTCCTGATCCAAGAGGATGATCCTTTGAGCTTTTTCCAAATGGCTGTTTGAGGTTTCCTACGTCCATTATCTAATAATTTGAATAAAGAGATAAAAAGAAAAAGAGTAACGCTGACCTCACGTTTGTATAATATGGGTGACTGATTTAGGCCAACCCGTAGTTTTTCTTGGGTGTCGGAGGTCGGCAGGGACATGACGAAAGTTTTCCAACTCCCGCTCGCTCCTTATGCAAACCCATTTACCCACCCACAACCGACTGATCCTGGCCATTGACAGTATCAAAAAAATATTTTATATATTACAATGTCACTTTATAGATTATCAAAGGCATATAAATCCATTCTCATACTTGTTAGATTTAGAAGGGGCTGGGGGTAAGTCTGAGGTAAGGCTTGACAACCTTGACACCCTTGGGGAAGATCTTCTGAGCCTCATCGGTAGAAACGCTGGGGTGAACAATAACATCGTCTCCCTTCTTCCAGTTACCGGGAGTGGTGATGCGGTGCTGGTCACCGAGTTGGAGAGAGTCAACAACACGAAGGATCTCATCGAAGTTACGGCCAGTGGAGGCGGGGTAGGTCAAAATAAGACGGATAGTCTTCTTGGGGTCAATGATGAAGACAGAGCGGACAGTGAAGGGGATACCCTTTTGGTCAACGTTGGTAATATCCTAAGGTAGAGATCAAGACGCACGCGTTAATATATGTGAACCAACTTGGCTACACTCTAACTTTCAAAAGCAATCGTCTTACCTGATAATCCAACATGTCATACAGAGCGGAGACTTCACGCTTGGGATCAGCAATGATAGGGAAGCTGAGATCGACATTGCTGACTTCGTTGATGTCAGCAATCCATCTCTCGTGGGATTCCAACTCGTTGGCAGAGAGACCAATAACCTTGACGTTACGAGCTTCAAATTCATCCTGGAGAGCAGCAACGAGACCGAGCTCAGTAGTGCAGACAGGGGCTGTCAAGGGCAAACAACACCGTAAGTTAAGAAAATCAACTTTCTCTCGAGCAAAGGTCTACCTTATACTTACTGAAATCAGCAGGGTGAGAGAAGAGGATGACCCACTTGTCACCGATGAAATCATGGAACTTGATGGGTCCCTTGGTGGTCTGGGCTTCGAAGTCTGTTTACCCCACAACAATAAAGGTCAATTTATTAATGTCATTAACAAAGTAATATTAAATCATGAGCTGTGACTTACCGGGAGCGGTAGTACCGAGTCTGAGAGAAGGCATGATGGATTATGAGAAAGAAAACTAAGAACGAGTTAGAAATGCATAACACTTGGGGTTTATGTACTCCCTGAAGATTCGACACAACAGCAGTCCGGTCGCGCCATAGTCTCTGGCGGCAAATTGATTGGACAACCTTGGAAACAAGCATATTGCGCAATCGGCCAAGCGTGGCTGTTGGCTCTACACACTCAGTTGTGTAAGTGTACAATCCAAGACGTGAATGGAAAAGTCTCATTGCATGTCGTGTTCTTTCGGGAAAATGGCGTTATTTGCTTTCTATTATATAGATTATTGTGATCGGGACACTTAAATCAATCATGTCATCTCATACTTTGCTTTATCATAAAAATTGTTTAATGCTGTGGAGACCCAAGCATGATAAAATAACAGAAGAAAGGGACAACTGTTAAGATATATGAAGTGCACGAGGGAGTTACTGTTTCAATATACTCATGAATTCAAGACCCCTGCAATCAATCTAGTAAAAAAATTCGTGGTGTTTTTTCATTAAAGCAAAAACTGACTATGTAACAAGACAGCGCTTTCTAGCATTTTCCTTTTGGCACTGTGACACTCTGGTTGACACACCACGCATTGTATCGCTCCTTAAACAGTGGAGAGGCATTGGGCCTCCCTCCAATCGCTTGTTTCTAGACTTGCGATCTCCATCTGCCTATCATGCTCACCGAATCTTACCGTCCACAAACATTCCTATGGCTGATCTGCATAATCGGTGCTCGGAACTGCCTGCAAAGCAAACACCATTCGCTGTTATGGAACCTCTGAATAATCGTGGAACTGCAGCCAAGTGGCTCAGCGATCGAGGTTGGAACTGCTCGTGGATCTTCTGGGAAGGAGACTTTATACACAATGCAGATTTATGGAATGACCTGCAGACACTTGGCCTTGCTGAAACGAACGCCTCGAATACTTCCTGGTTGTTGTTCAATCCATGCCCCATTCTGGAGACCAGTATCGATCATGTTGAAACCGAGTTAAGTAAAACATCGCACGAGCCTTTTTCATGTTTAGATATTGGTTGTGGCAGTGGTAGAGATTTGGCTTGGCTCTTGTCCCGCAAGACGGATACAAATATCCCCGTTTGGCAAGCTGTGGCAATTGATTCAAGTGAGGGAGCAGTCCAGCGGACCAGAACAATTTGCAAGAACATGAGTATGGGTAATCAACTCATCGGCGGTATCAACGCCAAGGTCCTCGTAAACGGTGATTGGAGATTGGTGGAGAAAGGGAACCCAGGCTTAGCCGTCAAGGATGGACAAAAGGAAAGACTGATGCCTGGCTATCCTACTTTGCAATTCTACACTCAAGAAATCCAGAGACTTCTCAATCCTGATATCCCCCAGCAATATGATATGATCATCACTATCCGATTTCTAGCTCGCTCCATCCTACCTGAATTACCTCAGCTGTTGAAGCCTGGTGGTTTTTTGATCATTTCCCACTTTGTGGACCATGAAGATTTCTCATATGAACAGCCCAGGAAGGATCACCGACTTCAAGTCAACGAACTATCGGACTTCTATGGATCGATACCAGGTTTAAGTGTAGTTGTAGATAAAATAGAACATGTAGAGGATGGTCGACCCGTCAATTCCTTCATTGTGAGAAAGAATAGTGATTCAATAGCTAAATGAGCTATGAATAAAACAGAAACATTTGTAAATTGGAAGTTATGTAGGTAGATATTAGCTGCTCTGGCTAAAAGGGAACATTGGCTTGTCCCCACATGTTATTATAAGCCCTTGCAATGCAAGTGTGGCAGATCGACCTGCTTGTCTGCATAATGCTTAATATCTTAACTTGGCTTTCTTGACAATGATAGTTGATACTTTCTTCACTGTGTCTCCATTTTTTTTCATGTTCAGACGTAGCGAACCCTTCCTAGGTTTAAACCGGTACATTTTTGGAGTCCTCCGTCCAACACTGACATCATAATCAGGTGTAGAAATTTTTTCCGCATAATTTTGATCTGTGACCATAATTTATAATATTTTTGCCTTTCACCTTTTTGCCTTTATACTGGTCTCTTCAATTCTTGCGGAATGGAAAAACGTATCTCAACACTAGCGAATCCGCAGCCTTCGTACCAAAGGCAATATTCTTCCAACGGTATTTCTATTGTAGCAGCTCAACCTACTATCCACCCAGTCGCAGTCCCCAATACACCCATGACGCCTCTAATACTCGACGACAAGCTTGTCACAACAAAAGATGTCAATACCCAAAGTTCAGAGTCCCTTCATACCCAAGCAGACTACTTTGGTACTCTCCCTCGCCATGGACATAATAGAATATAACGCAGTTTTCCAAAAATCCTATTCACCACCTAATCTTGTAAATTGTATTTAGCTTGTCATTCACTTTGTTGACTATGGCCGGCTCACGGTACTGTCAGAAATAAAACGATATGATATGAAAATATGTCAGCTAACTTTCCTTTGAGATTGATTTCTGTTCATGGATGTCATTATGGAGGAATTGGTTTGGCATTCGATTTAGCTTCAGTCGTTGCGAGGAATGGTATATGTATCACCAAGTCACTGGGTAACAGTCAAGTGGCATTAAGGATGAAGTGGTTTTGCATTCGACTTAGCGTCAGTCGTTGCAAAGAATGGTTTGCGTATCACCAAGTCATCGAGCACCTGTCAAGTGGCATCATGGACGATCATTTTTGGGTGCTTTTCTGCGATATGGAAACGTTGACAACTCAATACCGGTATGGGACATAAAAAAAGATCTTAGGTACAGCCCTGTCATCACTTTAATCAGTTTGATGCGCCTTCCTTGACATGGATCATGCTCCCCAAGTGACCCTTCTGTTCGCTATTTTTGGTTAACCCTGCCATTACTGATCAAGACCTTGGTCAAACAGCCGTGCGCCAGGCAGGCTGAATACGCTACTATAACGGATCTACTCCGGTTGCTGGAATTTTGAGGTGACAAATGCCACTGGTGAGTCTACGTACATAGCCTCAATCTGCACTGCAGGCGATCAATATGATGATTTTCACTCGCACTTGTTAATCATGGCCACTGCCATATTAAATTATCTTGGTGCATAAACGAGATACATAAGTCTTGAATTTTGGAGTGATCCAAGACTGTCCTCTACATATCAGGTCAAGTTACTGCTGTGACTACAAGAATGATATATATTTAATCGTGAATATCTGGTGATATTATACCGGGGTAATGAGCCATTGTTTTGACTCATAACAATAGACTCCGTGGTAGATATCCAATATGGTATTTTCGGCCGATACCTGGTATTTATGTTGCGCAGTCGCAAGTTGTTGTCAGATGATTGCAGGAACACTAAGCAGACACGGAGACGGTTGCCCCAGAGCCGGAGCCAGTATCTTAATTAGTTGTTTTAGGACATTTTCTATACAATTTTGTGGGGAAAACTGCGCCAATTGAAATGGAGGTCATTTTTGTCCCTTTCCATTTGTGTAGGCTAAAAAATTATTTACGCCTACTTGGAGTGGAGTTTCTGTAACAAATTTGTGATTTTTCCTTACTATCATATGCATACTGAAAATTTTGAATGCATTATACATAGTATAGCCTTCATAACTGATATACCTTCAAACCACCATTAGCATATATGGCTTTGATACGTCATCTTACGCGTACAGCTCGGATTTCGATTTCAGTAAGCGAACACGTAGGCAACATATCGGACAGAATTTTTCCGTCACCGGCAATCTGAGTGCCACAGCTGTTGGTAATTCCTAACCTCTGCTTGGCAAGCCGTAACGCCTATCATACAAGTGGCTTGAGCTTGGAAACAAAACAACTCATTGATTACCAAAGCTTAAAGTCGGGTAAAATTGATCCGAAAAACACGCTACTCGGTTCTTGTTCAACCAGGCATAAACTTAATATAAAAGACTAACTCAAATTTCACCTTGCTAACTACAAATCAAATCATCAACCACTCAACAAAATCTTAATCAAAATGTCCAAAGTCTACGTTATTGGAGCTACTGGAGGAATTGGCAATCAGTTAGTCAAGTTCTTGTTGGAACGAGGTGTCCAAACTACAGCCTTAGTTCGCGATCCTTCGAAGGCAGCTGGATTATTTGGCGAATCACAAAATCTTAATGTTGTTCAAGGCGACCATAGTAACGTAGAAGCGTTCAAGAACTCAATCGAAGGACATGACAGACTTTTCATCCTCATTACCGATTTTAACGATATGGCTCCTATCAAGGTCAACTATGCTAAGATTGCCTATGCAGCTGGTGTCAAGCAGATTGTCGACCTCTCGTCTGGATCTGCCGGTGGTCCCTGGAGACAGAATCAAATTGCCGCTATTCATTATGCTTCTGAGCATGGCATCTTCAACCTTCCCAACAGAGGTGCCTATGTTGCCTTACGCCCTACTGGCTTCTTCACTAACCATTACTTCGGTGACCATCAGACAATCAAATTCCAGAGTACTATTTATGGTTCAGCGGATCCCGATACTAAGAGACCATATATTTCGACTAAAGACATTGCTGAACTTGCTGCCAACATTTTCACTGAGCCTGTTGAAAAGAATGGTGATATGGTATATGAGATGACCAGCCAGATGCTTTCGGGCAACGATAGAGCTCAGCTCCTCTCTAAGGTTCTAGAAAAGGATATCAAATATGTTCAGATCCCTGCTGAACAAGAATACAAGAATTATAGCGAATTCGCCCACATGCCACATGCCGTCGCCTATGGGCTTGTCGACAATGGCTTTAGCGGATATGCTATCAATCCTGGACTCAGTATAGTACTTCACCGTGCTCCTCAGACTTTGGAAGAATGGTATCAGGAGAATAAGGAAAAGCTCTGATTTGAAAGATAATAAAACATGTAGTTAACTAGTATATCTTTCGGTCTTTCTTTTCAAACGTATGTTGGAAATAAATCTTATCAATATAAATAATGCTGACTGACTCCATGACCCGTGAACGATCACTGTGTAACACTCCATGGTCTATCAAAATTTTGATATGTTTCTCATTCCTTGCACAGAATTACCCCCATTCACTCGACATCAGCGTTTTTCCCACTTATATTTAACACTAGCCCTATGTTATGGAAGGTGGAAGAGGCATGAATGGCTAAGTAGCGCTTGTAGGACGCGAATGAAACTTCAATACTCGACCTCAGGTAGCGATGAACCGTTAGCCCTACTTGAGCTCTGGAAGTGCCAATTAAAGTTACGTTGATCATTGTGTTCATGCTTGAGTCTTCAAACCATACAACACAACAGCAAAGAGCAGTTTCTTTGCTTCATACATGCGTTACATTTGCGCTGTACAACCTAGCTAAACAAATCCTGCTATTTATTGGCAGCGTATGCGTACCTTGATTTTTATTATTATAATTTCCTTGACAATGTGCTGTATATGGTTCAAAAGTCAATCAGTAGAAGATTTCTCTTTATATCAAGATGGTGATCCATAACGACGATTGCTTTAATATTTGCTATACATATAATTTGGGTCTCTGACCTTTGCGCCTAGATTCAGGCCCATCGTTTGCCATCTGCCGTGAAATAGTACGCCAATGCCGCGATCAGATGTGCCACACACTCTGGGGCTGAACTAGCGCATACCCGCCAGCACCCTTACCCTGTGTTGCAACACCTAAACAACATCTTCAAATTCTCTATGATTCATGTCTACACACTTCGTAGCACCAAAGCTATGCTATGTATTGGTACAGATGAAATGATGCAGGTAAGAATCCACTAACCCATGGACTTCATCCAATATTTTTACTCAAACTCGGTATAATTTCGAGCTTGAACGGCATGTTCAAATAGAGGAATGTTGGCTGCATCAAGTTATGTATGTGGATATTGTCACTTTGATCAAATAAACTATACTTTGCCCGTTCGGTATTGTAAGTGTAAAAACCACAGTGCCTTCTATAACTTTTGGTCTCATATGGTACGTGTGAGAACAACATGCGTCGCAATTGCATCTTCCAAAGAGGGCTAAAGAGATATGCACACCATCAAAATAGCTACATTTTAAGATAAAGCATTTATCTTATGGAGTCATTCACGGCAGCTTGTGTGTTCAAGTTGGCGCAAGAGTGTCCTTTTTGCCTTACTTTGAAGCCCTCTGGTGATCACAATGTTACAATTCGCGCACCCCTTACTACCACTCACAATGCCAATTGGGACTCTACATCTAAGATAATGCCCTCTCGTAGGTCAAGGCATCAAATATAATTTTTAATTCACTCTTCATTCCACTATGACAAATTTTAATTAGCATAAGGTCGTTTGCAAAAAATTGAAAACTGTCAGGACAGAAGTGTAGCATCCGTTGTGTGCTAAAAATAATGTCGATCGATCCAATTCTAGTGCCTCGGTCTCATAAACCAAAGCAGTCGCGAATGCAAGATGAACGCCAACTTTTTATTCGCTGAAAGAATTACCATCAGGTTGGCTCACCATGATGTCCATCAGTGGAAATACAAATGGTAAGAGATGGGCGGTCAGCCGGTGGACTGCGTACAAAGCCGACGCCTCCATGGCTTGCAGTATCACGCCAGCAAGATGGTGTAACAACGTCGACGGAGATGTATAGCAAGTACCCTTTTCATTGGTGAGTAGAAGCTGATGAGTTATCGGTCTATACGTCGCAACGTGATCGCAATTTGCTGCATGTGTTCGCTTCAAGTCTCCGTACGAACTTGAAATTAAGCACTAGGTAAAAAGTTCTTGGCATAAAACTAGTGTGCCATACCAACGGACAATTATATCGGACTTATTACAGGATATCTCATTTTAATATAGCAAGATGACATTTCATTTAAAGTATAGCTTTGTGATATTGTAGCAGGTGTGGTAATTTTCAGTTCAATATAATCAGTCACCGTATTCAGTCACCGCAATAATGAATATTAACATTTTTATACTATTTATTTTTTCCTTCCAATCTATCACCTTTCTTTGAAAAAAACAAAACACTTCACACGCGTACACGTATTATACATGTATGCGCTATCACTCTGTCTGGAATCTTTTGCATTCATCCCTCCATTTTGTCTTGAAGTTATTTAGCATTTTCTAACTCAAAGATTAGATACAGCATGATGATGCCTCCTATGACCTCCGGCACCACTCACATTGAATGCTGAGAAAACTCGTTTCTAAATTAGCTGAACCGACGGTTATCACATTTAGATACATACCTCGAGTTTCCTCTAGTGTAGAGAGGCTGTGCATACGCCACTAGCAGCACTGGCACAATAAAGTTGCGCCACCTGGCAGACTTGGCTGGCGGAGTGTATCTAACGACTCTTTGTATGCACCGGCTCCTACTTACGATGGGCTAGACAGCGCGTCCATCAGGTATATAAAGCGACTGATGCTGTGAGGCTTCAATATTCATTATCAACAGTAACAACAAGAATCTCAGACAACAATGGTCGTTCAATGTGGAGACATTTGCAATATCCCTAGCCCTAAGAAGTACATGGGTGACAAACGCACTGTCAGATGGAGCCAAGACTGGGGTACCCAAAAGGCTGTCGACTTCTGCTTCATTCCTTTCACCTGCCCTAAGGATGACACGGGAGCCTTTTTGGCTGTGGAAATCGCCAGAATGGGAGAGTTCCAAAAGTTGTGCAAGAAGAAGGAATCTGATCCTGATGACTGGTCAGCCGAAGAAGACTCATATGAATTCACTGTGGATAATAGATTCAAGTATGGTCAGAATAACGAACAAACTTGGAGATTCTTGGTCTTCCAGAACCCCGACTACAAGCCTTTCCAGCACAGATTCTCTGAAGTCGCTGACTCCACCGATGCTATGACTTTCTTGGGTAACTTGAGCAAGAGCTATGGCAAGTACGCTACCTTGGTCCCCGATGGTGATTCTGTCCTCTCTGTCCTAAAGGCTGTCATTGGTGATGATCTCCATAGCTTTTAAACGTATAATGATACCAAGCAATGTATTTTGTAATGTTACAAGCTAGCTGATGTTGACTGTTCACTGTCAACAACATTTTAAATTTCTTTTTATGATACCAATTAAAGAAAGGACTCAACAATATCTGTTGAGAATTTTCAAATGCCACTCAATTACGAATGGATGAATCTTTGTATGATGCACCACAGTATAAACAATCCAACTGGTAATCTTAATCTTAACAAATGTAAGCAATTCTAGACCGTTTAAATGTATCGCCAAAAAAAAAAAAAATTAGGCAGATGCTGCTATACAGCGTTCAAACAAGAGTAACAAAAATCTAAGAATACAATTTACAGTAATATGAATAGACATTATTGAGCATGTAATTTAAGCTACCTCATATTGCTCCCATAAATTCATTGCTGGAGCCATAACAGCGTATATCGGCACACGTATGTCACCGAAGATATTGCGACCGTGAAAGTCAATAAACCAAGATTTCTTGTAAACAAGTTTACACTATATCCTACTTACCACAGCTCAAAATATATTATGTATAATGAGAGGCAGCAGAGAGACACTTCCTCTCTCTGACCTCTCCAAATGCAATAGACACAATCACCACTATGACTTCCTCTCATTAGCCACGTATTTCCATAACTGTTTCTTTAAAATAAAGATTGGACCTTTTTCTTTCATTTTCATTGTTCTTTCATTCATCGGCGTAATTATTTCAGTCCGGTTACACGCGATTAGATCTCCCACAGCAACAATTCTGTTATTTTTGTTATCCTCCGCTTCACCCAGCTACCTACATTCCTGTCAATAAAAGTCAGCGGCTAGTCCTATGAAGTAAGACGACTCAGTCCAAATTCATAAAAATATACATCAACTAAATTGAACAAATAAATAATAAGCTTCCTTGATTCAGAATGACTTCCTTCTGTTATTATTTTACGTTTATTATATCAATTGGCTGTCAACATTGTCGGCCTAACTTTTACGACGATCGTCCAATGTGACTTCGACTTGTTCGGAGTCATCTTGGACACCTCTTTAGAATAGTCACGTTCAGAATAATTTTGTATAATCAGTCACTTTAAGAAGGTATAAAAGAACAACAGAAGACATGAATAAAAAGCATTGATTCATTTTGGTACCTCACGAGAAGTTCACTCGTTTGCAGGGACAGTACCATTAACATATAGAATAGAGAACGACAACATGTATTTCCATATCATTTCTGCATCAGTATTTTCAACATGAACAACTCCAAAAGAATAAGGAGGATTCTGAAAGCAAGTAAAAAAAATCAGCCCGACGTGGGGGTCGAACCCACAACCTTGAGATTAAGAGTCTCACGCTCTACCGATTGAGCTAGCCGGGCATTTATTGAATAGAAGACCACTTTTAAATAGGTATTTTAGGGAATAACTAACTGTGCAATCATCTCAACATTGTGACCATAAAAGACCTACTAAGCCAGTTGTAACAATTCAAAATAAAAAAGTAAGTTAATTTCAATGGTGAGGTAAAGTTACAGGTACACTTTATACAGCATTTTTTTAAGTTTCTTAAATTTTTTTTTTCATTTCCGCTTTAACAGTCTGCTCTAAAAGGACTATGAAAGCCAGCTAGCTCCCTACTTCATACAGTAGAGAAAGAAACATATTATTACAAAAGATGGAAATGATGATTTTTTTTATGAATAATTCTCTGAATCACATAACCTTTATCATAGTGCGAACTGCAGTGGAGGACACAAACTGAATACCTGATTGCAGCAAAAAATCGAAAAATTTTTATAGGAACGATTTTCGCCACCTTCTTTCCAATCTCAGGTACTCGCAGTCATTACTACAGTACGTCTTATACGCACACCACTGCCCACTGCTATTATTGAATTACAATGCGTCGACTGAGTGGTAGCTTTTATTGCATCTGCCATATCAAGCAAATCTAGTACCTCACCTCTTACCCTATGCTATATATGCTGATGCTTTAGAGCACCATGTTTTCTCTTACGTCTACTTAAGGTGAATGAGTATTTGAACATTCTTAAAACGTGTTCACAGGACGCTAAGGGATCTTCTAAGCTCACACAAGTTGTTTGCAGAGGTTGGTAAGTTATCTTAACGCTTTTATTAATTTAACCCTAAACAAACATCCATGAATCACGTGAACGGGACAAGAACAGAGCACGTGATCAACTCTTCCTCATTGGACACATTTTTTTCTCCAGAAAGTTCTTTCAACAACCGTTGAGATCGATCAGCACCTTTTTCACCTATTACTCATCTCTAAAAAAAAATGGAACAAGGTCAGGGTCTATAGCCTCATTGTACGATTTCCCAATATACATTGTGATTGATACTGACGTTTTTTCTTCCTTGACATTTTCTTCATGCGGGGTTCTACTCGATAGACTGGAACGTTACTGTTTTGCGCAAGCGTGCTGCTGACAAAGCCAAGGTTTCTCGAACTCAATCTGAGGTCAACGCTGCTAGACGTGTAAGTATGAAAAGTGCTGTGAGGCAGTGGGATGGGATTATGACGGGGACAGTTGGCCATGAGAGTTATAAAACCCCATTGGTGTCAAGAGAATTAGTACTCGCGCAGTCAGTTTTTGTGCTGGATTCGCTACTAACGCATGCAATTTTTTCTTTTTGCTTGTTTATAGGCTGGCGCAGTTGTTGCCACTGAAAAGAAGAGTGAGTTATTACAAATGCATATATTTAGGTTAGGTTCCTTATCGCCCGCAACTGACTTGATATCTTCTAGCAACCACTAATGCTGGCCACGCCAATACCGATCATGCCCGTATCGCCAAGCTCGATCGTGAAAACGATGTCACTGCACCCCCAAAGGTCGATGTTTCCGTTGGAAAAGCTATTCAAAAGGCTCGTGGTGAGAAGTCTTTGACCCAGAAGGATTTGGCCCAGTTGATCAATGAGAAACCTCAAATCGTAAGTCATTACTTGTGATTTCACCTATGATGTCTTTTTCTTGGTACTAACGATATTTCGTTGCAATCTCAGGTCAACGAATACGAATCCGGAAAGGCAGTTCCCAACCAGCAGATTTTGGGAAAGCTCGAACGTGCATTGGGTGTCAAGCTTAGAGGCAAAGGCATTGGTGAGCCCTTGACCTTTGGCAAGAAGAAGTAAATCAGCAATTTTACTTCCTTGATCTTTCTGCATCAAGATTAGATTACTGAACGGTGCGTACGGATGAAAAAGAACATCACACGTTGAAATGGGTATATGTGACAAACCAAAAGTTCGGAATTTCTATGTAGTTTAAACGATATCCACCAGTGTATTTTATTATGTGCCTTTTTTTCTCTTCACCTGTTCATTTTTTTTAGACATACCAATTTACTACACTTTCTGATTTCAAAACTGTTTGAGTACAGGCAGTAATAACGTAGAATGTAACTTTTGCCCAGGATGAATGCATAAAATTCATTTTTATAAATGTTCAAATATAATGTTGCTTTGGGATGTAAGGTTTCAAGGAAAATGACCCATGGGAACATGAAAAGCTTTGATATTTTTCAGTTAGCTACTTTTTTCTTCTACCTTTTCTTCTCCTCAACAGACTAATGTGATTTTTTTACTAAGTTATAGTGCTTTTTTTTTTTCATTCTTTTCTTTTGTGTTAACAACGGAAAGGGAGTTTCATTCTATTTATCGGGTTTGCACCAGATCATCTATCTTGAGAATCATCTTGACAGTTTCGGCAGCCAACTCGATTGCACTGGTAGAGACCAAGAGGGGTTGAATAACATTTTCGTCCAAAATGTTTGTGATGGTTCCCTTCTTCACGTTGATACCAGCGGTCTTCTCTCCATGAGCGTGCTTGTTTCGCAATTCAGTGACGATGGATATAGGGTTGAGACCGGCGTTCTCGGCAAGTGTAGTGGGAATAATTTCCAAGGCTTCAGCAAAAGCTTGGAAACAGTACTGTTCCATACCGGTGAGAGTCTTTGCATGATCCATCAATTTTTGAGATACCTCGATTTCGGGAGCACCACCACCAGCAATCAAAGCCTTCTTCTTGACAAGACATCTGACGACACAGAGAGCATCGTGAAGTGAACGGTGTGATTCCTCCAAAACAAGTGAGTTGGCACCACGGCAGAGAACAGATACTGTCTTTCCAGTGTGCTTCATACCAGTGATCTTGACAACACGAGATCCAGATGAGTCGACTTCGTCAACCAGGTCAGCATAACCAAGTTTATCTTCAGTGAAGGATTCGACATCAGCAACAGGCTTGCATCCAAGGGACTATTAAACAAATGATGGTGTTAGAGGTGTGCGCAGCAATAATATTCTTTTAATCCACATGTCAAATGTGCAAAAATTACCTTGGAAATAAATTCAATTTCATCACGTTCAATATCTTTGATAACCATGATCTTCAACTTGGACAAGAAGTGCAATGAGAGATCGTTAACAGCATCACGCAAGATAGACTTTTGAATGAGCAAAACATTGCATCCAGATTTCTTGATCTTTTTGCAGAGGTTGAGGAGATACTGTCGTTCTTCCTTGAGGATCTTGTCCATCTGTCGGTAATCGTTAACAACGATCTGGTTCTCCATCTAAAATGCAAACATACACAGTGAGGAAGTGGTACTAAACACAATATTAGAATTTGAATAGGTCTTACGTCAGGCTTGGGTGGAGAGAGTTGGAATTGGATAAGACCGACCTTGGCCTTTTCCATTCGGGTAGGTCCTCCAGCACTCTTAACGACATTTTGAGTGAGGACGAGACCATTGACAAGTTCAGTATCGTCAATGGTACCGCCAACCTTCTTGACAACTCGGATATCCTTCAAATCGACATTGTTAGCAGTAGAGGGATCAATAACTTGAAGAACAGCGTCGACAGCAATAGGAGCAAGCAATGAAGAATATTGAGATACAATCTGTTGGGGATTATTAAAGAGAGTTGTTAATAAGAAGCCATTTGAATGGTACAATAAATCATGTTAGTAACGTACCTTGGAGTTGAGGGAAGTGGAGGCAGCACGAAGCAAAGATTGACGGTCACCAAGGTCTAAGTGAGTAGACATTTCAGTGAGGAATTCAACAGCCTTGGCTGCTGCTCGCTGGAATGACTCGGCGATTGTAGTTGGGTGGATGCCTATGACAGTAAATTGATATTATTCGTCAGTACTGTTGTATTACTTTCCGCTAGAGGCGAACAAAACATACCTTTGTTAAGCATCTTTTCAGCAGCGGCAAGAAGAGAGCTGCACAACACAACAACAGATGTCGTACCATCACCAGCTTCGACATCTTGAGCCGCTGACAAGTCAACCAGCTGGAAAGGACAAGTCAGTTACTTTGCTTTCCCTGCTATATATCACACCTCCCTTTCACCATACGTACCATACGAGCAGCTGGGTGAAGAACTGACATGTGCTTGAGAATGGTGGCACCGTCATTAGTGATGACGACTTCACCATTGCCAGTTTGGATCTATCGGTGGGAGTGTGACGTTTCATTAGAATCGATGCGTAACGAAAAACTGATGACATAAACGATAGACGATTCAACACACCATTTTGTCCATTCCTCTTGGACCGAGAGATGTACGAACAGCATCACCAACAGCTAGAGAAAATACATGAATATATTAGATTACAAGTTCCAGATGGAGTGGTTTGCGCGAGATCATTTTCGATTTGGCTGATCATAGATTGACACGATGTGCCTGGGGCCAACTACAAACATACCTTTAGCAGCAACAATGTTGCTCAAGCGAACTTCAGTTGGCTTGTCCTTATCATTGAAAGATTTGGGTGTAGCGGCAGAAGCGGATTTTGTTTCTGCCATCTTTGCAATTGATGAGTGATGAAAAGTGACAAGGATTTCAAGCTTTAACGCGTGTACTGTGAAAGTTGGAATTTCGGTGGCTGAGGCAGTGCCAGCCTACACCAGCGAAATTGCCAAGCGCCTGCTAAATGTTGGCATCCGCTCTCTGGAGATATTTTTACATATTCTGCGGCTTCAAGTCATATTTGTATAATACATAGATAACAATAATAATCACCATTAGGAAAAATACATTGTTGTGTATCCATAGCTCAAGAATATGATGACTCTCAGAAGTAGGTTATCATCAGCCTTTTCATTGAGAGTCTCCCTCAACTACATCGGAGTTTGAACCAAACAGGATTGAGATGTGAGGTTGAGTGGGAGGACGGTGAGTTCTATGGTTTTGCCCCAACAACAAATTACGCCTCGGTCATCACAAGAAGAAGGCCACGAAAAGGAACTTGAAAATGAATTGAATAACCTATTTTGTGAAAAGGAATCTCCTATCACTCATAATGTCGACTGGATTGACACTGATACGGATGAAGACGAAGATTATCTCCCACAGAATTTACATCATCGGTTACCCTCACCTCCACGAAAACTCCCTGCTCTAGTTTATCGAACGCCCTCACCCCCTCCGAGTGGAAATAAGAGAAACAGAGTTGAAAGTATGTCGTGGTCACCGTCGTCAGCTCCTGGACCTGTCAAGAAGCCTATGCATCACTTTCCTTCATCGTTTTCGTCAGGCACTCAACATTGCCTCCGTACTGTGCGAACCGTAGAGCAAGCCATAAATGATGCCATAGATAATGGAGCTGATATGGTGGATTTAAGGTATTTACATGCGAAGGTATAACATTTGGCTCTCTGATTTTGTAATCTTACATTTTCTTTTCCTTTTTGATAGCAACATGGATTTGACTGACATACCAGACGAGATACGAGAATTGCAACACATTACCATTTTATCGAAAGACTTGATCAACAATTCATCGCTTAAACTGTTTCTATATGGAAATCGCCTGACCAAGTTGAACATGGAATTATTTGCTCTCAAAAACTTATCGGTCCTCAGTCTTCGTAAGTTTTGATCCTTCTCACTGGATCCTCTTACTTGTAACATGTTCTGATATTGCTATACCATGTAGGAAATAACAAACTTGAAACGATACCATCTGAAATAGTACTTTTGCAAAATCTTTGCGAACTTTCTCTCGGCAACAACTTATTGGTTTGTAATAATGATTGTTGACATATCATAAAAAACAAACACATCACTCATTCCTTTGCTATGTGCATATATCATCTCATCTAGCGACATCTACCTGGAGAGATTCTAAGATTACGAAAGCTCAGTACCATATCTGTGCTTCCAAATCCCTTTCAAACTATACCTCAAGAAAATACCAGCACCCCCGCACGGCACATTGTTCGATCAGTGTCCACTCCTTCGCTCTTTGAATTATGTAGCAGAGCGGTCATGTCATCGTCGAATAGTTACGATCATCAAAACATGCCTTTTCGAATTGCCGAACATCTGGATGCTTCAAAAAATTTGAAAAGATGCCAGAATTGCCGATGCTATATAATCCAACCCGATATCGAAGTCATGGTTTGGTGTAGTCTCCTCACATGTTCTAGCGTACCCGTTGTAGTCGGCTTTTGTTCAATGCACTGCCTGGAAGCGTGCAATTGGGACAAGGTTGGACTCTTTGCAGGGGATGTCCATAGGTGATTACGACTTCAATAATGCTTATTAGCACCGGGCCTATCTCTACCTCATCATCATGGTATTAGGCTTTCAAATGTACAGGATGAAATGCAACCACCACACAATGTCCACTTCTCCGTCTCCTTTTCCGTCGCCGAACTTTTAAGGCGCTTCAGTGTACAATTTTTACCCCTCTCCTGATCTTCCTTATTCTCTTTCATTTACATAAATCGAGTGGCTCGAAGAAAACAAACACAGCCTGTTATTATTGAGGGAAATTATTAATTTTCAAGAAAAAAGAGAGATTAAGCCTTTGCAAGAAAGGTTTTACAGTATACAGAAACAAGAGAAAAAAAATATATGTGATTACTATTTGGAAAAAATAATGCTTTTTGATGAAGCACATTAGAGTGGGAATAATAGAGCCAGTATGGGCAGGTTTGGTATCCAGCATTTTTTACTGCCGTCCCGCATCCAGTCCCATTCCGGTCACTTCAAATAGGATGGGAATAGTGTGTACAGCTAGAGCACCAATACCTGCGTACACAATTAGCTTGGTGACAATATCTATGTCGTATCTCAAAGGAGAATCTTCAATCATAAGAAGTGAGCTTGGATCAAAGTCATCCGTAGTGTTGTTTTCTCGCAAGGCAGTTGAAACAAGGGTTGGGGTGGAAGGTGGGACCGCACCTTTCTCATCTATATCTCTCTGGAAACGATGGCGAGCTTCAAACACTCGCTTTTCGTGCAAATCGATGCCAGACTGTACACCGACATGGTCTGAATCTTGTAGACTGGATGTGAGTCCTCTCAAATCTAGTACAGATGGAACAGGATGAATGCTAGCGTGTCGCAAATTCTTGTATGTTCTGCAGGAATAATGAATGATGCACTGTGTTAGTAGATGACAGGGCAGAAGGTAGAGTGTGGAGTTGCGTTTCCTTGGCTTATGACATACCTGGCACCTATTTCAAACTTTCTATGAGGTAAATTAAATGCTCGGTAAATAGGCGGCAATATAAAGTAACAAACAGTCTTGCAGGCCATACGCCAGACAAATAAGATAGTAACACCTAAACAATACACAAAAAAACCTTGGTATCAGCATATGGATATGTAAATATTACAATGCTGGTTACTATACCGACCAATGACAACTTTAAGAATGGAGATTAATAACTCAGTGGTGCCAGTGGCGGTACGGGATCCAGATACAACGCCAAATGCTGCCTGAGGGTAAGAGGAGTGTGCACATATCCAGCTAGCTGGTAGCAGACCGATTAAGACGCCCAGAAAGCAAACACTGGAGACATAACATATAAGGTAAGGTGAAGTGAAGTTGGAATATGCTACTGACCAAAGTCCCTATCAACATACCTATCCTCAAAACAGGGGCATCTCTCTATGGGATCAGGACTAATATCCAAGTCAGTGACAAAAGCTATTACATCTGCTGAGAATACTTAGTACTTACTGCATTCCCACCATGATAAAGAGCAAAGGTGCCGAAAGGAATACTATAGCGTGGTGTCGGTAAGCTGTCTCCTCTCTGTCCATCAATAGTTCCATCATATTTACTTACTCCAGTACGAGTCACCAGTTACGATTTCCTCATATTGTGCGCGGAATGTCCATTGAAACCAGTAAAGTACAAAGGCGAGAGCGGCACCACCGACAATGTCTGTTCGCAAGTATAAAAACAGTTCAATGAGCTTCTTACTTTTTAGTTAGCTGAAAATGCAATCCACTTTCTGTACTCACCAGTTACACTGTGCATCCCACAATAGATTCTTCCGAACACAACACTGATTGCGTAAACGCTAAGTATAAGCAGCCCCAGCAACCTGAATGGATCATCCGGAGATACATTCTCTTGAATCCAGGCCATTAAAAAGAAGGCAATGGATATAGAATTGGTGGAATGGGTTGAAGGAAATCCATATTCAAGTGCAACTGAAGAAGACATGGTGAGGCGGTGAACAGGTGGCGACAATGGTCGGGGTAGACACATGAAATCCTAAATTGGACATGAAACTATTAGGATTTGCGGAATCGATTCATTAATTCATTAAAGTTGATCTACTGACCTTGATGAATCCAGACCAGAAGACTCCAAAAGCAAGGACTGCTACCAAACTGATGGACAGATCCATAAATGAAACGAATAGAATTGAAAAGGTAAATTTCACCGGTCATACCTTCTCCCTAATTGAGGATAGCCGAACCAAAACAGAAGTGGAAGGAATATCATAAAGAAGGTATGCGTTCCAAGGTTGGCTGTCCACAAAAAGTAGACATCAAGCATTGGAGTTCGCACTTTGTTCTGAGATGCTAATGTCAATATTGTTTCGTATACATATTGAAAAGAGTAGAACCAGGCTTATATACCTGGAAGGCAGCAATGTAAGGCGTTTCTGTACGGATGAGCGGAAGCATGAGCCTTCTAAGTCGAGCACGCCACGGATGTAAGGCTTTATCGTATAGACGGTCGTCATGTAACCCGGCATCTATATCATCCGAGATGGTTTTAAAAACCTTTTTTGGCATGTGTGGAAAAGAGAAGGATAGTCTCAAACATTCCAACAGGACTTTTTTTATTATTATTTCTGGTCGTTCCACTTTGACCATGACGTGACGATGAAAAAATCAGTTGACATCAAGCCCTCGGTTTGGAATATTCTTCCCTAAAATCTTCTATCTTTGAGCTTGGTATTTATGTGCGTCATGACTAGCAATTGATACGCCTAAACAGTGTCATATAATTCGCTATAGATTTGTACGGATACTAAGTTTATTGTCCAATATGTGCTCATGATTTTTCACATGTTACACCGAATCAGCTTACAGCACGAAATTTAATAAGCCTCTAGGAGTGAAATTGCTGTTACGCAGTATCGTCCTTTTAGCAGAAGCTGCTATTATATGCAAAATTCAAAGAGGCTGGCTTTGCCCCCATCCTATACTGTTCTATAATCTAGTTAGCTGACGACCTTGATAAAATTTCACAATGCACCATTTTAATGTGCAATTATTCAGTGAGTTGTACTTCCCACATTCAGTCATGGGGCTCTTGCCTTATTGTTCCTCTTATTGTTACATAAAATAATGGTATTTTAAAACACGCTTATCCGCATGGATTTGTAACGTGCAACCGATACGGCTTGTTTTCCCATTTGAAATACCACAGGATTACGTATTTGAGAGGGAATACCGTGTATCACTCGTTATTTTTTACGAACGAGGGTTTTCTATGCATTTATTGTAGATAGTCAGTTGGGTGGAAAATGGAAAAGAGATCGTCTGTCACGCATAAAAGTCATTTGAGCCAATCGAAACTCGGACTCTACAGCTCAAAAAGAAACCTTTCTGTCACGCGTTCAAAAGATTTCAAAATATCTTTTGGGTGCGCATACGGAAGAGAAGAAGTAACGAGAGCAACAACCTCATTGGCATTTCAGGCTACAATTATTATGTTATGTGGTGTCATACAACCAGAGGAGGAGGAGAAATTGTGTATAATATATGTTCAATCTTGCAAGGTGTGCAAAGAGTATGGGACCAGTGACACCTCGGAAGCAAGGTATTTGTAGAGTCCCGTACAATCGGGTGTGTGGATTTCAATATCTGTATGGGGTTGTAGAGAGGAGGAAAGTATCGAATGAGTAGAAGGTAACCGTACTTTTGCGATCATTTTAAACCTGAAGATGCCAGAATCCTAAGGAATATAGAGACAACGTAATTGCACTATCATTCTCATAGAGTAACTCTAACGCTTCCATTGCCACTCTATCAAATATATCTGCTTAGATTCATGAACTAACTACACCGCAAAGAGTATCTTGAAGTCTATGTCTGAAATTTTTAAAAATGTCGACAAATTTGTACTGTAGATATGTCTGTGCAATTTTTTTTTTAACACACCGAAACAGAAAGATCTGGAATTCCTTCGACTTTCAAAACCTCCCAAATGTCAGTAGCAGAAGCACCGCGTGCTGGGATCGCCGGAACTCCACTGCCACCGGGATGGACTGAGCATCGTGCACCTACCGGACAACCATACTGGTATCATTCCTACACTGGAATGAGCAGCTGGACGCCACCGTACCATGCACCAAGCGGCCCTCCTTCATGGGGTGGTCGTCCTACTCAGCCATTCAACTCTGCAATTCCACAGCAACGGCCACCGGAAAAAGAGAAGCCTGCTGAGCGGTATGTATTGTAGAATTAATAGCATTGAACTACAATAGTCTCTAAGGCGAGCATTCCAGTAAGAAAATCACAGGTACTGAATGGCAACTGATCACAACCAATCGTGGCAACGAATTCTATTACCACAAAAACACAAAGACGTCGGTTTGGGAAATGCCACAAGAACTCCAGGATGCTATTAGCGCGTTGAAGGAAGAGAACAACAGTAAGAAGCGAAAACTTGAAGAAGAAGTAGAGGAGGAGGAACAAGAACCTACAGAATCCAAGAAAGCGAACACACAGGAGGAAGCTACAGAGTAAGAAGATTTTTCATTCTGTCGTCAATTAATATAACATCATAGCTTCCACTTATTGACGCGTAATTTAGGTTTACTGAGGATGATGTATTGTGGCAATTGCAAGCTATGCAGGAAGAAGAGCAAGAGGATGTGGAAATGGAGCAAGCTGGCGAGGACAATGAACAAGGCGACACTGAAGCCAGATCCAGTACCGCAGGTGAATCTGTAGGGGATCACCAAGATAGTGAAGAGGTTCCAGACGAACAGGCTGTTGAAGCGTTTACGGTAAGAATGGTGATCAGCTTATCACTTTCAATTGACAGATTGCCAACTTTTATAAATCAAATCAAACCACAGGAATTACTGAGTGAAAGCGACATATCACCTTTTGCAACCTGGGAGATGGAGCTACCAAAGTTCATAGGTGATCAGAGATACAAAGGTAATGGATAGCTTACTATGAGAAATCTTACTTTCGTCTTGTATTATATTATGCTAACGTGTTTTGACTGCTTTCAGCCATTAAATCCTTAACACGGAAGAAAGCTCTGTTCGATAATTTCTGCAGAGTCTTGGTACAGCAAAAGAAGAATAAGCAGCACACTGAGAGCAAAAAGGTAAGATAGAATTCGCAATCATAAATCGGATAGCTTAACCATTATTGACCATTATCAAATCAGCCTGTTCCCACTCCAGAAGAAGCTTTCCAAGATCTCTTAGATCGGGAAGTCACCCACCATATGTATTGGAGTGACTTCAAGTACAAGTTTAAACGTGACCCAGCATTTGTAGATTTCCTGGATAATAAGAAGAAGGAAAAAACTTTCAAAGAACATATCAAGGATATAGAACGGCGCAAAGAACGGGCGGCAGCTGCCGAAGAGGACTATAACGATCTCTTGCGTGAAACAAGAGAAATCAATCCAAGGTCTCGATGGAGAGATATCAAGAGGATTTTAGAGAAGGATGATAGATACCATGCAATACGCTCGTCTCATCAACGAGAGGATATGTTCCGCGATTATTTGGAAGAACTGGAAAGAGACCGCCGGCGGCGATCGAGAAGTAGATCTAGAGAGCGGTAAGTATGTGTATCATATGTGCAAGGAATGTGATAAGCAGTGCATTAATGAAAGTTCCACATGTTCCTTCCTTCGTATAGACGTCGATAATGTTTGAATTGATTCATTACGGCTTCATTCAAATGTTTAATAAAATCATTCCCAAATACAAAAAGTGGAACAGAGTAATCATTGGTATTTAATTGTAAATGACATTCATGGTTGGGGTTGTCAAATAATGGCTTCCCTACGGTTAATCGATTAAAACGAATTTGTTATCGAGAGATCATATAAGCTGATATCCATCCTCTGTTTCAAAATGTTCAAGTTCACTAAAGAGGTCATCTAACGGTATATTATTCTTAGTGTTTGATTTTGATGCACTCTGTTCACTGTCCTTCTTGTTCGGTAAATCCAAGCTGGTAGAGTCCAACAGATCAATAAGATCCTCGCTAGTTGCTGAGGGTGCCATTGATGGGGAGCTTCTAGCACTTGAGGGTGAGTTGGTAACTTGAGACACGGACGGAGACAGAGATGGAGAATGAGGCTTTGTGCTTGATGAAGCAGGTTTGCGAGATGCCAGAGTTTGACCGCTAGCAAATAGGTGATTGAAGATTTCTCGTCCCAGGCTCTTTTGACTGTCAACCAACACCTTCTTGAGCGTGAAACTCTCTGGAAAGTTGCTGGCGAAGAAAATCTCCAATGTTTCGTCCGTGAGCACCACCATTCGGAAAGATGGGACACTGAGCTCCAAATGATCTGCGTCGTGAAGCATCGCATCCAAATGCATCAGTAGTGTCTCCAAAGGCATATCTTCAGCCAAGGTATATTTCGCAAGTCGTTCCGATCGTTTGTCATCTGTTGTTTCCAGTCCGTTAACAATTTCATATTGCTCATATGCGTTAATGAGTAATGCTGTTATGCTATTTAAATGTTGAGAATCGAGTATCTGCATAATATGGTAGAGGCATAGCAGCTCTTTTGACATTTCCAGTAAATCTTTGATCCCGAGAATGGCATCGTTGTCAGAATTATATAGATGGAAAAACAGGTCTATTATACTCATGATACCCTGTAAGAACGTCACTTAAGTTAACTGCCACAAAAATGATGTATTTATCGATCACCAACTTACTCCATGGAATATATCACTGAGACCGAGCACTGTATCTTGCAGTGATATACCTTCCTTGTTGCGATCGAAATGAACATACAGTCTATGCACAAAGCTTTGTTCCATAGCAACAATCTCACTGCTGTTGTTAGTGCCTTGCCGGAATCCCTTATCTACCCAATTTGTGATGCTTGCCAGGAAGCGTCTAAATGTTGGTTCGTCCATGGTATTGTCGCTCTTATCTCCCTTCTTCTCAGTATAGTACAGCGCACCAAAGAACTTGTCATAAATCATTGATATCTCGTCTTTGGAAAAATGGGCTGTGTCCTGAATGCTTCTGATACTTGTTCGTTTAGCAAAAGACTCCACGCCTGCTATCACCTTGAGTTTGTGTGTACGTCGGAGATCCATAACCATCTCGTCTGTTACAAGAGAAAACTCTCGGTACTAATTCCGTTCATAAGTATCTTTCTCATATGTATGTCAAATTTTCAACATAGTTTGATAAGTAAGTACTTACAGCAGTCCTCATAAGAATAGTAAAATTCTAAACCGAAATGAAAATATTCACAGTATAAGTAAGTAATAATCATCCACCTGTTTCATTAATGTCACAAAGACTCACAGTAAGCTTGCTATGCGACCTGGTTCTGAGTTTATGCCTCACAGGCTGGTCTAATGTCGTGAAATAGCTTTTCAGAATGTCGAAAAAAGCACTGTCGTCCGTTGTCTTCAGTAATTCATCTCCATTAACCTTCAATACAGCTTCAAAGAATACACGTCAGCTTTACAACTCTATATAACATCAATTTGTTATTATTGTCCTCACCAAGACTAAAGGAGAGTAGAGAGTTAGCAATGATCATCTTTTCTTAGCCTCCATCTAACAGCATTCGATATACTGACCCAATCTGGAATAATATTCTAGGTCCTTCCATAAAGAAACAATCCAACACCCTAAAGGCGTATAAAAGGGGCATGGAGTTGACAAAGAGACTCAGAAACCAAGGTAAGCAGGCTATGGACAGCTGCACATCAATCTTCTTGATATGGTTATCTAATATTGGCATAGTCTTTGCCACCAAATGTTCAAAGATAATTTGGTCAAGCATTGCGCCATACATTGACGTACTGAAATTAAACGTTGTTAATATGATGGAGGTTTGTGTAGGGAAAGAGCCCTATTCATACCTATAATATCCAGGACAAAAGTTATCTACGAGAGCTGACAATGTCCAGAATGCCTGCTCTTCACTCATGTAGCTATAAAGGCATCAATTAGAATACTGGATAAATATCGGTGAGTCAATCAAGGGTCATACATTAACAGTGCGGAGCAAACAATGTTCATTGCCTGACAGTAGCCCAATGCCGGATTCTTCCATGAATACGCCGTTAATACACGTCGCAATTTGTTGATGCCATCTTCATTCTGGTAGGCAGCATATTCGGGTAATGATCTGTTGAGGTCTTTCTCGATTTCTTCAGTTGATTGTGAAGTTTCACCCTCATATTCCTTCAATATGCGGTCGTATTCCCCTTGATTGTAAAATCTGAGATAGGCAGAACCAGCGCACACTTCCCATATTTCTCCTCGAAGTGTATTTGGCAGTCCTATACGAACGAGTTTTCCAAATGTTGGCAATCGAAGCATAGTCAGATTACGACCGTTGACTGTAATAGATAATGAATGTCAATGTGCTAATAAGCCATATCTGGACATAACCAATGTTTACCTTCAAAGTACTGTTTCCACATGCCTGTTTTGTCTCTGTCCTGCAGTTCTCGAACATCTCCAGGGAAGCCAAACTGTAATCCTAATCCACCTTTGAGTGGGCCATTATCGTCTGTCGGCCACGCACTGCTTTGTTTCAACAAGAATTCTGACCAGCACGTCGCCAGGAAAGGCTTGAGTTTCTTCATCAAATCCACCTGGTTCTTCAGATTTGTTTTCAATGTGCTACAAAACTGCTCGCATTCAACTTTTTCAGCCTATAACAGTCTCTTAAATTAGTTGACATTGGCGAGAATGCAAAGCACTAGATTCTCACAATTTTTACCTGAAGATCAAATATTATCTCCATTTTGTGCCAAGTGGTAAGAGATAGGGAGTAGGCATATGATCCGCTATTCAATCGCTCAACCCGTCGTATGGTGAACAATGGCATAACAAACCAACAGGAGGCGGAATCTTGTTGAGGTGCTGGCTGACGATCTGCAGATTCGAAGGCAACGAAACTATCAGATAGATATACCCTACCCTGATAAACGTCAGTTTTGCGACCTTCTTTTTCGTTTGGCCGTATGCATAATACATTGACAATATCATGCAGAGTTTCGGTCAAAGGCAGCCTGAATTGCTTTGCAAAAGCTTCATTTCGCTTTTGAGCCTCCATCTTTATTCGAAGTGGGGCAGTCAAAAGGGATTCCGAAGTAGTAGTAGCGCTTTTGGATGGAGTAGGACTTGCTAGTAGGTGTCCTGTTTGGTGCGGCGAAGAGGGAGTGCCTGGCGCACGAGTACCCGTATTTGTTAATAGTCTCTCAATGGCCAGACCTGTTAGCTGCACCAGAACATCGTATGTCTAAACGCAAAGCAGTTAGTTTATTTATCAGATTGCGAATATCGTTGTATTCTCTGGAGTTACATACCTCATCTCTTCTGAACAAATTTGTGAAATAATGCTATTCATCAGAATTGATGGTTGTTATTAAAGCCAATCTTAATACTGCCCGGATAAACATATACACTAAACTGTACCTCTTGTTTATCTTTGGTTACTATTAACAAAGAATCGGAGAACATATTCCGCTTGGATTTTTCCTTCTTCATATCTTGAATGTCCTTCAATTCCACTAAAACTTTGGTTTCCACTCCAAGCAGAAAGGAATAAAAGCCAAAGTAATTCTCGCTGATATATAACCAACCTTGCCGTCCATGGTATGCACAGGAATAATCTATAAATAACCATGGTTAGTCAATGATGACTACAGTCAGACAGACGAAGTCAAATGAGTAGAACAGATCTCCTCTGCTAGAAGACATACAGCTCACTAATCGTTCAGTGGGTGGCACATCAAAGTTTTGGCGAAAGCTTCGCGATGCGTTCCGGACTTTCTCGTCTGCTGAAGTCTCATCTCCACCTACGTCTAGAAAGAGTGACATGAGTTGTGTTTCTACATATCAAATTACCATTCAATATCGTACCAATATGTGTTACTATATGCTGTATCTTTGACGCTACCCATTCTTCTTTATCGTAGGGTTCATCGATGTTATCCAACTGCGGTATCATTTTTTCCGCAATCCAACTCCAGGCATTTTCAATAACGCTTTCAGTTTCTGCTGTCGCAATCAGAAGACAAGTGGTATTGACTTCTCTTTGAAATAATATTCGGTATGGTGGTTGGTTTGTGTCAAATCTAACATTGGTGAAACCGTAAGGACTATAGAACAAAAAAACTGTGCAACGAAGGAGTACTGGTTTGTATGAAGTGCTTACACATTGGCGATAGTTCTCAATACGTTTTTGAATAGAGGAGCTCCGGAAGTAGTTGACTTTTGTAATATGAAGTTTTCATTTTGTCTAACGGTGGTCCAGAATGGGTTGAGAGACATATCCGTCGGCGTTGGTAAGACGAAGACCTGGTTTACAAGTAAGTTAAGGTTGACAAGTTTCGGCATGAAAAGTGTCCACTACAGAACTAGAAGCAATGACAAAAGAAATTTACATTTCGAGGAGGATTGGACAATGGATTGTTTGCCATTGGGAAAAGACACGAAAAAAGCCTTTCCAGCCGAGAGAAAAGCAGAGCTTGGTGCTTTAAGCAAGACGTGTCCGCCCCGCCCAACCAATTTCCTAATTTTACCGCTTGAATGAGGAGCTCGGCCAATAAACATGCCACCTGTTTTTCGGAGAGCTTTTCCTCACTTTCTGTGCGTGCTGAATGAGATATCAAATTCACGGAAGCTATTCCTGGGTCAGTCATCCATTCTATCCCTGGTAATTAGCCAATATCTTTTGGTATGAAATCTTCTTTTCAAATCCCTTCACATCGCTTTCATTTCAACAAAGGCAGCCTCGATATGCTATCAGTATCCTGCTCCTGGTTTCTTTCTTCCTCATTCTATTTAGTAAATAATGTGTTGCAAGCCATAGATTTTCAATAATCAGCAAAGAGTCATCTTTTAAGGAGTGAGAGATAGGGCTTCTTTTGCTGATCAGCCAGCCAGCATAATATGCGCCAACCAACTGTAAATTTTACCAGCCGAATTTTTTACCCTAGTTTTGTAATTTTTTTGTTATATTTTCTCTATTCGCTACGCAAAAGTTGTTCCTCATATCACTACTGCACACCAAGCCAGCCAGCTTCTCGTCTTCACCTGTATAAAAGTATAGAGAGCTGTAATTTTTGCTGTGCTTGGTACTAATTCTTGGCAGAATGGGTAGCATGAGCAAGGATTCCAATGGCACTCGCGGTGTTGATGAAGAATCCACAAAAGTAAAGAATGCCAAGTCCCAAACGCAGACTTACAGCCTCTTTCGTATTCCTTCTTCCTCTTCAAAGTCTCCTTCTTCTCCACGTCCTTCTGGAGTCAAAGGGCAAATGGACGATAGAAACCAAAAAATACAAACCCACGTTGGTACCCCTGAAGGCAAGGATGGTCTCAAGGTACCTGACGTGGATATACCATCGACGTTGTCTCCTTCAGCAACTATCAGAGATCTTTATTATCAGTCTCAGAAGATGCAAGAAGAGCATTATGATACAGTACGGCCTTCTTATCAGACGCAACAAGAAGTGGTAGCCAAGAACAATAGCCATCAACGCAAGTACGATGACAATTCCTCCATTTACGATCTTTCTTCTCACGTTATGGATGATGATGACGACAAAGACGACGAAAATGATTTCATCTATAGATCTACAGCAACGTTTATGCACTTCAAGGAGGCAACTCCCAGTTTGTACAGTCTCAGTGATGCCGGCTCAGTGTTTTCGTTGAGGACGATATACAATGATAGTGACGACGGTAAAGTTGTTCCTCCGCCATCATCAGCATTAGGAAACACGGAGCGCTCTAGAATGGAAGAGATGCGTGCGGTTTCGCCTATTCCGTCGCGGTCCTCCAATATCATTGCCAAAAGAGCTCTCGAGCCTAAAATCGTCGTCCACCACAAAGAAGAATCGCGTCCGCTTAGCACTAGCAGTAGCAACCTGTTGTCAAGATTTTCCAAGTCTACCGCTCCTGCTCGTGCAAAGTTATTTAGCGCACCTCGTACAAGTAATATTAGTGATGAAATGAATTTTTTTGTTACCAAATTACTCCCACTAATATACATTCGTGATACTAAATTGTTATAGATCACCTGAGAGCCGGCTCAGCTACATTGACTGTTCCTTCCAAGCATTCATCTGAAAATATACGACAGCATGTTCCAAGACCTCGGGTTATATCCGATCATAGCATGGAACTGGCCAGACTGAAAGAACACCACGCTAAGCATCCACACTTTCCGAAACTCCATGATCAAATTCCGCTTGTATATCCAGCACTGCTATCCAAGGTGGCTATGGCTTTCAAGGAAAGAGTCAGCCTAAGTACAAAGGTTAAGGACGGAATCGAATATGCAGAAGCGTTCGACGGTACTGAGGCTGTGGATAAAATAGTATATATCATTAAAACGTCGGATCGTAACCTAGCTGTGCTGCTCGGCAGGGCACTGGACGCACAAAAGTTTTTCCATGATGTCAACTATGAACATCGTTTACGAGATGAAGTATTTGAAATCTATCAATTCAAGGAAGTTATTTCCACACCTCTACCCCAGAACTCTGTAGGAATGGATGCTCATAATGACGATGACGATTATATGTTGGATAAATCTGAATCCGGAGATGCCTCTGCAGCTTCTGACCTGAATGCAGAGCTACCAACCGGAGTGTTTACGCTGTTGACAGAATGCTATTCCCCAACTTGTACACCTAACAAATTATGTTATAGCATAGCTTGTCCTCGTCGTCTCGAGCAACAAGCAAGAGCCAATTTATCCTTGATCTCTACACTAGAACGGTCCATCTCGAAATCATCTGTTACGGAAGAGGAGGAACGTTTATGGATTAACACTGTAAGCAAGGATATAGTCAAGAACATCAGCAAGCAAGAACGTAAGCGGCAAGAGACTATCTTTGAGCTCATTTACACCGAAAAGGATTTTGTCCAAGATTTGGAGTACCTGGAAGATTTCTGGATCAATCCCCTCCTGGAATCCGACATCAGCGAGTCACCCTACCGAGAACAGCTTGTAGAAGAGGTTTTCTGGAACATTGCTGATGTTCACGGTGTTAACAGCGCTTTATTGGTTGATTTGGAGAAAAGGCAAGCCGAGAAACCTATTGTCGATCGCATTGGTGACATTCTCTTATCGCATGTTGATAAATTTGAACCCTTTGTTCAATATGGCGCTCACCAAGTATTTGGAAAGTTTGCATTCGAGTCGGAAAGGTCAAAGAACCCGGCATTTGCAGCTTTTGTCACCATGGTTGAACGCCAAAAGCAGTCGCGAAAGCTAGAGTTGAATGGGTATCTCACCAAGCCTACAACAAGATTGGGACGCTATAATCTGTTGCTCAAAGAGATCTTGAAAAATACTCCTGAGGATCATCCAGATAGTATTGCTATTCCAAAAGCAATGGCCATCATTAAGACATATCTGAGCAAGGTCAATGCTGAAACTGGCAAAGCAGAAAACAAATTCAATCTCATGTTGCTCAAAGAAAGACTTGTCAGCAAAGACGCAACGCAATATGTAAGTACCAGAGAGAGTGTGCATCCCCCCCCACCAGTACTTGGTTTTAAGACTTATTAACCATTCTTCAGAACTTGGAATTGGATGATGAACATCGCCAGTTGATATCAAAAGGACAATTGAAAAAGAAGGAAACTGGCTCGGAATCTTCCGACTTGCACGTATTCCTACTGGATCGCTACCTGCTCATTGCGAAGCAAAAGTATATGCAAAAAGCTGAGAAATATAAACTCTATAGACCAGTAAGTGCATGCATACCTACTTTTTGAAATGCCTTTCCAAGGGATAACCATTAATATGTGCAATAGCCTATTCCACTTCAATTATTATCGGTTTCGTTACCTGACATTGCGACGAAACGTGTGAGCTCCATTCTGCCATCAACTGGAACCGGTCGCTTAACTGGAGCTATCAAGAGTCAGTCAACCTCGGACTTGCCATCCATGACAATGAAAGCTAGCTATCCGATTGTCTTCTTGCATCTTGGACGTGAAGGTGCAGCTCCTGTCACCCTATACTGTTCAACCTCTGCTAGTCGTCGCCAATTGGTCGACAAAATTGAAAAGCAAAGACAAACTCTGACACAAGAGCAAATCGTATTCCGCTTGGTAAACATCAACAGCCGCTACTTTAGTGGACTGAACCGAGTACGATGTGTATCCTACCTTTGTAAGTGATTTTGGGTCTTTGGTACATAGGCTTACACTCCTTCGTTTATTCCATTACATCTGACCCCTTTCCTATCCTTTCATTATTCGCACAGCCGATGGTACATTAGTCTATGGTGCTGATCAAGGCGTATATGTACAGAAGAGTGAAGGCAATGGGACACCTATGCGCGCGATTGCTCTGGATAGGGTATCACAGATTCATATATTGGAAGAGTCCCGATTAATTCTTGTCCTCTCAGACAAGACATTGTATACATATTCAATTGATGCTCTGATGGCCGGTGATACAGCACCAAAACGTGGACGCCGAGTTAGTAAGCATGTGTCGTTCTTCAAAGTTGGTTACTCCATCGATAGGACACTTGTGTGTGTCGTCAAGAGTAGCACAATTACTTCGACCATTCGTACGCTTGAACCTGTAGCAACCAATGACCCCAAGAAGAGCAAGTCTAACTTTGGCCGATTGATAAGAGGATCAAGCGAAGCTTTGAAGATTTATAAGGATCTGTACATTCCTGGCGAAGCAACTTCGCTTCATATCTTTAGATCCAACATTTGTGTTGGCTGTGATCGTGGATTTGAGATGGTCAATCTCGCCAGCATGCGAAATCAGAGTAAGCAATAGAGGGCTATTGGCCTGGGTTACTTTTGACATATACGTTACTAACATGTTGTTTCTCAAAGGCGTGCTAGATCCATCTGATGAAGCTCTTTCGTTTGTCTTCCAAAGGGAAAACATCAAGCCTATATCCATGTTCAAGCTCCAGGATGGCGAGTTTCTACTTTGCTATAACCGTAAGTGAAGCATGTGCTGGACTGCTCTCGTATCCAAAACTTAACTAAACATCAATTCTCTGGAGCAGAAATTGCATTTTATGTGGACAAGAAAGGAAAACGAGCGAGAAATAATTGGATGGTTGAATGGGAAGGTCACCCATTGTCATTTGCCCTTCGATACCCTTACCTGGTTGCGTTTGATACTACCTTCATTGAGGTTCGACATGTAGAAACGGTATGTGCATTTCTATATCCAGTGGTTTAAAAAAGAATGAGTTGCTGTCTCACTAAACGAACATGTACTTTGCAGGGAACACTCCTTCAAGTTATACCTGGTGCCAATATTAGATGTCTTAATCCAGAGTCAACCGGGCCAATACACTGTGTCAGCGATAGCCATGGGAGTGTGGAATCTATCTTTGAACTTCAGTTGGAAGTTAAAATTGAGGAGAAGACATAACGGGCGTGATCTGAACGATACAGTCAGTAAGACAGCAATCGTGTTTTCCCCTTTTTTTTTTTTTTTTTTGTTCACCTTTATCCCCCAAAAATACCCAAATCATACCATCTGTTGGCACAATTTATAGCCTACTCTACACTGTGAAAAACACTGTTTTTTGATATCTTCTGTAATATCTTTATTGAAACCAAAGGAAAAAAAGTTATTTGTACAATAAAAACGTTGGGGATTGGCCGATTGGCTGGTCATTGTTAGAAACTTGCATGGAGTATCATGTCCGTATGCCATTCAGCGAAAAATTGCAACCCTTGCTAATGGGTCAGTGATTATTTCGTGTTTGCTTAATAAGAAGAAATGGTGGAAGGATGGAATATATGCGTGTGGGAGAGAGAGAAAGAAATGGCATGTTGGTGTTTATGATTGGCAGGCAATTTTGGAGAGATGCCTTCTAGCATAGAGTATAGGTTTTAGCGGCCACTAACGCCGTCAGGCGACCGTGGATCCAATACCAATTGAAATATAGTTTGATAATCTGGTTTGAACGAGTGCGCCATACAACCATGAATGGCTGGCGATGTGGCGGATTCATTATAATGAAGACATCGGCTATAGTTGCCTTGGATGATTTGCACCAATTCGCCCTAATACAAGAACAACATACAAATTAATACAAGTCGGACTCTTCCCTCACAATATTATATATATCAACTTTACCGTTTCTGAATTACGAATCTCAATGAAATTAGGGTCAAACGCAATGACATACGAATAATATAGTATCACGGATTGTGGGGTACCTTCCCATCTGATTTGTATCGGATCACTATATTGAGACTGTGTTAACAGATGTAATGAAACATTGTTGGGATGCTGATAGTAATACTCACCTTTGACCAGCACCTGCCAAGTAACCATGGTTGTTCACATAGAAGGCAAAGTCATCGTAGCAGAGAAGGAATTTAGAGTTTGTTCGGAACATTGACAATGGTTGAAGTTGATCGCCTTTTGCCGACAAGAAGTTGAATTGTTTTTCTGTGAGATCTGGTAGATTTCTATTCATGTTCAAATTCTCCAAATCCACAATCTCGAATCCTTTGTCACACACAACGATTAGCTTAGCCTTCAAGAACTGCACTGCAGTAGAATTGGCTCCAACATAGAATTCCTGTCGATAAAGATTTCATGTTTTAATGCTTGCCCTCCTTCATACAGATTATGCTTGGGTTCTCAACTGTACTTACCTT
This sequence comes from Umbelopsis sp. PMI_123, assembly GCA_021235465.1. Classification (NCBI taxonomy): domain Eukaryota; kingdom Fungi; phylum Mucoromycota; class Umbelopsidomycetes; order Umbelopsidales; family Umbelopsidaceae; genus Umbelopsis; species Umbelopsis sp. PMI_123. Next base: position 480,864 of record JAJSME010000015.1, on the reverse strand, counting down.
GTAAGTCTTAAACCATTCTGGGTTCTTGCTAAGGAATCCACTACGTCCAGTCTTGAACTTGGTGTTTTTTGGGTCCCGTAAGTCCCCACAAATAGGCTCGATTGCCTTGAATTGACTGTCCATACCCTTCTTCTTCATGAAGACAACTAGAGTTTTCCCATAGCAAGTTCCACAATTAAAATATGTCACATGCTGGCCAAGCTTCTGGCATGTTCGTTCATTGCTCTTGAAGCTTGGCGATCCACAAATGGAGTCGATGGCATAAGCGAGCAATTGTTTATCTGCGTGACCAATGCGGTTTAGCAACATAAACAAAGGGATTTATACGACTAGCTTGGCAAACTGAAATTTTTCTCACCTGCTAATACAATCAAAATGCCTTGCTCTTCCAAAAATGCAAGCTGTGTGACATGCTGCAGAGACAAAACATGTCTGTAGTCACCAGCATTGCCTTCGGTTCCAATCCATATACCTTTGCTTGTTCCGACCGCTACCATCCTTCGATTCTGTGGCCCAACTACATTATACACGGGATCAACAATTAGAACCTAATTACATAAGAAAAATAAATGACAAATTGTCTTTTCAACATACCAAATGGAGTGGAACATAGCACTTTGCCATAGTTGAGTGAGATACTGCTATGCGATGAACCAGGGAAAGTGGTATCACTCAAGATGCGAATATCGAATAGCTCTTGTGAAGCATATTTAATTTCTCGCGCATGTTTGGCTTCTGTAACTTTCTCCTTCCAAGCTAATTTGTCGGCCAAGCAGTCAGCCGTTAAAACGTACACACCGCCATTGCGACCAAGATGGACTAGTGCAAAAGTACTTGGTACTTGCAAAGCTGGCAACATATTAGCATAAGAAGTCGTTCCATTTGAACTTGCAGTTGACGACTTCAAGCTCGACATTTCTGACATCTCTTGCACCTTTAGCAGATTGAGTGGGATTGGTAGTTTAGACAACCAATATTCATCTTCGCCCGACAACGTCTTCTTAACTTTGGTCATGATGAGCACATGATCGTAAAGGAATACATGAAGATCGATGGTTTCCACACCGGTGTGACTACGTCTTGTTAAGTGACCTTCAATGAATAGACGTCTAGATGGATCGGCTAATTCGAACTTTTCAAGCACATTGGAGGGGTCACGCATATTGTGTGCGATTTGAATAATTCGGACGCGAGCTTTCGTGGCGGCAGTCTGAGCGTCCACTCTAGAAGCTGTAAGGCGAATCACATCTAATGCCTTTGTTAGAGCTTGATGATCTGGATGACCTACTGGAGTCTTCTTTAAAACCGAGTTAAGTAGCAAAGGGTATCGTTGTAATCGAGTTACAGGTAAGATCAAGAAATGGCGGAAAGGCAATTTACGAACTTCGGCTTGTTTTTCTTTCTCTCGTATAAAATTTGCAAACAATAGGTTGTCCGACATCTCCTTTTTTACAGTATATTCAGCTAGGACAACGTTGGGACCATACGTTAGGTAAGGCTTGCATAAATTCTCGACATGTTGTAGAAAAATATCTCCAATTTGGTCGACAAATGGAGCATCTTTTTGAGACTGACAGCGTTCCTGACGATCACTCAAATCTCTATACAGATTATGATTGACCTGTCGGACTTCAGTATAATTTAAGAAAACCTCTTCACAAAATTTGGATCGCCTGTCTGAGGGAAGACAGGGTGCAGTAGCCAGCGGGCTGACAAATAGCTAGAATTTAAAGTTTAGCAAGCGTTGTACAAAAACGAAAATTAGATTTTCCCTCTGTTATTTACCTCATCCAACAGACTGAGATCACGAACATAATCTTCTTCTGTATAGATAAGTTCATGAATGGCTTCTTGCCGCTTAATCTCAGGTTCTGGAGTGGCCAGTAAAATTTCTCGAGGAACATTGGCAGACCATGCACGCGAAATGGTCTAAAAAAGACATGAAATAAGCCACTGGAAGCACAAAAACATTGCTACACACATAATTTGAGTAGACTTACGGTGTCGATGGAAGATGCCATGGAAGATGCCATGGACATGTGGCGTTGCAAGCTGCCAGTTGGAGACTACAAACAACAGATTTACCGTTATTAGACCATATAGAACTTCGCCATATTGACTATTTGTGGTCAGCCGAAGCGATAGCCGATGTTTCCCTTACCTGGGCATTCACAGCCACTCCGATGTTTGGACACCGAGGTGCGTAGCAGCCTGTGCGACATGTGCTTACGTAGCAATTTGTGATGGGAGTAAACACTCCTTGAGGGTATTCCTGTTTTATGGAAGATGCTTCATCCAAAGTATAGATTTCACTGGATGAGTTGTAGATAGTGTTCTTCTTGAGCGACTTTTCAGCATAAGACGTTGGGCAGAAAAGTGGCGGGTCAGTTTTCATTAATGACCGCGCCACTCTTAGACAGGCAGCATCCGAATACCCATTTGGAATGAGTTGTTTAATGATCATCTATAATATATGGAGTTAATATTGTTTGGATATATCTAATATAAGGATGGAGAATCGTGATAACTCACCACAGCCTCACTACCAGTGAAGCTTTCTGGATATTCGATGGCACAGAAGAGCTCCCTCATATCAGCCAGTTCTCGAACCTTGGCAACAAATGAAGTCGCTAGTACAGATAGACAAGACATATCTTCATAAGGAGCCTCATCCACTTCAATATCGGGCACTTCGTACTTCTCCGAACGATTTGCGTTATCATGTCCATTCATCGTGACCTTTTCTAGACGTTGTGGCTGGGTTCTGATCTCTTTTAGTGGAGGTTCGGAAAAAGAAATTTGTGTCAAAGGTGTCTGTATGGGATCGATAGCAGACGGTGTCGGTATAGGGGATATCGGTGGAGAGAACTGATAGCTGAAGGTCTTGTCGTATAAATTTGGAGGCGATGATGGTGACAAGAGATCGGAGTGGTTAGCAAAAGTTGGAGATGACGCCGCCGCATTAATTTCATATTGATATGGGGTGTCCAGTTTTGGTATGTTATATGCTGGCAAATGTCTAACAGGTGAAGATTCCTATTGATAAACGAAAAAGAGAAAGATAATCGTTAAGTTCAACCTCTTCCGCTTGCAGATATGTATTATATAAAAAAAACTAAGTTGGCTAAGTAGAAACCAATGTTGCATAATATACCACACTCCGACTACGCCTTCCAGTCCCCTACCTTTGAATCTACTGGTAATGAATCAGATTCTAATTCGTCAATGAAGGAATCCAGACGCTGGAATATGTCCTTCAGCTGTGAGGACGCATTATGTGGTCGTGTAGGAACGTCCTGCATAAGCGACTTTAAAGAAGTGTGCAAGAGAAGAAAAAGTTTAGTAAAAGGGGAAGAGAGATATTCGAAAGGCTGGCTTTGTGGCACACTGGCCGAGCCCAAAAAAGTATTGAAAGACGAACAAGTCACATCTTCTTGGTTGGCAGCCTCTAGCTTTGCCTCTTTCGGTCACCCATGATACATAAGCCTCTGCTATGGCTTTGCCTGCTATTACAGAGCCTGACGTCTGTAATTGCCTACCTGACTCATATAGAAATCACTAGCTGTGCCAAAGACGCAGTATGTGCCACTGTTCCAGGCTACAAGACAATACCACTCAATCTCAATTTAGGCACAGACTTGGATTCCGTTTATTTGCACTTGCGTAACGATCATACTAGCGCACCAATTACTGATCTCAAACTTGTTCAAGCTCCAAACGCAACCGACATTGCAGGATGGACTGCCATCAATGTCAACCTGAACCAAGACTCTCGTCAAACCGAACATGAGGATCCAAACGCAATTTGGTTATACTTTACCAGAAATACCACTATCTCAAGCAGGCCTGTGACATCCATTGTTGTGAAACAAGGAAGCCATCCTGAAAGCGGCGTCGGCTTCAGGCGTTTGCCTGTTGATCTGAATGCTGGTGTAGGAGGCGAGCATTTGTATCTGTTCTATCATCAAGAGGGTCCTGTCGATGCTATCACCGCAATAACTGCAAAGTCATGCTTCACAGATGATTGCTATATAGAGGTAAATTGCTTAAACATCACTTACTGCAGCCATCTTCCTCCTGTCTGTCACGGATCGTGCATAATGTACTTTGAAATTCAAAACCAATTTCCTTTTATCCAGGGTTGGGAGCGGGTGCCAAAAGATTTGAATGAAGGTGTCGTGGTTGGTTTTAGAGTGTATTTGTTCTATCAACGCGAAAAGGACCGGTCCCCTGTTACAGAGTAAGATACAATTTTTTTACATGACAACTTGCCATAGAATCGAGTATCAACCCCACATTTCAGTATAGTCATCATCCTTGACGATCAGACTCCGCCAGAAGGATATACAAAGGTGGATGTCGATCTTAATCGAGGCACTATCCGGGGAGCCTCAATATTTCTCTATTATAAAGTAAACGAAAACAGCTCCGCAGATGACCAAGCCACAGCAATCCAAGAGCTTGCGGTTGAGTATGGAGAGGCTGCTGTAACGCCATACGGTTGGATAAAAATAAACGTTGACTTGAATTCAAAAGGCAGTGGCTCATCTGAGGGATTTGGAGAGCCAACATTCCTATTCTACAGACGTGCATATTCAGGTTTGGAAACATTTCTAAACTTAATGAAACTTCAAAAATACAACTAATGGTTAACAAGTCGATGTATAGTACCTGACCGCATTAGCTCCCTTAAATTTCGGCCTGACGGTTCCTTCAAGATATTACAGCTTGCTGATCTTCACTTTTCGAATAACCGGGGCAGTTGTAGAGATGTGGCACCTGGTGTAAGTCACAAATTTTATTGTCCATTGATTGTACCAGCGACATGCTGATTATTTGTCTAGAGCTCATGCCAAGGGGATGCGACTACAATTACCGCTATTGAGCACCTGCTGAAATCTGAAAAGCCTGACCTTGTTGTCTTTACAGGCGATAATATTGATGGAACAGGAGGTAAGTTTGTCAATATCAAGTGCGAGATGAAACACCAATACTGACTATTGTAATAGGTGTCAATGACGCACGGGCTGCAACATTAAAGTATTCTCAACCTGTCATTGAAGAGAAAATACCATGGGTAGGTGTTCAAATTCTACAAATCCTTGTAAGGGCTCATCTGCTCTTGCAGCTGACATATGTTTTAGGCAATGATATTCGGAAACCATGATGATGAAAATGACCTGACTAGGGAAGAACTGTTTGAGGTTGTACGGAATATGCCGTACTTTGTAAGCGAAGAAGGACCAATGGAAATTTCTGGAGTGGGAAACTATGCGCTGAAAATTTGGAGCAACCAAAGGTATGAGTGTGTGAATGCTTATAAAACTACCAATGGCTGGTATTGACTGTCCATCTTTTAGCGAAGCTGAAGAAAAGCATGCTTTCACAATATACTTTTTTGACTCCCATGCCTATGCTAACCCTGAGAAAACAGAGTATGATATCATTAGACCAGACCAGCTACAATGGTACCTTAATGTATCACATTCATTTGCCAAAGAAAATGAAGCGCCTCCTAATGCCATAGCCTTCTTCCACATACCAATACCAGAATATGGCCATTTTGAAAAGGACAATCGACAGAGACCAATTCTAGGTGACCGGCGAGAGACTGTTTCAAGCAGTAAGAAAGCGGACGCCGGCATTTTGGCTACGTTTATGAAAGGTACATTGTGAAAGATCTGTTGTTTACATAACGATGAAAATTGGCTAACAATGAGTTGTGTACTATAGGTGGAGACATACGTGCTACCGGCTGGTGAGTGCCATGAATGTATAGATTAATGAGTTATTTATACCCTTTAACACTAGTATTTTCGTTAGTGGTCATGACCATGTCAACGATTATTGTCTGGACGTGGATGGCATCGCACTATGCTATGCAGGAGGTATGGGAGTGAATGGATATGGTGCTGGGCACCTTGGATGGCCACGTCGAGCTCGTGTTTGGCATATCGAGGACGAAGGCGCTACCCTTCGAACATGGAAGAGGCTAGATGATGACAAGTTATCAATGCTACACTACCAGACCCTCTTCTAACTAAAAGCCATTACATATAGATATCGTATCCTGTATATAAATCGGTTCTTGCTAACCTCAGTCACGTTATAATACAATACACACACCCATTTATCGTCATTTACAATTATTCATAGTGGTGCTACAGTCCCTGAAGGCAAGCATTGGCGTAAACGTTAGAGTTGATACTAGACATATCAATACAATTTATGTAAACTTGAGAACGACATTAAATACAGGAAGTTTCAGGTTCGAGGTTGTATTATGTACAATCGTAGTAACCTCATTGAACCGACCTGACGTTTACAGCCTCCGGTCCGGTGAATCCTCGCTATCTTTGACTATAGCAACCAATACACTAATATCATCCGCTTTGCCGCCCTACATAGATTCAAGTACGATCAGCCATGCACAAGAAAAATAGCCGATTGACAGCTGCACATCATCCAAAACGTACCTGATAATAGAGTCCTTCTTGGATTGCACGGGTCTGAAATGGACTATTAACATTTCGAGAATCTTCACTAACTAATTTGGCTCGTTTTGCTAACGCATCCGATATTATTTGTGGTTCCAGGTTCACGATTCTTGGTGCCTTATTTCTCCCTGAAGTTATAGTATGCGCAGCTACATGATGACGTACAATGTCCAGTATATCCTCATCATACAAATTGTCAAACAGACCATCTGAAGCTAAAATTACTATGTCCCCTTTCTCCACCGTAACAGAGAAACGCTGGCGAATGAAACGATGGTTAACAACATATGTCTGGTAACCAACAGTATAGCATGCATGCTTACCTGAGCGTCAGAGGGACTATCGGATGATCCAGTTCCCAACTGGACAGGGAAATTAAATGAATGTTGTTGCTCTTCGGTTCGAAAGATGTAATCGTTATGTCTTATTATGGATACTCCACAATCTCCTATATTGGCTATTCGCAGTTCATTGTTTCTCAATATTACCAAACAAGCCGTAGAAGATCCCACAATACCCTTCCAAAAGCAAAGGAATTTAGAATGCTGCACAATGTGAAGAATATTGCCATAATTTTCAATCTAATTTACCTCTTTTTCGGCGTCTTCTAAGCAATGCTCATAGCTCTTTTGTAAAACTGCCACTGGATCTGCCTTGTTGTAGTCGTAAAACGAAGGGTCGTCTATATTATCAAATCTCTCCAGTTCCAGATAAGCGTAGTGCATGAGTTTACGAGAATATAAGGCAGGATTGGCACCTATCCCAAAGTGAAAAATTAGTTCACAGTATAACGTAGCCTTGCTCAATTGACTATATCAAGGTGCTCTACCTGTAGTGCCTGTCCAGCCTCCAACACCATCCGCAACTCCAAGTGAATCGTATCGACGAAAGTAAGCATCCTCTCCAACTTGTACACTGGCATACTCTTCGTCTTTGTCTGGAGAAACCACATGCTTACCAGCTTTCGGGAACCCTGTTGCTGCATGAGTAAATATATAAGAGGGTTTTGGTTTCTCCAAACTCTTATCTCCCAAATAATCAAACACTGAGAGTTGTAATGAATCTTGTTTTGTAGGTTCCAGTTTGCTATTCGTTTGAACGTGTCGTCGAATGGCACCATTCATCATTATCGGCTGTCGTGGCACATTTACTGGTTTAGGTGGGTGTTGCAAAGTGTGAATTTGCGCCGTTTCATTTGCCTGCCCATTGAAGTGCTTGTAGTGCTGTGCAGGAAACACAGGTAAGGCAGGTATGTTTGGTCGACTTGGGTATAGTATTGCTGGTGGTCGAATGGAATGCGTTAAAGCGCGGGAATGAAGCGACCGCGGTAAATGTCCGGCAAAGGATGCGTAGCCACGCCGATTCCCAGGGGTCACACTTCCATTCAGATACTGTCTGTAGCGAGCAAGAAGCAGAGCTCGCCAGGATTTTTGTGCCATCCAGGTAGGGAATTGTCGAGATTTTGAGCTCATTAACTTTCTCCAAACTATTGGTGAGGCTGGAGTCTGCTGATTTTAACGTGGCTGGCATTATTTTTCACGTTTTCCTTATTTTATTCCCATTTTGCTGTCAAAATTTAATGCCTTGAAAGGTATTCTAATTCTATTCTCCATCACCCTACATATAACGTTATATTCGCTGTATGATTGACATTATTTGTTTCCAAGCGTTGAATACTACCTGTGCCGGCGCAGTTAATCGACATTAAACCCACTTTTGCTTACACAACCATTAGGAAAATGATTCTTTTTTTTTGTTTGCAAATCATTCAGCTCTCACGCCTGTATGGGCTTTGTACTATCGCGGATCGGACTATTTTGTTTGGAACACAAATTTGAATAGAATGTGTAGTAACTTATAGGCGTTACCAGGTAACTTGAGGAGATATTGATGTTCATTGTTTACCTAGCTACCTCCAAAAATTGCTTAATCCACATAATCCCCAAAAAAGCCAGTTATAGTTACATCGATAAATATATAGTTCGTCTACAACAAAAGAATATTGTTTCGACTGAGAAAAAATATGCGCTCCCGGGAAGGCTCGAACTTCCAACCTCCTGATTAACAGTCAGACGCGCTAGCCAATTGCGCCACGGAAGCTTGTTGTTTTGCGTAGCTACTGAGGAGAATGAACTTCTCAAAACAGCGTTCACTATTTTGATACAATGATTGAATTAATGTAGGTTTACTAAGCCTATTGATTCAAATCGCTTATAAATGGAAGTTAAAGAGGAATTATTTTATATATGAGCACTTTTAGCGTAAAAAATGAGTCATTTCCTTTACCTATGGTTAGTTCAAAACGTATATTTCTACTTCTCCGTAGCTGCGGCTCGGTTCGGCAAGATCCTTGGTGGCTACTTCACTGCCTAATATATATAGTCTCCCTTAATATAACATTGAATACAACAAGCATCTCACCCAACTAAAGTGCTTTTAATCTATTAGATTCATTCTCAGTCACTTTTGATAGGTCAGATAACATCGGGACAAAGCAGGGGGGAGTACCACAGAAAATTCCTTGCGCAAAAAAATTTTTTTAGTTGGGGGTTTCAACTCACTACGACCAATTAAAAAAAAAAAAAAAAAAAAAAAACATTGTATGTGTATGTTCCATTAAAGTCCTTCCACAATATAGATGGCAAGCCACCTCTTATTTTTCAACATCATGAGATTTGTTCGCAAGCAAATAGAAGTATTGGTGATAATTACATTATGTCAAACCAATTTTTTTTTGAACGAACCAACGAACGAACCAAAGACATCACTTGGGAGATTCATATGCAGTTCCAAATGCCTGCAAGGATTTAAAATTTAATATCTATGATAAATTCTTTCTTATCATCAGAGAAATTGTCTAGCTTTGTTGCCTGTTGTTATCACATTACATGGTGGATATGTTGCTTCATGTGTCTCTTCTGAGAGCATTTAAATTAGACATGTCTCTTTAATATCATATTATCATAACTGTGCAAATATCAAACATAAAAATATGTATAATTGTTTTTCTTGATTTTTATTTAAAAACCAAATACCAAAAAAACAAAAAAAGAAAAAAGAAAAGAAGACGCTTGGGCAGATACAAGCAAGAAACTGACCTTGTGCGTGAGTACTAAGAGGGCATAAGTTCTCTAGCCATGAATCATTATTTGTAATCAGTACCAATCCAGAACCTCACACTAAGTTTCTGTCTCACCATAGTCACAGCATCAGCATTGGGAATCACAACATACCAATCCATCCTAGTCTGACAGTCAGAAATCACTCTAGATGCATACAAACGAAGAGTAATGCGGCAAATTCTATTTTTTTGTTTATTGTACATGAAGGATGGATGCATTAATATCCTCTAGATAACTGAGATATTTGGGAAACTAATAGCGAATCATCTTTTTGGCATATTCTGAAGTCTGAGCCGTTCTCAAAGTACCATCGGATTCACGTACGATAGGACTCCTTTTACCATGAACACTGGTGTCGACGAACAAGAATCCAAACCGCTTGTTGGTTTCCTTCTCATTTTGTGCAGGCAATTTTTCAGTGATTTCCTTTTCTGAAATCATCCACTTGTCACCCTTTGCTTTCGATTCACTAATAAGCTGATCCTTTTGGACTTCTGAGAAAGCCTTGCGGTTCAAGACCTTGGCAGCATCCTAATATTAGAGATATCAAGTTAGAAATCCACTCATTGTTTGATTATACACTCTCTGTCTCATTGCTAAAGTAGTTACCTCAGGGGTGAATTGACTTTCTTCGTCAATAATCTGGTACTTGGGCTTCTTCACGTCCGGCTGAATTTCGATCAAAGATTCTCTCAAGTTTCGCTCAGAGTGCTGGACGCCTATAAGCTGCTCCATGCCCTTCAAAAACTTGTTTTGCAATGGGACACCCTATAAAATTACGGTTAGTACCAAACCATAAAACCAAAACAACAATTTAATAGCGTTGACACGTACTTCGCTCATCATCTGTTTTTCTTGAGCCTTGAGCTTGAGAATAGCATCGACTCTTGCCAAAGAGATGCTGTATTCCGTTGCTAGCTTTCGTACAGTCCAAGTCTCAGGTTCGGAAACATACTGCTGGAAAATCTTTTCTCGCACTGTGTCTGAAAGTGGAAGTACAGGCTTGAACAAAGGGTTCATGGGGAATGGAGTTTGGGCAATGTAATTAGTCGTTCCTTGAGAAGGTTCCTTGAATTTCTTGCCTTCACCATTAGTCCATTCATGGAATTTTCTTCTTCTTCTTGAAAGCTTTACAGGTTCAGCCTCCTCGGCAGGCGAAGATTGTTCAGCGTCTTCTTGTGGAGATTCTGTGTCTTTTTCTTCAGCATTGAAATTAGATGAGTGGAATTGTCTAAGAACAATAGGCGTAGTTCGACGTGTTGCACATTTGGAAGCAGTAAGGCCAATGACTCGAACATTGCTAGGTAACATGATTGCTAAACGAATTAATTTCGACGATCCTTGGTCCATACTTGAGAGCCTGAGCCAGAAAACAAGATCGAAAAAGCAGTCCTATACTGTGGCTTAGATGCCATCACTGGTTACAAGCCAGGGCGCGCGCGCGATGCTGGGCGCCAAAGTGTCAGTCTGTAGCCTCCACTCAGAAAATGCTATCAACAATCAGGATAAGCACTCTTCGATCCTCGGTTCTTTACAAGCCCTTCTCAACGTCGGCATTTCTTTCTACTTCGCAAAAAAGTACTCCAGATAAATGTAACTGCGCACACAAAGGTGAAATAAGACTTGTGTTGACTCTCCACTAAAGTATCGAACAGCTCGTGCAGATGTCCACTATTATGCTGCAGACGACAATCAAACTGGATCAAGGAAATACCCAGTTTCTTTTCTATCTGATAAAGAACTTCCTTCTGGGAGCTCAATTGAAGACTTTCCTCGAGCCGTCATAGGTTGGTCAAGAAGTGAAGGCGAATTAAACGCAGGAACATTTGTCGAGAACGAAGAGTTTGCAGAACTTCTGCATAAGGTTATTGGCGATAATGTTGACAAGGTAGACGATTCTTCATTGAAGGGAATGGCAGAATGGCAACAGGAAGGGTAAGTAAAAGTGCTTGTCGACGTGCTGCGTATCAGCTGCGATGACTTATCCATTACAAGTTGGCTGCATGTAGCAGATGAACGCAATCCTCCTCCGTGGGGTCGCATACCGTTACCTGAGGATATCTTTGGAAGTGTTTTGTTAAGTAAAGGGTCCATTCAGCCGAATACCTATCAACGTATGCCGTCACATCGATTCGTCACATCCAATGGGCTTTTCCAATTAAGCAGCCCTATGCAACGCATTCTGCTCTCCACCTTGATAGAAGAAGTCAGCCAATCTAAAAAATAGAGATGAATCGAACACAAAATAAATTGTTGTTGTATAAACCATTCTCTGAATTTATTATGTGTGGTATTATTATTTTCTAGTTACAGGAAAGATGAAGATGGGAAAGGCAAAACACTCGCGCTTTTTTTTTGTTTTCTTTTTTTTTTTTGTGTGCCCTTGCATCTTTTTCGGTGTCATGTTTTGCAGCTGCTTTTACGTTATTCCAATTTGTTTTTTACAATTCTGTACACGAAGGTAAGACATGGGAAGTCTTGAGCCCTTTTTTGATGAATGTTATGTCGGATATAGCTTGCGGATAGCGCTTTAAAAACTCTAACAAATTTGTGATCACGGTCAAAAATAAGATGTGGTCAGCATCTGAAGCGTCAGCTAGAGAAGCCTCTAGCTGACGCTCAAAAGAAATTACGCAGGATATATCTTGAAATGAACTTGCCGCTAAAGCTTCATTCCAAACTACAATGAAAAGCGGTACGACATAACCTTGATTGCTTTGATAATGTTTAGCAAAGTGCTGTCGAAAAACTAAGGTGGGCACTCGCTCATAGGCACAGACATGAAAATAGCAAGCTGCCAACAAAACCTGATCACGTAGCTTCATAGCAGTTCTCACCACTGAAGTAGATGATAATACTCCCGCAAGAAGTTTTTTGGCTGCCAATTGTCTGTCGTTGGAAATAAGGATAGCCGCTTGCCTACATAGGATTTCCAACAAGGTAATTGATCTCGAGACGTCGTCTAGGAAATGCAATTAGTACAATAATATCAAATACCCATTATAATTCCTACACGGTTGGTTCTCTTGCAACTATACCCATTGATTTGATGGCCTGTTCGTTATTAAAGTACCGAAGTAGATTGTCGCTCGCTGCTATTTGATCTTCGACTGATGATGCCAACAGGACGTTGCACCACATGAGATCCAGACAATATGGGACATTACGAACAGCCTGCTCCATTTCACGCTCAAACATTTTCTCATCACCTCGGTACATCCAAAGTTCTACATAGAGGCACCATAAGATATCGGATGTTGGATTTCGTGCAAGTGCTTGTCGTAATACGTTGATTGCAGGATTCAAATCTAGTGATTTGGAGTTCGTCTTGTCGTAGTCTGTAAACTGAGAAGATGGAAGCGATTGCACCACAGCCCTGATCCAGCCAGAAACATTTTTAGGATCGGTCGGATAATTCCTTTCATCAACTTCAAAATAACGTAATTCAATAGTTGAAGCAGTGACAAGAATAGATTGCAGCGCACTCGTTATTGGTAATTTTTGTGCTACTGGCTTTATAGAGCTTGATCCGCCCAGTTTTCGCTTGATAGTTTCTTGGCGTCTTGCTGGTGAGGGTATTAAGCTGACCTTCTGAAGCTGATTACCAGATAAGTTACGACGACGTATGTCTAGAGCAGCTCGCACATAACTAATTGGCTTTTTCGTTCTTGCAGCATCCAATGTTGCAAACATCCGTTCCATGGTCTTTTGATATTTCAGCTGTAACCCCTCGTTTTCACCACGCGAATATGTCAATAGGTCTTGCATGACATCAGTTGTTGTAAGGTCAAAGTCACGAAAGTGTCGAGACCGGCAAGTATCATCATTGCAAGTTCCACCAGCGAGTTCGAACGTACACATGTTCTTGGAGGTATCCACAGGATTGCTATAAGCCATTGACTTGTTGGAAGGCCCACCAAAATATTGAAAAGATCGAAATCGTTGTAGAGGTGATTGGTATGGTTTGAAATCGTTGGTATCATGTGGTCGACCGTGATCCTTTAGATTGGCAGAAATGTCCGGCTGATTTGAAGAAGGGGTATCTAAGGTTTCGGCTTGAGGTGTGGCAGGCTCCACAAAGTATTCTAAAAAGTCTTGAGGTTTCTTGACTAAGCGGATGTGATCATGACGATTGTCTGTAACGTGCACCGATTTTTCTTTAACACGTAATCCTTCAGTCGAAATTATTTTCGCCAGACGGTCTCGAATTTCATTAAAAAGAGGATGAGTGTCATTGCGAGGATAGTCAATGATTTCGTTTGTCACAAGTTTGGCTGCTTCGATATCAGGATTAGGTATAACTTCAGCTACTGGTCTATCGAACTTTCCGCGTTTTGACTGACGCCGATCCGAAGTCCGTGAAGTCATTCCTTGCCATATCTCTCCCGTCGTGCCGTTTTCTTCCACATAAGGAGACGGCCTCTTCGCTGGCAATGTTGTTGTTTGGGGGGTAGGGGTTGCGGTTGAGGAAGCTGTAATTGGCGATTGCACCTTTGGACTAGCGGAAGCTCTTTGTAACATTGATAGTTTGGCTCGAACACCAAGTGCTTTCGTTCTAGCCTGTTCCTTTTGCATTAGCAAGCTTTCCTGTTGCTTTCTCATCTCTTCTATCTTCGCTTCTATGGCAAGTAGAGCTTCGTCTTGGTCATCTACAATCTGCTGTAGAGACTTTAACTGTGCTTCGTACTCAGTAAACGGCGAGTCCAACCCAGTTGATTCCTGTATATCGTTAGAAGGGGTACTGGCCATGACCACGTTGTCGTTTGTCAATGGTGTTGACGCATTCTCATTTACAATGCCAGCTGAAAGTTCACCTGTAAGACAGATATCAGTTTCAACACAAGAGTTACCATTTTTCCCCCTTTTTTTTTTTTTTAAAAAAAAAAGGAGTTTCCTACCTTCACCACCTTCTGTTGAGCTTCGATCATTTCGTTCCAGGCTCTTCAACAATTGATTAACATTTGTATCATCTGTTGCTTTTAGCGCTGATAGCTGTTCAGCATCAGCAGAGTCGACCACAACCTGAGCACGAGCAACAAGTTCCGCTGTTGTTTCTTGTATGTCCAAATTTAGTGTATCATTCGCAGCTGTAGTTTGAGCAGATGTGGTTGGTGGCTGTGCAATGACTGAATTAACACCAGTAGGAGGTGGAGATTCTCCGTCCGAAGCGGACGCTTTGTCCTTCTTCTTTGACTGCTCCATTTGTTCTATCATCTTCTTCATATCTGCAATCTGCTTGAACCTAGCCGTCAAAGTGTTTGTCTTAGGAGTCATCGTCGTTGTCCCTGTAGCCGCAGCTACTGCCGCTGTAGCCGCTTCGCTTTCTCTATCTTTCAACTTATTGCTCTGTTGCTGTGACCTCAGTTCCGGTAGGACCGGCATAAATAACTCTTGTGCCAACTCTGTCATAACTTCAGAATCACTAGAAACATCCAAGGATAGATTGAAGTGACGAGGCTCTATTAACGATTTCCTTTTAGCCTTGGCTTGCTTGGTGAGCTTAGTAGTTGCATGATGAGATTGCTTCTTTGCCTTAGAATCGCTTGATTGCTTATCCAAGTCAATTGCACCATGCAAAGAGTTATCTGTTTGCAACTCTTGATGAGTTTGGATAGTTTCTGTGCTTGAAGAATGACTCTCCGGATCAGCCCAGTGCTCTCCTGAAGAAACTCGCGACGAAGTCATTATAATGGTGCTGGTTCCAATCGAATCTTCGATATCCATATCTTCCTCAACATCACTATCTGAAGCTAGTACTTGGCCTTGCTCTTGATCAGAAGAATCAGATATCTCCATATCACTTTCTAAATCCAAACTGCTGTCCCCTTGATGATAACCTGTCTTTGGGAGGGGCTGCGGAGTTGAACTAACAACATCACCAACATAAGGGCTGTTAAGTTGAGATTGTGGGCTACTCAGATGGGAGCTACTGGCCCCAGAATTGTATGGCTCTTGTATGCGTGTACCTCTCTGTATATCTGAAGGATTCTGTAAACGCTCTGCAAGGCGTTTTGCAAAACTTGGTAAAGGCAGTCCGTACTTTTTGCAAAATGAGATGATAGCATCCTCTGGGAGCCCAAAGTTAATGAAAGCTTCAGGTTCTATGCCCATATCACTCAAATTGACTAGTTCACTTTCAACACCGTTATCTAATGGGTAAAATATGATTAGCTAACACAAACCCTGTCAGCTCGGTGGCGCAGAACTTTCAATAAGCATACCATCAGAGACATCGCCTAACATTGGCGATTTTTCGCTGTGTTGCGATGGTGATCTGCGAGCTGACTCCTTTATTTCTGTGTCTGATATATTGTTGGATGTATGAGGTATAAAAGTGCTGTTGAAACATTATGTCAGAATCATAATTACTCCTTCTACCTGACGTTTAATAATAGCTTACGATATCGAGGATTGAGGTTGATATGAACGAGAAAGTGTATTATCTTGGGTGGCACTATTCGACATAACTTGGAAAGGTTGAATTATAATTTCAAATCAAAAAAGGAACTGTTATTCATACTGTAAAGGCTAATCATTTCGTAGTTCAAATGTTGCTTTATGTTTACCATTGGTGGTACGATTACGCTGACCATGGTTGCTGGGTCCAGTGTAATCGAATATCTCGCCGTCCTCACGATCATCTCTATAACCATTGTCAGAAGTGCTTCTACGAGTCTGTAATGCGGCAGCTCGCAGGGCGCTCAGATCCAGCATGGTGGTTGGGGTCAGGTTGGCCTAGTGTCCCTCAGGCGACAATATTGGGATTTTTGGTTTTGAATCCGAAGTCACAAAAATCTGCAAGGCCTTAAGATTTCAGTTCATTGGCAGTGTTCCTTCACGCGTATGCTCACCTACTTTAAAGTATATGAAACAACCTGACGCTTAAGTTTTTTAATGAATCGTGCTGAAGCGTCTTTACATTCAAGGGCTCATAAACCAGATCATCAAGACTGGGGGATGGCCCATAATGATGAGACTATAAATACTCACGACGGATCTCATTCGGGACATCCCAGCTCTTATTATCCAGTGCCATCAGTCATCTTACTTGGAAGAGACTTTTCACAACAACCACCAACTCGACTTAATCCTGAAGACGAAAGCATGTTATCCTTTGAAATTCTAGAACTATACGAGGTAAAGGATGCTATACCCTATATATTTCATTGTTAATACCAGCAAAACGACTGATCTCATCTTGTGAAAGTCACTATTACCCACTAAAGAGAGCCATGAACGTCGACTCCAACTTGTAGAGAAGATTAACAAGATCCTGAAGAATGAATGGCCTACGCATGATATTACAACTCACGTCTTTGGGTAGGTGACACACACTTAAATTATGCACCAGTCAAATTAACTTTGGTATTAAGCTTGGGCTTTATTATGTTTCAAAGATCTTCGGTAAATAGACTTGGGACTACGTATTCAGATGTAGATATCTGTATAGAAACAAACCGAAAGGAACTAGAGAATGTTCGGATACTTGCCAAAAGTTTTAAAAAGTGTATGTGAGATCAATTTGGATACGTGATTTATCTGTCGCAAAAACGAACTAATTGTGTCTACTCGCAATTCCTTTCACCAAGACGGCATGCAACGAGTACAATGTATACCATGGGCAAAAGTACCAATTGTACGACTGTGGGATAAGGATCTGTAAGTAATATTATCAATGTCATACATCAGCTAAACCATTGCATAGTTGACGCTTTACGATTGTTTCAGGAGCCTTGCAGGCGACATTAATGTCAACAATACTATTGCACTACATAATACGAGAATGGTTCGAACATTCATTGATATTGATCCACGAGTACGCCCTTTGGCAATGATTCTCAAGCACTGGGCGAAACAGAGGCAGCTCACCGATGCAGGCAATGGGGGCACCTTATCAGTATACGCATGGACATGTATGATATTGAACTTTTTGCAAATGCGACAACCACCCATACTACCTGTTTTACACGACAGTCAAGGGAAAAAACCAGCATCATGGTTTAATGATGACCTCGATTCTCTGTGCGGATTTGGTAAAGCTAACAACGAGAGTGTTGGTGGACTGCTATTTGCTTTCTTCAGACACTTTGCAGTGGAGTTTGATTATGAGAATAAGGTTATATCCCTTCGACATGGTGCTTACCTTGATAAAAGCTCCAAAGGCTGGGACTTTGGGCGAAACTATAGAATGCTATGTATCGAGGAACCATTCGACACTTCTCGTAATCTTGGTAACTCTGCCGATGACATCTCTATTTTTGGAGTACGTCGAGAATTTCAACGAGCGCTTGCAAGTCTAATCGAACAATGTAATCTGGCACTACTGTGCAAACCTTATATGGCCAATATCGGGCCTCCGATTGCAAACTGGGCTGTAGACAACATGGATACCGACGAAGGTGACATGGCAGTAGAAGATGAACTGGACGTTGACGGCATCCAGAAGACCAACAAGCGGCTAGTCATCTCAAATATACAAACACCTATACTTAATGCCCAACCAACATGTCGACTACCTGTTTCTAAAGTTGACTTAGATAACATTTATACTGATACCGTAGCTCGTGTAAAATTGCCTTCCCGTCATCGTTCATCTGCTGTAAACAAAGAATCATAATTTTGTCCACTCAGTGAAAGCACGTGTATGTGTTACATCAAACCATGAAAATGCAGGACTATTTTGCTTTTCAGTTCTTCCTTCTCAAATGTCACAGCGAAGGCAGGAAATGCCCATGCCTGGCTACCCTCAGGAGAGTGGTTACAGCTATCCACAAAGAATGCCTCAGCCTCAAGATTTCACAAATTACAACGCTTCACCTCCTGTGGATGAAATGAGCAAGCTCAGCTTCAATGAATATAATCACCACCGCCCTCACCACTTGGGCCAACAATCTCATGCACAGCATTTTCAAACCGAGAGCCAGCGTCAAACGGAAGGACAACGCGAGGCTCTCCAACACCATCCAAGCAACGTGGTGATCGGTCCTTTGCTTCGATATGAGCGCATTGACCAAGTGGCAAAAGTATGGCGTGGTTCGTGTCTTATTGTATCGGACGACACGAAACCTCCTGTAATGAGTCTTCATATTGGAAGCCAAAAAGGAGCCTCTAGTACTCTACATTCCCATCCTGTCCTCTTGGATGTTTACCGAAATCAATTTTACTTTTGGCGTTTCCCTCTGGATATCCCTTTGGCTGACCATGAACAATCCGTAGTATACACTGCCACTTGTTTCGTGACCAGAATGAATTTCACGTTCCACCTGCCGGCCATTCACGAAAACATGCGTTTCATGTTCTACTCCTGTAATGGATTTGCCGATGTTTCACCTGAACTTCAAAAAGAACTTGGCGCGCCTAACCACCCGTTATGGCAAGATGTTCTCGATAAACATGCCATCATGCCGTTCCATGTAATGCTTGGAGGTGGCGATCAATTGTATTCAGATGACATGATTGAGGATGAGTTTATGAAACCATGGATTTCTGAGACTAATATTCCAAAACGACTCGCCTTACCTCGCAGCATGTTTGAAGAACCAATGGAAGAATTTTATTTCAACAATTATGTTAAATGCTTTGGGTAACATTTCATTATGGAAATTTGTTAGTGGGTATGGTTATCGGTTTTAATCAATGACTATGCAATGATTTTAGGCCAAAGGGTAATCCATTAGTGGCAGCCGCCTATTCCTCTATACCTTCTGTAAATATGTGGGATGATCATGATATCATTGATGGTTGGGGCAGTTATCCAAGTGATATGCAGAACGCTGACATCTTCAAAGGTAAGGAAGGGGTGTCATACCGCATAGAGCCTTTGGACCCCTAGATTTTAACCTTGGAATCCAGTGTTGTTTGCCAACGCGGTTCGCTTTTATTATCTCTTGCAACATCACACAACCCTTAAGCGAGCTGAATCTGACGGTATGATTCGTGGTACATTACCCACATGTAACAGCATTATCACCAATTTGGGCCCTCAAGTGGCAGTACTTGCATTGGATGCTAGAGGAGAAAGATCAAAATACGACATTTGTCGACCAGAAACCTACCATCGTATATTTGATAGTTTATACCGCATGGTTCCCTATACAACTCGACACTTGATCGTGGTCACTGGAGTACCAGTCATCTATCCTCGACTAACACTTTTTGAAAATGCTATGGATGGAATTAGAGATTTCAACCTTGCTAGCTTGGTAGGCAAGACTGGAGCACTAGGAAATATCATTAATGGTCAATTAAACAACTGGAATGGTGATCCTGAGTTATTAGATGATATGAATGATCGTAAGTTCAGCGTTATTATTTACAACTTGCAATCATTCTTCTTTTCATTAACTAACTTTCTGTTGCAAGATTGGGGATCTGCTGGTCATGAAACCGAGCGTAAATTATTCATTGAAAGACTTCAAAAGTTTGCCAAACATCGGTCAATTCGTGTGTCATTCATTGCCGGAGATGTAAGTGATTTTGGGTATCGTTTGGCCGGGGCGGTCATCCAATCTCAAATAATTTTTTTGTTGGCCAACAATACTTAAACCACTACCCGATACTTCGAACAGGTCCATTGTTGTGCGGCTGGCAAGTTATATTCAAAAGATATGAGAGAGAAAGAAGAAGGCGATCCACATCTCATGATGCAAGTTGTTTCCAGTGCCATTGTTAACGCGTGAGTTTTTTTTTTTTTTTTTACTTTGGGTTTTTTACTTTGGGGCAAAAAGGTCCTGAGAAATTTATTGTGCTCACATGCTTCAATTTTTTAGACCACCTCCACAAGCTTTGCTGACATATTTAGGGCAAAATGCTAATCCAGTATCGTTCAACGGCAATACAGAGGAAAAGATGTTCAATATCTTCAAAACGTCTCCTAACGGTAATTCTCGAACGAACCAGAAGCTGATGGGCCGAAGAAATTATTGCGCTGGCTATTTTGAACCGGAAAATAACAAACTGTGCTTTTGGATTCAGGCTGAAATTGAGCCTGGTGAAAAACACACTGCTGGTTACCTTTTGGCTGTTCCTCAGCTTTTGTTCGGTCCTGCTGGACTCCAGCATCTCCGTGCTTAGGATTTTCTATCGGTATCTCATACCTTTTTTTTTTTTTTTTTTCATTTTGTACGTTGTATTATTGAAAGAGGTTCACATTCGCGCTGCCCTGGATTGTGTGCTCACCGTACCGGAGTTTTTACCCTTAGCTGTCCAGCCCTTTCACGTGAAATCCCAGCAAAATCCAATTTACCCAGCTCGTTGTTAATAGAAGCTGTGTCCCCTTCTGCTCTTTCATTACAAGCATGTCGACCCCATCAAAATTATCCATTGAGGATCTGTGTAGATCCAATGAAGAGCACGATGCTGGTGAAGATGCTCGTAATGCAGATCATACCATGCCTACCTCTCGCCATGGTCATTCCCGGACGAACAGTGGTAAAATGAACTGAAGAAAATATGTTAGTGTGAATAGAAACTTTTTAGCAGTGGTTAATTATTGCATGGATCTCTTTAGATACATCTTCCCTACCATCATTGTCCAATGAGTCAACTACTCACAATACTCCTCTGACAACCCCAACCGCTACTGACTTTGCATATGATCGATTTCCTTCTAGCAAGCAAGCATCATCGTCTTCGTGGATGAACTCTGCCTATAAAGCTTATGGACAAAGCAGAGTTATGCGATATGTTGAATCTGGAGTTCGATCTCTAGCTGTCCCTATTTATGGTCGAATTGGCAAATCATTCCGAGACGAAACACCTGTTGACAAGGTAAGACCAAGATAACGATTTTTTTTTGGTGTTTTTTTTTTTTTATCTTCGTCTTTGCATGTGTTTGCTGACATATTTGTTTTGTCTTAATATAATTTAGATTGACATGCAACTTAGAGATGATAAAAATCCAGTGTTCAAAAGTGTTGTCGACGATGAGGATATGCCTATCACAAAAGCGTTAGCAAATACATCGCTTGAAGGTTCAAGGCGAAGAGCTTATCGACATCAAGGTGATAGTGGTGGTGGAGCTGTTAAATCAGGTAAGAGAAAATAAATTTTTGTAACACGTGAAAATCTGTCAACTCCCACCTTTAAGGGTCCGAGCTTTTCCTACTTTACCCTTTGTCATCAACTTCCGTTCTCTTCTTACCGCTTTTTCTTCTTCATAATGACAAATACCTACATTGAACTAACGTAAGTTATTCCAATAGATGTTCTATCAAAGCCTCGCATTTCTACCAGATCACTTTCACCACATCGTTCAACACCATATTCAACCAATTCTTCTAACAGATCACGATCGCCTGTCCTTCGCCAATCTTCTTCACAATCTCGTAGTCGGTGGCAGCAGCTAGTAGTTGGTGCGGGATCAGCAGCAGGTACAACAGCTGCAGTTATCAGTGAAGAGAGTATGAAATGCTTGAAATACTGCCTCAGCTGGCTTCAATATGCCGTCAACCATATCGACCAACAGATGTCAATACTACGAAACTTCTTGGTATCCCTGGCAACCTCTTCCAATCCTTCGTCATCACAAACAGTAGCGAGACCTTCACCATCCGTTTTGTCTTCTGTGAAAAAGGAAATCATCGATACCCTACGAAAAGTGGTTGAAGTCGTTAGTAAATATGCTGGCTCCTCATTACCTGCGCATGCAAAAAGTGCCGTGAGAAGCTTTATTATAAATCTTCCAGGAAAATGGGTATGTTTATAGCTTGTTCTGCGTGCACTTTAAGCATCTCCACTTTGTTCCCTTAACCAACAGTATTTTGCAGGCTCTTGTCAATGACATGAGGTCGACCACCGTCTCACCAGCCGCTTCACCGCAAATGCGACCGCACGGCATGGATACTCAACAACCGGACTCTAGCTCTCAGGAAGCGGCGGTACGACTTTTACAGCTTGGCGGAGAGTCGGTGGAGATGCTTCACTCAGTGTCTGGTGTATTCAGCGACACTATAGACCGTGCAGAACTTTGGTTGGATCGTTTGCGGACTGTAAAAATGTCTTCAGCTGGAAATGAAGATATCAAGCTACCCGCTCTCAAGACTGACGAAGACTATTCTAACATCTCTTTACCCTCACTTCAGTCTGTCACTGAAAACCAACTCCACCATCGTCCAGGCTTCATCAATATGCCTGCCCATGATACTGACATGGACTATTAGTATTCTCCCGTTTTAAAGACGATACCCTTCTCACTCCACATTCTCCTTCATTTACCTTTCGTTTGAAGAAGGGATATTATCTATAGTTTATCTTTGTATTTTGCCTCTTGTTTTAAATAGAGAGTCATATTTTCTCTCTCTCTTCCTCGATTTTTTTGGTTTTTCTTTTCAACTGTTTTTCATCCTTTGTACTGGCATATCAGTATGGATGTGAACAGAAAAATGCCCCAAGCTACACCTCACAGCGTTTTGCGATCGACCCACACACATATCGGCCGTAACGCATCATTTTTCTATTTCGTTTTCCGTATTAACTTTTTTGTTTTATCTTAATTTGTAATAACAGTATGCTATAAAGTCTTTCTTAGACAATTTTGGAATCGGGCCAAACGAACCCCATCTGACCAGCTAAAAAAATGTTACCAATACATGTGCTGTTCTCAAATACAGTACCATTGCTGACGGTGTAACCTCGTTTTTCATTACGGTATATCTTCTTTCTTACTATATAACTTGATGTTATTCTATACACTTACTTATCAATCGTTTTCATCATACGGCTAGCAGTAAGAGGAAAATTAAGATTTTATTTAGTGGAAATTACGTACATAAAAAAAAAAAGATCAGAGTAGAGATATATTTAACACAACCTTTTAATTGGTATGCGTTATTCAAGAAAAAAAAGTTGAGCAGAAATTGAAGGATATTCTTAGAGATTGGATAATTAATACGAAAAGCCAATAAGAAAAAAATAAATGTTAAATTACTCCACGGATTATAATTAATACTCAATATTGAACAAAACAACTTTATCTGAGAAGCAGGTAGTACGCCGATCTGTGAGTTATTTATAATGAGCTAGATGGTTTCCGTCAGCATCATAAGCGTCGGCCACCTCATGTCCAGTAATACCAGAGACATTGATCCAGCCGCCGCCAGGAAAATCAATAACCCAAAGCTTGTATGTTATGAAGCCTTCAGTATTGCTTAGCTCAACCTGTTAGATGTAAACAAGAGTTTTAGATAAGATGGACCTTGCTATATAGCAGAGTAGGTACTGTACTCACAGCCATTCGGATAGTATGGTTAGGATCACCACCTGCTACACAGTCTTTATCGTGGTATGAGCAGCAAGCCCGGTTGCCGCCATCCAAGTAATTGCATTTAAATGCACTTAAAAAAACAGCACAGCCTACGTAAGTAGAAAGTAAACAAATACGTTTTACACTGTTGCTGACTTACGAGGTTGGGTCATTTCCATAGCCGTCGCTTTGTTCTAGATACAGTACGTTACCAGAAGCCATACTGTTGTAAACGCAGAATGCGTACGTCTGTAGCAACAACGTAACAAAGACAGCGAGGACCAGTGAAAGAAAAGATTTGCGTGTCATAGTGTAGAATATATTTTAATAAGCTTGAACTAGAATGACATGTAAAGCCCAGACACTTTCAAACATTTTATAGATACTTTTCACAATTGATAGTCTAAAAAGGTAAATGGTAGGAATTGTCCACGAAAATGCTGCAAAAGAAACGACAAATTTAATTGAGAATTGTGATACAAGAATAAATGGTGGTGCTCACCACTTGACCTCAGTTAATGTACAGTGTGAACCGGTCAAATCTGGGATCTAACAGTTTGACACCTGTCTAATTCTTATACTACAACCTCATGTTTAATCGAGATTTTGAAACTTAAAACCACAATAATAATAAAAAGAGTTGACAGTCAGAAACGGGCTTAACTTGTGTCGTTCTCTATTTTATATGTTAATGGTAATGTCCCTGCAAACGAGTGAACTTCTCGTGAGGTAAAAACTGAATGCTTTTTATTCATGTCTTCTGTTGTTCTTTTATACTTTCTTAAAGTAGACTGACTATCCAAAATTATTCTGGACGTCACTATTCTAAAGAGGTGTCTAAGATGACTCCGAACAAGTCGAAGCCACATTGGACGATCGTCGTAAAAGTTAGGTCGACACTTGTGAAGTAAACCTTGCGACTGAATGCTACTACTAATCCAAAAAAAATAAAGGAAAAAGAAATACAAAACCAATATATAGAACAGAGCAAAAAAAAATTAGCCCGACGTGGGGGTCGAACCCACAACCTTGAGATTAAGAGTCTCACGCTCTACCGATTGAGCTAGCCGGGCTTCTTACGATTTTTGGACCACTAAAAAAATGCTCAGATGAGACTAACTGTAAAACGATCCGTATAGACAATTGTACGAATGTCACTCAATTTATCACGTTGTTTCTTGGCTTCATCCAATAATAATTTTTTTTTAAAGCTATCTCTTAATTTTAAATATGCCTCCTTTTGGAAATCCGCTTTCTATACATTTCAAATCAGGTTTCGTAGATCCAGAATTTCCCAAGTCTCAACACTCTATTCGTTCTCTTTCTTTTATTGCTCCATAACTTGAAAGAAACCTGCAAAATAAAAAATGACATAAACAGTGACGAATTTCCGAATAATTTATCCTATTTCCATAGTGCTAAAGGTGTACCCTCTTTTAAATATATGTTTGAGTAGCCTAATTTTGTTTATTTCTCCCTCAATCCGCTCTTCACATTCTGTTAAGCTCACAATTACTATCCAAAATAAAAAAAAAATGCTTACACAAATATGGAATAGACCAATGGCGCTTATGCTCTTTCCAAATACAACATGGATGCGCGTTGTAATGAAGGTCTATCTTTTACGGTCAGCAAGGTAGCAACCGACTCACCAGAGGGAAGCACGAATAAGGGCTATCAAATATGATCGAATCCAACATTGATGGTTATAATACTTTTATAAAAACCGCTTCCTCTGGTGTTTTCCCAATTCCAGCCTGAACTTACTGAGAAAGAAAGCAATTGACCGTAAGAGGTTTCATATAGCACAGTATAATATCATGTCGCATGGGCAGAACCGTAGTTTGATAGTCTGCTCATCACCAACGAAGAATAGAATATTACCTTTTTGTTTTACTGCTTCACTACGCACTGAGGTGGCTTGGGTGCTGGCCAATAATTACCTCCGCAAACATTGGACGAGGCCCGTTCTGGATACCAAGTTCCAGAGACTGAGTCGTAAATGTCAAGGCGTACCTGTTCCGCGATGCCCAATGGAAAGAAAAGTCAAGTAAGGTGTGACATTTTCTGCTGCAGATGCTTTAGCTAGCGACTATAACACTGGAGGAAGACATGAAAAGACATTAACTACAAGCTGAAGATGACCAAATGAATTCCTTGGTTAACTGCCAATAGAGATTAGTGTAGAACAAAGAAGTGAAATGGTGAAATGCAAGAAAACAAAGTTGCACAGTTCAGCAGAGCAGCTAATATTATACAATGTTATTGATTCATATACACCCAGTATACTTTATTGAGCTATCGGGTATAAGCTTGTCTAATAGAGGAAGAAGTACATTAGAGGTGGCAGTGATTTTCATATTAAACAATTAGAGCTACAAGCTGGTAGAAACATGAATGGTGTATGTAGGTAATTATAGAACTTTTTTCCTTCAGAAATGTAATATAAATAGTCTACAGAGAAAGCAATGACAAAAAAGATTGAGTAAGGTAATGAGTGATTAAAGTCTAGCCTTCAAGGGTTCTAAACGGAATTTGATTTCGCGCAATTTGGCGCTGATAGGATTCCATTTCTCGAAAAGCGCTCTGAGCCTTTCCAGCTCCTGATTGAGTATTTTGTCGTTTAATATTCTCGCGTCGTCACAGATTCCACGCATGGCCCAGGGAAGATAAAAGGGATTTAGTCGGAGTCTGGCTTGGAAGGCCTCCATTTCTGGTTCTTCGTTTTCACTAGAAGGTAAATGCTTGGATTGGTAAACTGGAGCCTCCTCGCCAGCCTTGACTACTTGTTGTTCTGATTTTGCTAAAGGAGGTGGTGGAGGTGGGGAGCAAGCGGCAATGGTCATTTTGCCAAAGGGAGGAGTTTCAAACAGGTATCGTGCAGCCATGGTATACACGCCGACTTCTTCATAGATAGTAGAATGGCCGCCTTCCAAAGCATATAAGTTTCCAGCCAATACCTCACTGACATGGATCAGTAAACCATGATCTGAGACTCCGGCATTTCGTAGGCGAAGAGCAAATATAATCAAATTGATGAGGAAGTCATCTTCGTTGTAGACATGACCGTCAATATAGATGGCGCGGAAAAGATATGGATGAGATGCACTAGACATAACGGCTGAATAGAGAGGGACAACCTGATCTTGCATAGATCCCACAAGCACTAACCTAACACCAGCAGTAAGGTTATCGGTCAGGGATTTGCGAAATTTCTTAGAAATCTCTGTGGTGGAGTCCATAAATTCGAACAGCTCTCTTGCTGCGTCCGCCTCAAAATACTGTTTAAAAAAATTTTTTTTAGAATGTATGTATGTAGGCCAAGTCCAACGTTAATCTTATCACAATACCTTGACAATCAGATTTCCTTTCAAAGCTGGAAATGGACCTTGCGAAATACCCGCCATAGCTAGAACGGCGCATTGTTGCCGTCCCATGTGAATGTGACCTTCCCGCAAAAGTCTGGCGAGAAGCAGGGAAGAGACTGGCGTACCTTGCGAATGAGTAGCCCACAAAATCACATCAGCCGAAGAAATAGCATCAAGCCAACTTGAATTCCTGACCAATGCATCATACAGTCGCTGGACTCGGTCTTCAACTTTGCCTTCTCCTTCCAATGGAATACTAGTGATCACATCATCTGGTATGGAAATTCCATGTGTACTGCCAAAGTACTGCCGGAGACCTTTAACCATTTGCTCGCAAAACTTGGTGGATGTTCCGGTAGGCTCTCCAATCATACTTCTTACTAGCTACCTCGAGAGAGCGTGGTTATAATTATTGGTTGGATAAGATACTAGTATCGAGTCACACGTGGATACATACCTTCATAGGAAACCACCTGAAAATTATCCAAGATACCAATCAATATAAACGTGCCATGACACGTGCGACTTGATCAGGAAAAAACCAGACTTACCCATGGACACCAACAACGACAAACCTCTTGCCAGCTACCGTATCTGGTTCCAGATGCATGTCTTGTATAAAGTTAGCCATTTTCTCACGCACACCGCGCAAGCGATATAAATTATCACTTGAACTGTAACTCTTGTGACCCTTGTTAGCGAACAAGCCATTAATAGCATTTAGAGCCTTGTTAATCAGAGTTGTTGGAGTTGAGTTATTAGCTACTTCCACGGTAGGTGTGAACTTGAATTGAGAATTGAATGTCGGCAATACAACGTTTTTGGTGGATGTGGCCCTGCTGAATTCAGATGATTGCGCCAGTGACGCGGTATCACTCGCCTTATCTTGACTGGCAGATCTTTCTATTATGACCACTTGTTTGGATTTGTCCTCTTCAGTACTTGTTGGTGCAGATGCTGTCTGCTGACTGCTTGCGGGTTTTGTAATCGATCTCAACGATGTTGTACTGCCTTTCTTCTTTACAATTGCCTCGTCTTTTATAGTAGACACAATGGATTTTTTTTCAGCATCAATGCTTGAGAGTTTGGGGCTGTTTTTGACTTGCTCAGATTTAGCTGCAGAGATATCTTTTACACTAGCAGTGCTGGATTTGACTGATTCAGTCTGAGAGGATGATTTTTCCATTGGAGATGCTTGAGGAGTCTTATCTGCGTTCGAAGAAGCTGGGAAGAAGAAACCCCAACTTGAGCTAGTATGAGAGGTTGAATGTGGTGTTGCTGATTCTGAGGTATTGTTAGGTGGCGTATGAGCAGACACTTGGTTGGAGTCTTTGTCAGAATTAGGTATATGAATCGATGGTGTGGGTTGTTGATCAGGTTCTATGGGTATCTCTAACGGCTCCGATTGAGCATTCACGCTGCGTTTTTCCTCTTTCATCTGTTTTGTTGGTCCATCCTTAGGTTTGGCAAACCATGACCAAAGTGTAGAGTCATTATTAGGTTTTTGCTGTTGCTTTTGTTCATCAGACAAGTCATCAGAGACTTTGACATCACCATGGCTTTCATGGGGCATTTCCTTGCGATCACCATCATCTTTATTGTCGGCCGGTTTGCGTTTTCCGCTGTTGTCATCATCATCGCCCCCTCCTCCAGTGTTTCCTCCAGCACCTCCTCCTACAGGATCAGGGAGGGCTTCATGAGTTGGTTCCACTCCATCATTGGAATGACTTGTGTCCGATTTCAAGTCTAGGCTATGAGTTCTTTGCAGGGTCAGTCGGTCAATAGCAGACAATGCCGGAGATGCAGTCAACACCGAATGAGAATCACCATCATGGTCGCTAAGCAGTGTTGTAACAGCTGAAGGATGAAGCTGAATGTCGCCGGTCGCAGAGACGCCGCTGGAGAGAGTTGCGGCGGTCGCTTTGGAAGGTGTGTTCAAACGCTGTATCCAGTTAGAGGACGAACTGGAAGTCACAGAATTCGTTCTTTCTCGTGGCTTGATACGTGGAGAGATATTGACTCTTGGCGGTTCCTTGGCAATCGAAGTAGTTCGAGTGTCAGCGTTGGTATCAAGGGGAAGAGTGATTTTTGAGGTTGTCACTGCAAATAAATGCAAGCGGTGAGTGGGCCAGATCGATACAGCCACATACGGATTAAAATATCGAAGGACATACCGATTTTCTCTGGTTCCTTTTCCGTTAAAGTAGAATCTAATGTAATAGTAGAGGACATTTTTGAACTTTCAATCGGTAAGGACGATGGACGCTTTTGGTGATGAGCAAGGATTTTGGCATTTAACCTTTGAGCCTCGGATAAGTCGCTCCCACTGTCGTCAAAGGAATATTCATCAACAGAGACATTAAGAGTTACCGATTCTACAGTGAACCCTGCTTTGGTTGATTGTCCATTGGGCAATGTCTCCATACTGTCCTCCTTATGAGTATCGGGCGAGGGGTTTTGCTCTTCAACTATAATAGAGTCTTGTGTATTAGGGTTCGTTTCCGGTGTATTAGTAGTGTAGCCAAAGGTCAACCATGAGAGTGACATTGCTCAACACAATGCGACTCGAATAAAGAATGTAAAACGGTGACAATTACAGCTGAACAAGTTGGCAAACAGGTCAAACGCTGGGGCACGGATTTCGTCACAGGACAAGTCCTGAAGCATGTGATGTTCCGATCATACAGGTTTCAACTAAACAAACTTTAGTTTACTAGAAAACAGCCAAGCTAATATATTCTATTAAATTACAAGTACGAACTTGTTATGGTGATAACAAAATATTTATAGCAGGTATTCAATCAATGAACTGTCAAAAAGGAAGTAAAAATGCAAAGTCAAAAAAAAAATCGCCAAATGCGTAACCCAAAAATAATTCAAAAAAAATTACGCTCCCGGGAAGGCTCGAACTTCCAACCTCCTGATTAACAGTCAGACGCGCTAGCCAATTGCGCCACGGAAGCTTGTTATTTTTAATCAGATACAAACTCCATGCCCTTTATTCATTGTTTTGTTTCAACCATTTAACTAGTTTATGACGGAAGTAGCTTCCGTACTTTAACTTGTGATAGATCAGGTGTATTGCCACTTGATTTCGGCGACAATTCCGTTGTACCCATAGTACTACTTTTCTTTCTTCTACTTCGTCTTTGTGCCACCGGATCGAACTTCCGTTTGGATGTTCCATCTAAAGTTGTGGCTCGTATTACCGGAGGTGAGAAATCTTTATCGTAGTCAATTACAGCCTCGTCTTCATCTAGGTTCTCTACAATTCGTTCTTGAGCCTTCTGCTCGTTCGTGGAACTGTCCTCGACTCCTGATGCGCTGTTATAAAATATTTATGAGTGACTGCCTTCTCACCTGACTTTTATCTACTAAAATACAGTTTCTGCTTTTCTTTTAAACTGCAAAGGCAGTCACAACGAGTATAAAAGACTCGTCGTGATTGTTCTAACAAGGGGGAGGGGACCTTTTCCCTCAAAGTATTACGGTTGTTGCGGAGCTGGTGTAGAACGCTTGGTGCAAAGACTACACAGCATAACAGACACATTACTACGGAGACGAGACTTCGATCGAACACTAAATACCATATCGTTACATTTCTTTTTAGATTTCTAGTTCGATAAGTACATCAATTGTTCACAATACTTGTTCTCACACCTATTTGTGTATTGGGATATAGCTCTGACCCAGTTCTTTCGTAGTTGAATACTGATCTTTATTACTGATGTTAATGTCTCTTTATATACTAATATTACACGGCGGGGTTTTTGTTACGTGTTGTAGCGATAAGTAGTCGTAGTTTTACTTCGTTTTGCAAAGTTAAGTTGGAAATAAGGAAAAAGAGGTTATCCCTTCTGTTTTCCCAGTCGTTACGTAGTTATTTGTACAGATACAGATGTGGGTACTGATTGTAAAACTAAAGGTATTGCGCACTGAAACTATATTATTGGTGGCGGTGGTGGTTGCCACTGGCCACTCATGAGTATGGCGACGTCGCAATATAAAATACCACCATGGGTGGTATCAGTTTCCTAGTTTCAGCCACGTCCTCTTCCCTGCTTTCGCTTCCCTGGGTTGCGACAGTACTCCTTTCCCCAGATTCCAAATCTCCTGATTTGGGGGAATGGTCAGTTGATTGGGTGGCTGCGCTGGGAGGGTTGGTAGGCATCGGTTCGAGTTCATTGTCGTCACCAATGGTAGTACGTATGGCCATATCTCGTGCCGAAAATGGAGTCACTGTCTCGATTTCTTCAGGCGTTTCATCGGGGATGTTCAACATCTTGCGATATCGCTTCAGCACCACGTCGAAATGCCCCTCATGGTAAAGAATGCAATTGCGACCTTTGCCATGCAAAACTTTCGCAGTCATGACCGTTTGCTTAGCGCCATTGCGTCGAGCGAATGTTTTGGGATACACCACGTCTTCAACAATCTTCACATTAATTTCGAATATCTCTTCCAATTGCATCACATGTTGCAATCCGAGCTTTTGATGGCACGCTTACGAAATTCCGCAGCTGATCGATTTTGACCTAAAGCTTTTAATTCTCTTGATGTCAAATCATCTGTTGTTCGTTGATCCGCCATAGTGAACCGGTCAATATATGGTTATATGGTATCTCCAGGCATGATAGGGTCTCTTCCATATGTTAAGTAGATTGACGTAAAACCTGTTGTAGCACGTTTACGTATTCGACATGCAAAAAGAGCTGCGTTCAAGAAGTCATCCCAACGATGTAGAGGACAGTGTGTGTATTTTCGAAGAGCTGCTTTTAGCGTATCGTTTAATCGTTCGCACTTTCCATTAGTTCTTGGGTGAAATGCCGATGTCAACTTGTGGTTTATCTCCAATTTCCTGACATAGTGTTTGGCTATGTTGCTGGTGACGTTTCCTTCACGGTCTGTCAGAATTTCTTTAGGACACCCAAAACGCATCACTATCTCTTCATAAATGAAGTCTGCAATAGCTTCGGCTGAAGCTATTGGTACCGCTCGTGCAATTGGCCAATTAGTGGAATAATCCACTGCTACCAATGTCCAACGGTTTCCGCGTAGCGTTGTTGGATGTTCACCAAAGAAACCCAAGTGCCAACGATGAAAGGCTGCCAGATCGTCCAGAGGGTGCATCTCATCATGGTGTACTCTATTCTTGCGTTGATTTATCTGTCAAGCCCTGCAGGTCTTTAGCCAGCGTTTAACGTCCTTTCTCATTTTCGGCCACCAAAACCGTTGGGCGATCGTAGGCAATAGACTTTCAGTTCCTAGGTGCCTCAGGATCTCATGTAACTCTTCAATGGTGTCTGCTCGTTGTGCAAAAGGTAAGAATGGTACTGTTCTTGTTTTACCATCCCCTGTGATCACTAGTCGGTGGACTTGAACATCCTTTATCGTGAATTGCTTCTTATCTTTTTCTAACTCACGTAGTGAATGTGGCATGAGGAGATTCCGTGATACCTGGCCATAGTCCGAATGATAAAACATCGGCCAATCCGTTTCGTGCAATAGCGGAAGTGTATACAAGAACTGCGATTCCAAATACTCTTTATTGGGTTCTGCATCTGGACCATCTTGCTGAGATAACACATCTGGCACTTAAAAATTTCCTTGCCTGGTTTGTATTGGATTTCTGGGTCATACAGTTCGCGTTCGGCTATCCATCTCACAAGGCGAGGGGTTGGTTGGTTTTGCCTGATCCCTGAGGCATTTAAGCGGTAAGCGATCTGCTAGTACCGTGAACCTGCTACCTTCCACTAAGTATCGCCAGGTTCGTAGAGCATGCAAAATTGCCAGTAATTCGCGCTTTTGGGCAGTGTCGGAGTGGGTAATACCTTTGTCAAAATGAGCAGCAAAGATTTTCTGACAAATTACCCAAGCGTATACCACACGGAATTTAAATTTTCCGCTACTGATTTAAAAAAAAGTCATTTGGCGACAAGGACATGACAAATCTTTTGATCATGTCCTTATCAGCAGCTGAGCAAGGTCAAACAGAGCAAAGCTCACTCTTGCCAAAGCAATTAGATGCTCATAAACCACTGATATCCAGAAAAAAAGGAGCTTTGCTGCTCGGTATCGCTGTTGTGGTTGGATTGAGTACCTTCTTTCTCTCAAGTGGTGAGTACAACAGCTGCAAACAACCTTATTTCTAAATTTCATATACTAAACCATAATATGATGGAAATAGACAAACCTGCATACGCTAATGGTCTGGTTCAAGGAAAGAATGGTGCTGTTGCTGTTGAGGCTGAACAATGCTCTAATGTTGGAATTGACAGTAAGTCGAGCTGTGCATGCTGAAGATGCAGGCAAGCGTAAAATATTAACAATTGGCATTTACAGTTTTGAAGAAAGGAGGAAATGCTGTTGACTCTGCTATTGCCTCTGCTCTATGCATTGGTGTAATTGATAGTTTTGCAACGGGCATTGGAGGGTATGTTAGCGAACAGCTTGAACTGGAGATTAAAGAGTGTTGGACTGCACGACTAACCATTCAAATACAGCGGTGGTTTTATGCTAATCCGCTCACCCAATGGTACATATGACTTTATAGATTTTCGAGAGACTGCTCCTGCTGCTGCACACAAGGATATGTATGTAGATGACCCATCCAAAGCACAAGTTGGCGGGTTGGCAGTAGGTGTTCCGTACGTTGATACATTATATTTCGCAATATTGAATTCGTTGATCATTTTCTAAATCGTCTTTTAAAACATAGTGGAGAAATTAGAGGGTTCCAACTGGCTCATGAACGACATGGAAAGCTAAAATGGGAGGAACTATTTACACCAGCTATTGAAATTTCTCGAAACGGTTTTAATACAACAAGACTTTTGGCCCAGCGTCTTCAGGTAGACACAAAGAAGACCACTCTAACCAAAACTATATGATTACTAACTAGTATACTCGTTTTTTGTCAGAGCGCAGAAAAATGGATCATGCAAGATCCAGCATTTGTACAAGTGTTTGCTCCAAATGGACAATTAGCTACAGAAGGACAGCTTATAAAGCGATCAGCGCTTGCCGATACTCTAGAAATTATCGCCAAAGAAGGCCCCGACGCCTTTTATGAAGGATTCGTTGCTGCCAGCATCGTCAATACAACTGTTCAGCAGGGTGGCATTTTGACGTTAGAGGATATGAAGAATTACCGAGCCATCGTACGCCCTCCAATTTCGACCTACTACCATGGACGCAAAGTAGTTACAGGACCTACCCCTACTAGTGGTCATGTATTGATTAGTGCTCTCAATATCTTAGAAAGGTTTAATTTGCCAGTGTTGGGAGAAGTCGGTCTCAATATCCACCGTTTGGTTGAAGCGTTAAAGTATGGTTATGCATTCAGAACGGAACTTGGAGATCCTGACTATGTGGACAATGCCAATAGGTTGGAGGAAATAATCTCCAAAGATTGGGCTTCTGTTGTTCGTGCCAATATCTCAGATGTAAGGACGCATACATAGTATCACGATTAATGGGAGATGACATTAACTAACTTTGGTCTTTCACAGGATCATACTCACGACCCTACATTTTATAACCCAAAATTTGACAACTCGGAAGCACATGGTACCATGCATCTTTCAGTCGTGGATGAGGATGACGGTGCAGTTGCCCTTACTTCTACAGTCAATTTGCTTTTCGGTGCACGCATTATGGATCCTATTACCGGCGTTATTTTGAACGATGAAATGGATGATTTCTCTATCCCTGGGTGTGTATTTCTCGTTTTGCTTTGCTCTTGTTGGCTCGTTGAAAGGTGTACATGAATGCATATACTGATGTAATTTCTAACCTTTTTTTCAGAACTCCGAATGCCTTTGGTCTACAACCCAGCGTTTACAACTATGTATATCCTGGAAAGCGTTCACTCTCTTCCTGTACTCCTACTATCATCGAGCGGGACTCCAAATTTGAATTGGCTGTGGGTGCTTCAGGAGGATCCATGATTATTACCGCAACTCTGGGTGTAAGTACATGAAAGTACACATGGTGACATAGGACACGTTGTGCACAATATGAAATGGTAAAATATGGTATCGACAGAGAGCTGACTAGTTTTTTTTTTTTTTAATTGACTCAGGTTATCCTGGATGTCGTTGACTATGGCAAAAACATTTTTGATGCAATTGTTTCTCCAAGGCTTCACCATCAATTGATGCCCAACACTGCTCTTGTGGAGGATGGTTATCCCAATAAACACATTGATGCTTTGCGAAGCAGAGGACACGACGTAAGTTTGAGCACGTGTATCAAGAGAGTTATCACCTTGTTCTCACACTACATTTCATCAGGTTGTTGTGCTGCCTAAATCTATGAAAATTACGGCTGTTCAAGGTGTCATGCGCGGCCCAGACGGAACCGTTTATGGTGCCAGCGATATTCGAAAGTTTGGCCAAGCCGCGGTCTATTAGCACATTTTGTCCTCTTTTAATGTGCATCTATTGTTCAACCTGTGATCTATATTGTTGAAACCAACTGTAACACCACTGCTACCATCTAGCTGTATCAACGCGATAGACTTTAATCATGTATACGATAAGAAATAAAAATTGTTTTACAACGAGAATTTTGAGGAATAGCATTCTTTAGAATGTACGTGCATATATCTGCTTGCCATCCTTTTTGTTGTTGTTTTTTCTTTTTTTCTTTTTTTAATTCTCAACATACAGGTTATTAAAGTTAGTGTTTTGTTAACAAGACCTTGATGATTAAAGCTTTCATTTAAAAGGCTGACGTCGACATAATACTAGCACATGAGTCATAAAAAAAAGAAGATTCATGACCTGGCTAATATTAAACAAGGTAGATGAAATATTGCAATAAGTGGCAGAAATACTAGGTTGGATCAAGGCCAAGGAAAAACTAGATGCAAAGTAAATAAATTGGATTTATTTTTGAAAACTAGAGCGTAAAAAAGTTAAGGATCAAGATCAAGGCGGAGCATCTGGCGTCGTAAAAGGTTGAGAGGTACTGACAGAATAACAACTTTTGATGTTCCTGTCTTTCTTGTAGTCAGGGTTGGGTTTGATGTTCTTGGTTTTGACCTGCCGTGGATCATGTGTTATTGTGCTGGTGCGTTATGAGCAAGTCCTGTAAGAAACAATAGGGAATCTGGTAAATATGTGCTTTAGCTTTTAACAGCTAATGCAATGACATAAAGTACCGATTCTGTTGTTTTCTCCATCATAGACGGAGACATAATTTTCCAAAAACTTTTGACCAAGCAACATGTCATATCCTGAATATGACATGTCTGTGCTATAAATGAAACTCAGGCATACATCTCGATCGCGTGCTCCCCAATATTCATTCTAAACATTTTCCTGGTCAGCGCAAATGGTTCACCAGACGCCGATTCTCAGAAACATTCAACTCACCAAATATTTGGGAAGCATATACTGCGATGGAGTCAATTGAAATTTCTTGCCATTCATGACGAAAGAAATATTCGGCAGTGACTTGACGGCTGAGCAAGGCACACTCCACAAATCTGAGTAGAGATCTATCTTGGAACCTGGTATATTCCCGTACAATGCGGTCGCAATTTCGTTGGAAACAATAATCAAGGTGGTTCCTGTTGATCAAACATTGATATTCATGTGGTAGGTTATATTCAAGAATATGGGCATGTCCCACTCACCTGTGTCAACAATGGCTGATAAATTTTTTATCACAGATGTACTTCCAAAATCGATGCTTTCAACAGCAACGCCCCAAAACTCCTGTAAAACGGACAGTCGTTGAGTATTTCCAAAAAGTTATTACAGACTCTAATCATTGGAACTTACAGCTGCTCGGGTGGTATTAATCCTGGGAATCCATTGAATCTCCCCTTCATACCAATCAGAGTCTGGAAGACCGCCAATTGCTAACTTGCCATTCATTGAGGAATAGTAACCACTGGGTACAGGTTCAAATTTGACACCAAAAATGTAAGAATACTCTTTGTTTTGCTCAACGAGGTTAGTCAAAACTGACTTTACAATGTTTCTCTCTGATCGACAACAAATATTAGTAAGAATTTAAAGCTTGCAAAACGTGAAAATAGTGGTATGGCTTACTAGAGTTGCTATACGTGCTCAGTTGGTCAGGACCAAAACCAAAAATGCCGTCTACAATACATGTTAATATTCAATAATTTGTTGATAACCAAAACTGCAACATCTGGACAAAATAGCCGGACAAAAACTCACCAACACCGTTGTTAGTAACTTGACTCTGTGTAGTGGCAAGACCAAACGCTTGGTGTTGAATCTTGAAGGTACCTCCGTTGAGTGACAAGGTATCGACACCCATAATACCCTGAGCGCTTCCAGAACCGTAGAAGGCTTGCAGGTTAGTGGACTTGTCTTGTTTAAAAGTCGATGACTTTGAGCTTAAGAATGAATTCGGCGCTCGCACACAAACGTTGCCGCAGGATTGATCTGGAACCCATAGTACTGCTGAACCTGTATCGAGGACCACGGAAAAGTTTTGCATAGGGGTGCCAAGACCAATGGGCATATAATAGCTGAATTGTGCATTTAGCAGCGAAAAAGTAGGAACCCCGCCTTCTACAGCAAGCTTGGCGCCTTTGATGCGAATGGAGGTTGCTCGATCATATGCGGATGAAGATGCTTGTTTCAATGTCGGATGTTGCTTTCGGGCAATATCTACGTTTATCGTTTTACTCGATACGGCGCATACCAGACAAATGGAGATCACGATGCTCGAACAATGGATCATGATAAATATTGTTGGAACGTAACAATAAAAATATATAAAATAGTTTGATATGATGGTAGGTATATAACAAAGCAAACCAATAGTTCAAATTGACGATTGCAATGCCTTTTTTTTTAATAGCGGCATTCGTCATTTGCTACCGTTGCCATACTGATTAATATTACATGTATAGGCGCAGAGCAGAAATTTTGGAGCGTGCCGAAATGAATTATTTCGATTGCAGCCACTTGGATATAATAAAACGTCCAGAGCGTATATTTTATAATAATGCAGATTTTCGGTTTACTGCGATTATACAGTGGATTATACAGTGGTACATGTATATTGACCTACTTATCGCAATGCAAACCATCAATGACATGGGTATGGTCGGATCAGAAAGGATAGAGGGAAATTTTGCCATTTAGCAGAGCTCCTTCATTTCCATAAAGTAGAGTAGCTTCTTACATCATACCAGGAATTCAATCAAAGTAAGAAGAGAAATAAATTGGACAAACGGCAATGAGAAAGGGAAAGGGAAATCAAAAAAAAAAAAAAAAACTATATTTCACTATTGCTATGTACAAAATCAAGTTCAGCTAAAAGTTTGGCTCGTACTCGTGCCAGCTCTTCGTTCAGTCTGTCTATCCGCTTCTGGCCTTCCTTCCGAATTTGCTCAATTTTGTCTTCATAAATTGATCGCATAAACTGTTCTACAGTCATGTCAAGTTGCTCTGGTGTCAAAAAGTGTTCAAGTTCTTCATCAACATTGCCATTTAGTTCGGTAGAAGCTTGCGATTGTATGTTGTTTCCAAACCATTCAAATAGCCCTTCTGGTATATTGCTTTGGGTGTCAGACCGTTGCGATTGACGACGGGCCACTTCAATGGTAGGTGATCTTGGTGGTGACCAGATTTGTGCATTTGAAAAATCGTGCATACTAGGTTCCGCTATTGAGGCCTCGATCGCCTTGCGGTGCTCTTCAAGGTTCGGCATGGTGTTGGTAGGTTGAGGCAAAATCTCGAATGTCGCTGACGCCGGCGCCAAAGGATTATTATCAGGGATAGGTTGTGAAACAAGATCACCGCCATCAAACCTTGACCGTGGAGATATCGGTACTTCCAAAATGCTCTTTTGTTCATTATCTACCACCACGAACGACGCAATGTCCTCTGTCATATCGTCATTGTCCTCTAGTTCCTTATCTGCCATATCAATATTAGCTTCCTTTAAAGTCTCCGAAAATGATTTTAGTGGTTTTGATACATGCTGTTGCTGTTGTATCCTAAATCCTACTGGGGTCGATGATACTATACGGTGTGAGGTGCGATTGATATTGCCTATTGGCGACAAGTTGAGCCCATCCAAGCTGGTTTGAAGAGTGTCAAAAGATAAGCTTGAAACCTGGTCGTGTGGCGTCTCCAAAACTTGAAGCTCATCCTGATGTTTGGCCTCTGTATGCAACTGACCCTTGTCCTCGTCATTCACATTGTTATTTGCATTGCCGGCCCCAGATAGTCCGCCTTTCATATCTACTGCTGTATTACAATCTTGCAAAGCGTCGTCTTGATCCATTCCAAGTTGTCTTTCTCTCCGCGTCCGACTGATACTAAGCGATTTTTTGTTCGGAACGGTCTTTTCCACAATGGATACCTTTTGCTTTCCCGCTGCGGCAGAAGAAGAAGAAATTGTACGAGCATTTAGACGTGCACGACTGATTTCCTTATGATCTTGATCAACCTGTCAGGAGATAGGAGGTTAAAAATCATTACAATCTGATATAAACGGACAAAAAAATTCATACTGTAACAGCGTTTGTGTCGTTCTGACTCGATTTTGTTCCGTTTTCTGCTTGTGCTTTTTGCGACACAGTCGGTTCTGGCACAGTCATTTTATTATTCGCCTGATTGGTGGATATAGTCCGATTCTGGTGTTCTGGTGTCTCTTTAGACAAAGAGCTACTGCTAGCATTGTTGGTGGTTCCTGCCTGTTTTCGGTTTATGCTTCCTTTGGCGGGGAAGCTGGTCATAAGATTGCCAAGCTCTGGGCGCGATTTATACTTTCGTTTTGAGTATGTAACAATCGACTTTTTGGGCATTATGTTGTCTGTATTGTACACGGCTCCAACGTCCCATATATCCTCTGAGCCCTGATTATTCATCTGGCTAGTTTTGGGCCCATTTGATTTCGTTGGCTGATCTTGATCCTTTGTCAAAAAAACATTATTTCCCATTCAAAACAACATTGTCCTGTCAACATTATTCGTCCTCTCCAATGACTTACATCTTTTCCTTCTGTTTCCGCTTTATCTTTTTCAGCTCTCTTGAAGCTTTTGGACCGTGTACGAGAAACACCCATTAAAAAGAGAGTTCCATGTCACGGCAAAAAAGTCAGTGTTTGCGCGACGCGCGTCTGTGCGGCAAGAAATAATATTTTTCACAGGTACAGGATTTTTATTGGGAATTAAAAGTCAGATTACCTTTCTAAAATACATCCTAAACGGAATCTCTTTGTACTATAAACGCACATAATTATGATCTATGAAGAAATCCTAGTTACGGTGGTGCTGCTACTTCTTTGTCTGGCAAGTGCTGCTTGAAGATTACTCATATACCACTTGTGTAAACCAAGCGCAGTGGTGCATCCTACAATAAATGTTGCGCCCAATACGCTCGACAGACTTGGAATTTCATGGAAAAGTAAAATGCCAAACAAGAAGGCAAAAACGATATCGTTCATCCTCATCAAAGTTCCAGGTCCTGCTGGAGCCAACTGCAATCTAATAATACAATTGTGATGTAATGAGGACGACAGTGGCAGGCACACACCAAAACTGTACACAAAGTAATGTCTTACCCTTGATTAAGCAAACACTGTCCAAGGAAAGCAAAAATTCCAACCAACAGCAGCACCAGATAGTCATTCAATGTCTCTGGAATAACAAACGTTTGGAATCCCCAGATTCCAAGTGGGCTAAGGACAGTAGAAATCGCTCCAAAATATACAACATGAACCAGAAAGTGAGCTCCTTTTCCAACCTTGCGAACAGTGACATAAGCTATTGCAGACATCATTGCGCCAACAACAGCGCACATCACGGCAAATATCCTTTGGGACTCGGTGGGTTCCGATTCAGAGTACACACCAGCTTTGCCAAAAAGGAACTCTGGTCTAGAAACAAGAGCTACACCAACGAAACACAAGATTGCACAAATTCCTTCAAACAACGTGAACGGTTCCCCGAGAGCAATGGATGCGAGGATGGCTGTAAATATAGGACCAAGGAAAAAGACCACTGCAAAGAGAAGGGGGGTAAAAAAAAAAAAAAAAAAAAGTAGTCAATACCCTACCAAAAATCAAGCCATTACTCTACTCGCCTCATCAAAACTTACCAGTTGCATCTGCCAGCGGCAGAACTGTAAGAGTATAGAAAAATAGGGCCAGTCCTATAGACCCTGCTAAACCACGAAGGACTAACCAGCCTCGAACCTTTTTGTTTCCAACAGGATTGACTCGAAGGATCGCGCAGCCAATAAGTCCGAGCAAAAGCTGTACCAGAGACCTTGCAAAAACCATTTCGAAACTGGGAAACACAGTTCCTCCAAGCTTGACACATAGAGACATTACCGAAAATCCGAGTGCAGATAGTGTCATAAGCAAAAGTCCAATAATCTCCTTCTTCCGCCGGACATGATCACCTGACAGTGACAATGTCGATGCTCGTCTGCCGGAATTGGCTAATGTTCGGTTTGAACCACTAGTCGACTGAGATAGGAGCGGTGTAGACTCATTGACAATGGTCAAACTGGCCGGAATATCCTGTACATGTTCATCAGTTTCCGGCATTGTAGAGCAGGTGTTGTAACAATTATGAAACCGATTGAAGACTAGAATTTTCAATTCTCGGCAAAGACAGTCACTATTACCTTTACAATATTTGGCTGTTACCGAATTTTCGCAGACTTTTTCGGACTTGTCCATGGTTATACCCCATGGTTACTTTCGTTAGAATGGTAGCCATTATGTAGACATCAAGATCTGGATACCATCATAGTATCTGAATTTTTTACTACATATCCCTTTGGTTAAAGTTGACGTGTTCACATAGTCTTCATCAGTTCTATTCATCGCAACACTCCACCTTCACACTGCCATGTAAAAAATATTATACTTCAGAAACGCTCGTCAATCTTTCATTGTATTATTCTTTCAATTATCACCATAACCCTTTGCTATAAAGGTCCCAAAATATTAACAATAGTTTGCATAGTTGATCAATATGAGGTTAACTGCTGGTAGCCCATCATTTCAACATGGTAAAGCATCTCAATAACTAGTGACATAAATGTGTCCAAAATTAGCAATAATGGCGGTCGCTCATGAAATATTTAGCCAAGCATTCGCAAATAGACATGGACTATCGAACCCTTAGGATTGCAAAACGTTAGGCAGCTTTCACGATGATGCAGCATCAATATACGATAGATTTTACATCAAGGAAGTAACGGATGATGGTGAAAAATAGAGTTAAGTTACTCCATATCCCAAAAAGAATTAAATAAACGCTACCAAAATATTTCCGATATAACAGCGCTCTATTACGATGATAATCCGTACCCACACTCTCGTGATATTTACGTCTGACTGTTGGCAAAATATGAACTATACGCTTATAACCACCAATTCTGACAGTAGTACTAATAACGTCACGAATAGAATATAATAAATTAAACCTGTATGAAATTTACTAAATAATTTAAACAATAAGAAATCTTTGGTCCAAAAAGTGGTTAATGAGATGGAATGATGCCATTATATCCATGAGTAGCAAGCCTTGTATTCACAAAAAACAGTTGTTAAATATATGGTAATCTATCAAAACATTTTCTTTCTATATAACGAATAATTAGAGTGATGATCTAGGTCATTTCCAGACATTGCAGTTGAAAGTACATACCATATATGATAATTCTATAGTATTCATGGAACATCTATTAACAACCTGTTCACATTTCAACAAAATCCGAATTGGTCCAGTGGTTAGGATTCCTCGCTTTCACCGAGGCGGCCGGGGTTCGAT
Source organism: Umbelopsis sp. PMI_123 (assembly GCA_021235465.1). NCBI lineage: Eukaryota > Fungi > Mucoromycota > Umbelopsidomycetes > Umbelopsidales > Umbelopsidaceae > Umbelopsis > Umbelopsis sp. PMI_123. The sequence goes on along the minus strand of JAJSME010000015.1, from coordinate 437,848 downwards.
TCCCCGATTCGGAGGATTTTTTTGATTGGCTACTCGGTTTACTAAAGAGCCAATCATCTCTTTTGCTTCTCAATCTATCTTTTGCTCACCTCCTATCACTTTTTGCTTTTAACCTTGCTCATCCTCTCTACACAATCGATTGTAGGTTTGCTGCAAGGGAAAACATAAAGCTGTTTTGATCTTTTCCAAAGCTGTTCCTACGCCATCCCACCTGTTTGAAATTGGCAATCTATGCGTTCTGGAATCCCTTCTAGGTAATGGTATGTTACATTCTCATTCACTATATGGTCTATCGCCAATCGACTGTAGGATTTGGTGCAAGGGAAAATCAATAAAGCTCCCGTAATGCTTTCCAAAGCTGTTCCTACGCCATCCCACCTGTTTGAAATTGGCATACTGTGCATTCTTGATTTCCTTTTGGGCGGATAGTATGGTTACATTGTCGTTCTCTACGTAGACAGTCGATTGGTGTAAGAAGAAGCTAATAAAGTCTGGTGTGAGCTTCCAAATATGTGTAAAATCCGGTCCTTCTGTCTTGAATTTTTTGACCTTTTCAATCTTTACAGTCCCGCAATGAGTCGTAAAATCCTTGATGTGTCATTGAAGTGGTCGCGATCGTGTCAATCATTTCAAAAAAAAATCAATAAAAACATTCATGGAGATAGATATAATTCATCGTGCGTGAGGCATTATTTCAAAGCAATATAGTGTATCTTGTGATTTTGTGGAGGGGTGACCATACAGATCCTATTATAGACATTGCTAGTTGGTAGTCTACTTCTTGTTGGAATTTCAATAGACAATCTCGCTATGTTCTCTTTCTCTGAAACCTTTATTATCTAACCTAAAACCTGGTTTTCGAGCTTTCAACTTTCACAAACTCAATGGGAGCTCACCTTCAACATGATGTTTACTCCTCAATAATTAGGAAAGTAAAAGATCCAAACAAGGAAGTGTGGTGTTACATGGACAATTTTTATAGTGATACAAGCAAAAATCTCTAGAGCAATTTACCCCAAACAAAAAAATAATAATTATACCAATTATTGGAGTTCTGAGTGAAAGCTTCCATAATTTATTGCTATACTGCAGCGAGTAAAACACATATAACCCATCAGAACGATATACAGTAGTCTGTTATAATACTACAACTGTTCAAGAAAGCTTTTAACATACAACCAGTATTGAAAACATTAGTTGACGCCTATTGGAACTCGCATTTGTAGGACTGAGATGGCGTGAATATGTCCACGGAAAAATATAAAAAGGCACCTAATCACCTTTGCTGCTCTTTACTCAAGCTCAAGCTCAAGTTCAAGCTACACTTCTTAACAAAATGTCCTCATTAGCTGACTCACTAGCAAGTTACTTCTCAACGTTTTCAATTCCTAATCAAATGCTTACTCATGGTCTGGTCCTACTACAACGTGTTTTCGATATTACCTCAAGTACTTCTGATGTTCTACATCTTGTACCTGGAGGCATGTATCATACATTGACTCCACCGTACGGTTGTACCAACATGGTGCATTTCCTGGCCAAGAGAGGCGCTTTTGTAACAAGTCCGCAAGCGATGTCGATTGTTCTTTCAAATACACTTGTTTATGTTGGCCAAACGGAGGACTTTACTACTCGTGAGCAATCTAGAACAGGTTCTATGAGGGAATCGGTTACGAAGATCTGCATTGGACATGGGCTCACACACTATCAAATGGATGCTTTGGAAGTTGTCTCCATTGCATTCATTTTGTTAAAGTATGGCCGCCGATGTCAGAATATGTCCCCCTACCCTAGGAAATATACCCTAACATCCCTCCAGGCATGTCAGTATATGATAGCGTAGCTCAAGATTCACTAGTCAACAGGAATACGTACGGCTTGCTGCGTAGATTGATGATAGTGGGAAATGCTCCTCCACAAACACATTTTGATCGGGAAGGCTACCAAGAATTCTATTGACGGACACTAATCCTTTGCTGGACTGGAGCCAAGAATCTCAGCGTTCACGAAATATCAGAAGACTCATGGACATGTTGACATTGGACAACCCGGACTTTCTTCGCGAATTACCTCCATTTATTAATCACTATCCAGGTATGAATAGCGTGAAGATTGATGTGTTATGCTGTGCTCTCCGCTAATCTGTCGAATGAGTCCACTCATTAATCATTATCCAGATAAAGTTAGTGACAAGATTGATGTGTTATCTGTGGAGCTGTCAAACAAGGAGAAAATAAGAGCAGAAGATAACATCAGGTCAATGGCGAAGGCATTACAAAAAGATGTACTAATCTTTTACGGAACAAGACCATCGTTGCTCACTCCATCCACCATATGGCAAAGGTCAAACTATCTTACCAAGCTTTGTCGGCACATCGATATTTTCTGTGTGGAGGCAAACATATTCGTGATGCTTCTTTGGTGGCCGCACCACTCTGGAACAAGATACCACTCATCTTTTGTAAACGACTACTTTGAAGACGTAATGCGGTTGTTGAATTTGTTGGTAAGAGCCGTAACCTGGAAGATTGCCACAGAGTTTCCAGATACTTTTGGTTTCAACTATGACCAAGCAACTGCTATCAAGAGCTGGTTCGACAGTTTGCCCTTAATTGCTCAACTGGATACCCTCTTACCAAAATTGTCGCTAGGTTGGAATACACCTGATAAAATTACCCGTGGCCCACCCACGTTTGCCTTAGATATACAGTCTAGACCATCTATTCCTGAAGCTAGTACGGTATTTGACAATGATGACGGTGATGACGACGACGCAGATGTTGTAGACGAAACAGACTTGTCTACTACAACCATGGCCGATCTGGTGAAAGGTTGGTCCAAGAGTCAAGAAACCCGGCTTCTTCTTGCCACGAAAGAAAGGTATCCTTCGTTTGATATACTTGAAGAAAACGAACAAGTCAGGCAGTTTCAGGTTATACTCCAGCAATATATGCAAAGAAAGAAGCAAGAGTGGATCCAAAAAGTCATTCGAGAAGGAGGTTTCGCGGCCATTGACGGAGAAAGCACCGAAGGGCACCTGGATCCGCTTTTGGAGCCAGATCAACCGAGAAAGGATCGCAAGAAGTTTCCATACGGACAGTAGACGCCATACTTGTTGCTTTTGTGGCTTACTCGTTAACAAGACTCCTCAAGCTGACGGAATAATCAAGCTGGTGAACCATGGTAGGTCTTGCGTCAATGGAAGCACTCTGACGCCTGGCTGGTCTATGTTGGAAGGAAGCTGGGGAAACTACTTTCCTGGAGGAAATATTTTTTCTTCCTTCATTGCTTCCTTGCCACCGAACATGGCCATAACTACTTACCAACTCGCCGCCGCCTTTGTTCAGTACTTGAGAGAGAACGATAGCCACCCTCAAGCAAGAGTGCTTGTGCCCAAATTCCAAGACCTCTTTGAACCAATTGTCGCATTTGCAAAAGTGATAGGATCAGCGCAAGGCAGAAAGTAACCACGTTCAAGCAGGGTTTGCTTACAGCCATTTCCAAGTACAAGAATGCACATGATATACTCACTTTGGAACTAGTTCCCTTTTCTCACGAACTGCGACGATTTGGAACAAGAGCGAAAGGCACCGTGTTTGTGTTCTTTCCCTTGGAATGGCAAGCAAAAGTACAGGAAGATCTGTCCTTTATGGAATATCGCTATCGTCTTGGTATGCCTCGCACACTTGTGTCATTTGTAGATAAATAAAATAAACCTTTTTGTTACAGTAATTAAAACCATTTGGCAGTAGTCTTCTGTTCATTACCAATTTTTGCGAATCGTCTTACTTTCCAATAGACAGTTTTCTTTTGAGAACTTGTATTAACTAATATCTTTATTTTCATAAATGGGCCAGAATGTATGTTATATTGTAGTTGTACAAACCGACTTGCTACACGTATGCCGACATGGTCAGGACTAGACGATGGAGTGAGTGAAACGGGTCAGTTCCAGTTTTAGGATACAATCGATAGAAAGATGCCGGCCAAGTGTATTCGCCATGCAATGGAGGTGTCATGGATATATGGGAACATATATTAGCAGAGCTATTACATCACATAATACCCAAAAAAGAAAGCTGGAAGCATAGAGATTTTATAGTTTTTGTTTAAGCAAATGTTCACCAAATTGTGTGGTGAAGGTCACTTGAGCCAAGTAATTTCCACAATTTAGCCTGCTGCCGATACAACATTAAATCATGCCGTCGGAGTGCTCATGAAAGGAAACGAGCTAATGTAACAATAAACTGTTCCTGACATTGCCAACCAGGAAGTAGAGTACTTTCAGTTAGTCCAGCGCCTAGTGCGATACTGAGCAAAAATTCTGAAAACAATGTTTTTAAGCAGCTTTAACTAAGTGAAAATCCCTGACAAACCTGCTAAGTGAGAGACATGCTCATTAACTGTCTGAACTGAGATACAAGATTCAGGTCTTGAAGCACTCAGAAGCATGTTGTTTTTCATTCAATACCTCGACCTGCAATAAGTCAACATAAAGCATCATTGGCAGAGTTTCCGTGACCATATTTAGGTACGGGCCAACAGCTTGTCGCTTATGTCGGTCATTCAGCTGACTTGTGAACGTTGTAAATGCTAGATAATCCGAGTGGTTATCCATATGCAATAAGGTGATATCTTGAGAGACTAGATCTGGTCAGTCGATTGTGTGGAGACTTACATCGGTCTTGATTGATGTCAATTGAGAATACGCTTCATATAAATTGTACAGCCTAATGTAGCAAGAACGAGTGGTTGTGTGAAAATGGTCTCAGACAACAGTTAACGCCTACTGACCTTCAATAGAAGATACTGATTTCGTAGCGGAATAGCGTGATTGTACATGCCAGGAGACAAGGATTGTACTATATGTTGGAAGTGGAGAATAAAAAAGAAATGTGATGAAAATGAAGGCACGGGCATTTAGGGAAATCGCAATTGGACTTGTTCACTATCAAGGCTTGGATCACTAGGGTAAATCTATGAGTATGCGCCCTCTACTTGTTGAGTTGATTTTCCCTCTCCGCTATCCTCTATGAAGAATTCACTACTGAAAAGGTTCGAGATTGATATTCCTTTGCAGCAATCATAGTGTCAGTTGTTATACGGCCTGGTATTTTTTCGTATTTCCCTAACCATGATTGCTTTCCAAATAAATACAATAACCTGGCACAAGTTACTTGGACATTTACAACCATTTAATGACTATAGTCTATAGGCTGCAGGCGTCTTACAGCTAATTGTAAATGATTCAAGCTCTAGTTTATTAGTTTCCCGGATGTGATAGCTTTACGTCACTACCGGTATTGCGGATCACATACGCACAACAGCAAGTATGTATGTAGAATTTTTCATGTATGTATCTGAGTATTAAGCGACAGGCAAGCGGATATGGCAAATTGAGTGAACACGAGGCCAGGACAAACTAGAAGTGGTAAGTGAAAGCACTCATAGTAGCAGTCGTACGGAATCGCAACATTGGAAATCCAATCAACAATTCTCTCCGATTGGGAGGGTCGAGCGTAATCATCTCAAAATAACTATAACTTACAAAGTTTTTTATGAGAGGAGTGGCAGTACGTACAGCTAAGAAGAGAGGTGAGGATGTTGGCTGAGAGGATGAGCAAGGTTAAAAGCAAAAAATGATAGGAGGTGAGCAGAAGGTAGATTGAGAAGCAAAAGAGATGATTGGCTCTTTAGTAAAACGAATAGCCAATCAAAAAATCTCCGAATCGGGGAATCGAACCCCGGCCGCCTCGGTGAAAGCGAGGAATCCTAACCACTGGACCAATTCGGATTTTGTTGAAAGGAGACCACCTAATTAATAGTCATTTATAAAATATTATATATTACTCGATTGGTAAAAAGATATGATATTTGGCACGAGTATAAGATATAACTCATTATTTTCTGATTCATTAATGAATATGAATTTTTTTATTTTCACTTTTAATATGTTTTATTTAGCACTGCCACCTTTCAACGATCTCGTCATCCAACTCATTGCCAGACGACTATTTTTGGAACTAGATGGTTGAGAAATCTGAATAATAGATTTAACTATCATATAAGATGTCTACTTTGATGTAACCTTATAGGTTATAGTTAACCACTGCTTTGGCCGTACCAGGTGACATCACGGTTTTGTCATGGCTTAGTGTATATTGACTGCATCCCTTATTATGTATGGTTCATTATCAGGAATTAAAATAAGAATCTTTGCAACACCATTACGATTACTAAATCTAATCACTATTAACACAGGATAAGGTAAGCCAAATTAACGTGCCATTTGGCAAATTCCTCCCGAGATAGGCATCGATGTAGCCTAGTCGTAAAGATCTAAATGCGAAAATCGTGGAATTAGACCCAATCAGGTGAATTTAATTTCAAAGTTTTGGTCATTTCACTTGCTTCTCTAAGTAAATCTAAATTTCTTTTATCGATGAAGGAGTGTATACATATGACTGTAGATCGGATTCTTGGAACCCTCGTTGTTTTCCGTTATTGTGCTTTCTAAAATACTCCATGCTCTGTTACAGTGTGGTTGGTCTGTCACGCGCTATAATATCGACTCTTTCAGTTTTTTGGACTTTGGATACAGGAGAAGAAATTCAAGCTTTTACGAACTTTTTGGTTATATGGTGAAGGTAAATGGGATTGGATTGCAATGTACTGATGGAAAGAAAAGACTGAATATGATACCTGCAGCAAGAAGTAGTCTCCCGTTATGATTCTTCGTTGCGAATTGAATGGTGAGGAGTATGTAGTTCATATATACACATAGCCACTCGTCTTCCTATTGAATTCATGGTGGTGAGATGTACCTATTTGGTGAATCTTCTATATTATTGGGCAATAATCAGGTTAATGAAAGGCTTCGAGTTATCTCCTATTAACAATGCACTCCAAGTGGACAGTAGAGGGCTTCCGTATACTTGGATAGCCATACTACTTTCATATAGCTAATTTCGCTGATCGATTAGAATTAATTTTATTACCGTCAATAGTGGGCGTAAGAAGTACCACCTGTTCTTTCCTTTGTCAGGTACATCGGGTAAATAAGACTGCCACGACCTTTGACTTGACTTTTTTTTTTTTTGAATCCACTGACTTCCGTCTCTTGCTATTCCAAAGCAACATTTGGATAAGCACCAATATGATATCCATCTCTTCTCTTTGTTTTGGGAGGTTGGTGATTACTCAATTGTGTAAATGACAATGGCCGACTTATTGACATCACTCCTTACATATTGGTAGATGATTTAAATTTCTTAATAAAAAAGACTATCGAGCAACTAATGTTTTTTTTTTTTGGAGGGAGGTTCTTGGATAAGCTGATAGGATATCAGTGGTCAATGATAAGACTGTATGTTGTCGAAAATATGAATATGTACTACATATACACCTTCTCTATATCGGTATGGTCGACCGCATAACGAGGATTGATGCAATGAGCAATTTCATTCTTTAATTTTTTATATCATTTGCTATAATGCTGGAATTTCAGATCACATAGTGTCCTTTGGTCAGATTTATTACTCCAAATCTTTAAAGGGAAATAGAGAAACAGCAAAAAGTCTGAAGAGAAACTAGACCTAGAGTCTAGGCAAAGTGAGATATGGGAAGCAATTCAGAAATGTATAAAAAAAAAAAATTGTACCCCAAGATTGATCCCAGCCATAAGAAAATGTGATTGCTGTATATTTTTGTTTAGATGTTTCACATCAGTTTTAATGGATAATCAAGATGATACATGCGGCAAACAACTGTGTCTAATCTAAGAATTTCAAAATGGCACCAAGTTCAATTATCGGTCGTGGGCATTTATGTGCATATTCAGAAAGGAGTACCCATAAAATATAAATACACTTCCCACAATGGGTTCAAAAGCGAGTGATACAGAAATTGAAATCTATAAATGTAATATGTTTTAAAATTTTCATGATACAAAAAGATCTTAGGATATAGGTGACAAGCTAAAGGACTCTAGTGATTTATCTCATATTACTTTAATATAAATATACGTTTATATTCTTTGGAGGCACAGTGGTAAGGTAATGACCTCTTTCTTTATAGCGGACAATTCGTGATGTTGCGTAAAATTAAACCAAGACGAAGTAAAGCGTGAATAGGTTTAAAAGTAGGTATAGGGACTATTCTAGTAGATGTGTTTTGCAGCCAGGTTGTCATTGGTATATTTCGTTCAACTTCATTTTTGATAATGTCATACATGAAGAAATTGGTTTCAAGTGTGATACTGCTGAATGAGTTGATATACATTACTTTGCTGTCTATTCATAATTTAAAGGAAAAGAATATAAAGCTGTTGGCATTGCATGTTAAGAAATACAAATGAAAATCAATACTTCATGATGGAAAAAAAAAATTGTAAAACAAAACTAATAACTAACGTGAATAATAAAACGAAGGAAGGAGTTAGGTTTCGATTTTGTTATTTGCTCACTACACAGCTTAATATCTTACAGACTATAATCAAGAGCCTACTTCACGATACGTGCTGTAGGAAATCAGACCCAACAAAAAGGTCGTGTATTTAACTCCGAAAGAGAATTTTTATGGCACGCTTCTAGAAAGTCAAATAAGAAGAAATACTATATTAAAGAAGGATGGAAAGAAGTCCACATCATCCGAGCAATAAATATTTACCGATAGTATCAAATATCTCGTTGTAATGGTGGATGTTATCACGACTATGACACTCTTGAAAGTCACACTGATCCAGGAACGGTACAGTAAATGATCAGCACTGCTTGTAGTGGGTGGCATGTCGGTTCTCAAGTCCGCCTAGCATCTCATGACAAAATACTTTCCATTAACGTCTCTATCGTTGTTCGATCAAAAGTCTGCGAAAGATATTATATAGCACTTCCATTGACTCGAATAATTGTCAGTGGGCTCTTCCAGTGGCTATCTAGTTTATGTGGAGCGTAGTGGTCCGACTAACAGCACACTACATGTCCGACTATAAAGGATCCTAGTCTCATAGTGGAATCAGCACGATTTGTCGCAGTTTGTGTCCATTCTTTTCTCATGTTCCCCTCAAGCATCTTTATAAGTCCTAACACAACTTTTAGTTTTTACCCATATTTCTGCCACGTAGTCCTCCTTAAGTTTACCATAGTAAATTTCACGGTAGTAGTAGAATGTAAGTAGGATTGCAATCAACGCAGGCACCAAGGTATACAGCAGGGCAAACAGTATGTACCATTCTATGGTTTAATAGATACCCAAATATGTTGTAAAGCAAGAGAAGAAACTCTTCTTTTGGTAGTCAACTTGCTGGCAAATCTTTCCGCTGATTCTTCCGTTAGCATTAAAGTGTATACCTTTAACTCCACCAAACACACGACTCTACAAGTTAGATGGAGCATCTGTATAATGAAGAGTCATGACACTACCAAACTCTTAATTGACTTTGGGCATTTAAGCCGTTCATATACAACTGACTACCATCCGGTTATTCAAGACTATCCATTTTTGGTCTGTGACAGGTGACACCCATCATTCCTTTTACCAGACCCAACAATTTTGCTTCAGTCTTGTTGTATTTCATCAGTAGTTGATGTACCATTAAATTATTTGATTTTCATTTTGTTCAAACTAATTTTACGAGCGAGATCCATACATTGCATAGAATGTTTGCCCGGATAATACTTGGAATTAGAATGGCGCGCATACCTAGAGACATATGATACAACCCGTACCTTATGAACTTCTTCACTGAAGGAGAAAGAAAGAAAGAAAGAAAGAAAGAAAGAAAGAAAGAAAGAGAGAGAGAGAGAGAGAGAGAGAGAGAGAGAGAGAGTGAGAGTGAGAGATAAAATAAAAGAAATGTAAAAGTTTTTGAAATGTCCAAAATTTTGAAAGTAAATGCACTTGATTGAGTCTAATTCCGCGATTTTCACCTTTAGATCCTGCAATCTGCGTATAAGCTAATCCGACGGAAATGATTTGCTGGACATGTTGACATGGCTTACCTAAGCATGAATTAACTAGAGAAGTCTAAAGTAATGAAGTGATGTCTAGATTCTTGTTTTAGTTCCAGATAAAGAAGCATACAGAGTAACCGGTACAATCTATCATACCAAGCCACGAAATAACCGTGATGTCAGAGTTTACAACATACAGTGGTGCTTTGCTACAGCATAAGTTCAACAAATTTAATATCAAAATAGTTTGCTTATATAGTGGTAAATTTACTATTCAGATTTCTCATACATGTAGCGCAAATAAAATAGACGTTTGCCAATTACTTGGTGACAGGCCAGTTGAAATCATTGAAAATACCAGCACGATAGCCACAAATACAGAGAAGATGTTATGTAAAATATACAAAAGGACCAAATAAAAGTAGAAGCGAAACTTGATATTCATTAAAGAGTCCGAAAATCTATAAAGATATCTCATACTTGTACCAAATTCCATATCTTTTATCATTCAGAGGAGTAATGTATAATGTTTTATAAATGACTATTAGTTAGATAGTCTCCTTTCAACAAAATCCGAATTGGTCCAGTGGTTAGGATTCCTCGCTTTCACCGAGGCGGCCGGGGTTCGATTCCCCGATTCGGAGATTTTTTTGATTGGCTACTCGTTTTACTAAAGAGCCAATCATCTCTTTTGCTTCTCAATCTACCTTTTGCTCACCTCCTATCATTTTTTGCTTTTAACCTTGCTCATCCTCTCAGCCAACATCCTCACCTCTTTTCTCAGCTGTACATGCTGCCTCTCGTCTCATAATAAAAGTTATTAAAATCTATACTTGTGTTGTGATACAATGATCAACTATCTTCAAAAATTTATTGATTACTTGATAACTTCAAGAGCTGACTATCTCTTTGGCTATGAAATGTATCTTGTATCATTGGCATTGCTCTTGCAAGCAGTCCAGTTAGCGTGTTAGTGTTTTCGGACATAAGAAGCTAATATGGGTCCCTCCTTTAAAGCAACATTTTGTTCACTACCAAGACAATGTAAATTTTTTTTCCTGTTCTCCAGTATGATCTGACGCTATTTACTCATAGTCCATTAGCGAAACTGAGATTAACTTTATCAAGAATTGATTATACACTTAGATAACCCTGGTCAATATAAAATAATTAGACTTATTTCATAGTTGTTTACATGTTTTCCCTAGGAAATAAACGTGAGATACCACTGCAATGTTCAATTTGATCTGTATACCATTTTCACTGCTGAAATTTTGTCAAGTATCAAGTAGCGATGTGGGCTTGATCCCGATCCAGGCAACCACAACTGGTTTTATTATAATTGTGTGGTTGCTTTTTGAGAGGGAGTTTTTATACTACTTTATTCGATATTTCAGATTGCATATGTTGATTCTTACACGTATTTTTATGTGTGACTCCCACTTGCAAATGAAATAAGTGCTTGATCAATGGCTACGAAATCGATTTGAGACCTCTTCTACAGCTTGGGCAGTAGAAAGACGCGAAACGCTGGCAGCTTGGGAAACAGCCGCGCTCATTATGGTATTGTAAGTAAGCCAATAGTCGGGTTATAATCACTTGGCCTCATCGGTTGACTGCTTACAGGTCTTTTCATTCAGCTGTGTGTATTGATACACAGAAACGATGTAGTTTGGTGTGAACATTGACAAGATGGATCGCTTCTTCCTCCGCAGTCAAAAATGGCTAAATATTGGATTTACTTACATTATCGACCATTTAGAACAACTAACTGGTAAAAAAATTATGATAACAGCCGTTACACGGAAATAGCCAAAATCGATTCAACAAGGTTTAGGCACCGGAGTGCCTTTTCTGTCGGAAAGGCAAGCGATGTATTCAATTGAAAAAGGGTTCAATTGGCAAGGTACTTGCTCGTGTTTTTCGTGCATATAGCAGATTCGGCAGCAGAGATGTCATGGATAGGATTCATCCTGTAGGATATAGGGTTATTATCCTTTCTATCTTTCTTCTATTTATATTTTTTTATGAACCCCTCCCCAAAGGTGCTATATGCATCCTTGAAAGCTGCTCTCTTGAATATCATGGGTGAACAATTCATCGCCATGGACATATTCATGCAACATTATCACATCATCTGCGCGCACTCATGCAGCACGGGTAATCTTTATTTATGCAGCTGGCGATGACTAAGCTTCGCTATGAAATGGCCGAAGAAGATTTACAGGTAAACACTCTTTGGCAGTGAATTGTGAGTACTGCGCAGTTTGGAACGATTGGAGACGTAGTTTCTCCTTTATGCTCGGCAAAAAGGAATTCTAGCTTTTATGCCGAGAACAAACAATTTGTGGGATATGAAATAAGATCTACTTGTCGTCGTGTGGAGGAAGAAAGAATGGCGGATCCAACTATAGGCCATACAATGCATGACTTCCAACTGGTACAGCTTCCATTTCGTTGTCAAAAGTCTTGTATGAATGATTTAATCAAAGCTGATGATGAACATGGTGTTTGGTATATCATAATTCTCAACCCTTGGAGTTGCAAATGGATCTGAATGGATTATGTTCTTGTAGATAATGGTTACTAGCTTTGTAGCCATGTCAGAATATTTAGGTATGGTTCTTGCCAGGCTGATTTATCCAAATATGGTGTACGTGGAAGGCCCCAAAATACTATGGATCATCGGTCAGCAAGTGACAGTGGCGCAGCAGTAACTTGGCAGAAATGGATAACTTTACGTGAAATACGCCAAAAACTAATAAAAAAAGGGAACTCACTTGAACAATGCAGATTGACAGTAGCACTAACTACTGCTCCATGCTTTAATCATAGTCAAATAGACAAAGAGGTGGTTCGGCTTCCGGTAGGTTCAGCTTCTGGATGGAGACCACCATGTTGTCCGTTACACATTATGTATGCAAAGTAAAGCAAATTGGTGCATATGTCTATATATATTATTTCAACCGATTGGATGTTGACGAATTTTTGGAGAGAGCCACCTTTGTAGAGTATGACAAGCCTATGGATGGTTCTGCTCCGGCTCAGGAGTCGTATTTTCTGCCACATAAATCTACAATTAAAAGAATGACATCGTATGTAGGTCATTTCTATCAATTTCAGCAAGCGAATTACAGAATGACTAGTAGTGACATTGGTGCTGGATGGGATGATGATTGTCTTTAAGGTTATGGGCATTTTTACGAGCCCCTTTTGTGGATGCCATGGATTTACCGTTTATGGCTTCTCACCATCCGTGGCGTTGTACAAACTTTGAGTTCAACCGATCTAAACAAATAGAACGATGGTGTCCAGGCAGAGTACGGGAAAAGTGTGTGGATTCCAGTGGAGACATGAAAAAAGATAATCAGTAGGATAGGATATTGCATATTCCGACAAAAAGTATAAGCATTAATGTGGTAAAATGAAATGACATGGAATTGATTCCAAGTAGCTAGTGCGGCTCAGTGTGTCAACCAGGACATTGGAATGAGCCAATGTTATTTGGGAGCGAGCATGCGTGTATGAGTACTGCAAGGCGAGGGTGATGGTGGTATTTGGTGGTCCAGTGTTACCCAAACCCAGAGCAAAAATTGGAGCGAACACCAATAAAGGTTTCAGGTTTCTCAAATTTTTTTATCACTATTGTCAGTATGTATTTATCATATCGCGAAACGGTGCTACTTGTTGTACTATTTTTCATCACTCTGGTAACGGGTGAGGTGGAGACTCCATTGGTGAGCGCAGTCAGACGCATTAATGAACAGATGGGCGTTGATCAAGGCTACAACCTCAATTTGCGACACCCAGAGAAGTTTGGTAAATGCTACATAATATGCTCTCTCATGTTACAAGTAATAATCTAACGATCCAACATAACTTGCAAGGTTACATCCATAGCGCGTATACACCCTTTATACGATTGCCGGCTGACCAAGAAATCCGTCAAGGAGAAAGTTTTGGCTCTCGCCTTCCTTATGTGCCCAACTTTGCGCTCGCTGTATTGAGCGAGTTCAAATACAATGGACCGCAAGAACCCATTTTCCTTAGGGGAAGAGTATCACCTAAAACTGTTCAATGTTATCCTAAGCTCAAACCTGAGTATCCAATTACCCTCAAGTTTTCTACATTTGACTATGACCACGCTGCGTCTCAGTGGTTTCAGCATACTCTATCCGGTCCCGCCTATCCAAACGTGAAGGAAATCACTGGAACAATTCGTTCGGTACGAATGATTGGCCGAGATCTTCAACTCCTTATTGATCCGTTGCAAGAGCTAGTCCAGTACATCAGCGTTGCAGACACTGTAAAGTTTGGAAGTGTCGAGTACGGATGGGGTCCGGCCCCCCTTTTTGCTTGTGCCGAGTGTGCCAATGGTACGGTAGGATGCGCTTGCCAGAGCCATGAAAGAGCCGCCATTGTCCTACAAGAGCAGCGTGTTGGTTGATAGCATGACCTCCTCGAAAGAGATTTGTGGTATTGTATGTAGCAATTTTAGTGTAGCTATTATTCCTCTTCCATACCATAACATGGGCAAGACAAACATGCCAAGAGTTTTCCATATATTAAACATTTGACATAGCAATGTATGTATTGGCTTTGGTTTGTAATAAGGAAAAACATTGGTTGTTTGCGACAAGTCTGTTTTATCTCAGAGCCGTCGGTGCTTGCTCTGGTAAAGCGATTTTTTTCCGTTCCGCAGATGACCAAAGGTTCACGTTGATTAGATTGTTATCATCGTGCAGCTGCATATAAAAGCTCGTACCTGGGAGTTAAAGAGATATTACGTTTTGAGTGTGGCAAAATTTTACTAGGCACTCGGTCAATTGTAGCATTTGGGCAATTTTAAGCGAGACCCACAACCTGGGACAAAAGCTGTGGTTTGAAGACCATCGCCCTTTGAATTGCACTTGGTTTAATCTCAGAAAGAGAACACTAAGCATATGTCTGCGGTAGCATTGATTTTCTTCCATGGATGACTACTGCCTGAAGAATAGTGAAGAAGGACGCCTAGGTTAAAAGACTGGAGTTTGATTTTCCTGAGAACTTTAGTCCGTGCCTACGCAACATTCTATTTATTTTTAACGTGGAAAATAGAAGGATTTGAAAGCCCTGCAATTCAAAGGTCAAAGCATTTACAAATCTTGTTAAAAGGGTGAACGGTGTTTAGTGACGCTCTTTGACAACATTTTATATATACAATTTCGATCGTACAACAGATGGCTGCATGACAAAATAAAGATGTTGACCCATTTCATCTCTGCAGGCTTTCATTACCAATGGTATACAACGTTTTAACTTTAACTTCTTAAAACTCGACATTATCCTCGTTATCGACCACTGTAACAAATTGATTCAATTCGTCCAACTGATCTCTTTCCATTTCTTGTCTGTAGCTATCGGTTACCACTTCCTCATCCACTTGCAGCGTTTGCTCACCAAGTTGTCGTTGATAAAACTTGAACATGTCATCGAGTGATGTTGGGAGCGTAAAATCAGCAATTTCAACACCTACATATGAGTAGTAATAAGAATGGTCAGTCTGAAGTGCATTCAATTAATGGACAAATGTGCAAAACAGGTTATGTACCAGCTGAAATACATGTACAGCCAAAGCGAGGATCACGAATGACGGCGTCCTTCTTTTCCTCGACCGATGCCATCCAATTCATGACCTTTTCAAACAAAAACACACGCTTGTCGTCGCCTTCAATCAGATCCCTAGAGTGTACCGAGTCAGCTAGTGCAATTGCTTTGATCCTATCCTTGAACAGATCAAAATTGGTGTTGAGCTGTTCTTCCATTATGTGGCCGGCCCAACCCTGGCCCATGATGACAATTTGGGAAGCGGCTGCAGGTTTGACATAGTGTTCAAAGACGTGACTGATGTGACTCTCTGGAGTATCACTTTCTGGTATAAGCACACATTTTGATCCAGTTCTTTTGATCTGGGAAAAGGATCATGAGACAGTGACGAAGAAAAGCGCGCAGCAGGGGAAGCAAGTAATTTTACCAAGCTCTGACCATCGGACCAGTAGTTGGCATTCGGGTTTGTGATGATGATCTGGTATCCTTGTTCCAGTGCCTTTAAACTTGTTGCTACCATGGATCCCTCATTGACATTATTATCGCACATTACACGCCTTGACCATTGACCTAAAGTAGTTTGACTGCCCGGAATGAGGATCAGAAGCTTGTCCGGGGTGGTCAACGCATCCGGAGTCATTAAAATATTGCAATGTGGTTCAAGAGAACCGGAAGTTATGCTGAATGGGACGGGAGCCTTGACCATGCTGAGTGGTGGCTGCTGCAGCTTCTGCGTGACCATATCGCCAATCAATTCTGACAAGGAAAATGTGAGAAAAGCCATCGATGCTCAGAGGGGGGAAAAAAAAAGTTGAAACATACCAATAAAAGATTCGTATCTGTCTTCATTATAAGGCCTGTCCTTGAGCTTGTACTCGAAATCATAAGGCGTGTCTGGTGGTGTATAAGTATTGTACCTATTTCTTTCATGACGTGCTATGACTGTACAGAGTTCAGGGAGTACCTGATTGTATACTACGTATGGATCCGTCGGGTTTGATGTAGTAACCAAAACCTGCAATTGTATTTGGGAATGTTACGGGCTGCTTGCTCTTTGGTTTTTTGCGAAGCATTTCACAAGGAGAAGAGGGAAGAAGGAAGCTTTTTTTTGTCTTCTTCCATTTGGGCGGCGGGGAGATTTCCTGAAACAAGTGCAGATTTAAAACTTGAGATGACATCAGCATGGATTTCAATTTCAGGTTCATAGTTTCGCGACCAGCATTTTGACTCGAAAACGTTTGTGGAAAGGCGGCCGATATTGGCTTCCAAATGCTTAGCGCTTCATCATCAAAAATGGCACCAACGCTTGCCAGAGAATCCGAACTTGCAAGTGTTACCAATGGAGGACAGCAAGCTGTAAATGGCAATGAGCAAATAAAAGAAGAAACGTGGTCGACTATTCTGCAAGGAGTAGCGTCCACAAAGATTGTTCCAACCAAGAATGTTCTCATCCTAGGTACGCAGCGTTTTGATGCAAACATGTTGCCGAGAGAAAAAGGTACTAAGTATCAGTATTATTTAAAAAATTTAGGCGATCCACACTCGGGCAAATCGACTTTGATACATTATATCAAACACGACCCTGGACCGAAACCTGTTTCTGCCGACTCGGAACAAGACGAACAACAGCCAACACCGTTATTGAATGTTGCCACCAGTCAGGTCACGCCAATGTCTGTAGACAATCTGGATGAAGACACCAAGAATGAGCTCGCTCTTGGATTTACCTATGTTGAAGTTGCAGATGACGAGAATGAAGGTAAGGATCAATGCGACATGTTGAAATATTACATGTTGAAAGGCTCGTCGATTGTAGCTCGGGTGTTGATAATGAAAATCTCATTTTCTGGTGTTCTCTTTAGATACCATTGCGCGCTTGGCGCTATACCAACTTGGCCTATCCGCCCCTGAATATTTACCTCTACTCAACTTTGCTATCAATACAAATACGATTGCTGATTCAATGATAGTGCTAGTGCTTGATTGGTCCAAACCCTGGGGCTTTATTGAAGCTTTACAGCGATGGATCAAGGTGCTGGACGGATTAATAGACAATGTATGCAAGGAAGGCAAAGCGCAGTCTGAGCATGACTGGAGCCGAGGACAAGCACTTGTGGACGAATTGAAAGAAAAGAGTAAGCGTAAAAAGGATTGAATAGAATTTGTCTGTAGGAGATGAAATTCTTATATATATAATGTAGTCGAGCAATATCTGCAAACATATGTCGAGCCGTTCAATATTAATGCAAATGGCGCGTCAAGTTCAACTTCCTCAAGCTCCGTCCCAACAGCCTCTGCTCCGCTAGTAACCACCACTACGACGGCTGATCAAGTCACTCTGCCACTTACGCAAGGTTCTCTTACTACCAACCTTGGAATACCTATAGCTGTGGTGTGCTGCAAGGTGAGTTATAGGCATGTGTAAAAAAAAGTTTGTCGTCGTCGCTAGTAACCGTGCATCCTGTACCATTTTGATTTGATAGAGCGATCTCATCAGTCAACATGAACATACTCAAGATTATAAAGAAGAGCAATTTGACTTTATACAGCAGACTTTGCGAACAATTTGTATGAAATGTGAGTTGTAAGCTGCTGGCCAGGACATAAGCGTTGAATATATACTGATCCCCCATGCTCGAAATTCGTCTTAGATGGAGCGGCGCTATTTTATACCTCTACTCTTCATCCTCATACATTCCACAATTTGCGGCAATATATACTGCATCGACTACTGACAGTACCAACTAAACCATACCCGTTCTCAACACGAGCCATGGTAGTAGAGCGAGACACTGTTCTGGTACCTGCAGGATGGGATTCTTGGGGCAAGATACGAGTGCTACGCGAAGGATTTGATTGTGAAGGCGCCAGCAGCGAATGGGATGATGACATTGCCGAAGATGGCGAAAGTGAAGGCGGTGGCACCAGAAAAGTTTATGAGGAGGTGATACCTGATCCCGAGGCGGATGAGCAGGTAAGATCAAGAGCCGAGGCATTGGACTAAAGTTTTTAGCCACCATTTGCACCTCACTAGTAAGGTCTCACTAATCACTGATCACTAATCACCTTTCCACTATCAGCCCCTCAATCATCAACCAGCAGTTACAGCAGAAGATGAACAGGTGTTCCTTGAGCGACATTTCGAAACGCTGCAAAGAACGTCAGAGAGTC
The DNA here is from genome assembly GCA_021235465.1 of Umbelopsis sp. PMI_123. NCBI lineage: Eukaryota > Fungi > Mucoromycota > Umbelopsidomycetes > Umbelopsidales > Umbelopsidaceae > Umbelopsis > Umbelopsis sp. PMI_123. Next base: position 419,141 of record JAJSME010000015.1, on the reverse strand, counting down.
CTAGTAGACCAGGTACTGGAGCACTTGCATCGTCGACCATGCCTAGCGTTATGGGACCTTTGGGAGTTTCGACCACCGCCATCAACCTTACCAATATGGGAGCAGAGCGAGATTTGGACAATGATGATATCGCTGGCCGTCTTGCCAAACTCGGCCGAGTCAAGGTGAGTGTGAGCGCCAATTTTTAGCCTACTCGATTGCTGTGCTCCGTGAAACTTAAATTTTTGTCCCCAGGAGTCATCGTTGGGAAAAGGCAGCAGTGCAAAGTCCAACTACTCTTCCTCCACATTGGGTGATAGAGCAACTAGTCCTACTAGTCCAGGTGGGCCTGGTTCTCCAAATGGTTCAGGCGGACCATCTCAGAATGAAGTTCTCGCCAACTTTTTTCAATCTCTCTTGTCCAAAAAGGCATCATCAGGAGGAGCAGCATCTCCCACTCCATCTTCGACATCGCCAACAGCCAGTGGACGAACTAGTAGCGACGATACGAGGAGGACACCAATGAGTCGAAAGGATGTTCAAAAGGAGTTGGATCGAATGCGAGGGCTTGCCGGCAAGTAGAAAAAAGTAGTAGATGAAGTAGAAACACCCGCACTCTTCTTTACCGCCTGTTTTGGTTATTATATCTCTCTTATTTTTTCTTTCCTTATAAACAACATACAGCATCATTATATAATTCTATCTATTTTATCTGTCCACAAATCTTGCTTTAAAGGTTTGTCCTGGGTTTTGTCTAGAGTCGACAATACACGTTGTCGAATGTCTATTTCAATTTCTTGCATAGTTCTGTTTGCGTCAATGATCTGGCACGTATTGCGGGACTGGAATGAGCGGGACCGTTCGAGATACACTTTTGCACATGTTTGAGTACTTACCTGCCACAAAGGGTCCTGGAGTTTCAGGAACAATTCCCGAACTTTGATTTGCATGTCGCGTTTCTCATATCGTTCATCTCCGAATCCTCCACGCTGCTCAGCAGCTTCAATGGGCAAGTCCAGGAACAGTACCAGATCAGGTGTGAGCATACCAACATCTGGCTGTTTACACCAATTGATATCCAAACCCTGACGCGTAGCGTGATCAGCAAATACCGTTGGTAAAACGATCAATATGCCTTTGATTGTCTTGGCTTACCTTGGCAGCTGTAAATGCAACTCCTGAATAGACATATCGATCCACAACCAGCGTAGTGCCAGAGAGAAGCATCGAGCGCATATGATCCCTGTACACAAGAGTTGGTAAAAAACAACGTGGCACTGTTGACGGCCATCTCGACTTTATGAGTAACTTACATGGCTTCCCATCGATTTGCAGAGAACAACAAATGTACGGCTTGGTCATTTAGTTCAGTTGCATTTGTCAAATAAGAATTGATCATTTGTCCTGTTCTTGTTGTTCTGTCTGAAATGGCCATGAACAAGGTTATGGATTCAGCAGATGCGACCTTGTAAACTGGTCAATTTTACCTGGAAACTTTTGCAGCTTTGAGTCAATGTTGTGAGTGGTCAGGTAGTTGACAAGGTTAGAGCTCTGAGTGGATTTCCCGGATCGGTCACATCCTTCGAGTACAATGAGTGCACCACGTTTGACCATATTGCTGAATATTGGATACGAAAGGCGCGGCATGTATGGCGAGTCGTCCTTTTAATGGGAAAAATTTCAGAAAGTAGTGAAGTCCCAAAATTTTATTTTCTACGATACTGAATTTTTGATTTTTATTTTTTGTTTATCACTCTATAACACGAATGCATTAATCCTTCTTTTTGCTGGGCTTTTCGTCTTGGTCTTCATCTGATGACAGCTTGTCCTTGAATTTGCCAAAGGCATTTTTAAAGAATCCATCCTTGCCTCCTGAGCTCTTTGATTCTTCATCCTTAGCGCTACTGCTGTGATCATCCGTTGAGGCACTGGGTTTCGCATAATGCGAATCTACCATGGCTGCATATCGTCCAATAATTTCTTTTTGCTTTTCGGGCAAGGATCTAAAAGATGTTCAAATGGGATCAATCGGCCGCTGGACTACCGGTAACAATAAGTCTGCAAACGTGACTCACCTTGGTAATTCTATTTTCAAGGTAACAATCTGATCGCCTCGTGTGGTACTACGCAAACGACGTATACCTCTGTTTCGTAACGAAATGTTGTCATCAGGCTGTGATCCGGCAGGGACTTTGAGTTCAACATCTCCATCAATGGTTGGTACTCGCACAGTACCACCAAGAATGGCTTTATAGAATGGTATCTTTGCGTTTACAAATACATCAGCGTCCTGACGTCTAAAAATCTTGGATGGTAATATCTAAAGAAAAAGAAAGACATGTTAGCAATAAAGACATTTGAGCACTGGATTTGTTACTCGCCCCTGCAGAGTACTTACATTCAATGAAACAAACAGATCTCCACGAGGGCCATTGCCCTTCATGGGAGCGTCACCTTCACCAGCTACTCGAATTCTGGAATTATTATCTACACCTGGCGGAATATTGACTTGAATTGTTTTTTGTTCTCGAACTCTTCCAATGCCGTTACAAGACGTGCATCCAGCTCCAGGCGGTATCGAGCTTCCTGAGCCCCCGCAAGTGCTGCAGGTGGTTTGCATATGGAATCCACCCACCAAGATGGTCTGGACACCTGAACCACCACAAGTTTTGCAAGTTTCTTTTGAACTTCCAGCCTTAACACCTGAGCCTTTACAAGGAGGGCAGTCAACAATCTTGTCTACCGTAACATATTTGGTAGCACCTTTGGCAGCATCCATAAAGGAAATAGTCAAAGGAGTTTGAATGTCTTCGCCTGCCACGTTACGGAATGGGTCGCCACCCACGCCACTGGGGCCAGCCGACGCACGTCCACCAAAACCACCACCAAAGAATTGACTGAAAATGTCATTTGGATCGAAGCCACCAGGGAAACCGCCTGGTCCACCTGCACCTCCTCCAAATCCTCCTGGTCCTGGACCTATTTGTAAAAAGAATATTTAATTTGCATGTTGAACGTTTTCTGAATTACCGTCATAATACATACCATCGGCAAAGGAATGTCCATATTGATCATACTGGGCTTTCTTTTGTTCGTCCGACAAAATTTCGTATGCACCTTGAATTTCCACAAACTTTTCTCGTGCATCTTTGTCCTTGTTTGTATCTGGGTGATATTTCTTGGCCAGTTGATAATACGCCTTTTTGATGTCACCTTGTGAAGCGGATTTACTAATGCCCAAAACTTCATATGGGTCCTTTTTCGTTGCATTGGATGGTGCTAGAATAGGAGCAAGTGGTTAATGCAAGTCATCAGATGGGGGCGAGCCACAGCCGATGAAATTGACGTGATTGCCATGTTCATCACCGTATTATTGAATTTTACCTGTAGCATGAAACAACCTCTGCAATAAAATGGCTAGTTTAGCGTCGATTTTTTTCCTATTTTTTTTGTTAGTATACAATTGGCTTACCTGTTGTTGGAAAACGGATGATGCAGCAGCCAAAGAGGGGAAAAAATCTATAAAAAAGATTTAGTGCAAGGTTGCGATAATAATGTATCGTTTTAGACTGAAATACGGTATGAGGAAGAATAACTAGGGTTGGTACATTACCTCTGCCTAGGCGAGTGGTTGTTGACGAGTTAAGCAAGGTAGGCCAGGGTACAAACTGACTGTGGTGTGAGGAAAAGTGTCTAGAGCATATTCTAGACGTGTTCTTGGCCCACTTTAGCGTTGCTGGACCAACAATGCGCGACATTGCTTGGTATCGTGGTGTTCAAAATTAATTAGTACGGATTGGGTTTGCCACTCGACATTTTGGGCCTGCTCGGAAATTGAACGACTCGAAAAGTGGAAGAATTCACGTGATACCTGTGACTGCTGTGGCTTGGTCTGAGCCTTAAGGGCGGAGTAACACTGGAGGAAAGCTGCTTTCTTTGGTTCCTTTTCCCTTTACTTTTCGTTGAATTCGTAGTCGTCAGCATGAGTGTTTCCATTGCCGATCTGTTTGAAGATTACCTTGAGAGTAAGTATTCCTTGCTTCATCCCAGTCATCTAGAGTTCCAGCAGTTGAATACTTACATTGGAACGCACTACTCCGACCTCAGCGCTGCACAATCTTCCGTCAGAGATGGATCAAAACATGCACGAGTTACGAACCATGGACGAGGAATTTCAAAGTAAGTGGATGTCCTGTAATTTTCTGACTGTTTTCCAGAATTGAAGCTATATTGACTCTCTCCTTTCCCATCTATCCTTAGAACTCAGAGAAACTTATACCAAACACCGGCGGTCATATACCAAACAAACGCGACCTTCTGCAACCTCGCCCGCGTCTACGCCTGTATCTCCATCACCACCCCAAATCAATCTTGTAGCATCAAGATTACAAATTGAAAAGGAATACAAAGTAGCTATGCAAAAGCAGGATAACAAGATTGACCTGGCCATGCGAATGTATGACTTGATATCACGGCATATTGAGAGGTTGGATTCTCAGATTACAAAGAGTGGTGTATCAGGCGTTGACTGGATAGGAACAAAGAAGGAAGCACTGTCGAATGACAAGCTGTTTATGGATCAGGGTAAGTGCGAAATTAAGAAAAGGAATGGAAGCATGTGTAAATTTCTTATCAGGACGCCTTGCAGTGAACGAAATGAACGCAGGCTTGACTCACAAGAGACCACATGGACTAGTTCCTAGCTCATCTCGTAAAAGGTAAAACAAAAGAATGGATGCTGTATGCGTAAAAGTATTGGAGAAATTGACGATTTCTTTCAGTAACAGGACTGCGCACTCTTCTCGACCCAACCCTAACCAAGCTGGGTCGGATGGTGTACCAGACTTGGACATCGACCCTAATGAACCAACTTACTGCTACTGTAATCAAGTTTCGTTCGGAGACATGGTGGCATGCGATAGTGAGAGTGTAAGTATTTTTGGGTTGCTGTATCAAGTGGTATCTTGGTGCTGCTCTATCCTTGGTAACGTATGATGGCCAAATGCTAATCGAGTGTTTCTTCCTTGATTGGTGATTATCCAGTGTGAGCGAGAATGGTTTCATTACCAGTGTGTCGGTTTGGTGGAACCACCAGCTGGAAAATGGTATTGCGATGATTGTTTGGAAGATATGAATATACGAAAGCGAATGAGAAGATCTCCGAGCTCTGTCAGCTTCAACTAGACGAACAAGTTTGTTCTGTATTACCCCCCTCACCTTTCGCATACACACACCCGCTAATTAAATTGACATTTGGTTTATTCAGAATCCATGTTGGATTTTCTTTTTCTTGCATCTATTGGACATCAGTACCATTCAATTCATTTTCTTTGCTTCAAAGCATCCTGTATAATTTGTTTTTAGCATCCAACCCCATATTCTTTCAATGTACACATGATGAACCAAATTAAGTGTTTTACTTCAATACATAATGTCAGAAAGTGATACCAGCAAGTAATGCGTTTCCATTGCAATTACAAATAATCAAAACCGTTTTGATAAAACCGCAGCGTTTATTTTTTATCTTGCTTTGTTTGCTTGGCTTAAAGATATCCACGCATACGAAATGGCTAGTATTATGTATAAGGTGTGTGCACGGAGCAAGACATCGATGGTGTCTCTCGGTTACTGTTTCACCCTGCATCGGAAGCAAACAGGGCAGTCAAAGTCAAGAAGCGTACAACGCAAAACACGGAGATCGTACCAAGATAAAGTCAGAAAAGAATAGGCGACAGACTGGACTGGAGGATATTCAACACAACTTATGATGTGATCTTACCATTGATGATTACTCCTCAGCATCTATGCATATGACGATACAAAAAATTGCAATATTACGATAATAGTCCATGAACGGATTTGAAATGTTTCATTGACTATAGCTCACAAGTTGTAACAGTCAAGGAAACTGTCTGGTTGGCTCGGCAATAGGTTCGGTTCACATTTACAATGAAAGCAACTTATGCATCATGATGCATAATAGCCTCAGCTACTTTTTTTGAATCCTTATGACAGATGTTGACAAAATCCAAGAAAATGGCGTATTCCTCGGATAGAACAACAAGGATCTACGGGAGGTGAAGGAGTGGAACAAATTGAGAGTGGGGGGAGTATCAAGTTGTATATTACATGGCTTGAATGCTGCCCTTGAGGTGGATAGTACTGGCCTTGGAGACTGACTTTCAAACACATTAGCATCCCCCAGATCAGCTGGAAAGCATTGAAAGGACAAAAAAAATATTATCTGACGCTCTCCCCCCCTCCTTCCAACAGACTCTTCGTTTTGGAAATACGTGATTTTAATGGAGTGAGGGTGAGCTGGTGACAATGACTGTATATGGGGATTCCTATGGTGAAATGAACTTTCCCTATGTTTCCTTTTGACTCACATCTTGGGTTGTAACTCCCCCAGAAGGAAGCTGTTTGCACAATATAAATTATTTCAGCCCTCTCCTCGCGGGAAGGAGAGGGGCTGGCGTCCAGAAAATAGACAGATCTTCCCTCTGAGCTATTTTAAAGCAAGGGGAACTATTGGTAAGGGACAGAAGCGCCTCACTTGGTTGTCATGTCATCCAATGGATTCCGTTGTGGGTAGATTACTAAGTGGGTAACAGCTAGATAGAGATGAATAGGGTTTTTAGACCGGATGAGATGGTGATGACTTCGGTATTTCCTTTTTATTTTTCTTCCTCATAATGTGAACAATCACCGACATCAGTTCAATTTAAAATAACATAATGTGAAGCGGTACCAATCATGGCAAATTTTATCAACTGTAAAAGTATCCCGACGACGGTGCAAGATTACATAGCCATTGCCCCCAAAGGTACCGTGCTACTCAACCATCATACCCCATTTTACAAGCTTGGATCGTTTCCCTTTCCATAAAGTGCAATCTTGAGATCTTCTTAGCTTCCCCCCTCTAGGGTCTTTCTTTTCCTCTCTTTCTTTCCCATCATACGAGTTCCTATTGGGATCCTTTTCTTGTTTCTAGGTACCTTTTTATTTTTATTTATTGCAAACCAGAGAGGAACCTGGCTCCTTGGAAGCTTGTCTCTCCATCTTTATTTCTGTTGTTGGCTCGGTGGACAGCCTTGTAACCTGTTTTCCAACAAAGTCGTTTCGTCTCTACTCGCAACGTCTCGCTCTTTTTTTATTGTCGTTTGAACCTTTGTTTCGAACTTGATCACTAGAATCTGCGACTTCACCATCTCTAATATTTTCTGGTTTCAATCACCGAGTTCTGAACGCCCTGCCAACCAACAAAAATTTGTGTGATCGGCCAAAAAAAAATTTCCAGCCTATTAACTTTCTTTTGTCGTTCCGGTAAAAACCAGGTGCTTTCATTCTTCTCGTTCAACAAGCTTCTTGACGCCATATTGATTACATCAGAGACTACACCAAATGATGATGGACAATCCATATAGAACCAATCACTCAAATGATCAATACTCGTACCACGGCAACTCTTATTATAACAATCAATCACCTACTGCCAATAGCACCCCGCCACTAAACCAAGATATGTACTCACATTATCGTTCCAACGTGATCGAAAGTGGTCCTTCTTCACCTTGGGGCCAACAAAGCGATACAATGTCGTGGCAATCCCCGCAGTCCCCGATTGATTCTCAGCAAAGTCAAAGAGGACGATCAATGATCTCACCGCGACCAAAGTTAAGTACTCATTTATGGGAAGACGAAGGAACGATCTGCTACCAGGTTGATGCTAGGAGTATCTGTGTTGCAAGAAGACAAGGCAAGTATATTATTTGATGGGATGGCAACATGAAGGGCTATAGCAGAAAAGAGCAACAAAACGGTTTGCCGAAACCTGATTGGTCTATGCCATTAACCCAGCCCCCCTTGGCTTCCTTAGATAATGATATGATCAATGGCACCAAACTTCTCAATGTGGTTGGAATGTCCCGAGGAAAACGTGATGGAATACTAAAGAATGAAAAAGGCCGCGTTGTAGTCAAGGTCGGCTCGATGCATCTGAAAGGCGTCTGGTAAGCAAAAAATGCGCAAAATAGAATGTGTTCCAAAAATACATGTCCCTTTTGGTTTATTTTTTTTATCCCATGAATACTGAACCTCCCACACTATTAGGATCACCTTTGCCCGCGCCAAAGCATTAGCTGCTCAGTACAAAATTATCGATATGCTATACCCATTGTTTGTGGATGATCCTAGCGTGTTTCTGTATATGTCACCACCATCTGCGGGTACATCGGCGTCACAGTTCCCGAATTTCAGTGGACACTACCGAAATCATCCATGCCTCAATACCTTTAATAATTCATCGTGGGAGCGACAGCAATATGAAACATCAAGACAAGGTATGAATAGATGATATAGTTTTAGTTTTTAAAAATGGTCATTTTGACTTGAACTCGCAATCATTTCTAGACAATCGTTCTCAGGTGTCACCAACTTCAATGTCGGCAAAGTTGGCAAAACTAGGAACACCGGAACAGTCTTCGAGAATGCCATTAGGATCACAGGAAGACATCGGATTGATGACAGGAATGGAATATCGTAACCAGCAGGCACCAAATGAGCACCCTTATCGAAACGACCCATCATCACCCTCTCCTGGGATGACAGTTGGTGGTCTAGTCCGTCCTAGCAATGGGCAATATCAGTATTCTCAAATGCCGAGTAGTGCACCTCCAGATCAAGGCTATAATCATACATCGTATAGTCAGCAAAGCTCTTATTCCATCGGACTTCCTCCACTAGTTGACAAATCCAGATCAAAGTCGGAAGAGTACTGTCAAGAGAATATAGATAATGGGCTGGAAAACGGGGAATCGTCGGGATCTCTCTATGTCACAAAGAACTCTAACCTTAGAAACAGTGGAGCATATATTCCATCCATGACAGCGTCATCCACACCAAATAATGTAGGATCAAAAAATGATCAACAGTCTGCAGGCTCTACCGCTTATAACCAACATCTTCCTCCCATGGGGTCGCAACAGTCCGCCTTCTACCTGTTTTCAGCAGGGGGGAATACAAATATGCCCAGCAAAGAGATGCAAGGATATGAAAATGGAGATATGAACACCACTAGTAGAAGCTCAGGTGTGTAGGTATTTCGAAGCAATGCAATATTCGATGATGTCTGTTGACTAAACATCGCGGTAGGGTTTGTAGATGTCCGACGTCAAGATGTGTTGTAAACACATGAATATCTTGAAAACAATTTTACAAGTCACCTTTATGATGAAAATGACAATTATATGAAAGGAAGCTGGCGGTTTAAAGGACGCAAGTGTGGCCGGACCATGACTGTCAATTAGCTTTTCGTTTTTTTGCTCTATCTTCCCTCTTCCTTTTTTTTTTTCTTTCTCAATCTGATCATTTAATCCAAACTAGAGCCTTATTTTTTTTCTTTCTTCTCTCTGTATGATTCATTTTCTTCTTTCTTTACGCCCCTCTTGTGGTTTAAGCACATGAGCCCATGATCATTCTATTGCACTGCCCTTCTGTACAAATCAGTTGAACCAAGTAAATCATGAACATGAAACTATATCGTTGTAAATTGCTGTGGTGCGCCACATTTTTTTTTTATTTCTCTTGCAATCATGGGCTACTTGAATAGGTAGCAACCAAATATTTCCTGATTCGTGCTGTTCGTTCCAGGCAACTAGGGGTAAACGTTAAATATTCAGGAGATAGCCGCTGATGAAAGGGTACACGATGCGTTCAAGTGTTGACAAAAACAGGGACATCTAGACATTGGGGTCCCTGCGGGGTTACGACGTGATCCGCCATTGACTGGCATACAGAAATAATCATTTACGTGCATTTCAGCATGGCGAGGGGGACAAATATTAGTATACTCACTTTAGTCCGTGTTGAAGTCATTTAATGAAGGCGCGCATAAATTCGGTAATGAATGTAATTAAAAGAAAGAGTAACATGGTATATTACCACCAGTATGGTACGCAGTTGTTTCTGATACGAAGCATCAGTCGTACTGTTGTCCCAACCTTGCCCAAGCCATTTAACAATATTTGTGACAAAGAACTAGAAAATATATTTCGTGCAGAGTGACAGACATTCAGCCTATTATTAATAAACAGCACTGCCTGCTTACCTAACTTTCTTCATCCAACATTACTACGCATAACCAAAGTATTCCTCTTGGAAAATAGGCTATGATTGATACGCAGCGACTACTACGATTAGCAATTATAGGGTTGCCCTGAAAAGTTGAATAACGACCCTTGAATTTGCACAGGGGATATAACAAGGTAAAACTTTTTCAGGCATTGCAACAAATTAGATAGAGAAGCCTACAGAAAATAATTCTGAGAATCGTTATTTTCGTCCTTATTCCGTTTTGAAACGGATTACCATTGTCAATTTCTAAGAATTCTTGGTTACAACCGCACAGCCCCATTGGAATATGCGCAGGCAGGGTGGGCAAGGAGGCTAAGGAAAAATAGCTTGAGATTTCTAAACAGAATATTGGAAAAGAGGGCAAGTAGAAAAAATAGTAATATGCATGCGTGTCGAGTTGGAGGCGAGTCGAGACTGACATTTTCATCTCTTTTTAATGAAAAGTGATTTATTTTTGGGACTTCTTCAAACAGTTGTACTACAACAACATCTATAGGATGGACGATATATGCAACTCGAAAATATTAGTATTATGAGAGTGATGGGATAAAACTATTGAAAATGTTAAAATGTTATTCAATTCGTTATACTTTTTCATATAAATCATAATGAAAGGAGTATTCAGGGAGAAACCACTGGTTGATTTCTGACCGTTGCCTGGACATAGCCATAGGATTTATAGTCCGCAGCTCCTCCAATGGCAGCCAGCCAGGAACAAGCATCCACATCTAGAGATTCTGCGGAACGTATAGAGGGACCAGTAAAACTCTGCTTCCCATTGGTATCCCCATTTGAATAGTGTCTTGTTTCGAATGCATTCATAAAATGTATCCAGACCTTTATGTAGACATACAAGTATGTTGCCACTTGGTAAGAATGGACTCGCTCTGCCACATCAAGAGGCTGATGATGACGTTGCCGAACACGTGCTCCAATGCGCCACAGTTACCGCAGCCAATCAGAGGGAATTCAAATTGGCAAGTGACTCGGGACCACCAGCCAAGAGTTGAGGCGCTTTTCTGTCTTTCCTATTTTTTTTTTTGACCCTGCGTTCTCCCTTTCACTACACTGTAGTCTTTCTACATGGCGGAAACTGCCCAACATCAACAAAGACATCACGAAGGATCGATCTCGTCGTTACTTAATAGTCATGACCAAGAATCGTCTTCACCGTCGTTTCCTCCAATTTTACAGTCCAGCTCGCCTGGTTCCCCGTTATCAACCAAATTGCCTCCTATTCACTCCTCTACTCATCGGTCCGCTGACTGGTTAAATGAAAAATCTTCAACGGATAGCGCAATTCTACCCATCATGTCGACGACTTCGCCCTCGGGATCACCTGTACCAGACACAAGCGAGAAACAATTTGCATGCACCCAATGCGATCAAACGTTCAGTCGACCACATAATCTAAAGTCTCATTTAGCTACGCACTCTAACGAACGATCATATGAGGTAAAATATCCTAGGGAGTAGGATTGGATTGGGTTATGTGCAAAATAATTCTGTTCTAGGCAGTGCGAGGTTATTTCTAATACTCTATTTTTATCCCACCCCACTCTTTTAGTGCGAGGAATGCCATCATCAGTTCCGACGACATCACGATTTAAAGCGACATCAGAAATTACACACTGGTGAAAAGCCTTACATGTGTTCGATTTGTATGCGGTCGTTTGCTCGTCTGGACGCGCTTAATCGCCACCAACGCGCAGAAGGTGGAACCAGTTGTAGTGGAGTCGCCCCTGCACAAAGACGTCGATTGACCAATTGTGGTACTTCGGGCGGGAATAGCCGTTCCAACAGCTTAGGAGAAGATATCAAGGTGATATCACCACCACAGAAAGAAACAACAGGCGAGAGAAGGTCTTCTAGTTTCTCTGTGTTGGAAGGTCCCACCTCTACTCCACTTCAAGATCCTTATCGAGCTTACACATACCCGGTACCTCAACGACGAAGTGATCGTACCATGACTTTTCCTCCCCCTCTCAATGCTCGTGTTGGTCAACATGTTTTTACCATCAACGGTCCAACATCCCCTCATACTAATGATCGTATTCAACAATTGGAAAAGCGAAACAAGGAACTGGAAGTGGAGGTTTCCACCTATCGAGCATCTATTCGTGCAATAAAAGATCATGAAGCCCTGAAACGTAAATTACACGATTTAGAGATTGAGGCAAGTCTTACTCATATGATATGCTATGGAAACCGATGACCGGCCGAACTCATAAATTTGTTATGTTTGTAGAACAAGGTGCTGAGATCGCTTTTGGTAGACCATGATGAGAAAGGTACCTCAAAGAGGAAACGTCGAGATTCCGTCTCTTCCCATGGTTCCACACTAGACCTTCAGCCACCGCACCGATCTCCTAGAAAGGAAAGTAGCGTGGCACCTACGGACACTACCACTTCACTATTACCCTCCTCACCTTATGGCAATCTCCCACAAACAAGATCACCCGAGCCAATGGAATAAGTCAACCGAGCTTCTTCAGTAGTTCACTACCGAGAAGAAGAAAAGAGATCAAACCATTTCGGCTTTTGTCACCTTGGCATTCTCTTTTTTTTGTTTTTTTTTGTTTTGTCTTTTTCCCAAATTCACAGTTTATGTAATTCACCCACTCATCGAGAGAAGCTGGTATTCCTCCTACAACTGACTCCTCGCAGCAACAATCAATGAACCAACCATCTCCAACACTCTACTCGTTATACCTGTAATGCTAACAATTAGCTGTTTAAAAGTCGGCGCGTCAAAATCATGCCATGTCAAGAAAAACGACAGCAAATATCCAGAAACGCTAATTGGTTCGTTAGCCTGTTTCAAATTCGTTATCGGGCTTTAACTCTTTTTTTTTTTTTATATATTATTTTTGCCGTGTTTTTCATAACGCCCGCCTTTCAACGCTCTAGAATACCTCTTTCTTTTATTTTCTCTTCTTACAATGTACCATGATGCAGAACAATGTCAAAATGACCTTCACAACCTGATTTCATCTCATACTATAAATATCAATCAAAACGTTTTGGATTCTGTTTTACAAATATCCACCCATCTTCTTCAGTGTGCCAATAATCCACTTTGGCATCCTTTATCATTGCTACTCGATCAACTTGCTAAGCGATTAAAACATGAGCCTTATCCCACTCCCTTATCCGAAACCCTACGTATGGTTATCTATCACCATCGAGCACTGAGATACGAAGCTGACCTGTTCTATGAGCAAGCCATTGTTTATTATCGAAAGGCACATAGTGTTCGAGTACCGGCTGATATACCTCTCGCCGCTCGGACGCTCAAAATGTCCAAGGCAAGTCTAGATGCCCTTACCCAAGCGAGGAAACATATCTATTCATCAGACAGTAGCGATGTCGAAAATATATGTGTTGCATGTGGCATTGAAGCCGAACGAATGCCAGTCTGTGCACGCTGCAAACGAGTTCGACTTTGCAGTCTTGCTTGTGTCAGAAAATCAGACCATAAAAAGCTATGCAAGAAACGAGTCACCTTTGCTTAGAATCATAGCCTGCCTAACCCTCATTGTACATACCCTCACTCATCTATCTACCATTGTTGAACGAATTCTTTTTACTTCCCATGCTCTTTCTTAATAAGCACCTAACCTAGTTGTCCCTCCCTATATTTGTAACAACCATGACCTTGTGAATCATTCTCCGATACATCACGGCATAAACTGATGTTAAAATTCTGTGCGCGAACTGTATCTTTGATCTCATGTTTTTTATAGTCAGACTCACATGTTTGTCACTAGTAGTTGTTCCATTGGCTAACATGATGTCGGATGATGATACCTCGGTGTTAACTAGGTCGAGGCTGGTACACAAATTATAAAATACATAACGAAACGCAATGGGTAGTAAAAACTTCGAAATGCGGCTGTTAGTAAACTTAGTTAGCGATCATGAAACATAATCAACTATGAAATTGGAATAGACCATGGCTTAATAAAACTAGGTTTCTCAATTGCTACTGTGTTACAGTGGCAGTATTGATATCACACATTTGAGTATACTGTCAAAATTTGTTGCGTCAGCTTTTTATTTTCGACCGTGGGACCAATCAGGTCACTGTGAAACAGCAATACACAACGATCATTGTTTTCCATCTTATTCACTGCGGTTAGGAATCATACTCTTACTATGACAAAGTAACACTAGTTGAAATGTCTTTGCTCTGCCAACAAAGCGACTGCACTTAGGCGTTCATTTTTTCTTTATTGCGCCATCCAGTTGCAAGAGGCTCGGCAGTGTCATAGTGCGTTGGTTGCAACAAAATTTCCTGCTGGAAGCATAATCCTTTCTGTCCAGATTCCGTAGAGGATACTGTACCTATCCTGCCGCTTGTATTGCCACATCGATAATATATTATATATCTCCAACTTTTGCTTCACCATAAATAATTGCTTTGTTATTAATTTCATTTATTTATTTTTAATGGGCTAAACGTTACGTTCGTTCTCATACCCTAGCCCGCCTTTGCGGTGTTTGCATTTGTTGACCATCACCTCCCAAAAAAAAAAAAAAAAAAAGTGTCCTTAGAAAAATTCGCAGTCCCGGCCTCCAACGTTGACTTTGACAAACAATGGTGCTGTCCAAAGCATTAGAAGCTCATATCGATAGCTTTATCTCTAGATTAAAGCGAAGGTACAGTAACTTCCAGCTCTCAATTACACAGGATCGTCATTAACACCATTGTTCGTTAGGCAAATCGTCGGTTCATATGAAGTTGCAAAGGAAACAGCCATCATTCTTCGACAAGTCATATCGACAACCAGATGGAATGATGCGACAGTTCTTATTCAAATCATCACAGAAGTCGGACGTCGACTTGCAGCTGCTCAGCCTAAGGGTTAGTACTTTGTATTTTCTTTTCCTAAAACACCTCAGTAGTATACTGAACCACGCGGGGCTGACTCACTTTGGTTTACAGAGCTCGCAGTGGGCAACATTGTACGAAGAGTATTGAAAGTCATCAAAGAAGTGGTCCGAGGTGAATTGGAGACTGATGATATGCTGACAAGTGGAACAAGTGAAGAGTCTGACGATGGATTTTCGGACGAGGACGAGGAGGATGGAGACGATTCGGATCGCGAGTTTAAATCAATATTAGCTCAGGACACTCACGAAAATGCTGACCATACCACCGATGCTATGCCACCACGACCAAAGCTGCAAACAGAATCGTCCATGTTTAATCTATTGGTCGATCAGCATTCCGAAGCTGTGGACTACTCTGCTAAAAGCTATGGAATGAAACCACTTATCATTCAGGAAATCAATGAAGAAATCATTGCTGATTTGGAAACTGTGTACAAGGGCATTGCAGATCAAGCTTTAGAACATATCCACGCAAAGTGAGTTTACTTGGATCAGTGCATCAAGTAAGAGGAAAGAGTAATACTCATAGTGTTCCATTTACAGTGAGGTTATCATGACCATTGGGTACTCCCAAACCGTCAAGGATTTTTTGACAAAGGCAGCACACAAACGTAGTTTCCAAGTCATTGTTGCGGAAACATCTCCCACGTAGGACTTTTTTCGTTATTCTATATTTGATCCTCCACAATTCCTTACCTCTAAAAATACCTACCCTACAGCCTTCAAGGTCAAAAAATGGCAGCGGCTTTGGCAGCAGAAGGCATTGAAACGACTGTCATCACTGATTCGGCGGTCTATGCCGTCATGTCTAGAGTGAACAAGGTTGTTATCGGAGCACACGCAGGTAAGTGGCTCTATCTCGCTCAGCCGGCGCGGGGTTGGGTGAGTCATTGTGGCTTAACATATTAACTCGGCGCAATCCTCCATTTCAAAAAAAAGTTCTTGCCAACGGAGGTTTGGTAGCGGTCACGGGATCGCAAATGGTAGCAGCAGCAGCGAAACACCATACTACACCCGTGTTAGTATGCACGGCCTTGTATAAATTGTCACCATTATTCCCTTACGACATTGATCTGTTCAATGTGTGCGTCACTCCAGATCAAGTACTTTCTTTCACTGAAGGCACTCTTATCGACAAAGCCAACGTGCTGAACCCTTATTACGACTTTGTAGCACCTGAATTCGTCAATTTATTTGTACACAACCTGTAAGTGCTCCTAATTTAAGTAAATGACGACGACGATGGTTGCCTCGTGCTCACCTAATGTTCCACTTATTCTTTTTCCGATACTGCAGCGGGTCAGCACCACCAAGTTATGTGTATAGGTAAGTTGAATTGGAAAGCGCGGATACAAAAAATTTTGTTTATTATTAATTGAATGGGAAACGACCGCTAAATCTTTCACATCTTTTTTTGCTTTCTAGATTGATCAATGATAATTACGATTCTGAGGATACAGTGTTATGAAATAGATTATTGAAAATATAATAAAAAATCCCAATTGTGCATGTGCCAAGCCCCAAGAGCCAAGATAAATTACCAAGCAAATTTTGTTAAACGGAGGGGACCAAGCGTTGGCATGGCAGGGGATGGCAAATCCTCGTGCTCGATGTTTGACTCCGCATAACTTTTTGTTCTGCGTAGCCGGGATGAGTCAAAAACCACGGCAAGTGCACGGAACACAATTTATCCTTGCCCTATGCAATAAAATTGATGCCACGCAATCAAAAAATACCGTTTAGATATCAGATCTCTTCTCTTCTTTTCTACTTTCTTTCACATCACATCAAATCAAATCTCCTCCTATGACCATCTTCCAGCTTCCCGTTTTTGGTAGCATCTTTTCTACCACTTCACGGCCTGATCGCCTCCGCAAGAGCATTGGCCCTATCTCTGCCGTTCTTAAGCGCCAACAACCCTTTGCTACCACTGCTGGTAGACAAAACCCACATAAGCAGCAAGGGCCAGCCCCAGGTGAACCCGTCACTGAAGGATATATCCTCAACAACTTTCCTCGTCCCAATCTCTCTCCTACATTACATTTGCGATTAGGAATGTTCGGTTCTGCATCCACGTCGGCTGATACCTCAAAGGACAAGCAGGCAAAGTGCTCTAATTGTGCTGGTCCTCACAGCTCTGACTTTTGTCCTTGTTAAGTTTGAGTGCAGGTGCTGCACATCTATAATGACTCTATACTACAGTTTTCATCTCCATTACGTCTAAGCTACAACTACACTCTCCATTCGTTCCTTATTTCTTACATGTACATATTTTCTGGCCTATATTTTGGGTGTTTCCCCCATCTCACTCTGCAAGCAAAGCTATCAATAAGATTTTTTTTCAACATCCGATGCAATGAAATATTTGGGTGCTTTTTAATGCTCATCATGTTGGGATTTTTCTCACACTTTTTAACATTTCCCTCATGTTGTCTCTACTTCGCTCCTCTACTAGACTCTACTCTACAGCTGGTTATTATCTGTTACTATAGCTTGTGAACCACTCCACTCCATCTGATATTTTACTAACTATGATTTAACCGTTATAGCAAAGGTTAGCTCTGCTACATTCTTGTATCCTCCAGAATGAAACATTCATATAACCGCGTACGCCGTCGTTTTCCCTTCCTTTCTTTTAGCACTCCAAGGCGGATGTTATTGGCTTCATCGGTCTAGGTCAAATGGTACATACAACTTTAAGATTATGTTTTGTTTGTTCTTCTTTTTGGCCAACGTTTCCCCTTTTTTCTACCTGATCATAGGGCTATAATATGGCGAGCAATCTCGCGTTGAAGGCCGGTCGTCCCCTTATTGTTCATGACGTAGTGGAGAGTACACTCGACAAGTTTACAAGTGAAAACAAGGGTGTGCAGATTGCATCTACCCCAGCTGAGCTGGCTGATAGAGCAGGCACTATCATCACTATGCTTCCTGCATCGCCACATGTGAAAGACGTGTATTTTGGGACAGATGGCATACTGCAAGGCTTAGCAAAGGATACCATGGTCATTGATTCTTCTACAATTGATGCTCTTGTTGCAAAGGAAGTCGCTGGAGCCATTGTCGAAAAGGGTGCTATAGCATTAGATGCTCCTGTCAGTGGTGGTGAGCTCTGCAACCTTTTAGGCGTTCTCTTTGGTTTTTTTTTTTTTTTTTGTTAATATCTCACACTGCAATCATCTCCTATAGGGATCCTCGGAGCAGCAGCTGGAACATTGACATTCATGGTAGGTGCTGAGTCCGAGACTCACTTTGAGAAAGCCAAACCTTTGTTGGGACTCATGGGTAAGAATATCGTCTATTGCGGCACAAACGGTAATGGACAAGTAGCCAAAATTTGCAACAACATGCTTCTTGGTATATCCATGATCGCTGTCTCCGAAACTATGCAGCTCGGTATCAGTATGGGCATGGAGCCAAAGCTACTGGCAAATATTCTCAACACTTCCAGTGGTCGCTGCTGGAGTTCCGATACCTACAACCCAGTACCTGATGTTATACCCAACACTCCTTCGTGTAAGGGCTATACCGGTGGATTTGGCAACACCTTGATGGCCAAGGATCTTCGTTTAGCCATGAATGCCGCACAAGAGTCCAACAGTACGGTCATGATGGGCGCCTTGGCCACTCAGATCTACAACAAAGTTTCCACTGACAAGGAATACCGTGGTTTAGATTTTTCGAGCGTCTTCAAGGTAAGGAAAAAATCGTAGCGGGGCGTATTTGGCTTTATAGGCCGAACTAACTAGGAAGCATGTTTAATTGCAGTGGCTCTCGCGTGGAAAATGACACGGTCAAATAAATTAATAGTAGAGTTTGATTGACCCGAATATGTCTGTTTTAATAAATGGAGAGATGGAAACGTGGGGTTTCATCCACCTTATACGTCTTGGACCGTTTATACTTATATCAGATGTGTGAATATCTAAGGACCACTGTTTGAGGAATCACGTACCACATGTCTACGCCAATGTTGTAGTTACGCCCATTTTTTACTATCTACTTCCTTTCATTCTCATCACACGCAAACAAACAAATACATTCGCAAAAAAAATCTCTGAAAAAAAATATATAATATTAAAAATTTGCCAATGTACAGTGTGAGATACCACCAAGAGTATGTGGAATTTCATTGTAAGCAACAAAGAGGATGTAGATGGTACTGGGAGCGAGAGGGAACGACGACTTGCAAAAGCAACGGAACATTTAAGAAATGAAAAAGGGTTGCAAATGCCAAGGTTTTGGGTCAGTGAGGTCATCGACTGGAGCTGTCATTGCCATTGGCTTCTCGGTCATGATGATTGGCAATGTGATACACAAGACCTTCTCGAGTAGCGTACGCCTTTGGGTGTGTGCAGCCGGTAATGATGCAATGATAAGGCTCTTCGCCGTGATGGGAATCTACAAGATGATTGATGACATTTGTCTTTCGCTTGAATGAAGCACGACACACAGGACAAATAAGTGGATCGTATGCTGCATTCAACAACTGTTCAGATGCCGGTAGAAGGGTTGGCTTAGGACGCTTGCGTTCACGTTTAGGTGGCGTAGATTTGGATTCATTAGTTGACGATGGTCGAGGTTTCATGGCCACCATAGCGGGCATATGAGAGGTGGAATATTTTGCGCGTGGTGGTGGAATGGAAGGAGGTCGATGAACAATGGGGGGCAACGATGCAGTCGTGGCACTGTTATTCTCTGGTATATGACTGATAGTATGCATTTGTTCCAAATGGTATTTCAGGCCACCTTTGGATCGGTACGTCCGTTGACAATATGGGTGCATACACACAAAATCCCTTTCACCATGATGAGTGGATCGATAGTGGTAATCGGCCTCGGTGCGACTACTAGCAATATGTTTACAAGATGGACATAAGAGTGGTGGATATGTTGCGTCTATGAGTGCTTGTGACATGGCGGAAGGACTTTTTACTTCGGCTGAATTGAATGAAGCAACAGGTTCATCGGACAATTGACTTCTTGTTGCTTCTAATACAGCAGAGTTTTTGATTTGCGGTATGCTATCATCAATTCTAAATTGTTGTAGAGGGTTGTTGGCAACAGCGGTCTTTGGAATGGAATTTAGCGGAGGATATGTGCTTGTGTATCGATCCGAGGGGGTTGAGTCACTAGAGAGGTAGGTGGATGAGTTACATTGAATGTTGACAACATCAATATAATCGACATAGTATCAGGTATTAAAAAAACTCACGTTAACTTGACTCTTTTTGGGTCACCAGGACCATAGTTATTGTTATGATATGGCTTGTGGTGGTGGTGGTGGTGGTGGTTGGAATCAACAGAGCTAATGTTTCGCTTGCTGATCGCGTCGGTCATCATTGAGTCCTAATGACTAATTGAATTATATTTCCGATATCACTATAGAGTATAAAGGTTGGTTGAAGAGACTTGTGAGGGTGAAAAGTTAAAAGGCTTGTAAATTGCGGTGAATTCAAGAAGAAAACCCTGTTTGAGGCACACGCTCCCAAAAAAAAAAAAAAAAAAAAAAAAAAAAAAAAAAAAAAAGGAAAAGAAACCTCAGCCCGCGTGACTGCCAATAATTTCCGACTGAGTGTGGTTTCCATTTTGTTCTGGTTGATTGACTCACGGTTGGGAATAAAAGCTATACTTTATCTAAACTTTTTGTTGATTTTTACCCTACCAAGGTCTATAGTAGAGATGCTATGCTATGTTAATAGTAAGATAACATTAGTCGCAAAGGACGTTGTTCCATGTTGAGTCCATTTGCTGCTTGAGTCCATCAAAGCCTGTTTGCGCTACTTTGCGGCCAGCCAACTCGCAAGAAAACTTGAGTACGTCCAAAAGGTCAAATCCATGACTTAAGCCATATATAACGCCAGCCGTAAAGGTATCTCCTGCTCCAACGGTATCGACGACCTGATCTATGGCCAAAGCTGATGTAGAAATGATTTGGTTGGTTGCACTAACTAGGCAAGTGGCGCCTTGTGCTCCCCAAGTACAGAACAGAATGGAACTATCCGTTGTACATGTTGGTTATTGGTTCATTCACGTTATCCAACACTAATCCAAATAGTTACCTTGGCCGACATCTTGCACTGTAATCCTTTAAGAACGCCGGAGCGTCGCTAAATCCTCTTTTCTCCGCAAACAATTTTGAAAAGAACAATATGTCGCCTTTATCCAGCAAGGCATCAATGTTTTCTCGATCTGGTTTTTCAAGTTCTGCAGAAATGGTCAGTCGATCTCTCCAATTTTCTTTGGTAGCCTTGGTGTGCAACCAATTGATCTGTTGAACGGCATTATCAATGTTTCTGCCTTCAAAGTGGACCCACGTAAAGCACTGATTGGTATCTGACATTGCTTTTTCCACCTTTTCTTGGAAGTCAGTCAGCGTGATATCTTGTGCTCTATTACCGAAAGGTACATCATGGAGTGTTGTTTGGTTAAGAGATAGCTTAAAGCAGAATGGCATGATTGACATTGAAAATGAAATGCTCCTCACTCATTGTAGCTAATGATCGTTCTAGTACCGGTATCGGACGCATGGATAACATAGCTTGATGGGTTCACGCCATGATCGTGGAAGACGCAAGTGCTGGTATTGACACCTTGATTTTCTAACCCCAGTAATAAACTCCTATATGAGTTTTGTTTCAGCAACAATGTCCCAAGAGTAGTGCAAGCAACATTTCGTATCGTTCTTTCATAAATACAAAATACATAGACCTACCCTGCCTCTTCCTTGGGTCCAAGTGAAGACATACACCAAGTTTGGACCTTCGGTAGCTGGCTCAGTACTTTCAAGGTGTTGCCGCAATTGCCTCCAGATCGAATCTCGAGTTTGCTGGCACGCTTTTTTGAATCTTCTGAAGGAAATTGATCAACATGGAGTATGAAGTCCTGGTATAACTGTCCCACTAACAGTACGTTGGGGTCATTGCTTGACATGAGTTTGCAAGAAACTTATTGTAGCTAAGCTGATTTTGAAATGCCGACGCAGCCAAAAAAAAAAAAAAAAAAAATGACACAGAAAATTTCCACCGCAACCATGATGTAACCCTGCTTAATCGCTGCTTTACGCTACGCTTCACATTTTTTTCTGCCTCACTCCTACATTATTCAAATCCCTCACACTACGGAATCACACCGAATAAAGCTACAGAAAGGTAATAAAGAAGCTAAATATTGAAAATATCACGCTTCGACGCGCCTACTGACGTTTGCTTCACGCGATTTGCGCGCGATTGTGTTATGCATGGTTAGACTTTTTCATTCCATGACGAAAAATAACAATGTTAAAGAGGCGTGGGTCAAAGTTGGCGACGATGCATCAACTTTGAAGAAAGATTTCGCAACTGCTGTTAAAGACACCGAAGGAGCGGCCTCTAATCGTGCCAAGGCCGCCCAAGACAAAGTCAAGCGAGACTCTGAACAAGCTTGGAAGAATGTAAAGAGTGGAGCTGAGCACAAGGTGAAAGAAGCACAAGAAAATGTCGAAGCAGCTGCTGAGGTTCGCAAAGATATAGCTGAATCAGTTCAAGCTCAAGCTCAAATGTTAGTTGGAAAAGCTCAAGAATTTGCAAACTATTTGTTTTCCATTAAGAGTGATATTCAAAGCAAAGTCGATAAGGTCAAGGAAGATTTGGAGAGCTCCAAAAAACTGGATCAAAACGTGAACAATGATGACTCATGGTTTTCTATTCGTGATGTGATTGATGATCGACGTAATCAATGGCGTAGCGTTGAAGACACTGCTGAAGCCTTGAAGCAAGCTGCTTTGGATCGTAAGCTTAGAATCCAAGACGCTATTCAAAATCTTCCTCAAGACGCTCGAGATGAGGCTGAAAAAGTTCGTTCTGCCGTCGCCGACTGGTCTCAAGGCGCTCGTGATAGCACTGACCAGTTGATTCGTGAAGTCCGTGCTGATTGGGACAAGACTGTTCAAGACGTCGAACACGGGTTCAAGCATGCTACAGATGATATTGTTGATGCATTTGAAAAGCCTAGCGACCAACACCTCAAATTGCATATTCACGAAGCCATCAACAACATTAACAAGAAGCTAGCTCTGCAATATGTTGATATTGAAAACAAGTACAACAAGTTGGATAAGCGATTACGTTCCGAATTTGACAAGACTATTTTCAACGCCGGTAAACTCAAGGGTGAATACAACCATTTGCGTGATGACACTACCCATATCATTCGCAAGCGAAGAAACGATGCTTTGAATCAAATCAAGAAGGACTATGATCAATTCGTCCGTGATTCTCGCGTAAAGCTTTATGAAGCAGAACAAGCTCTCAAGGAATACCGCTCGGCTGCTCCCGAAAAGTTGGAAGAGCAGAAGAAGTTGGCCAATGATAAGATCAAGGCTGTTCAAGATGGCATTGCTGCTAATGCCCAGAGACTTAGCAAGGAAGCAAGCGATGCCCTGAACACAGCTGATACCAAGGTTGATGATGTCTGGGTCTCAGCACTTGACTCACTTCGTGAATTTAAGCACCAAGCCAAGAAAACTGCTAACAGAAAATGGGGTCAGACCAAGGATGATATTCATAATGCCTATGGTAGATTCCATGACAAGGCTGGAGGTGTCTATGACCGAGTCCATGGTGCATACCATCATGCCACCAATGAGATTGAAAACCTAGTGGATTCCTCTGTTAATGCTATCGGAGCTTTCGGTGAACGTGTTCACCCAGGCGAACAATATGCCCCTGTGGCCACCGCATGGGGTGCTCTATTTGCCATATGGTTCGCTTACTTGGCTGTTCGTGTGTGGACCAAGAGAAAGCAAGCCAAGGTTTGGGTTGGCGATGGTACTGTGGAATATATGAAGACCATGTATGCTCCTGATGGTGTCGCTGAAACATCCGAATATGTTGGTGAGACCAGCGACAGTGATTCACAGAGACCTTCTCGAGCTGATAGTGCTATTGACGTGAATAGTCGACGTGGCAAGCGAGTGACGCGTAAGTATTAATTAGAATTGGATTGGCATACACATAACTATATATTTGCAAGGTCGATGCTAACTCGTATCTATATTTCATCATCCCAGGAACGGTTGTCAGCAAGACCACCACTACAACTCACACAGCTAGTGAACAACGAGCCATCCAACAAGAAAAGCAAAATAATTTGACCCTATATCAATCTCTCACTCATGCTGTCCATGATTTGACCACTTACACCACTACCATCCCTCTCTTCCTGGTGATCCTTGCCGTGATGGAATTTAATGGCTATGATTGGCGTCTTCTCAACATTATTTATCTCAGCTTGTTCCTTGCAAAACTTTTGCAGAGTCAAGCAGGTCAAGAGTACGCCGAAGAATTGGGTCTTGGCCAATATTTTGGAAACACTTTGATGCTGGCTGTCACTGCCGTAGTGAGTGCCTTGACGCTTTGGAGTCTTCTTACTCTTGAGATTCCCCTTTTGTCTCGCGACCTCGTCCAACATCTTCAAGACGCTTTGAATGTCCCCAAGCACTCATAAAAACGATACTTTCTTCTCAAAATTTTCTTTGCACGTTCTCTCTCCTATATTTTGTAAATGTTATACGCAAAAGCTTTGCGGATGGGGAGTTAACTTTGCCCATTTTTTTTTCTTTCTCTTCTGAATAGTAACGTGTTTCTTCTTTCTTAGTATACTGTAGTTAGCGTTTGATGCGATCCTCTTTTGTATCCACGTCCGCCAACTTTGTCTTTGGCTCCTCCCACTTTATACAATAACCGCACACTCCATCCATCATTAAATTGGAAAAATTACATAAACCTGGTGCTGGGAGTTGTCAGAACATACATGGCATTTGCCGAATTTAGATTCTTTACCCAAGGAAGGAAAATTTAAACGCTTGTTGCTTTGCAGGCTTACCTTTCCAGCACCTTTCCAGCCCAGCTCATGTCACCTCCACGCGATCCTATACTCTTATCATGTGGATCCCTCATCATTGACGACATCAAATGGGAGGATGGTTCTGAACAAACCAATGTGCTAGGCGGTGCTGGTGTGTTCGCCATCTACGGTAGGTTGGATGGTCATTGGCTGAATGGGAATAGTCCAAGCAAGACAAGACTAAGCAATGCATGGTGTAGGTGCTCGTGTATGGCTAGAACCACCCAAATCACAACAAATAGGTTACACCGTTCAACGTGGGTTTGACTTTGTACCGGAAATCCAGCGTGAGCTTGACAGACTCAACGTTTCACTTTACAACAAAGACCACCCTGACCTTCACACCCCTCGTGGACTCAATACATTCAGCCCGGACGATCACCGGTAAAGTAGGGCCCCTGAAATGCCTATCTAAATGTTACTTGTTCACTTACGCTTCTGCAGTGATTTTGAATACATTCATCCAGTTATTCGGATCTATCCGAGGGATTTCCCTCCAAAATGGCTTTTGTCGGCCAAAATCATCCACCTCATCTGCGCAGCCGCTAGAGCTCGTGAAATCGTCGATGAATGGCATACGCTTCAACAAAAGTATGCCGAGGAATTTAATATGCCCAAGTCAGATATACCCGATACTATGTTCATGTGGGAACCCCTTCCATGGGATTGCATTGCAGAGGTATGGATCGAAAGAGGCGAGCGGGGGGGGGCCAATGTAATCTTCATTCAGCTATATTTCCTGTGTTCATCGCCCATATTGCCTTCTCTAGAAATGGAATGAGTTCAAGGATGTTATGAAAATGATCGATATAGTATCGCCTAATCACGAGGAGGCGGCAGCAGTGCTGGGCACATCCATGGACAAACTGGTTGCAGAATTAGGTGATCCCTCTTCTGCTCTGGCGTTCCTGGCCGAACAATTTGTACAAGCAGGGGTAGGCAAACACCAGCAAGGTTGTGTGGCTATTCGCGCGGGAAAGCGTGGTGCTGTGGTATGCCGAAAAGATACTCCGAGTTGGTGTGTGCCTGCGTACTGGCAACCCCCTGAACAATGTCGCATCAAAGATGTCACTGGCGCCGGCAATGCCTTTTGCGGTGGATTTTGTGTACGTACAATGAATGGTCTTTCATTATCACATGTTCGTTCCTATTACTCATCTCCCGCCATCTAGTATGGATATCTGCAAAACAAAGATATCATAGAAGCTGCCATGTACGGATCGGTCAGTTCAAGCTTCGCTATAGAACAGGTGGGTGTTCCTCGACTGGATGCAACAGAAGAAATATGGAACGAGGGACCACCTGCAGTCAGTCGGTTAATAGAACTTCAAAGAAGAATTGTTGCAAATAATATACCGACTAGCGAAGCAATCTGGCGATCAACATAAACTCGACTCGGACGGCAACGCACGTATACAATAAAGCAAAATGTAATCAATATATATATATATATATATATATTTGTATAAATCCTGTTCGGTCTATCTGTATGTTGAGTAGGTGTATATCAGTGGCTTTGAGAGAGCCCAAAATTGAGAATGAGGGGAAAGGAGGCAATATTATGAGAAAAAAAAGGCAAACAAAAAAAATATGAAAAGATGATAAAACATATATGACTATTGCAAAGAAAAAAAAAAAAAAGAGATAGAGATAGAGATAGAGATAGAGAGAGAAAATATACTCTGTGTTCACATTATTGAATGACTTCCAGCTGCTTGTCAGATCCATTCATGTGGAAAACTGTAGGGTTACGTGCAACACCCTTTGTGAATGCCTGTCGTCGTACACTGCTCTCCAGATCACTCAAGGAGGACATGCTTGATCGGTAGGAGTATCGACGTTCTGTGCTCTCCTTGAGGTTGCCGGGTATAGGTGGAACGTCAGGGACGGAGTCGACTTGGACGGGCTTTCTTCTCAACGAACTAGAACGCGCAGGCGGAAAGATGGTCACTAGACCATTAATTTGTTGGAACCAATGACGCTGACGCTCGCGAGCCAGCGCAAAGCAATCAAACCAGTTCTTGGGCACTGTCCACTCCAACTAATACTAGTTAATAAATACAGTGCAAGAATTTTTGATTTTACCAGCCTCTGCATATCTACCTGTTCGCACACCTCGATAGGTGGGTTACCATTGGTATCAAAAGCTTCATATACTGAAAAGTCTCCCAGAAAATATCTACATCAAAACGCCATCTCTGTCAGTTTATTCCCAGCCACTCGCTCGATTCACTACATGCACTCACCTTGCTTCAGACCACCGCATAGGTTCTTCATTCTCGCCTAGCAAAAAAAAATAAGCAAAATAAAAATAAAATAAAAAAAGAAGAAATAATAATAAATAAATTTGATATCTTTGTGTGACATAAAGGAGGGGGACCCAGGAACACCCGCCCGCGTTGTCAAGCGTAGGATAGGATAGGATAGGAAAAATAATGGGAGCAAAAGGGGGAATATATATACTTACGAAGCATCGAGAACTGGCACATTTCATCTTCGTATTTTTCAAAGAGGACTAGTTTGACAAAGTGCGTTTTGAACAAGTATCTAAGGAAGGACACGGGCGATACGAATACGGGATACTTCTTTAGTATAAAGTGTGAAAGGGCTAAACAAACTATTGGGTATTGTCGGCTACGTCTGACACGTTTCTAAACTTACAGAGATCCAGGAACGAGTTTAGTGGCATCGCATAGTATAAGGCTGGGTTTCTCTTGATTTGCGGAACCTGAGGTGACCTTTGCAGGCTTGTTGAATCGACTACTTGGAGATTTACGTAAGTTTGGCATAGATCTTTGACGACGTATTGAGCGGTCGTCTGTCATAAAAAGATAAAGAGAGAAAGGGAAAGGAAGAAGGGAGAAGGTACAAGCCTATTTTAAAAAAAAAAAAAAAAAAAAAGAAGAAAATTTTGGAGTCCCAAAAAGTCGTCAAGCCAGCCATCATCTTTCAATCAGTGTTGTACAGAGACACGCAAAGAAATTTGCCTTTTGGAATTTTACGCTTTTTATAAAAGTTCAATTTAACGAAAGAAAGGAATAGCTTTACAAATGAGATGAGATGGACGAGTTGGTTGGAGGGGGAAAAAGAAAAAGAAAATAAAAGTGTAATACAAGAAAAAACCCGGCAAAGCATAGATCAAATTTCTTTCAAATAGTTTAAGCAGTACCACTGACAGTGACTGGGTTTCTCTGGATAGACGCAGTACTTCCTTCTTGTTCTCGAGACATAGCCTGTAAAGCCTTGCTAAGACGTTGAACAATCTGGTAATGCCTTTGTCGAAGTTGTTGATCAATCACACGTTTAGGCTGGCTGACTTCTTCCACCAACGGCTGTTCTTCGCAAAGTGAATCGCTAAGATCGGCATAAGGTGATTTGGAAGCTTGTGTATCAGCTTCCTTTATTGACAGGCTCGAAATGTCGCTGGAGAGAAGAGCCATAATGTCATTCTCCTTTTTCTCCTTTACTGGTTGTTCAACCTCTGGCGCTTCTTGAGTCTCCTTTTCATCGTCCGTCTTGTCCTCAGTGACAGCAGGCGGTGTTGATTTTTGGTTGGAGGATTCAACCACACTGTCTGGACTACTAAACACATTAAGCATGCTGACCATTTGCTTCTTATTCTCATGATCTGTCATCTCTTCCTTCTTGATTCGAGGCATATCATCCACCACCACCTTCTTTTCTGATGGGCTGCTTGGTGCTCCAACTGACGGAAGCTTGGATTTTGTCTCAAAGTCAACTGCATCGGATGGCTTGGGGGATGCCCCATTGGCTGATGTAAAGTTTTGCGTGGTCTGATAAGTTGCACCGTTCCAATAATTGGTAGCAATGGATGGAGTAGCCATATAATGCTGTCGGTTACCAATGTTGCCATTAATAGCATATGGTGACTGTTCATACTGTTGCATATTGGCAATAGGATACTGAGCTGGAATCTGTGAGCGGACATACATATCGTTGGTGGTCGGGTATAATGCATTGGCCGTAGAGTACATGAAAGAACCATCATCCAACATTTGTTGAGGATAAACCGCTTGCATATCAGCTTCAGGAGTAATGTAAGTTGACTTTTCGTCCACTGTGAAAGATGCCGGGTATGGCAAAGAAGATGCATTACTGGGAGATGAAGCGTTGCTAATAGCACCTCCGTAACCGTTGCTCATATTGATATTATTGGAAAGATTTTGTAACCAACGCTGCATTTGATCCAATTCTTCAGGACTTTCTAACTGAGCATTGAGGTTGCCATTATCGACAAAAGCAGCGAGTGTATTGAGACGATCGGCCATGTCTGCAATAGGAGATAAGGGTTTAGTTTTTACTGGAGAAAAGCTTGGTGGAACAATGAAAACAAATAAAAATAAATTATAAACTCACCTGTATCATACTCGGGACTCAACTTTTGATTCCGTAAAACATCAGTAAATAATTCATCCAGAGCGTTTTCACCAAATTGACCACCGCCCATAACGTTGATCTGAGAGTCTTCCATCATATCATCACCTCCAAAGTCTCGGTTAGAATAAGCAGAGCTGTATGGGGTGTCATCGCTCACAACGTCAAATGTACCAAACTTTGAGAATGTACTTTGAGCGTCTGACAAGGGAGAATAGCCTAAATTAGGAACAGACGAGGGGCAAGTTAATAAGTTGTGTTGCAACCATTCAAATAGTAAGTCAAGTCACCAATAACTTACCTCCGTCTGAAGTCATGCTATGTGGAGGCGATAATGGTCCACTGGTACTATAAGAGCCATCGGAAACCACCGAAGGAGATCTACTAGAATATGGGTTCTGGGGTGGTGTAAGGGGATGATGGTTTGTACGAGTAGCACGAGCGTTATTTTGTCGACTGCGCAAAGTAGCTATAAAAATAAATTAGAGAGGGAATAAGCACGCCAAGAAATTGACAAGAATGCAATGTGATACCTTGGTGCTCTTGTGTATGAGTCTTTTCGTGCTTTTTCAGATCCTGAGGCCGCTTGAACGACTTTTGGCAAATCTAAGAATAGCCAATAAAATGTATTAGAATTTTTTGCCAAGCCAAGCCAAAGGGGAGCATCTCCGCACATGAGAAAAAGGGCAATGTCGCAGAAGTCCAGAAGAAAGAAAAAACAAATAATGCTTACCTCACAGTTATGTGCTATATAATGGAAAGACAAGGAAAAGTGAAGTCGGTTAGTAGGTATTCAATTCTATCAAATGCTACACTACATTCGATCGAAAAAAAAAAAAATGTCCAGAAGCGAGCAAAATTTAGAGAAAATACTGAAGTTAAACATACGTTTCAGCGGTATGTGCACCCGAAGATGGCTAGTAATGTGGTCTCTCTTGACAGTTACAACAGTGCAGTTCCCCCAGTTGCAGGTAAGGCACAAGTTATTGGTAGACTTGCGTCCAACATGGTCGTTGGTGAGATGAACATAGAGCTGTTCTGGATCGTCGTAGGTTTGGGCACAGTCACCCCATCGACATTGAATGTACTCAGTCATAGAATTTCGGGAAAAGTGTTTAGCAGATTGTGCAAAGGTTAGGTCTGTTTTAATTGTAGAAAGGTAGAGAAAGAGGAAAATAGCTCAGTTACTGTTTCTAGAGAAAGGCCAAGAAAGCAACAGCGAAAAATTGGGCCTAGACGAAACACGTGGTCAGCGGACCATTTGCACCAGAAAAGAAAAAAAATCTGGGCATCAGACGATTTGACCAATTTTTTGTTGGCTGTTGCTATCGACTCGATTGTACTGCCAGCAAAATAAAGGGGATTAGTGATTCATATTCAAACATTGTGTTTTTTTTGCATTGATCATTAATTGAAATAAAACAAAAAAAAATATAGATTCTTACATGACATGACCGGCATACCAATGAGGTGAATTGACCATTGTCTTTCATGATAGCTGAAGAGTCTAATGGTTTGCTGCACATTTCACACTTTAAACACTTTTTGTGCCATTTCGAGGCCATGGGTCCATTTTTTTCTTCAAGTATATTAACAACTTGATGACATGCTGGACATTTCTTGGATCCTCCAAATTGAGGCAGCGGTCGTGCTCGGGAGCTGAACAGGGCGGAGGGTTTGACGTCGTCGGTTAAAATGACTTGTGCCATGATCGATACGGGCGGTGGCACTACTTTCATTGTGGCGCTGCCGTCATCGGCGAATTTACTTCCAGCACACGGTTTGCAATAAGCTAGCTTTGCCATTTCCATATACATGGACGACGGGGGTATTGTTCGGTTACAGCTTGTACATCCAAAGCACTAGGGCAAGGATTCTATTAGTACTGGTGCTATTTGAAATAACAGCAACTGTCAGTTATACGACTCACCTCCACATGATACTTTGCATGGTTGACATATATATATACATTATCAAACTGTTGCCTACATTTCTTACAATGGTTGTCCATAGGCACACACTAGCAGATAATTTTTTTTGGGGATTTAGTTGATCTTGTCATTTTTTTTTAAAAATTTTCCGCAGTCAGACACTCACCTGATTGTGATAGAATTTGTTATCCAACATGGAAAATGCGTTATCAGTCAATACCTTGTTGCAGTGATGGCATAATAGACAATCGGGATGATATGTAGCTCCTGTGTCCAACTTAAAACTGCGATCGACAATCTTTACCTCACATTTCTTACAAATACCACCAGTGGTATTGGATAATGTGGAAGCCACAACTGATTGAGAACGTCGAGTGGTTGAAAAAGAGGATACAGGTATAGGGGCGATAGCACTGTTATTAGCCTTGCGACGTATTTGATCAAAGTAGTTTATGTTTTTAGTTGGAATCGATAACGATCCTTTGGAAGAGTCCACATTGAGCTGTTCCGAACCATTGATGCTATTCATGTACCTTGAAGAAGTTTTAATTATTAGATGGCTTCGCTAGGATCTTCGTTTTCAGTCATCGATTCATATGCTCACTTACCGGGATTTCCATCTGTCAATCACAGGATTGTCTCCTGTAGGGTCATGATGATGATGCAAGGTACGAGCTGTAATGTAATAAGTCAGAACGGTAAAATTAGAGTGCCGTGAAGTGTGACAGATAGTCAAATTTGGGGGGTGGGGTGAATGTTAATCGGTTACGTACACATAACTGGACCACCGCATTTTTTACACTTTGCGTTAGTATTCAGATCACCACAGCGCTTGCAATAACCCATCGATAAGTGAACAAAACCAGATTAAAAATTGACCGAGTTAACGGTATTTTATATAGTCTCTAGTACCTTTACGTTTTGACTAGGCAGGCCAGCAACTTTGGGCGTAAAAGAGTTTCAATCCACGCCAAATCTTGACCCATTATCACCAGGAGAAATTTCTGATTGGATAATCATACCGGGTGCACGTATGGCCAAAAATGGGCTCATCAAGTACAAGGCGGATATCACATGGTTCCATTGGGGCCACGTTGCAGCTGTAAGGCTTTCAGTGCCGTTATCAGAGCCATCACAAAGATACGGAAAAGACGGGGGGACAAGTGCTTGAGATTATCAAGGAGCATAGTGTTTTCAGTCCATTCCCCCTTTTCCAATTTCTTGATAGAATAAGGCCTGACCTGAGGATCGGGAAAATGATTGGCTTGGAAGCCACCGGGCCCTCAGTTCTCCCTCTTTTACGCACACACACAAGGTTCCGATGCTATGAATGACAGGGTAAATTTTTTAGACTATTATCTGCCTGACTGAACTGGCTCAACCCTACACAACAGCTTCACTCAATCTCTTCCTCCCTTTTATTCTACTTCATTACCTTATCGCCAGCACTATCGCTTTTCTTTCCGCGAGAAGCAGTTTATCTGGAATCTCTTCCTCTTTCACTTTTTCCTCTCAACTGTACCTGCAACTGCTGCTACTGCCTTATCTATATTCTTTTACTTTTTTTTTTTTTTTTACTCTTCCCCTTACTAAGCAACCCTCCATTCTAACTATGCAGACTTCGGCAGCTGCTGACGTCAAACACTCACTGCCACTGGCAAAAAGCACCTTGTCAGTGGCAGCTCAACATCGTCGACCTAGTCTGGGTTATCTGTTTGCTCCCTTAAACGCAACCAATACCGAGACTTCGTCGACTCCTAGTACCAACCGGCTGATTCTCGATTATCTCTTGTTCGTATCGATTCAATCGCGGCTCCGACAAGCTGATATCGGTCTTAATACACAACAGGATGAAGACTCTATCAAACGATGGACCGATGCAGGCATCCGAGCCAACAAAGACCATACTGCAGTAGAATCTATTATACACGGTAAGCAAGGCGGGGTGTAAATTAGATCCGACTTTACGGCCACACAGGAAAAAAAAATTTCTGGTTACAGTGCAACTTTTTAGGAGTCACTTGAGTGGTTCGGAATTGCACGCATTATTATATACACTAATATTAAATTCACTCACTCTCTCTCTCCCTTTAAGGTGTCAAGTCCACCTCATCATCTAATATCCCTCTTCAATTCGATGGTCATCTCAAGCAGCGAATTTATCTATGTCAATTGACTAATTTTGTTTTTGGACGATTTGATTCCAATATCGTACCTCAAACCAACACAACCAAACAACGAAAACATGTTGAACCTTCGTCTCAACCGGACATGTCACCACCCTCTGACTTAATGAACAAGCGACAACATATGTTTGCTATTCCTATTACACCTATGTTCTGCAGACGACATAGAAAGCAACCATGCATGACCTGCCGTTCCAAAATGGCCATGACTCCACAACCTCATAGACTCGAAGGTCGCGCTGGAACCATTATTGCTTCAGGGGATAGAACTTCACGTCGCAGAATGACCTTGACTGGTCCTCCATCTGCTGGTCTTATTGATGCTATTCCGTCGTTTCTAAAGACAAGTGCTAATATGTTACGACAAAAATTGGACCATTCGGAAGATAGCGCGGAACCATTTGTGGTCGCTGGTGAAAAGGTTATTGGTGGGGGCATGCCTGCCACATGGTATGATCTCTTTTTAGAACTCCTAACTCAAGCTGCTATTGAATCCTATCTCTGCGATGGAGGTCACGGACTGGAATTCATTTTTGAAATTTTTTCATATGGAGATGTGGATGAAGATGGCAACGATGATGATGACGATGATGACGAAGGAGATGATGAAGATGATAGCGAAGAAGATTGGCTCTCTGTCAAAGCTGCTGATCATCACTTGTTATTTCCCAAGACAAGGACAATTTATTTGTTTGCAAAGAAATTGAGGGAGCGAGAGCAAGAGGTAAGCAAACGAGCGGGAGTGAGCATTAGCAACGTTATGTGGTTGCTTGTGTGGATGAATAGCAATCATTGCTGATTCTAAGCATTCACAATTTTTTACTAAATTTTTTGTTGTTGCTTTTTTATTTCTTTCGGCACTTTGCTTGTCTAGTTCCTCGACGTAAAGGATGATCTGCGGTCCCACTTTGAGCAGCTTTCTCAGAAATACAATCTAGAGGCTTTTGAACGCCGAATGCGCTCATTCATCAACATTGCCCACCAAGCAATGGATCAGCCCGCTATGAATAAGGTAAATTATTCGTGCCTGGTTCGCTTCGCGATCCACTATCTGTTTATTTACCCTCATCTCCTATCACAAACAAATATTTATTAACGCGCCAACATTATTCACTTCTGTTTACAGTATGAGCGAACTGAGGCAATCGAACTACCTGAAACATCAACAAATCTACCTCGGACATCTCCAAACATGCCAGTAGCTAGTCTGCAGGCTTCAACTGTTGCTCCATCCCTCTTGGAATTCCCTAGTGATGGTTCCTTACTGATGCCCGAAGTACCAGACTCAGATGAAGATGATGACCGAGAGGTAGACGAACAAGATCAGGTACTGTCACCTAAACCCAAGAAACGAAGGAGAACCTCGTCTAGCCAGGCTCCAGCTTCTAAGCGTACTCGCCGCACTCGCAGCACTACCGACTCCCAAACAAAGATACCCCACAAACGCTCACCTTCCAAGCGAAAGCTCTCAGAGTGAACAAAAACAAAAACTCTAAAAAAAAAAATCAAAAAAAAATCCGAGAGTACCCGGTAAAGTGCGCCATAGCCTTTACTTTACTACCGTGCTGCATATACCCTATAACCCTCCCTCGTCCCCTTTGCTTGTTACAAAATTAACCCTTTCCTCATAGTCCAAAACCCTCTCCCTCCTCTTTAGCTAGCATCTTAAAGATCGTCCCAATACAAACATGTCTCTTTTTGATTTGATTTTGATTTTCCTTTTTTTTTATTAATATGACAGAAAAATAATCTCTACGGTATACGTTTTGATTAAACGGACAGAATCTATTTCACTATTATTATTATTTGTGTTTGATGGATATGGTAGGCTTATCAGATTTTTGCTGAATGGAAAACGCGGTCATTTCAATAAACGCGTGAAATCGTTTTCCCGAAAGGACGGCGATATCTCCTTGGCTTGTGAGGTGTGGAGAGCCACTTGGGAAAAGATGGACCAAAGGGGGTAACATGGCTGTAAGGATGTGTGGATTTTTCACGTATGCAGCCCTTGTATTGTATTGTCACCATTTTCCTGTACATGCATCTATTTCAATGTTGGGATTGCTTGCAAATACATGTAAAAAGTCATGCAAGAAATACAGTCATTTCAAGTAAACGCATACAATTCTTTTTGGTGACAATAGAGTTGTAAGAAGCCAATCACAGAGTTTAACTTGGCCACGCGGAACGACTTTTCTCCCCATTTTCATTTATCTTTCAGTATCTCAAATCACATCAAGGCAAAGTCTCTTGTTATTCCTTCCCTCTTCCACTTAAGCCTACAACAAGCTTCTTGTTCAAAGCAACAGCCCCCCCTACCAAAATCAAAATTGTAATACGTACTTTTCCGCATCCTATCGCACACTCCTGCCTGGTCTCGTGGTGACTTGCCTTGCTCTTTTACCTCTAACCTACCTAGTTCCTTCCCCTCTTCAATGGTCAATCTATCATTTCTACCATATGATATCATAGTAGCCATAAGCTCACAACTTTCACCTTTTGATCGGATCAATCTCTCAAGAAGTTGTAAAGCCTTGTACGCATATCAACTCACCAAAAATTCACAGAGCGATTGTATAATACTTTCTGGTTTGTCGACCAGTCACCTCGTGACGGACAGGTTTTTTGCTCAACTTATAGACGGCATGACAGAGCAGCAACGACTAAATATTGTTCATGTCGACTTTGAATTTGCGTCGCTCATTACTGTTCATGCAGTGATGATGGCTCTGACCAGTTTTACCAACCTTCGATCACTGAATTGCAGATACTGCCGAAATATTAAAATACCCGAATTTGCATCCATCCTGGAAAACAGCATAGTGCAGCACCGACATTTACAAAAAGTCTACCTTGGAGACTGGAAAATGCCCATCAGTAGAGAATGGGATGATGCATTTTATACCATCGAAAAGCACTTTAGGACCTTCACTCATAGTATCAACCCCATAATCCCTAATGAGAAGTGTTCTCGATGCCATGCGACATCAACTCCGCTTTCTCGAATTTGCTGCCAGTGCAAGAGCCGTGTATGGCACTGCCAAGAACCAACGTGCTACCATTGGTGGAGCAAGCAACTATGTCCTAGTTGTAATACCATTGTTTGTCATGATTGTAGATTCAAGCATACCCAAAGTAGTCCATACTGTTGCGAGGACGCCGATATAGACCGACGAGATGAATGCATGGTTGTTAGTTGCTTTCAACATGGCCGACAAGAACTCCATATCTCCGCACGGCCGGACCTGTTTTGCCACTAAGCCAGCTTGCAGCCTCCTCACACACACATAACATGATTGTAAAATAAATAATTGCTCACGTTACTAAATTTACTGAGATCAATAACCTTCCCAGCCAAAATACAGTTTACTGTAGGAAGAAAAAGTCAGCTTTGTAAAGAAGTCAACATGCACAGCGTCTGCTTGTTCTAGACTGTGATTGAAAGGAAGCCAAAAAAAAAAAAAAAAAGAAGAAAAGCAGGATAGATAAGCAGAGCTGGCTTACAAGCTGGGAAGGAAAAAAGAAATGCAGGTTATGTAGTGTATTAAAAAAACATAGTGTAAAGACTAGACTCGCTTTTGCTTTGCTTTGCTTTGCTTTGCGTTGCCTTGTTTTGCTTTCCTTTGCTAACTGTCGACTGGAGCTGTATAAATTATACACAGTACTTTTAAAATATACATAGTATTCTACTTGAATTCTGTAATTAATAATCGCTGTGGAGGACCGTGGGTACGGAGAATCAATCTGGCTTTGGATGGTGAGTCATAGGCAAGCCAATTAAATCTTGTGCCCTGGTGGACAACCCCTCTGATCTAAAAATCTTTTTTTTTTTATTTTTTATTTTGTATAAAAGCTCGTTTGCCGCTCGCCCACATTCCGCAGTATCTTCTTCTTTAATTAACTATTTGGCTTTTTATTATACTTAACTACGTGAACATGGCTTCCTTCACCGCTTAAAGTGCTTCGTACTACCCCGTACGTTTTCGATTACAATTAAACAAGAAGATTTTTTATAACAACAACCTTTCCAACACCCCCTTCCCCCCCGTCCTTCACATACAACTGAGACCCCAACATGGCCTCCACTCTATTGTCCCGATGCGAACAGCTCAAACGACAACATCTGTCTAAACTCAAACGAAAACCCTGCTAAACTTTTTGAAACCTAAAATCTTTGATACAAGAATTATTACTGCCTTTACCCTTAATGGCCTCCACTGCCACTGATACTACCCAGTTTTCGACCAAGAAACCCACTGAAATGATCTCGCAACACGACGTATTCCAACAGATCTTTGAGTCCCTTGTCCCGGATGTTCCCTCTGCTTCCGCTGGTGATGCCCACTCTCTTTTGGATGAGTGGTTGGCTGAAGACTTGACCAAGACTGGTCTCCTCTCTTCGGATTCTTCTGTTACCTCCAGCCCAGAGATTGCTACTCCTTTGGATGTCTTTTTGACTTCCCCTCATGCTAAATCGGATGCTCTCATGTTCTCGCAACATGCTGGCATTACCTCTCCATTGTTTGATGACTTGACTGGTCACACGTCGCCTGCCATGTCGGCTATGCCAACGCCTCAAGTCAAGATGGAGACCTTTTCTCCTGATGTAGCTCCTGCTGTGGATATGTTTGCTGACCTTCAGCAACAAGCCATCTTGAGCGCCCTTGGCACTCAGGTTGAACAATCCGTTGACGTCCCCAAGACTCATACCCCCCTACCTCAACCCAAGACTATCACCAAGAAGAGAGCCGCTAGCGTGGTTGCTGAAGGTGAATTGGATGAAGCTGCTATCAAACGTCAAAAGAACACCGATGCCGCTCGTCGCTCGCGATTGAAGAAGGTCATGCGTATGGAATCTTTGGAAACTCGCGTTGCTGAATTGGAGCGATTGAACTCTCAATTGTTGCTTCGTTCCGCTGTTCTCGATAGTGAGAAGACTGGTTTGGAAGCCAAGGCTATTGCTGCTGAGCAACGTATTCACAGCCTTGAACAACAGTTGATTGAAGCTCACAAGGCCCTAACTACTCGTATATGATGAAAGGTTTTTTTTTTTTTAAAATTTTTTTTTTTCCCTTTGGTATTCTCTCACAAACGTTAGTACTATTTCATTGAATTTTTCTCCGTTCTTCCAACAACAACACCAACATTTTATTACTCTCTATTTTTCATGTGGCCTTGTGAATATTTTAATAAAAAGTACTTGAAGTACTGCAGCTTGTTTATTTTTTAAAAAATGCAAATATGGTCGAACAGATGTTTAGGATCATGTTTTGAGCTGGGTTGGGTGGCTTTTAGGCTAAGCGTATAGGCTTTTGCTCTCATATTTTTATCACTCTCAATTCACATCAATGCCACACACAGTTTGCTCAGCTTATACTTTCAACAACAAATATTTAGAATATTATGTTTGGTTCTCCTAGAGTAGATGTTATAGCATTCCGTTCCTTCTATTCTAGCATTTCTTTGATCGTCTACATGCGACTAACACCGTACAAGTTTCCTCCTTTCACTTCCTTGTTGTAAACAACAGAGAGGCAGAATCCAAGGACAGTACGAGTGTCGCGTGGGTCAATGATACCATCATCAAGCATACGAGCAGAAGTGTAGTATACATCGGATTCACTCTCGACCAGTGACTGGAACATCTCCTTTCGTGTGGCTGCGACTTCTTCATCGATCTCAATGCCAGCTCTAATTGATATTAAAATACCCCTTGTCAGCTCAGCAAGCACATAAATGCCTAGTCCAACCCAATCAATCCTAATTTCCAAATCACCTTTTGGCAGCCTGACGCATCACTATATCCAAAACACCAGTAAGTTGTTCAGGTCCCATGACTGAGCACTTGGAGTTTGGCCAGGAGAAAAGGAATCTAATAGGTTATTGAAATTCCTACTGTCAATGCCATGCGCTTGCGTCGTTCACCTTGACTAATTTATCTTACCTTGGGTTATATGATCGTCCACACATGGCATAGTTACCAGCTCCGTAAGAGGCGCCCATCATAATAGTAATAGCAGGTACAGTCGAGTTACTGACGGCATTGATAAATCTCGCTCCAGCCTTGATAATACCATCTTCTTCGTACCGCTTACCAACCATAAAACCGGTGATGTTTTGCAAAAAAACAATAGGAGTATTCCTATTTGCAAACCATGTGGTTAATTAAATACCATCACTAGCATGTAATCTCTCAGGAGCACTTACTTCAGATTACACAATTGAATAAATTGGGTTGCCTTGTTACTCTCAGCAGTGAACAAGACATTGTTATTTGCAATAATACCAACAGGAATGCCGTGGATGAAAGCCCATCCAGTAATCAGATTAACACCATAGAGAGGCTTGAAAACTGCGAAGCGAGACCCGTCGACAAT
The DNA here is from genome assembly GCA_021235465.1 of Umbelopsis sp. PMI_123. Taxonomy (NCBI): domain Eukaryota; kingdom Fungi; phylum Mucoromycota; class Umbelopsidomycetes; order Umbelopsidales; family Umbelopsidaceae; genus Umbelopsis; species Umbelopsis sp. PMI_123. The sequence goes on along the minus strand of JAJSME010000015.1, from coordinate 379,358 downwards.
ACGAGCAATCACCTCCATGGCATCATAGGGAACGCGAATGTTGGCGGAGGCAACTCCAAGAATCTCTTCAGCAGGATAGAGGGGTTCTTCAAAATGACTGAGAAGATGGCGCTTAGGTAATTGTCCCTTCTTGTCCCAGTTCAAGTTGGATATCCATTCTCTGGCCTTTCGGATGGCGTCCAGTTCATCCACAGCGAGTTGATCACTTACACCAGAGATACGCGAGTGCATATCAGCGCCTCCAAGACTTTCAGCATCTGTTACCTCTCCAGTGGCCATCTGTACAAGAGGTGGTCCACCCAGGAACACTTGAGCCTGTTTCTTGACCATGATAACACAGTCAGTCATACCAGGTGTATATGCACCACCAGCAGTTGAACTTCCAAACACAACACAACATGACGGAATACCACTCTTCGACCTGAGTACACGGAGGCACTTGGTGAGTAGCTCCAAAAAGGATAATGCGTGTGACCAATCTGTACTTACAATATGGCTTGATTTCGGAATCCACCTCCTCCTCTATGAAATACTTTGAACTGCTGTTCCAAGTTTGCTCCACCCTACAATAAAAAGTTTGTTCGTGACCATACGTCGGTTTTTCAGCGTCGGGACTTTCACATGCTTTCCACCCCCAACCACTTACCGATTGGGTCAGATTGATTACAGGCAATCCATTTTCATGAACAATTTGTGCAATACGACTACCTTTGAGTACAGAGGCTTCATTCATAGAGCCACCAGCAAGAGTCGGTACACTTGCAACAACCATACATTCGATACCACTATCATCGGGGGATGGAATGATCTGAGTGTTTATAGCTCCTACTCGTGATGGGACTAATTGTTCAACTTACCAAACAAGACCAATACCACCAACAACTGAACCACCCAATGTCATATCCTCTTGCCCATATCCAGCAAGCTGACAGAGCTCCAAGAATGGCGAATCTTCGTCAAGAAGTAGGTTAATGCGCTCTCGAGCTGAAAGTGAATCAAGCTGTTGGTTACTCGTTTCTAGGGTAGTGTTTAAACGTTGAGTGAGTTTATATTTTGCCTACCAAGAAGTTGGCCACGCTTTTTGTGTAGCTTTATATGCTTTTCTTTGCCTTCTGCGGTTGCTTCCTGAAGTCGCTCCTGCAGCTCGGCAACAACAGGTTGCCATTCTTCATAGTTTCGTTTGTATTCTTCGGATACTTTATTGGCAAGCGATTTGTAAGGCTGTACGAGGTGGTGTTCTAAAGTGTCAGTAGACATGATTGATAGACAAGAGAAAAAAAAAAAAAAAGACAAGTGAGTGTGAGGGGAGGAAAAGGTAAAGGTATATATGGCCACTATGGGGGTGGGAACACCGCATGCCCTGTTGAGCGAAGTCACGTGCTCTCTCAACTCTATCGCTTTTACGTGTCACAGATGTCATTGGGGCCAAAGTATTCAATCTGATTTTATTGTATGTCAATAGGATATTAGCACTTGGGGAATGTCGAATTGTTGTTCATCATTGATACCTTGATTTGAATAGGTGAAAGGCTTGGTGTTGTGGTATTACTTTGGCTAGTTCCGTATACTGGTTGAGCCACAAACGAAAATGTATACTGGTCCGGAGGGTATCGATAAAACAGTCTGCAGTTGGGTAGTTTCCATGTCGACGTATAAGTCATGTTACGAGTTGGATCAGCGCTTGGGCGGGCATTGAGGCCGCTTGTTGCCTCTATTTGAAGTGTTGAGCTTGGGTCGCTATTTTTGGTCCAAGTATAAATAAGGGTGAGAGACGAAGGATAGCTGTTTAATGTGAGTGGCGGATTTACTGTCATCAAGAAAACGAGAGCAAATTGGGTCAATCTTCGTCCTTCATTTATATTCAAGGTTCTATGTGACTCATCTATCAGATGGGGTGTTTTCTTCACATACCAGCTTGTTGTCCAACAATGGTCCATGAAAGCATTACGGTATCACCGTTACCAAGGAGTTGTCCAGAGTACGGTTGTTGAAATTGGACAAGCTGAGCATGAACAAAGACGGTGTAAAGAAGCAAACTTAGAAGTAGACGCATTGGAATGAAAACCAGACGTAGAAAAAAAAGGGAAAACCAGGATAAAAGGTATTTTGACACTAAAGATATTGCTGCAAGAATAGCCATTTCTGATCTAAAAAAAGGATTGCGATGCGAGTTACCAGGACCCCCTCCCGCCTATTGCAAACGCGGATCCCATCACGCACAGCAAATTTTAACTGTCTTGTCTCCTGGCTCTTTATACCTCTCTCCTACATCATCCATGCACAACACATCACAGCACGTAAATATTAATGTTAATTTTTTTCCCCGCAATTCTCTCTTTATAACTGATTCAAAGTGGAAGAAAAATGGCAGTAAAACATTTAATTGAAATGATCAGTTTTAACAAAAAAGTCTATGGACAACTATCCCGCAGTTTTTTAAACCTCAAAGTTGGAGGGGTTGACTCCGTTCTCGCGCTGTTCGTCCCACTTGCTAATCTATAAACAATGAAAAGCGTTAGCTATGTAAAGCAAACGTGAAATCTGTAAAAACGTCTCTACTTACCCATTCATTAGGGCAGAGACTGTGGAAAGCACGGAAGAATTGCTTGCAGGGAGCGAACTCCTCACCACGAGCGTTGACGCACTTGTGGTAATCAACATAGTTTTGCCAGCAGTGCTTGGTCTGGTTGGTGTTAGGGAAGCTGTATAGCGGGCGAAGTCAGTACACCAAGTAGAGGCTAACAGCAAGAGAGAGGTGTAATATCTTACCGAGCATCGAAACCAGCTATTTACAAGGCGCCATAGTCAATAGGATTGGGCAAAAGGCGGGACGGAATGGACCAAAACAAAGAGCCCAGATAATAAGATAAAGGAAACCAAAGTGAATCAAAAAAATAGACATGTCAGCATGATGCGATTATCGTGTTATATGGTATAAAAAAGCGTGGAATATAGGTCATACCGGTGGCGAGCTTGACGGTGTTGACTTCTTCGACTTCAGACATTGCGAATTAAAACGAGCGGTGCAAAGGAGAATTCCTCTCTGATACCCTGCTGTTTACCTTTGGAAGCTTGAATGAACTGCGTCACCCAATTTGTGTGATCAAATTTACAGGCTGGCAACAAAAAATTTTTTGGAGCAAGATCAGAAATCTCCGCATGATTTGAGACAGTAAGCCTTTGGGGCAGAGCATGCCTTGCAAAGTACGAAACAACCAGGGACCTATTCATAAATCCTGTTAGGCGAACGCATCTACTTCTTTTATATTTCTACCTTTTTTTATCCATCCTAAATTTACAGCCTTGAAAGTTATGTGATCATTCATGTAGATATGTAAGGAAATTTAGATCAATTTTAATTACAGGGTTTTCCAATTTACATAAAAAAAAATTATGCTTCAGTTTAGATTGGGCAAAAGAGCACCAGTGTTAGCGTTTTGTACTTGGTCCTTCGTTTGCATGTCTTCATCTCATGCTATCTAGTCTATCGTATTATCATCTTTTTATCCAAAAATTCGTAATCCGTCAACAGCTTGGCCATTCACTATGTCGTGATCCTCATTTGCTGGTTCGTTCGTTGCTTCCTCTGCTTCCTCCTCGTTTATCAAGTCTTGCTGCTTTCTGCCAAGCAAGGATGCATACAACTCATCTATCATTTCATCGTGCCATGTGCCAGCTGGTATAGGGACCATAAAGTTTTGTATTTTTTCGTGCACATGATATCTAATAATCACCACCAAATGGATGAGTTTCTCATATTCCAAAAACTTTTGTACATATCATATACATGTGGAACTCACCGAAGGCGTCTTCCTTTACTTGCTCTGGTGTCAACCGTCTTTTTCTTTTGCTTGTTCTGCTTGAGTGCAGCCCATCGCATACCGAGTGCAATCGGGTCATCTGTATCGACCATTCTGGATTCAATAAGCTCCTTTAGGAGTTGCTGATAGAAATCGTTATCGTCGAAAATTTCAGCGTCATGATCGGCAAGGTGTCCATCCACATCATTAGTCTCCTTTGCTTGATCTACGTCAGGTTGTTCCTAAAGGAAAGTAATACCAATTTAGTGTTAGTGACATCCGTGCATCGCCTTGGATACGGTTTGGTCACTTCATCGTCCATGTAAAACATACCTTTCCGAGCGGTCGATTTTCCGATCGTCTCAACTGTGTTCGCTTCACCAGTCTATCACCATCTCCCAAGATAGAGTTGACCTGTGTCATGATACTCTGTAAAGTAGGGTCAGACACATGATGACATTCAATAAATCAAGTCAGCCAGCCACTTACTTGATCAAATGCCTTGAACTTCTTATTCAATGGAATGCCAGATGCAATTTGGACTTTGCTACCCCACTTTTCAACTGTAGCGTTGCGATATGGAGTGAATCTAATACGTAGAGACAGGCATTAGTATCAGAAATCAAACAATAGCTTGCAAGATATTCCATTACCCCGTTGACACTTACAGGTCATTCAGCTGTGACATATCATCCCACAATTTATCAACATATTCATCGTCGTCGTCGAGATGTCGCTTTCGGGACTGTGCAGCATCTTTTGGTATGATAATGGAATCGTTGTTGTCTCTAATCAAGTCCATCCTCAAGTCCATAACGGAATCTATTAATGTTCGTAACTTTGATTTTGAGGCTTCGATATGTGGAATGGCATCAGCATCATTCATGAGGAAATCTGGCCACACATCATACTAAAGAAAAACCTCAATTTAGTAAGGTATACTAAGGAAAGGCATTGATATTACGAATTTCGATATTACCTGAGGAAGCTGGTTGGTGATGTTCATAGCTTTTTGCATACGAATGCGGGTATCAAGGAAACCATCCCAGAGGTTCAACTGCTCTTTGACATGTTGACCCTTTTCCACGTCAGCTTTTGCAGTCTTTGACAAGGTCGACAGCATATTCTTTTCCTCTTCTCGCATTCTCTTCAACTCTTCTTGGACTTCGACATCATTTTCCATTGGAGGAGCAATCTCATCATCTTCAGATCCAAATTCATCAGAATCACCTTCTTCCGATTCCTCTCCATTGATTTGTTCATCTTCGTCGCTGCTTTGCTGACTTTCTACATCGTCAGCTTCAGACTCGATTTCTTCATCGTCATCGATTTCCTCTTCAACTTCCTCCTCATCATCAGAAACTTCTTGATCGTCCTCTTCAGTAAATATAGCGTTTCTGCTGCTTCGCTTTCCGCTATATTTGGGATCTTCCATCAAGAACTGCGACTTTCGCAAAGCACTCTTGCCAACAGTTATATAATGGTCCCGAGCATTGGTATCGTCTTCACTGAAGGCGCCATCATCAACTTCCCCGGCTTGGTCTCGGAAGGTGCTGTCAAACTGTTCCGGGTCCAAATCTGTATTCAGAGGTCAATGACAAGGTTAGTTAGATTTCGCGAGCATGTAAGGTAAAGGCAAGGCGACAAAGAAACAGCTTTGTTACCTGCTGGAGCGGTAGTGTCTAGATCTGCAAGCTGCTCAGCCAAGGATTTCTTTGCTATGTGTTTTAATAAAAGTTAATGTTAACGTCTAGTATTCTTGTTTACAGATCCATCGAATCGTCTTTGTACCTTTAGCTGACATGGGTTACAAGTAAATTTGACTACGGTGGTGAAAAAAAAAAAAAAAAAGGCAGTAGTAGATTTTCTGACCGACTGTGGGCGTGGCTTGTTTGTGACCGCGAATTAATTTTTCTTTTTCAGAGCCATCGAGCCCATCAACATCACCTCCAACCCGTCCAATTTATTCACCATGCATTTGATGTACACTCTGGATGCCGAGGGCAAGCGAGTCTATACTCTCAAGGTATGAACGATCATGTCAGCTGTTTTTTTTATAATGAAATCGGCCACTAACCTTATTTTGCTTTGGCATGAATAGAAAATCACCCCACAAGGCAAGATCACAAAGTCGGCCCACCCTGCTCGCTTCTCACCTGACGACAAGTTCTCACGACACCGCGTCACCTTGAAGAAACGTTACAATGTCCTTTTGACCCAATTGCCCTCAAAGCCTTTGTAAACAATTCTGGAAGAAAAAAAGTTCGTCGGCTTAACCTGGAAAAGCAATCGCCGACTTTGGCCATGTATATTTTTTCTTTTAACGCAATGCTGCTGGTATAGACCTCATATTCGCTTTTGTCATCAACCTTGATTGATTCTCACATTTTCATCCATACGCATTCTTTCGTTAATACACGTCTTTTCTAAATCAATTCGGTTATTGGTTATTCTTGTGGGACGAGTTTGATTCGGATCAGTTCATAAGAGAGCGGCGGGGGGGGAGGGGGCAAAACTGCCTCTAAAGCTGAAGTAAATACTAGATTATATAATGAAATGTCACCTTACTCGTACAAGACAGATTGTTGCACATGGCAATGTAAACAAATGTTACCTGACATGGCGGCCAACCGTATGAGCTTGGAGCTATCTGGTGTACACTTTACCTTGCGATGTTGCTTGGCAACCTCTAAAGCTTTCTTCGCTGATATTGCGCCTCACACAGCGCTGTATAGTACTAATGATAGAGGCTGGCTGTATAGAAGAATCTTCCAAACCTGACCGCAGGTTACTAGTCTGTTTACTTGCGCGACGGGTCACTGATAACTTTCTTTTCCCCTTTTACGTTATTTCATCTCACTGGGTTCTGCATCCACATCCAATACATAAAGTTTATTTGTATAATCCACTTGTAACGTTCGAGTAATACTTCCTATATGAATTACAATGCATCTTAATAACACAATGTAAGGTGAAGAAAAACATTGTATTTGCAATGAAGGCACTGTAATTTATGACTAGTAGTGTATGGTTGTGACCCAGTGGTTTTTTTGTCGGGAAGGATGTCTGAGAAAGAGTAATCACATGGCTCACCTAACCTCTATCGATCAAGCCAACGTGTACCTGCGGCATATCCTTTGATGGTAAGGATACCATGAAGGGGAATATACCGATCAAGAAGTTCGATTTCTCTGGGACAGATCGATTATGGCAGATTTAAACGTTGCTTGGAATTATACTCAAGCTTTTGTTCCACTGAAATAAACCCATGATTTTGTTAAAAAAGTAACTATTGTTCCTCGTGAGCAGGCAAGTCTTATATTAGTGCAAACAAAAGGCTCACAAGGTAACACTGACTAGCAGGAAGATAGTGATCAAAGAGCAGGAAAGGTATTCTGGAGACCAAGTGGTTCTTCCCAGTAAGCGTATCTATAGGATCTATTTATGCGGTGCAACGAAATAATACTATAGCACGGGACTTTTATTTGATGGAAAGATTTGATTGTGCGCAGAACAACGTTTTGTGAGGGAGCTGAATTGAATTTCCGAATGACGTATTTGGCTGGTTGGCTGATTATCCCCGCTACTCACAAGCCAGAAAGCCCAGGATTTTTTAAAGCGCAATACTTTTTCGTTCTGTAGCGCGTGCGTGTTTCTTTTCTTCACACCTTTCTACTCTCCAGTTTCATTTCCTCAAAATGTCTGAAGAATCATCAGATAACAAAGAACTTCGCTTGTTGGTTGTCTCCAATCGACTTCCTGTCACCGTAGGTCGAGACCCCAAGACCAATGACTTTACATTCAAAATGTCGTCAGGTGGTCTGGTCAGTGCTCTGAGTGGTTTAAAGAAAATGATGAGCTTTACTTGGATTGGATGGCCCGGTATTGATGTACCAGAGGAAGAGAGGAAGCATATGGAGGATCGTCTGCTCAAGGAACACTCCACCTTGCCTGTGTTTGTTTCTGATGACCTAGCTGAAGACCACTACAACGGCTTTTCCAACAGGTAGATATGGGAGGTGTTATGTGCCGATAGTATTCATGGCTAATATTATTTATTCTATAGTATCCTTTGGCCCTTGTTCCATTATCACCCTGGTGAAATCTCATTTAACGAACAATGGTGGGATTCATATCAAAAAGTCAATGAACTCTTTGCTGAAGCCATTGATAAAATTGTTCAGGATGGTGATCTCGTGTGGGTACAGGATTACCACTTGATGCTTCTTCCTTCTTTGCTTCGTAAGAGAACCAAGAAGGATATTAAGATCGGCTGGTTCCTTCATACTCCATTCCCAAGTAGTGAAATCTACCGGTAATTTTCCATTCTGGCGGAGCCTGGAACATTTTCAGCCATGACGAAACATTCTAAACATACTGTTTTTCTAGAATTTTACCTGTCCGCAAGGAAATATTGACGGGTGTATTGGAAGCGGATCTACTTGGATTCCATACTTACGACTATGCTCGCCATTTCCTTTCCTCCTGTACTCGCATTCTTGGCTTGTCCACAATGCCTAATGCCGTAGAATTTGAAGGGAGAAATGTTCATGTAGGCACTTTCCCTATCGGTATTGATCCTGAGATTTACACAGAAGGTTTGCGTGATGAAGGTATCCAGAAGCGCATTGCCCAACTTAAGGAGAGATTCCAAGGATGCAAGATTATTGTTGGTGTGGATCGTCTGGATTACATTAAAGGTGTCCCTCAAAAGATGCATGCTATGGAAGTGTTCCTTAGTCAACATCCAGAATGGGTTGGTAAAGTCGTTCTTGTTCAGCTTGCTGTTCCATCAAGACAGGATGTCGATGAATATCAGCAATTGAGAAGCACAGTTAACGAGTTGGTTGGTCGTATCAATGGTCAATATGGTAAGATATTTGCATGCATGGATGTCGGAAGACGTTAATGCAAAGCTAAGCAAATTTTCTTTTTTTCGCTTTTAGGTACTGTTGAGTTCGTCCCCATCCATTTCATGCACAGATCGATTCCTTTCCATGAACTGGTCGCTCTGTATGCTGTGTCAGATGTTTGCTTGGTGTCTTCTACTCGTGATGGTATGAACCTTGTCTCCTACGAATATATTTCTGCCCAACAAAACAACCACGGCGTTATGATTCTTTCTGAATTCGCTGGCGCTGCTCAGTCTCTCAACGGTAAACAAAATGCATTATCTATTTGTCCATTTGTGTATTACACGTGCTCATTTAATTGTCGATCACAGGATCCATCATTGTCAACCCTTGGAATACTGAAGAGTTGGCTAATGCTATCTATGAGGCTGTTACTATGCCTGATGATCTTCGTAAATCTAATCATCAAAAGTTGTTTAGATATGTCACCAAGTATACTGCAGCTTACTGGGGTCTCAGCTTCGTCAATGAACTTCGACGTGTCAGCGAAGAGCTCGGTCACCGTGAGAAGATTCCTGAATTGAACGTCGAACAAGCTATTACTAAAGCCAAACAGTCTACCAAGAAGCGGGTCATCCTTTTGGATTATGATGGTACTCTTACTACGCTGCACAAATTACCCGAGTTTGCCAAGCCATCGCAAGCGATTATCGATACACTCAAGAATCTGTCGTCAAAGCCTGACACATATGTGTATATTCTTTCTGGACGTGGTCGTCAACATTTGGATGCTTGGTTCTCATCCACTGGTGTTGGTCTTTCTGCTGAACATGGTTGTTTCTACAAGCATCCAGCTAGCATTCGCGATAAGATTGATCCCACCGTTCAAGCTGCTGACGGCAAGGTCATTAAGGAGGAGGATCACAAATGGTATTGCTTGGTTGATCAAATTGATCCTAGTTGGAAGGAAACTATCCGTCCTCTCTTCTTGCATTACACTGAGCGTACTCCCGGTTCATTCATTGAAGAAAAGGAAATCAACCTCACTTGGCATTATAGAAATGCTGACCCCGAGTTTGGATCATGGCAAGCTACTGAACTTCAAGTTAACCTTGAAAAGTTGTTAAGCCACATGGCCTTAGCTGTAAGTGAATTAATTATATGCTTTAGAATCTGGCTACATGATCCCAGATTAATTACTTTTGTATTTGCTGCAGATCGTACTTGGAAACAAGACTTTGGAACTTCGACCATCCGCCATCGATAAGGCGACTGCTGTTCGTGCTATCCTCAAGGACTTGCAACTCCAGGATATCGATTATTTGATGTGCATTGGTGATGGCAAGACCGATGAGGTTGTATTCTCCCTTCTTAACGAAATTCCAAACTCTATCACTAGCACAGTTGGAAAGAAGCAGACCGAAGCCCAATCTTACATTTCCAATGTTGAACAAGTCAGTAACTTCCTCAACCGACTTGCTCAAGAATTGTAATAGATAGAAATCATTTGTTTTGCGCACATCCCCTTCCCGTCCCCCCCCCCACTTTCAACTCCATTCTCAATCATGAACATTTTTTAATAACTTGACTTTGGTCACATAAATCACGTGTATGTTGAAATTTTTGAATGAAATGTTAAAGGGTTCAGAAGCAGCAAGGACCCCAAGTGCATATCCAAGAGGGACGGGGGAAACTTCTACCTCACTTTAATACTAATCACCACATCGTTGCTTACAACCCCCCTTACGTTACTCTAAAAACATAGCTTATTAGTATCGATTACTATCGTGCAACATCTCTGCAAGCCACTCATCCTGCATTCCTACAACTGGCTGGCCGTCACTAGACATCCTTGAACCAATCTATAGATTTTGGATTTTTTTTTTCAGCATCTGTCACTTTACATTCTCCGCCTGAGGGCATAATACCAATCTAAAAAATGCCGAGCCAAGATGCACCACTTTTAAACCAACTTCGGAATAATATCGAATTCGCATCCGTGTCGCAGTTCCTTCATACATTCCAAGCCGCATTGGAGCCTTCGCGATATGCTCAGCGCAGCTCCAGTCAAACAGGGTCTCGTCAAGCGACACCTTTGATAGAGGAGGGTCCATTCGATACTGAGGTACGTACAGACTATTGTCAATGGTGTGTTTGCGTCTAGCTAATTGTAATTGTAGCACTTTGAGCAAATGCTTCTTGACGATGGTGAACGATATCGTTTGGAGTATCTCATAATACGACTGTTAAAGGTCCTAACACGCAACCGACTTATCAGGTACGTTTTTATTCGTAGCTACCCAATTAGATAATGAACGGCCTTGCATTGACCACAATTTCTTGATAATAGCTCAGAGACTTGGCAACTCTACTTGATCCGCGAATTTTACAAACGCGAACCAGAAGAAAATAACCCATTCTATCAAGAGAAGTATTGGCCGTTTCCAATGTCAAAGACGAAGATCATTTACGAGCCAACAGACCCATCTTCAAAACCAGAGAACGGTGACGAAGATGCTGCAAGCTCTGTACTTTCCGAGGAAGAGACTGACGAGAACGATAAAACGCGAGATTCAACAGAACCAGAGGTCAAGAAAGAATCGGATATCAAGACAGAAGAACAGACACCAGAGATTGAAGTCCCTCTAGAGGAACAGCCTGATCCTATCAATTTCTTTGACCTTGACCTGGATACTAAATTGCACGTGCTCCATACCCTTTGTGAGGTTCGTGTTTTGAATGCAATTCGAAGTCGATTACATAACGATAGTAACCTTATTATCCGTGTATAGTGGCAATTGGACGATCCAGAGAGAATGAGAGAACATCTTCCAAGTGAGGACGACGCAGCTCATTGGGTAGGCAATCGCATTGCTTGATACTGTATTTTTTTTTTTTTTTGGCAGCAGTGCTCACTCCTTTTTTTTTAGAGGGTAGATCCTGTTGGATATGACGCAAACGGAAATACTTATTGGCTATTTGATGGTATGTGATTGATTTTCATTTTAGATTGGAGAATTGGAAACTCACTCGTAGCTCCAGATAATCGATTGTATAGAGAGTCTCCAGCACCTCCAAAGTCCAAGTCTAAGAACAAGTCAAAAGCAAAGGGGTCAGGAAAAAAGAAGAAGCAGCCGCCGCCACCACCTCCGGTTCGTAGAGGAACACGGCGTGGTCTTCGATCGGGAGGAAATGCAACCCCACCGCCAGAAGAAGAAGAAGAAGTACCTGCACATATCACCGCCCAAGAGGAAACTGAAGAGGAATGGAAACCTTGGAAGATGGTGATCATAAGCAAATGTGTTTTCGATGTTTTCCCATGTCTGTTGCCTATGCTAACATACGTTTATTCGTAGCTTTGTATCACAGCTGGTGATTGGCAAGCATTCCCAGCACGTTTTGAAAATAGCAAGAACCGAGACGAACAAAGAATGTATCAATATCTAACCAAGGATCTCCTTCCTCAGATCCTTCCGATTCTGGAGGAGCGTGAAAAAGAGAAAAAGTTGGAGCAGGCTTTGAATAATCGAAAGAGAAGCAGTCGTATCCAAATTCGAGATTTACAGCATCAAGAGCGACTTCGTCAAGAGGTATTGGCTCAACAGGCTCTTCAACACCAACAAAGACACAGGATAACGCGTCAAGATGAGATAACAAAGAAAAGGGAAGCTGAGGCGCAAGCTGCTGCAGCTAATTCTCGTGAGGAAAGATTACGTGAACGAGAGCTGCGCATACAACAACGTGAAGTGGAAAAGGCCAAAGCGATCTCTCGTCAAGAGGAGAAGGCGGCACGCGACGCAGCCCGTGAGCAAGAGAAACTTTTGAAGGAACAGCAAAAAGCTGAACGGAAACTACAACAAGCTGCACAGACTGACAAGAATGGCTCAGCCCAAGCTCCAAAACCTGTTAAGAAGCGTGGTCCTCGCAAGAAGAAACCAATGTTTGACGAAGACAATTGGACTTTTGATTGTCTTTGCGGCGTGAAGGGCCAAAATTTGGTAAGCCTTATTTCTTGCCTTTGTAGCTATTTCAAAGAGATATAAGTCTCATCATTAATTCAATATTATGTCTTTGTAGGATGATGGCACACCAATGATAGCCTGCGGTCGCTGTGGAACATGGGCTCATATCGCATGTCTTGCTAAGCACGACAAGACCCGAAAATCCATGAAAGCTTGGGAAAATGTCGATTACACATGCCGTAATTGTCTTGCTAGACCAGCGCATCCACCTCCTGCGATGCATTACACTATAGATCATCAGAAAGAAAGAACTGTAGAGCACAATACACATAAGAGACCATGGATGGAGTCAAGCAGCCCTCATCAGCATCATCAAGCAAACCCCGTCATCAAGTTCACTAAGCCAAACGAAGGACCTGTGGGCTACAATCCCCCACGCGTTCCAGTTTATAACCATCATAGTGGAGGTGGATATATACATGACGGGTCTCCACGAGTTGATGTCAACCAACACAGGTACCCACAACCACCTATTCAGTTTCATCATCAAAATGGCCACAGTGGACAACCACGCTATGCTACCAGTCCACCTTCAGCTGCTGCTCCACGACCACCACAGCCACATCATCCTCAACAACAACAACAACTACATCATCATCAACCACCTAGTAATCATGGCTACCCGTTGCCAATGGCTCCTATCAGCCGTCCTGGTTTCTCATCCCACCTGCCACCACTACAATCACGACCACCATCTCAGCCGACGCACAACCAACTTCCGCACTTGAACGCTATCCAGCCGTCGGCTACTAAGCTTCCATTTCCACCGCAATCGGAGCAAAGGGCTCAATCGCAACAGCACAGTGCATTCACCCCTCTGCCAGCTCCATCGGCCCCTATACTACCACCAATTCATCATCAAGCTCCGGCACCATATCGCCCACCTCCACCTCCAGTGACCTCGTCTTATCGACCTCAAGAACAATTCCCTGGTCCCCGTCCAATGCCACCCAATCCGCCAGAGCAACGGCAAGGATAATTTATTTCAAATTCTTTTACAATGTAAATAATCCTTTTTTATTCTTCTTCTTTATGCGTTCGTCCATTATTTTCAATGATTGATGGGTAGCTTTTACTTTGGTAACGATGATGATATTGGAACCCTTTTTTATTATTATTCGTAGTGCTGCTGTGGTGAAAGGTAGAATTTGTTTTTTCTTTCCTGTGGTATATGCTGTATATTGTACCTCATAAAGAAAAAGAAAGAAAATATTTATATATTATATTACCAATACAAGGACCAGCCCAATATGATGGATTCATTGTTAAACAGCACCACGCAGTTCATATCAAATTTTTAAGAGAACAAGCCGCCTCTGGAGGAAGGATGATTTTAAAAAAGAAAAATCAATTAATACAATAATGAAGGAGGTTAAGAATCGCAACAATACGCGGAAGCTTTCCAACCAACTTACCTGCTCTTTGTCACGAACGTCTTGTTGAGCAATTGCAGGATCTTGCCTACGTCCAGCTGCACGTATTCTAGGTCAAGCAACTGCACGTTATCTTGTTGCTGTAATGTTGGAAAAAAAAAAAAGTTAAATTGGTGGCTGGTTGCTGGATAGAACGACTTTGTCTGTCTCTCAATTTACCTTCTCCAAAAGATCATCAAGCTTGAGGTCCATCTCGAGAATAGCCTTGTCTCTTCCTTTGTAATGCAGCGATATAATGAATGTTCCGGGTATGGGTGATGTAATGGCAAAGAAAATGTTGGGACGTCTATTGGAGTAGCCAGTAAGATTGTTAAATAAAATTGTTAATAAAATTGTTATAATATGGTATGCATTCCATTACCCAAGTGCTTTTTCCGTATATCAACATACCTGTTCTCCGGCACGTTGCTTTCAGCAATGACTCCATCGCGTTCCAATTGATTATGACTGAACTTAACAGGGCCTTGGAATTGCGTCTTTAAAGGCTTCTTGGGTTGACCATAGATTTCGACACCAATGCCAACTGAGCCTTTTCCACTCTTTTCTCCACCTCCACTCTGCATTCGAACATTCTGTAGGTACGCCTTGTAACTCTCCAATTGACTACGGAGATAGTTATTGTGATCAAGAATACTTTTGAAAACTGATTCAAGAGAGTCGATCTCTTGCATGATCATTTCCTTGAGGTTGCCAAGATGTGCCAACTCCTGTGTAATTTCTTCAACCAACAACTTATATCCGTCACGGTGATCCACAACTCCAGCATCTTCTAGTTCACGCAACATATCCTTCACCTTGATACCCTTTCGTACCAACTGGGCGTCCTTTGTCGTTGCAGCTGTTTCCGCTATGTAATCCAAATCCAGTTGCGACTGGGATAAATGCGGTAGTGATCGAATGAGTTGGACATAAATGGCTTTGGTTTCCATGTAGAGAATATCATTCTGTGTGATGTTATTTTCAGACATGAGGGCTGTTGTCAAATCTTTGAGAGCAACAAAAAATCTTAGTCCATGCGGTAAGCTTTATGGGTTATGTCAATATCAATCCATTCTTACCTTGGATGGGAATCTCCCATCGACTGAAAAGGGGCAATTCAATGCCCTTGTTATCTTTTCGAGGTACCTGAGCAGGAGCATTGCCTGCCTCCACTAACAAAATTCTCAAGTGATCCTTTTCCTTTGGAGCAAGGATGTCTACGTGTTGTTGAAGAAGAGCGTGCGTATTATAGATTTCATTCAAAGTGATGCTTAGAATGAGGTCTTTCTTGGATAATGCCATATATTGATCCATCTCTAATGACTCGTAAAAGTCACCAACTTCGCAAAGTTCATTCAAGAATTTGTTGATCCTCTGCTTATTGTCGTCGACAAATGGATTAGTGGGTAACATATAAGACTCCTTTGAGTAAGAAGGTTTGTTGGCGAGGTTTTGAAGCATTTTGGCAACCTGTTGCATGAAGGAAGGAGTTAGAAAATTGCCTTCTTTTTTTTTTTTTTTTCAAACGTTTCTCGCCATGATGCCCCTTACCATAGTCAATGTTCTTCGTGGATGTTTGGCAGGAACTCCGTCAACTAGCATATAGGCTTGTGGCGTGACAATAGCTGGGTTGATGAAACGCAAGAAGAAGAAACCGCCAATAAGTGAGCAGATGGCAAAATCAGTAGCTTCTGGGTATTTTCTCTTTGTCAATGATCGAATCTGTTTACAGATCCATCGAATACCATAAGGTACTTTATCCATAGATTCCAATATTGTTACCAAAAACGTGTTTGCAATTTCCATCAACATTTTTATGCGCGGTTCAATGATGGCTTGAACATCCGGATTGGCAGCAGCAACATCGGTTGTAACACTACGTGGAAGGCTGGGTGGCAATTCGCCTTTATCCTCCTCTATCTGGTTGATCATTTGCTCATAAACCTATCACATAAATAGATTGTCAGCCACACATGAAAACAAACAGTTGGGGTGATAGTATGTGCCGAGACTTTACCTTGAGTGGATTGATCTCCAGGTTGAGATCTTTATGTTCAATTAAACTGTATATCTTCTCGGCTAAACAAGATTTCAAGTACGATTGACCTGGACCACGTCGCGTGTAAGTGGTCATCATACGAGAAACCGGGGTATTAGCTCTGAGAAGAGAACCAAATTCGGTGGAAGTTTCAAATTGCGCAGCAAGGACGTTCTAATTCCATATGTTAGACACTTTTTGTTAATTGATGTAAATCAATTTGAAACCTAGAAGATCCTTACCTGGAACATAGTGAGCAACAAGTGCTCTTCGCGGCTTTCATACTGATTACCGTATAAAGTGAACATGACAGTCTGAAGCAGAGTGTCAATCTCGGACAAGCTGACCAGTCGACACAGAGTTGCAATGTGCCGAGGTTCACTTTGCAGTAAGAAAAAAAGATTGCCATACTGTTGCATCTTACGGTCGTCAGGATAATAGCCATTATCATCATCATCTTGTTCCTCTAAATGAGACACCATTTCGCTTTGCTGGTGCGAAAAATATCACATCAATGCCAGGTTCAAATGATCCGGGGGGTTGAACTTTTCAATATATACTCACTTCATCCAATGCCATTCTGTTTTGAATAAGTAGAGCGATACGGGAGTCGAGATAACGTACATCTCGTTCTAGCACAAAGTTCTTTTTTGACTGGCCAGAGATTTTTGACTTTAAGTCTCGTAAACGGCGTTGAGCTGATGGAGCAAATCCAGTTAACAGTTTGATCCCTACAATGCTCAGCTTTATTATATTTCACATATGCATTACCTTTTGCTAGTTCATCCTCGACTTCAACATCTTGCTCAGCCGCCATAGAGTAGAAAGCCGAGACAGAATAGCGCTTAGAGGAACGGCCACCTTTCCGACTTGAATGGTGATTGTTGGCAGCAGCTGCAGCAACGGCTCTGCTTACGATATTGGAGCCGTTACCGCCAGGGTAGCCGGCTGATTGGACCATGACATTCTGTCTATCGGCCATGATGTGTCAGGAGAACGAGAAACGCTATTCGTTCAGAACGACGTTGCACAAATTCGAAAAATACTGCTCGGGTTTTTTGGCAGGCAGATTCAATTCAATTTCAGCAATTTTGTTTGACTTGACTTTCTTTTCCTTTGCTTTGCTTTGCTTTGCTTTGCCTGCTTGCTTGCTCGCCTGCCTGCTTGCCTGCCTGCCTGTAGATAATCTTTTTCCTTTGTTAACAATGTTCAAACAGAGTAAATTTGTAGAACAATGGTAATGAATAGATAATGCAAAAATTAAATAGAATGATCTTGTAGCTTTTAAATGCGATTCGCTCTTTATGCCACTCCTACATGAAACACGCTCCTGGATATGCCGCCAGTCAGCCAGCCACAATCTGCACGCGTGGCTGACAAGACATCAATACAACATGGGAATAAACGAACGCCTTTTCAACTAATGCGCTATGAATGATGATTTGTTTTTGAGATACAAGCTCGATACTTACTTGCTTGGTTGGTTAGATTGATTTTCTAGCCAGATACAATTTCAAGCGCTCGGACCAAATTTCGTTACACCGACGTGTGTAAGGCATCAATCAACCGCACGCAACACCAAAATCCAGTTCAGGTAGCGACACACTCCCTATCAATACCCATACCATACCATACCATACCATACCATGATGCGCGCCCTAGAAATACAGCCAAAAATCATTGATATTGCCGAGATACGTCAGTTTAGCAGTTGCCGATCAAAGTTTAGTATGTTATAGCCGACTGGCTCTCCTTCCCAACAGAAAGAAAATCTGAAAGTCTTTGTTATATATTTTATTTTAAATGAAAACTCACAAAGAGCCTTAATTTTACAATATGCTTATTTCTCGGGGATCTCAACCTCACCGGCATCAATGGCATCACCAAGGTCCTTGGGGTTTTGGCCATCGACAGTGCAACCAACGGAGAAAGCAGTACCAAGAATTTCCTTGACGGTACCCTTAAGCTCACGGGCAAGAGACTTGTAGCGCATGGTGCGGGCAATCTCAATAACGTCATCGAGGGTGATGTTGCCAGAGTGCTTGACTAAAGAAATAGATAGACCAGGTGATTAATATATTTTTTCCAAAAGATACCGCATTGTTAGACATTGAAGTACATACTGTTCTTCTCCTTCTTGCGGTCACGCGGGGGCTCCTTAAGAGCCTTGATGACCAAGGAAGAGGCAGAGGGAACGACGGAGACCTGAGCCTGACGGTTCTGGATGGTCAATTGGACAGTGACACGGAGACCCTTCCAGTCAGCAGTGCCCTTGGCAATGTCTTCTCCGACCTTCTTAGGAGAGAGACCGAGAGGACCGATCTTGGGGGCGAGAGCGCTAGAAGCACCAACCTTATAGGTAGAAATAAAAAAAAATAAAAAAAATAAAAATGGAAAAAGGTTGAATTACTAAAATGTCATGCAATGTCGAATTCAGTCTGAAAATGTCGAATTGTACGTACTTCACCACCAGTGGCACGGAGAGTGATGATCTTAACTTCGGTGGGATCGACCTTAGGAGGCATCTGATGGATGGACGGTGTCAATAAAGCTTTGGTATGGATTTGTTGCGATGGATGGATATACGATACCTTGGAGCACGGTAAAAGAGGGATCCATTCAGTATAGAGGTGTCAGGCTGAAATTGGGTGACGGGTTGAGACTCCGCATTGGTTTGAAAGCTACGAGAACAAAGAACCTGTAACAAATAATGCCAGAAATACGATAGAGTGTAAATATCTGAAGACAAATCCACCTACAATAGCACTTTGAATAACTATTTTGTATGTGCCATCTTGTGAACCATTCACATCAACCGACGCACACTTTAAACACTACTGTCATATCATATCATCCACGGCACACATCTTGCATCAAACAGATAGGTTATTGTTTTATAAATCGAATCTAATGGGGGATTTTTCATTTTGGTTGAAAGGGCAAGAAGAGAAATGACAGCTTTATACATTGCACAACGGAAAATAAGCGAAATTATGAGAATAAAAAAAATTGAGCGGGAAGGATGCGAAGGGTAGTGACTTGAATTTTAAGTCTCTCTATCTAATCCTTGTTCTTCTTCTTCTTTTCCTTCTTTTCCTTCTTCTCCTATAAGACATCATTAGTAAACCCAATCAATTCAAAACTAAGTACAATGAACGTTCTATTTACCTTCTTTTCCTTCTTTTCCTTCTTCTCAGAGTCATCCTTCTTCTCCTTCTTCTGCTTCTTCTTTGGAGCTTCATCAGCTTCATCAGCAGAGCGCTTCTTAGCAGGCTTGGCTTCAGCAATCTCCTCATCCTCATCGTCCTCATCAGCAAGAGCATCAATAACAGCTTGCATGGCTTCAGAGTTCTTGCTGGGAGTAGCGCCAGTATCATAGAAGTTCAATCGGTCTTCAACTTGTTGCTTCAATGCCTCACCAAACTTGGCAGTGGGCTTGTCGTTGAAGCAATCAATTCTTGAGGCAATGGTACACTTGTTGGCAAGGAATCGAGAGATACGACCCTTGTTTTTGGCGCCAGCACGGCCAATGAACGATGAGTGATAGATAAGACCATACTTGGGAGTGTTTCCGCGAGTCTTAAGGGCACGGAAAAGAGCCTTTTCAGCACCAAGAATTTGAACAGTAGAAGCAGGGTACTTTGAGAGGTTGGTGAGGGAACCAGCGTGTGAGATGAGACGAGCACCAACTTGCTCACCAATCAAAGCAGACAAGTTAGGAGCGACGTAGTGCATTTTTGTGATCAAGTAGTCATGAAGCTTCTTGCGGTATTCAGCAAGACTGATAACACGGTCAGCAAAGTTCTCAATATTGATCATATCAACATCAGAGATATCAGTTCCCATGGATGCTCGTGCAGCGTCGAGAATTTGTTTGGCAGTGGACTCTTCACCATCGAGAATTTCGGCGATGCTATCCAATTGCTCCTCACTCAAGTTTGCCTTGTTGCGAATGAGCTTTGCGAGCTTGGCATACTGGTAGTTGTCATTCACAATCTTGACCAACTCGGGGAAATGCCATGAGTACCATTCTCTGCAATAATATGAGTATCAATATGAAGTTATTTTTTGACAAAGTGATATAAATTATGGTTTTTATGCAATCATATAATTACCTGACACGCATAGCGAATGTATTGACGTCCTTGTCAAGCTGATCCAGTAGGGCAATAGCTTGAATAATCATGTTATCAGAACGGTTGACGTTGAACTTAACCTTGGCACGGGAGTAGCTGTGACCAAGACCAAGTTGAGCTCTCTCCAAATCACCTTCCTTGAGCTGTGCAAGAAGCTTGTCGGCCCACAAACGAATACCACGGACAAGCTCTTGCACCAATTCGCCAGAGCTGCAGTCGTAGCCGCATTCAGCCTTGATAGCACCAGCAAAGTTCTTTTCAGAAACACCAAGTTCGACCTTGTTCTTCTTACCAGGCTTGGGGAGGTTCATTTCCAAAAAGGCCTTCAAGGATGGATTGACGACAGCTATAACGAACGTATCAAAAGTTAGATCTAATCCAGACTCAATGGGCTATGTCTTCAACGCAAATTATACCTTCAGAAACATCATTGGCGTTTTCGAGAGCATCAGCAGCATTCTTGAATGGTGAGAATGACTTAAGCTTAATCATCTTTCCAAACTTGGGGAGGTCAAGCACTGTTTGTTGAACCTCTTCGAGCTTAGATCCGATCTCTTCGGATTGCAAACGCTCGAACAAGGCATAGCCTGAGGCTGTTTCAAAAAGAACGTAGTTGACCTGGAATGGAAGGAGTTAACATTGAGATCAGGTTGACTAACTATGTTTTGTTGCTGAATGTGCTTGCTATTACCATTGACAACCGTGAAGAAGTATAAGGGAAACAAACTTTTTTTTTTTTTTTTTCCTCCTCACGAAGTTGAGCAAAAATTTTCAAGACATTTCTAAGATCAAAATTATTATCCGTCGAAACGTGACGTCATTTAGGACTTCGTTTTTTGTAAAGAAGGTGGATACTCTATGAATTAGACGGCATTAACCATAAAACTCCATTTACAGATAGTACATATGAAAGAAGGTCGATACCAAACAATAATAAATGATTTTTGTTTATTAAAACTGTATTTTTGGGTAAATAACGAGTTGGTGTATCTCGGTCACAATGTACCTGGAGTAGAAAACTCAGCCAAAGCCACCACATTGCAACCTCTATTGTTCTTTCGTGCAAGTCCGACATGGCTTTCAACAACGTGAAGCAACAGGGCAAAAAACAAGACATGCCCTTTCAAAAACAAAACACGAGGTAGGTCATTTAGCGGTGTATTTTGCTTTTCTAGTTGATCGGTCTACTTAATGTCCAAATTGGTGCGACATACCAACGCGCAACAATGACCAAACCCAACATGGTGAAAATCAGTATTACTAACTAGAAATTCATTACTGTAGCCGTGGAGGTGGAAAGAAGTGGAATAATAATGGCCCCAGTGGTAATCGCGCCAACTCACTCCAGGGAAGCGGAAGCAACAACACCAGCGGTCATTCCTCACCCGTGTCCCCTGCTCCATCTTCTCCGTCGATAACTGACTCTCGTTCAAAGGCTCTTAGTTCAAGTGAAACTGATGCAGGTTCTCACCATATGCATGACAGGATGCTTTTCCTTTTGGCTAATTTAGTTGTAAGTTTATGTGCAGTACTCGCACCTATAAGTACTCTGGTATTCGCACACGATGGCTGACACAAAAGTCTCAGGGCTCGAACGTTCAAGTGAAGACAAAAGATGGTACAGAAATTGAGGGCTTATTCCATGCGGCGACTGCTTCTAGTGAATTGGCTATTGTGCTTAAACTGGCGCGCAAACTTCATAAAGCTACCCTGGGAAACACCGAAACTGATAAGACAAATCCAAACGCCACAGTCGCCACCATGATTATTCAAGCCAAAGATTTGGTTGAGATCGCAGCTGTTGATGTCGACTTTAATGCCACTACTAAACCTTTAACTGACAAAGACAGTAAGTAGCATGCGTCAGTGAATTCGTTCAGAGCTACCGTATACTCACCTTGTATGTTTCCATTTGTAAAATAGCATTTAAAACTGACGTCGACATTAGTGGAAGAGGATCTGAGATGCGCGAACGTGAATTACACAGATGGAACCCAGAAGTCCACTCCAGTGATGATTTGAAGGGCTTGGAGGATGCTGCTACATTCGGAGACACCGCCGTTAATTGGGATCAATTTGCAGCCAACGAGAAACTCTTTGGTTTGAAAACAAATTTTGATGAAGAAATATACACTACTAAGTTGGATAGATCTGCTCCTGACTTTAAAGCTCGTGAGAAACGTGCAGCCGAAGTGGCCGCCGAAATCCAAAAGGTATGGAGTAGATTTGACGGTTTTTGTCTACAAATTTGACTTTCACCTCTAATTTTCTTGACCTTTTTTTTGTATATCATAGAGTGCAAGTACCAATGTTCACGTCATGGAAGAGAGAGGTGTCCAAATGGACGATAGCGGTATGGATGAGGAAGACAGATATGGTGCTGTTGTACGCGAAGGCAACCCCAACAAGTATATGCCTCCTGCCTTGCGAAAGCAGATGCAACAACAACAACAACAACAACAACAGCAGAAACAGGCTGGCAAGACCGATGCCGCTTATGGCAGCGAATCTAATGAAGGGAAGGTAGACTCCAAAAAATCCCGTGGTGATAATCCTTTACAAAAGTTGTCCACTACCAATCTGCCAAAGGCTGTTGTCACCGCCCCTTCACCTGTTAGCAACCTAGGAGGTATGAGATCCGATGCTTCTGGATTACTTGGAAAGGTACCAGCTGGTAACAAGGTACGGTATTGCATGGGTTCAAAAGAGACAGCATCGTGTTCCTCACTTTGTTAAATGCTAAATGTCAATGCTAAATATTTCTTATATTTACCGAAAAAGGCTGGTGACGATAGCCAAAACCGTAAACCGATTGAGGCTGAAATTGCAAACACCTTCCGTCAGTTTGCTATGGTTGAGAAGGACAAACTTAACGCCAAGAAGCAGGCTCTACAAAAGAAGGAAAAGGACGGTCGACTCGCAGACTTGATGAAATTCCACCAAACCTTCAAACTCAATGTACCAGTTCCACCTGATCTTGTACCATTGCTCTCCAAGACAAAGAAGTCTCCATCAGATAGTGAGGATAGTCCAAAGCTGGAAGAAACAAGTATTGAAGTAGAGAAAAAGGTTGCAGAAACAGAGCAAAAGCAAGCAAGGGAATCTGTCAAAGTTAGTCCAGGCGCTGAGCCTGCAGCCAAAGCCACAGAAAAGCCTGTCAGCACACCTACAGCAAAGGCAAATACCGATACCACGAAGCCAGCAACTGAAACCAAACCCAAATCCACTTCAAGCTTCAAGTTTAATGTCAAGGCTTCTGAGTTCAAGCCTAATCCTTCTGCACCAGCTTTTGTTCCGGTAAGTGAATTGATCTACGTGCTGCGTATGAGAGAGTTGATTAATAACATTCTACGGATGATAGGGAAGTGCTGCCAAAACAACTAGCGATACACCTGGAGCCAAAAAGCAACATCAGCACGCTAGTTCACTCACACTGACGGAAGCTTTTGTCCCACCTTCAGCAAAAGACAAACAGGTGAAACCTGACTCTGTTGGTATGTATATTGATGAGATAATGTGATGATATTAACCGTGATTGACTCCCAATTGCATTTAGGACCTACTTGGCCATATGGTAACAAGTCTTATACACACCAAATGCATCAGTATTCTGGATATGAAGAGGAGGGGTATCAAGGTGCTTCACCACAAAATTATCCTTACAACTATCCTTACAGATATGCTCAGGTAGGCACATCCTTTGACGTTACTTGATCTTGATGATACTTAATCAATAATATTATATAATTTATTTAGTATGTACCCGGAATGCCACCCGTTGCAGTTCAACAACCAAGCATCTCTTATATGAGCCCACAGGTAAATATTGGTTGAGCTTCTAGTCTGCAGCAGCAAAAGTAGCATATTACTTACTTTCAAAATCCAGTTTGTTGCTCCTAATATGCCCTACTCCACCGGTGGTATGCCTCCAAATGCCGCACCATCATTCAGTCCACAAATGGCCAATGTTCCTGCACGTAAGTAATATGAAATTTACCCGTATTGTGTAAGGAGTGTGTTTCTTGACATTTTCTGGGAATAGATGGTCAACCATACCCTCAAGGATTTAATTCACCGCAGCGTACACCAATGGTCCCTCAAGGTATGCCTCCTCATCAGGTATATCAGTATCAAGGTGGCCCTCGAGGTAAGGTATCATTGATATATGGATTTTGAGATATATGCGCACTCACTTATACGCTCGGTTTAGGTGGCCCAATGATGATGAGATACCCACCAGAAATGGTTTCCCCTAATATGAGTCCCTCTCCTGTCATGTTGCAGCCAGGTCAACCGCATTCAACTCCACCTCCAATGCATCCACAAGCTCAAATACCACCACGGCCCTCTGGCATGGAAAGTGGTGGCAGATCACCCTACACTTCCCCACAAAACCTAACTCCAACCATGTCACCCCAGTCTAATGCAAACGAATCATCTCCAAGAGCTTGAAACCATTTGCTGCTAATTTAGCTTACTATCCTTGCTTCAAAGTCACTGTAAATTTATACATGTCATCAACACAACACCTTCCCCGCTCCTTCCTTCCCAGAGAGAGGTATCTAATGCTTGATTCTAGTTACTATCTCGTAAATGAACAACAAAAAAAAGGTTTCCCTCAGAACCAAAAAACAAAAAAAAACAAAAATGTCATAAAAATAAATAAAATACTTCAACAACGAAAAGTATCCTGTTTGGTCCTATAATCACTCCTTGGTTCAAACCTGCGTTTGGATTGATAAGGCGTACACTCCTATTCTAGTTATGCTTGAGGCATCAGCTCACGCCATACCATGGCCTAGTATTCCGGTGCATTTAATGGTCAACCTGCTATGACGCACCAATGCCTACCGCAAGAATGGAGCTATAACAGCTCTATGTGGAGGTTTCAGGATATTTCTAGGGCACGGTGCTGGATCTACTGCGGGGTTGCACGAGGAAGGACTGGTATAATGTAATTGTTGTTCTTGGATAGACGTTGAGCAAATAACCCATTTGATGTACTTTGGGCTTGGGCATAAACCGCCTTCATACTTTGCTTGATGTTGTTCTCCTCTGTATGCCTACGCACGTTCTGATTTAGAATTAGGTTAGTAACATACAAAGGAAGATCGTAATAGCTGAGCTGGTACGTTCAGTCACCTCATCAATCAACTTAGACATCTCTTTAGCAGGCGGACCAAATGGTAAGCGGGAAATAACAGGTTCACTTCTACTATCCCAATAAATATACTATTACTTTTATGAACCGATTGCTATGCCATCATGTATTACAAAACTACCTTTGGGGAGTCCGTGAGTACATTGTTGTAAAGACGATCTGTCCTGAACGTAAGACCAGAGAGCAGCATTACGTTACTTAAAACACGTGATTCGTCAAAATGTAATACGGTGGACCAAAGCCAGGCTTACGCACAAAACCTCCTTTCTCGACGCTACTTCCTACTGCTCATGGCTCACAAAGAGTCTCAAACACATGAGATACCTACATCACCGAGAAATGTAGAGGATGAAGAAATTCAAAATTCTATCAGCGCTAGCAGTCGCAAAGCTTCAACAGAACACGTTCGCTGGGATTTTGACGCTCCTAGGTACTGGGATTTGAACAATCCTGACGCAGAAACTGGATTTGATGACACATGGTTTGGTAAGACAAGAATAATCCATAGCATTAGATTGAACAAGTTGGTTATTTGCCTTGACTGACGCGCTTTCATAATCTCGCAGCAAGACGCCCTGTAACGCCAAACGTTGCATCACCCACGCATAGGCCCTTTAGCGAACGAAAGCCACGTCGAAGTGGAGTTAAAGGCTCACCTTTGCGTATGATGAAGACGCCTCCGCATAATCAGCAACCCAGCGAAGAATCCATGACCTTCTTTGATCTTCCTGCTACACCACTTATGTCCAAGACTTTGAACCACAGTACATCTCACTATGCCACACCTACTGCCGGGAAAAGCAAACAAACGGATCATATAGACTTGGATATACCACTCTCTCCCATCTTGAATGATGATCTTATCAGCTCCTCGACTCCGGTCACTAAGCCAGCTTCTATGCCTACCTTGCCAGCTCGTGCAACAGCTATCAGTACCTCTCGTGAGCAGTTTATAGATCGACAGCAGCAACCGCCGCAGGATAATGATGATGATGACGATGATGATGATGAAGTAGAGGGAAATGTCGAGTGTGACGCCGCCCGAGGAACCAAGAGATCTAACGAAGATGATGGCACAGGTCGCATCTGGGATGATGAGAATCAAGAATTCAGACCTGTCATCGATAATATCAAGCGACGAATATCTACTATTGTATTCAAATGCACGAACCGTGACATATCAACACCACTACGGCGACGATCTTTGTTGCGTAATATTAAGCAACACCAGGATGAAGTTGTTGAAAATGAAGATAAAGATGCAACGGAAGCCCTAGCTATGTTGAAGGAAGCCATCAAAGGAGCAAAAGAGCAGGAATCGATGATTTTGGATCACCCCCCAGTCGCAGACGAAGAACATGATACCCTTCCCACTGATAATATACCCTCTTCAACCGCACAGCCACAGCGTGAAATAGTTCGAGGAACAGATTCCTCTATGTATTTGAAGGAATCTCCCATCGTCACTGACGGAGAACGCCGATATATTACAGTTTACCTACCACGACAGCCCAAAATACCTGAACGTCACCGTAAGTCCCTATTACGATCACCTAATACCAGCTTTGTTTCAAGTCGACGAGACTTCTCCGAGAGTGACAACCCATTCGAAGTGAATGTTGCTGAACGTGAATCTTGGGAGAATGGACTTCAGCACAAGACTGGAAGTACGTCTGCACGGTTGGCTACGCTCAATGAACGGTTACGAAGAGCTGAATTTGCACAAACACCTAGAAAGATAAAATCGCTGGAACGACCAAGGGTAAGTCAAGTCCTCGATAGCGCTGACTGCGTCCCATATATCGAATGAATAATTCATCAATTCTCTCCGGTCATAGTCACCATACCTTCCTTTCAAGCCTACTGTTGCAAACGGCCCTAGTCTAGAAACAAGTAAACGCGTAAAGAACAGCAAGTAAGTGCAGTGCTATGTGCAGATGTACCTGCTCTATAACAAAACGGAATTCTCATTTATTATTTACTGCTAGTATCTTGAGTGCCGAGGAACGTGAGTTGGAAGAAGCTCGCAAGCATCAATTCAAGGCCCATCCTGTTAACAGGCGTGTTTTGGAAAGCAAAGGCCATCTCGGTGTACCTGAAGCAAAGTCGTCCCCAACAACAGTCGCGCATTCTCCCGCTTTCCACACCTTATCCAGGCACTCTCATTAGTGAGCACTTTTCATTAAACTAAACCAACCAAATACTTGTAAATAGTTTTTCTTTCAGTACATCCCTTCCATGTCAATAATCCGATTTGGGCATTAAAAGATACAAGGCTATGTATTTATTGATAATAATGGTATTTTGCGAGTGCATGTGTTTACACTGGTAAGATAAGGTGTAGGTATAGGATAATTACAAAACAAAAGCTCGAGGATGATATGATGGAAGGCAGCGGCTATGTCATGCACGCTTACGTTCATGGAGTGGAAAGTTTCGTCTTAAGGCTGGTGATCTGAAAAACAAATTATAACACTTACAAAGAGTATCACAAACGAAATCAAAAACAGGTAATAGGATTCATACCTTTTGTGATCGGCGCATGCGGCCATCTTGTTCAATGGCAGCCAGCTTTGCGTTCAACTTCTTTTCATCCTCTGCGGTTTTTCTTTCAAGCGCTCTAATCTGGCTATGCAAAACCAAATCATGTGCAGCTGTCAATGGCTTTACAGATCGCTTGATGGCCATAGGTGGAGGATATTGAGGTGCAGGTTTTGCATGAATTTCATGCGTTCCTTGATCGCGTTTTCTCCACATCTCAAGTTTCTCTACGAATTGATCTTGGTAGTGTTGACCACGTAAGTCTGTTTGGAATGTGAAAGGTTTGGGTATCGTAGGCGTGAATCGATTCACAGGTTGCTTCTTGTTAGATGTTGCCTCCAATACTGGTCGCAATCGCTTATTTCCTGCATCACTGAGTTCTTCATCTCGTTTCCTCTTCAATTGCTTCAGAGAGCTGGTTTGCACATGGTCTTGTTTTGAACGCTTGTCCTTTTCAGCAACGCTGTTCGATTCCACGTTGGATGGAATCCGAGATGCGCGAGCGGCTGTAAGAAGTTTTGGAGGTCTACTGTCGGGCTTTACATTAGGCCGAGAAAATCTGGTACTGGAATGTTCGCCACGGGATGGCTATCAATACGATAAGTTAAAAAAACATGAATCGATCATAATGAAGACTATAATATATTAAGTGTTCTTAGCATACCTTGACCGTTGATGTTTGAGAAGAATGCCTTTCAGATTGGTGGTCATTGGCATTCTCATGGCTATGATGATGTCTAGAAATAAATGATATTTGTTTCAGTTAATGTCTTTATCAAGCCACTTGGACAATTTCAAAATCAATTAGACCAAAATACCCTTGCTCGTGCCTAATCTTTGTGAGTAGCTTTGGTGATCTTGGGACGATATGCTTAGGTGCATCTTCAGTTGAATTCTTGATCTAGAAATAAATGTGAGAGCCCGGATCAAGTCGAAGTGCTTGATGAGACCTAATCTACATACCTCTTTTTCCTTTGAAGCATGTTCTGGTCTCCTTCCAGCAATATTTTCCTCAAACTGCTTAATGCGCATTGCCAAAGAAACAAAGGGTTCATCTGAAGTATGTTCATTATCTTTGATTTCTTGGATGACGTTTGAGCGCATTGAAGAATGAAAGTGGAACGGTTGTGGAATGGTTGTTCGTTTCTAAAGAGTGAGTGAAAATACAAAGTAAGTCAGTCATCTGCAAAATTGGGATATCGCATTTCCTTTCTCAGCGCTCACGTTGACGCCTTCTGTTTTTGGACCAAGCAAGGCCTTCGTTGATGCCAGCCTAGATTTCGCGTTTGTAGCGCGTTCAACCTTCTTGGTTTTGTTATTATCTTCGTGACGATGATGAATGATCTCACGTTCTTCTTCTTTCGTCAACAGTCCTTTTGAACGCTTATAAGCTTCAGTGAATCGCATATAAGAAGGAACTGGAGCAGTGCGAGAGGAAGCCTTGGTCACTGGCTGTTCTATTGGACGCGTCATAGGTGTTTGTTCAGGTTCGACTTTCGTTATCTGTGAAGGTTGCTCTTTGTCTTTGGTAGTTGTTCGTTTATTGCTTATCAGGTTTTGCGCAATAGGCTGCTTTTCAGCCTCAGCCAATTCTGCAGTATTGACGAAAGGAGATGTGGAGTTGTCTACAGTTGCTAGTGGTTTTAGAACCTGAGAATCGCGAATACGCCAAAGATTGGGAGAGGAAAGGCGTTTGGTATTAGAGAATTGTTTGTTGGATGCACTCAGTTTGTCCAGGGGTGAGATGGGGGAATAATATTGCTGGGAGAAACTGTCATTCGTGCGTGGAGCTATATAAGAGAAACAACGTGCTCAGCATTAACACAATGTTGGTATTTCAATTATGGTTATTACGCACCTGTATTTTCAGTATTAACGTCTATGTGTTCAGTTAGACCCACAGGAGTATTGCTTCTGTGCATGGTGAAAGATTAGATAGGAAGGGAAGAAAAATTGGGCAAGGCAAGGTGAGATAGCTTATGCGGATTTTTTTGGGACCAGTATCTTACCGCCTTTTTTTTTTTTTTTTTTTTTTTTTCCAACGTACCTTTTATTATTTTTCTTGACCTGACGCCATGGAAGCAGACAATCTCACAAACCATTCTCGTCCCACTACTGACGCCATTCTTACTATACGTTGTATCAAATCGTTTGAGTACCGAACTTGCAAAAATCTCATTCTCCATGTCAACCTTGAAGTGGTGACTATTGGAGAGTTGAAGGATATGATCAGAGAAAGCAAGTGTTGGTGCATTCCATTCAGTTTCGAATTCATCGGGAAGTACTTCCGCACCTACTAACTATACTCCATTTTTCAATTGAAATTTATAGAGATCAAGACGACCTCTGGTTGGAAGCCTTACTTGAACGTTAAATTTGGTAAAGTAGCTTATGTTCAAATAATTTTAATGATACGATTCCTGTACTAACCGGCACTGTAGATACCCTCAAGCTTTACACCGTTGCGCATGGCCACAAGGTAAGAATGAAGGGTGACTTTAACTAATTGCATAAATTGGGTCAATATATCTGATCTTTGATGAAAATAGACACAAAATCTTATCATCAACATGGAGGACGATGACAAGCTTATTTTCAAGGATGACAGTGCAACACTTTCATGGCTAGGCTTTGGTGAGTAGTCAGTGGAATACGAATGAGGTTATAATGCTATTGTGGCTAACCGAGCTGAAATTACAGAAAATGAGACAGAAGTTTCATTCTTCAACATGGAAGCTTACGAGGAATACAAGAAGCACCCAGATATCAAGTGGTGATATTCTGCTTTCGTACATTTGATTTGCTTTTAACCAAAATTATGGATATAGAATAGTGTTTTAATAGTGAGCTAATGGTCGGGATAATAACTGAGGAGCACATAGTAGTCAAATAAATGGGAGTGAATTGGCCACGCTGTTTTGAACTGGCAGCTCATATTGCAGTACCCTGTCAGGCACATACGCAGAATCAAACTATAGATGGAGTTTATCATTTAGGTCAAACTAAGAGTAGGTTGGATTGTGAGCATTAATATGCATACATGACAATGTGTTTATAATCCTCATCATGAAATAGCTACACAAACATTTGCACTGAAGCGATGGTGGGAAGCCTTGCTTAGTTTAGCAGTGTTTTGTCCTTTGTATTTCTAAAAAATGAATAACATGTCATTCAGCATTTTTCAAAACAGTGTTATGGGTTGCAATGTGTGTGAAGCTGGCTGACCACGCTTGTACAATGTTCAAGAAAGGGCAAAACTTATTGAGGTGATTTGTCCAATCAGCGTTCACAATTTCAAAAGAAGTTCCTCAATATAAAACTATGGCAGTGAGAGAGTTGCACACCCCAGCAACCCTTCCCAGATGCTTTATAATTCAAGTTTGACCAAGCTACTGTTTGACCATTTCCCTCTTCAAGTATTGAACGCTTTATTTGGTCACAAATTCAGCAATTTTGCAGGCTTACCGCTTCTCATGGGCTCCTTTCTAGTAATAAGATGGATTTATCATCGATACTTTGGGTCCATGAGATCAGCAACTATAGCTAGAACCAAAAACTTTTGGATATCAAAGATTGGAGCAGCTCCTCCACCCAGTGAAGCTGACTCTTCAGATGAGCTCTCTGCGTTTCTCCTCCAGTGCGGTCAAGATCCTACACAACAACCTTGGAGTGTGTGTTGGTCTATATTCGGAACACCACTGGTCATTTTAAACAGTCTACAATCCATCAAGGATATTCTAATCAATGCTCAAATGAAAAAGACCAACAATGGTAGAGAAGCTGCCGAACGAGGTCAGCTTATCTGCAAAATTCAAAACGTTGTGTTTGGTGGCAAGAATATTAACAATACAATTGGACAGGTAGTATGTCACGTATGTAATTGAAACTAACTTTAATGTGTTATTAATATGTTTACGTTTTGCTGTAAAGGATTGGCACTGGCGTCGTCAACTCATGAATCGTCCGTTCAACCGCCGGGTTCTGACTGATAATCATCTCCCATTCATAGCCAAGAGAGTCGCAATACTGTTATCAGACATTGACACTGCAGCCAAGAAGCAACAAACTCTAGAATTGGACGAGATTTTTATTGATCTTACCATGGACGTCATAAACCAGTATCTCTACGGGCGCAGTGCTGAAGACGAACTGGATTATTCTATTGTTGGCGGCAAGTCAAATTTGAAGGTATTAAAAGTAATATTACAGCGGTGCCATCTTGAATCGATGGTATTAAAGCTTATGAAAATTTCAGAATGAACATAATAATCTTGGCCAAGGATTCATGTCTCCTTTCATATGGCTACCTTTTGGCATTGGTAAAAGTCCTTGGGCGCAAAGGGCATTTTCGCCTGCGAGGCATAGGTTAAAACAATTCATTAATGATTCTATCGACCGCGCACTTGAAGATCAGACTAAGTCCAACGACCAAAAATTTCACTCTCTTGCAGCTGAAGTAGCTTCAAGTGGCAAGTATGCAGACGACCGAGTGGATCTTTTAAATGACTTCCTGACCATCACTTTTGCTGGACACGATACAACAGCTCATACCCTGGCTTTCACTTTTGCTGAAATTTCGCGACACCCCAAAGTGCAGCAAAAATTATTTGAGGAAGCTCGCCGAGTTTTGGGCCATCCACCTGTTGATCCAGCTACCGTGACCAACGAAAAGCTATCTCTCCTAAATTACACCACAGCAGTCTACAAAGAAGCGATGAGAATGTATCCAGCTGTTGTATTCATTCCTGTTCATGCTAATGAAAGTATTGTTGCAGATGGCCAAATCATTTCTGCAGGTCTGTAGGTTAACAAATTATATTGATACATCCACTCTGGTACTTATGATATAATCGCTTTCGTTGTTCAGGTTCAGAAATGTGGTGCAATGTCCGCGGCGTACAGATGAATCCAGATATCTTTCCAGAGCCTGACAAATTTATTCCTGAGCGCTGGTTGAAGCATCAAGATATTGATGAGCATGATCTTAGCTACAATTCACCCACACGCAATGTAACAACCACTGGTGGCGCACATAATTTCCCTGACCTGACTTTTACACTTGGGCCACATATTTGTCTTGGTAAACATTTGGCAGTATTGGAATTACGCACAACCATTGCCTGTATTATCAATCAATTCACTTGTACTCTTGAACCTGGTCACTTCATTGATACAAAAGTGGTGTTGACCACCAAGCCACGCCATGGAGTTTTGGTCAAATTTGAAGCAAGGATCTAGACCAGTAGTCATCATAATCTATTACACCACGTTAACACCCTATACTTTATCCAAGAATATAAATATAATAGTTGATTTATGAATTTCTAATTTTCTGCTTAGGCTTAATTTGATGAGAGGTGAACATGAACACTGAAGAGGAATATATGTGCAAAAGTTGGATGGTTCAGTAGGGGATGACATCGTCAATCTAAATAGTACAGAATGAAAAGAGTTGGGACAGATCAACAAACCGTCGTCCTGATCGGTTAAGGTACTGATCCACAGTCTTTTTTAATTCTGCATATTCTGTGATGTAGCGATTGGCAAGTTCGGCGATGTCCACTAAAGGTGGATAGTTAGTATATCAATTGTTCGTACATATTTACGAGAGAATCATTTATAGTTTAACTTACATGCTCTAGGAGTACCAGCAAAATTTGTCTTTGCCTTCTCAGTGTCAAACATTGAAGAAAAGTATAGCAGTTGGGTATACAGCATCTTGTCAGAGTACTAAAGCATTATTGTTAAATCACTGCTGCATCGTGCCTACCAATTAAAATCAAAACTCTTACCTCAGGGGTCATATAGCCTCTGCATCCCTCATTCAAACATCGACGACCAAACACAGACATCATACGTGTTCGATTTCCACATGAGGTGTCATCGCAGACGAGCCAGCCGTCATAGTATCGTCGAATATGGGATCGGATAGCAAGCAGTAGCTGAGTCCTTAAGGAATGGAACATAATAACTTCTTTACAAAGCCCATTAGGGCATTGCATTCCTGACACCATTATCTCGTCCTGTTCACAAGGTTTTAGTATCTGTACATTTCATAATGTAAACACACTCAAGTCTACACTTACTTCCAGACGACCAATGCTCGCAATATCAAACTGTTGCGAGCAACCTCGGCATCTCACATTTAGCTTTTCGACGTCCTTGAACCGCTCTTCGTCACTGATTTGCGAATCGAGGGTATATAGCTCCTCTTGCTCAGCTACCTCAGCCGTAATACCAACATGGAACTTTTTGGGATCTAATCCAAGACATTCGGCAATACGAGCTACATCAGTGCCATTCATAGGTGCGCACAAACGTGCTACTGGAGGATGTACTTGCTGGTTCAGATACCAGTCATAATCTATAACCGTACGATGTATCAGCAACCAGCTACCACGTATTCCGCTACTTGTTTTAATGGCTTTGACTTACCTATATGCAACCCTTTATCGCCTCGCTTGACATCATCAGGGTGGAAAGCTCTTTCAGCAAACCCTTCAGATGTTCCACTAGCGATGCCATCTACTTCACATATGACATACGGAATGGTATCACCCACTTTGACATTCAAACCATTTCCCTTCATGCGACGAGCTACTTGTACGTGAGGTTGACTCTTGGCGTCTGCATAGTCTTGTGGAGCCTTTGTCAATTGCTAGTGAAGTGTAAGTGTAAGTTAGAAAAGCCAGAAGCAGAAAAATTATAGTTAGGTTGTTCAACTTACCTTGTTAATAACAAACTTGTCCAAGCTATACTCTCCCTTGCGGACTTTTTCGCCAACTACTCTGAGTTTGGCATGGATGTCGTCAACCACCTGATCACGATCATTACTTGATAGAATTGACTCCAACACATCCCTATATTTACATATGTTAGACGTGTGCTATGATCAGCCTACTATGTTGCTTGGACACTTACGAAGAAACATCGTGACTGAGATCGCACCAGTCTCTTCGAACAAGATCAAGACCCTTGGTTTCCACAGATTCGACCAACTTTCCATCGCGTTCTTCAACCAACAAGGCAGCATACTTCTTCTTCTTCAGCAAAAGCATGTGCTTAAAGAAACCATCTAGATCGATCTCAAGCACACCATATTTCTCGTTCACCTTCTTTTTAAGCTCGTATCCAATCTCCTTGACTTTGTTGATATCGCTTTCATTGGTGTACACCATGATAGAATCGGTATCACCATAAATGACCTACGATATGATATGTTAATTACTTTGATGCACAGCAAAGCAGAGTAGATTCAAGATGCACATACGTTCAAATCCTGGGATCTTGCCAGATCCACTGTATTTTGCAGAATCTCACGACCCTTGGATGTGATAAGCATAGCCAAAGGCTTGGCATAGAAGCGAGAATGAGCGAAACCCAGACAGCCGTACATACTATTAGCTGTAAGTTTAAGACCTTTCTGTCGAATGTCCAGTTGCATGCTTTCAGCCGCTGAGAGTTTGGGATCCTTCATGAGCTTTTTCACTTGTCGACGTCGGTCAACTAGAGCCTTAATGAGACGAGGTAAAACCCCCTGTGCCAGTGACTTGTCAGGTATGTCAGGAATTTGAGCATCAGCCTCCTATATTCAACAGACGTTAGCAACACACAGTCAATAGCACCTCGTATACCTTGAAAATATGATAGCTTACATCAGTGTTATCTGTCATGCTAGGATCTCTTTGTACAGTGGTGAAACAAATGTTGTATTCTTGGATTATAGAAGGATACAAACTGTTGAAATCCAAAAGCAGCACATATTTGTCGTAAAATCCTCTTTTTGGTTCCAAAACCAGACCACCGAGGTATGCTGGCTTACGCCGACCTGAGGACTTTTTGGGAACCACTTGCTCTCCATCTACATTTTCATATACTTAGCATACCACTCTAACACTAAATTCTCCGTTTTAAATGCCTATTACGCTTACCATCATCATCGTGTTCGACAGCTTCGATCAACGCAGCAGGCTTGGGGCCAAATGTTTTGTCAGGGCAAATATACTTGTTCTTGTGGAATTCATGGAGCAACAAGTATTCGTTTCTTTCAGCTCGAGCACCAGTCATGGTGCGGGACCACAAGTTTCCAGCCAAGTTTGTCAACTGCTTTGTGAGTGGTAGTACTTGTAGCTTGAACGTAAGTGCCATTGCAAGGAATGCATCGAATTCACAATGTTTGATAAGATGGACCAACGAGTTTGCAGACGTATAGTAGTTGGCGAACTTGTCGAATTCAATGTCTTCGCGTGCAATATTGAGTTGAGATTGTGCCAACTCCGTCATGCGGTACGATTTTGATCGAATGAGATCCTTGGCAGCAAGATATGTATCACAAATTAGTCGACCACTCATGATCATACGCTCTTGGAAAGTCGATTCTCCTGAGCCACCTGCGCCAGTTTGCAACTTTGGCCAGTTTGACCGCTTCAGTCGTCCCAATTTATGCCAATGCTGTGTGTTGAGAGCCTTCATTCTGTGGAGCAAAATGTCCAAGTCGAATCCAGCAAAATTGTGACCAACCACCACATCGGGATCATACATATGCATCTTTGCAATCAAGAGGTTCAGCAGTGCATGCTCTGTCTTTTCAACATGAATGGCATTTCCTTTTTGTCTTTCTCGATTGATTAAATCATTCAATCCTGCTGGATAAGGTACGCCATTGAGCTGGCGAACTACATTGAAGTTGACTTTGGGTTGCTTTTCGATCGGTGTTGGTTCTTCAATCATCACTTGTTTGCAAATAATAGCGCTTGCAGCCACGATTTCGTTGACATGTTTTTGATGGTTCATGACTGTTCGCAAGCTGAGTGACATAACGACGAGTGGTGGAATTTCCTTGGGAGCATTGCCATTGACATCCTTCAATGGATTACAATGTTTAGGATCCTCGATCACGGCTTGTACTTTACACCAGGTTTCGTTGGCATTTGCAATAGTAGGATTCTTAATTTCCAGCCAGCATGGTCCCATGATGTCACGTTTGATCAAAAGTAGCTCCAGAGGGTTGGTATTGCTACCAAAGACATGGCTAAAGGTACTACCAGACAGATTCGAGGGTAGCTGAGGTTGCTCAAAGCTGTATTTAACTTTCAAGTATTCTGCCTCAAGTGGCACGTTCTGCTCCTCAAAAGCATACTTTCTGGTGACAGGCTTGCAAGCCCACTTGGTGATGCGGTTGCGAGATCTGATAGCTTCTAGCTCTGTGAAGACAGCGCCATGATCTACTTCTTCATCTGTTGTATGACCACTCTTATCCAATTTATACTGACGAGGAAGAACAAAGACGCTTCGTTGAATATTTTTGACCGCAACACAGCAACTGATGTACGTATTGGTAGACTTATTAAGGGTTTTGCCAAAGAGATAAACTTGACCTTTATCTCTCCTTTCATAAGCATCGAACCACCACATTCGAAGGGAACCATCCGATTCCAAAACATCGAGCTTGTCTGTAGTTGTCACAGCAACCGTGTCTTCGCTAGCGTGTGCATCCGTCATTTTAACAGTTTCCCAAGTTTGCAAACCATTGGCTGAAGCAGTTGCTAGAGGTTTTGGAACAGTGGCCGGAGGCGATGGGCGGGCAATTTCGCGTTTTGCGGTGGCATTAATCAGTACACTGGGATCCTTAAGATCACGAGCCTTTGTCTGCAAGGGCTTCATCTTGAGTGCTGGCATTTCGTCAGCTTCCTCCATATCCTCAGTATTTTCATCAGTAGTAACAGGGGCTTCCTCTCTCTTGATATTAACTTCATTGTCGATATCAAAATCATCCATTACACCATCAACCTTTTGCATGGGCACAGGAGATAGTACATCCGGTTCATCGATATTAAAATCATCATATAATTCTGGTGACTCCTCCTTCTTTATCTCTGGAACCTCCACAGCTCGTGTTGGGTTACGAGACTGTAGTGTATTGGGATGAAGACCACGTCTTGTAGGTACAGGCACACTCGGTTGCTCGTACTCGTGCTTTTTCTCATGTTCGTCTGTTTGATCTAAACTATCCAACAGATTGTCCATGAAGTCGTCATCATTGTCCGTGATTTTGGTCTATGGTTGATAACCAATGTTAGTATTACCACCTATATTTTGGTTAGACATATTTAAATTCAAGTATACCTTTTCATTCTTCTTTTCAGTAAGAGGTTTGCGCTCTGCCAGACCTCTTGAGAAAAATTGATCAAGGGAGTTTTTCGGTTTCGATGGAGACAGCTTTTCCTTTTTGCTGCGCTTTCGCTTTCTGTCAGCTAGCACCATTTTGGGTCAGCATAGCTATTTAACGCATTTCTTTTCAAACCCCTATTTTTCTTACCTGTCGCTCGAGTTTCGCTGTCAGAGTATTCGTCAGAGTAACGGTGTTCATCCCAATCTTCACTACCGTCAGCATATCCAGCATGGTCGTCGTCTACCACAAAATCTTCATTCTGTTTGTCACGAGCTAGCATCTGATAGTCTCCTTCTTCAACCACAGTGTATACCTCTCCCTGCTCTTGAAACTACAATGGATTGTGAATGGACATAATTTGGATGGTTAGGTAAATGGGGCATTGTAAAGGACTGAGAAGAGTGGATTTTGCCCAAGTACCTGGAAATCTTGAAGGCGAGACTTATTTTTTCGCGCATCTCTGAGAGCGTTAAACTTGTCCTGAGGCTTGTTGTCAGTTCGCTTCCTCCGTTTTGTCGCGTCAGGAGAGTTCGGCATTTTCGAGACGATTCAAAAAAAAAGGAAACTTGAAATTTCACTACCGACGCGACGTGCACGCGTTTTTTTTCCAACTAGAAAAGTGGGACTGCCTTTGAGATTGCACTCAGTTTCTCTCTGACATGTGCGGCATTGCATTCGTGCTGGGTAGCAGTAGCCCATCCCAGAGAAGTAGTATATGGCCAGAATTATGCGAATTGAATACGAAGCGAGGTATGTAATGCTATTTCGGTATTGCATCATTACCCTCTCAGCTACTTATCTCTATATGTCTCGTCAAGGCCCTGACGCTCAAAATACTCATGTTGTCAAGGTTGGCCAGGATAGTAATGGAAATGAGCTACAAATGATATTCTTTGGAGCTGTTTTACATTTACGTGGAAAAGAAAATGTGCCGCAGCCTCTTGTTGACGAGAGAAAAGATGTTTTGTGTTGGAATGGGGAAATCTTTGGAGGAATTGAGGTCAGGCACAGTTACCAGGAAAAGAAATGTCAATAGTCAACTTTTTTTTGACTTTTATTCACAGGTGAAACCCGACGAGAATGATACCCAAATGCTCATGAGAGAACTTGAGCAGATCAATGAGATTGAAGACGATTGGTCTGATAGTCAAGTATTAGATGTATTACAGCGAATTGAAGGACCATACAGTATTGTGTTCTGGCAAGCATCAACTTCTCGAATATGGTTCGCAAGAGACTGCCTTGGACGTAGGTCTTTACTTTGGCATAAGCCAGTGAGCGATGACGACAGTTTTTATTTGTCGTCAGTGTCATCCACACCAGAAACGACAGCTGAAAACGACTTTTGGAAAGAGGTACCAGCAGATGGCGTTTATTGTATTCACGTCGACAAACTCATTAGATCTTCTGGTACAAGTTTCGTAAGTTTAAATTTAACGGACTTCTGACCTGCAGCTGGCTCTCTGACTCTTCCTTAGGTGTCCGATTGTATATCACATTTCCAGTGGCGACATTCAGACGATGGCAGTGACAACCACAGCAGTAGATTTCTGGTAAGTATTCTCATACGATTATAATCTAGGAAGGATGATAATCGTAATAATGAACGTAAATTCCAGGCATTGCCGTTTTCCAAAGTCAATCCTGATGTACCTGAATTTCTCACAGCTGAGGATATATCTGTCCATGATTATTTTATTCCACCAATATCGGATGAAATGGACCGAGCTATAAATGAACTCCATTCTGTCTTGGGCGATTCCGTTCGAAGGCGGGTCATTGATGTCCCCAGTTATATGTAAGTGAACAGTGACAATGGCCTGGATTTGATGAATGGTAAATATTTTACCCTTATTTTCACACTTGCTCACTTTCTTCCACAACATCAAGATCCACAGAAACAACCAAAGTTGCCATCTTATTCTCTGGTGGTCTCGATTGCTTATGCCTTGCCGCACTCGCAGACAGCCATCTTCCGCAGGATCAAAGCATTGACCTGCTTAATGTTGCGTT
This sequence comes from Umbelopsis sp. PMI_123, assembly GCA_021235465.1. Classification (NCBI taxonomy): domain Eukaryota; kingdom Fungi; phylum Mucoromycota; class Umbelopsidomycetes; order Umbelopsidales; family Umbelopsidaceae; genus Umbelopsis; species Umbelopsis sp. PMI_123. Next base: position 339,211 of record JAJSME010000015.1, on the reverse strand, counting down.
TGATAACCCACGCATTAATCAAAACAAAAAAACACCAGCAAATTACGACGTTCCAGACCGAAAAACGGGGAGAGCGAGCGTAGAAGAACTCCGGTATGCTGTAAGGAAATGAGGACGGAATATACGTTTATCCATTCTAATTCTCATGTTTAGAAATATCGCCCCACATCGAACCTGGAACTTTGTTGAGATTAATGTACCGTTTGAAGAAGCAACGCAATGGCGTCAACAGATCATTGACCGCATGGCACCTTTAGATACTGTCATGGATTTGGTAGGCGCCAACAAAAGATAGTTACCCGGCTATTGTACATATGCTTAAACCGTTCTCTTAGAGTATAGCAATGGCGTTCTGGTTTGCGGCGAGAGGAAAAGGTATCGATAATTTATGGACGTGACACCACATGGAACGAACAATAGTTAATTTTGCTTCTTATTTACTCAGGTGTGATAAAGAACATTAATGGTACGGAGGAGCCATACCATAGTACTGCAAGAGTTCTTCTCTCTGGTCTGGGAGCAGATGAACAATTGGGTGGATATTCTAGACACAGAGAAGCATATCGGCAAGGTGGATGGCATCAAATGATTAAAGAGGTTAGATAAAATGGATCTGATGCACTGTCGCTTCGTGCCAGGAAATTACTAACTATCCTTTCCAATTCTTCATCTTTGGCTTTGAAGCTTCAAGTCGACGTAGACCGCATCTCATCGCGAAATATGGGTAAGTGCTAATATGCTGAATTCACATAAACTATTTCTCCTTTTATCAAACATCACATATCTTGCAAGGCCGCGATGACCGTATCATATCTGACCATGGAAAGGAGGTTCGATTCCCATTCCTCAGTACTGATGTCGTGCGGTGGATGTGCGCAACTAGATGCGACCTCAAAATGGATATGCGTTACCCAAGAGGCATCGGCGAGAAACTTCTGTTACGACACCTTTGCCGGCGTCTTGGAATGCAAGAAGCAAGTCGAAATTGGAAGCGTGCTATCCAGTTCGGAGCTAAAACAGCGAAAATGACAGGGGAAACAAGAAAAGAAAAAGGACAACAGAAATTGGCTTAGAATATAGTAGTAGATTTCTGTTGGTTACTTTTTTAGCTTTATCGTTTATTCTTTATATGACCATCCATTTGCATAGTTACTATAGAAGCAACTCAACTAATAGTGATAACTAGTTTTGAGGAAGAAGAAGGAAAAACAGAAAAAAAAAAGTCTAAGAAATATTATTTCTGGTAATTTACAAATCGCTCAACATATCCTTAACAGCATTAAAGTATTCTGGCGATACATAGTTGGGAAGTTCATCTTTGGTAACCCAAGCAAAGTCAACAACTTCCTTGTTGTCGGGTTTGCATTGACCAGCAAATACATGAGCCTTCATGAAGAAGACCTTGGCTCCGGTGGCTCCAGGGTTCTTGACGACATGTTCCTCAGGGAACTTGTAAGTGTAGTGACCGATAGGTTGTCTACCAACAAACCAAACATCCATGTTTTTGCCACACTCCTCTCCAAGTTCTCGTTCTGCTGCATCGTGAAGGTATTCGCCATCTTCGACGGCACCTTGAGGGAACTGCCAGGCATGTTGGCTCCTTGGTTTCTTGACAATAAGGTACAAGGTTCGCTGTAACGCTCGGTCTAGGCTTTTGATATCATTCTTTTTATCGCTTTCACTCAATCTGCTGCCAGTTTCAAACTTATTTGTTTGTGAAGTAACGGCATCTTCGTCTTCTTGTTTAACTTGGTTCTCCTTGACAGCATCAGTGAGTGACAATTTGGGATCAGCCATAGCCTTCAATCGAGCTGCCTCATCTTCTTTCCACCTGCGCTCAGCAAGTGAACCCTTCTTAAAGTAGAAATCTGCTGGAAGAGGAGTTGCTGATTGTCTCTCGAGCTTTTCAGAGTAGTCAAAGTAAGCCTTCTCAAATGGAGTGGAATCTCGAGTAATTTGTGGCGTGCGTGAAAGTACAATTCCGGACACAATGCGATAATTGTTAGAAACAAGAGGTGCTCTTGCCTGTATTGAGGTTGCGAATGAACGTGAAATGTGTGCTCCTTTACCGAGCATGTGCGGTAATGTTCGAGCAATCATTCCTTTGTGAATGCTTGCGTCTACAAATCAGTCCTTTTTTTTTTTTTTCCTTACAACTTCTGGAAATTGGGTGGCTTTGGGTCACGTGAACTGTCAATCCAGCACACCACACCACCGCACGTTACCACCAGGAATCCAGGGATAAACTTTTCAATCCTCATACTAGATTACGATCAGCCAGTCATATTGAATAAGTTTAATGGAATTCTATTTCTCATTCTTTGAGTACAGTAAATATTCAGTTGCCTTATAGTTCATGAAGTCTAAGGTGTTTTCTGGCTTAACCCATGGGCAATGCATGTCGGACTTGGAATATCCCCTTCAAATTTTCCTGGCGAAGCTTCAATAAAATAAAAAAACCTGGTTGCCACCTACCATGAGCGACGGCGATGACCTCTTCAAGCTCTTCATCCCGTCGTATCACTTTGATAAACCAATTCAATATGATGATAGTGACTGGTTTATAGTTGCAGAACAAAGCATCTCGGTCGATGAAGATGCATTTTGGACAGTGGTTGTGAGTTTTCATACTGTCACGGGTTTGAGCCAAGCGTACGCTATTTCCTAGAGTTAATAATTATGCACCCGTGCAGAAAAAATGGACATTGGAACCTGAACTTGTTATCCCTCCTCTTCGCAAGTGCGATATTATCGATCAAGTTGACCATCCCAACGAGTGCATAACTCGAAATCTAATCCCAAAACGAAAATCGAAAGACCCTATATTGAAGGAATACGTTGAATATCATGCTGGCAGTGGTATGCTAAATTTTTCTTATTCGACTTTTTGCATGTGCTGACTTTTGCCACCACCCTATATTCAGATACATATCCAGGTCGTGTGATCTTCACTCCAGATGTAGAATCAGAAAATCAACTGCCGTTCTATTATCCAAAGGTATGAATTTGGCTTCATACTACGGACACAAATTGTAACTATATTCTTATGCATCATTCTCTAGGTTCGAGCGTATAGTTTGGTATTTGACCATAATAATGTAGAAGATCAACATGGAAGGTAAATTATATCTCTTTTGGTTCCATAATAACATCCAACAACTGTTACTTTTTTCAGACACATGGCTCTAACCATTCTAGCTCAGCGAAGCAAGTATTAGGCTAGAGATCAAACCATTCAGCATATCCAAGAGACAAATCAGCAACGACAAGATGGTAAGATCAAATGACGGCAACGATAGTTTTAGCAACATGATTCCTAAAACATTATAATATGTTTTGTTTTTGAACCCTTGATTGTTGGCAGATCTACGCCCTTAGCGAAGTGTTTCATAAACTATACAAGTGGTGCATCCATACATCCTTGGGATATGAGAAGCGGGCCAAGCACGATATCCTTGTTCCTAAAGAAATGTATCATGAAACATACGCATATATCAAGGCCAAGTACGCAGAAAAAATTATCAGGTATGTCTCAAAGTAATTGTCAGTGGATGAGACCAAAAACTGGTTCGACCCTAATTATCGGGATTTTTTTTTTGTTTTTGGGGTCCCGTTTAGCCAGTGGACAGAAAAAACCGATCCAACAAAATTCGTATTTGAAGATATTGCCATTGCCAGTTATTTAATCTGCTTATGGCAGTTGGAACGACAGCGTTTAGGACAAGCTAGGTAAGAAGGTTTTTTCGATCGTCAATTAAGTTAAATTATACGTCTGATCGGTGTGGATGGTGCACAGACTTCAATCGTTTGTTGATTTGGGTTGTGGCAATGGACTGTTGACTCATCTTCTGGTGAGCGAAGGCCATCCTGGTAAAGGCATCGATATAGCTAAACGAAAGATCTGGGATCAACTATGTGATGGTAAAGATGATTACTTGATAGGTAAGCATATAATGGACAAAACAAAAAAATATGACCATAGACTATTCTCCAAATAAGCTCATCAACATGCCGTCATTAGTGCAGACTCTACACCCTCCTAGGGAATCCTATCCAAATGTGGACTGGCTCATAGGAAACCATGCTGACGAGCTGGTGCCATGGTGAGTTTGGTGCTAATCTGTACCAGGCAAAAGGATTGTGGTTCTGACGTAACACACGTGCGGGGGATACATAGGATACCCATCATGGCGGCAAGAACTGAAAGCAGGTATTTTGCCAAGACCGCAAAATAATAGGAGTAACAAAAAACCTTGAACTGACTGACGTAAATTTTTGTATGAAGATTCATGGTCATCCCATGCTGCTACTTTCAGTTGGATGGTAGTAGACATAAGGGCTTAAGTGGATTGGAAGGTGGCAAATACCGTGAATATACCGACTATGTCAAACAAATTGCTATCAAGGCGGGTTATAATATTGATGAAGATCATTTGCGTATCCCTAGCACACGAAATATAGCGGTGGTTGGTCAAAGCCGGAATCTAGAGACCGCGGCAATAATTGATGAAGCTGTCGGACATTTTGTGGCGCGGGTGTCTGATCGAGAACGGGAAGAGCAGCGACGCAGGAAGGCAGCTGAGAAAAGGAAATAGCCAATCAAACGATTGTGCTACCATTAAGCTATTTGTAGACCTTCATCATCCTTTTTAAATTTGTATATAATCCCTTTTTTTTTTTTCTGAACACTCACTCCTTCCCCTTCTCTAAACAACCAATCTTTATACTTTCTTAATGAAAGTTAATATCTTGTTTGTCTTGTTGGCCGTGTCAGGCACAACATATGCTCAACTATTATCTGGTATTCTACCTGGAACTTCTTCATCATCTGTAGATTCTACTTCGATTCCTGCGCCTACATCCACTACAGCAAGCAGTGCACCTGCCACCTCATCTACACCAACTACTTCTTCGGTGCCATCTTCGACATCCACTACAGATACCACCTCTTCAGTAGCTTCTACTTCGTCAGCTGCTACTTCAGCAGTTCCCACTACGTCTCATACATCTACTCAATCATCTATCGCCGCATCCACTAGCGTAACTTTAGTATCTCCTTCTACCACTGAATCGGCTTCAAACACCCCTACTGCTACTCCCGCTCCTTCTTCCGATAGCAGCAATAAAACTGCTATCATTGCAGGTGCCACGGTTGGCGGTATCGGTAAGTGATAATTCTAATATAACTTTTTAAAAGTCAGTCCTTCCACCTATGCTCATGTGTTATTCATACAAAACCTAGTTGGTCTGGCCTTGATTGGTGGTATCTTAACTTGGATCAATCGTAAGGGAGGATGCACTCGCAGACGCAAGAGAGATGCTGATTTTGATGACTATGGTTTGGACGATAATGACTTCCCTGCTCGTCCAATGCAATCTGTTTCCGCTGCTGCCGCCGCTACTGGGGCCGGTGCTTTAGCCTCCGGGGCCCGCCAAGAACCTACCCTGCCCCATTTTGGAAGTGACCAGTACTATGACAACAATGGGGCCCGTCGCTTTGTCCCATCATATCAACCACAACTTCAACAACACCCTGAATATTACGGTCAACAACAAGGTCAATACTATAACTACCCCGGTAGTGACCATGGTTACTCTGATACTACCTATAACGACCCCAATTATTATGGCGCTGGTGCCACTGGAGGCTACTATGAGCAAAAGACAGATGGAGATGCTGATGCTTATAAGCCTGATGATGCTGTCGAGAACAAACCTCATGAAAAATTGTAAAACCCTACCCACACACCAATCCATACTACAGTATTTAACGACCACTACTTTTTTTCCCAAAAAAATTTTCAATTTTTTTCTTTTGTTGCTCTCCACCTCAACAGCTTAATTAAGGCTTCCCAAACCTTTCTTCTCCCACCTATCCTTCTTCATTGGTTGTATCATATGCATTTCTAACTGTAATCAGTAGCAACTTTTTTTATATAAACAAAACCTGAATGATCTACCGGCACAGTAAACCCGTATGAACCGAACAAAGCCTTTGTTGACTATTTATCTTTGACTGAAGCAACGCTGAACAATCTATTTTTTGTAAATTATTGTTTCAGAAATATATTAGTATTTTTAGGCTTATCAAAGTTTCGAGTCCAGCGACTCTAATGACGCGTTTAAGACCATATACAAGTCTCGTGATCTCACCTCTTGTTGTCTCGTGCTTGCTTGGTAATAAGGGTGGCTAACAGTTGAGCCTCCCCTTTAGTCGCTATGAGAATGCAGCAGTCCCTTGCCCACCCTGCAGAAGCTGACATCTAAAATTTTCTCAAAGGGGATGCAACCCTGAATATTGGCGGAAACATGGATTGAGTGGCTTAGCGCGCCTGTCATAATTTTTGTTGCTGCTTTTTTGACATATGGGCCTGGCAAAAAAAATCCACATTCCAGCTCGAACAATACAACATACAATAGCCATGCTCTCTCGAAGTGCCATTCATAGAGTATCCAGCGTGGCAAGGTCAACGTTGAAGGTAAATGCAAGATCTGATACCCTTCTTTCTCTCTTTTCCCTGTTACTCACCACAATTTGAAATATAACTGTAAATCACTTTCGTCCGATTAGCTCAACCGAACATTAGCAACCGAAGCTACTCCTTCCTATGTTGCTCCAAAATCTAATGTCAACCCTGCATACGAAGAAGCTCTCAAATTGATTGCACAGGATAAAGAATATAGATACTCTATGCTGAAGAAGGTTGAGAAAGAGCTCGCCAAAGTCAAAAAAGGTGAGAGGCGCTCGCCAAAGCAACCTTATCACCAAGAAACCTTTGAATTTTAACTTCTGCAACGAAACTTTTTTTGTATTCTAGCAAACAACTCTCCTACACAAAAGCAGCAACTCACTCGTTTGCAACAGCTCGCAAATGACCTTCAGGTTAAGGCAGAGTTGAATGATCCCGAGGTTCAGTGGCGATTTCACAACGGTATGCGTGACATGAGCCAACCTGTCCATCGCTACATGGCGCAAAAGGAATTCCAGAAAGATCGCAAGAGCAAGCTGTTGGAAAGAGTTTTACAAATGCGAGTATGTCCAGATGTGTTGGAGCAATTTGACCCGGCCGCGCAAGTCACTATTGAATATGGTGCCAACACTGTTCAGGAAGCAGGTATCTTCCTCCAACCTGGAGAGGTGAGTTACCCTTATTGTCTAATATACTTTTGAAACTCGCATCCATTCAGACTAAATGTGGTTTTCGTTTTTACATCAGACTATTCAACCTCCTACTGTTTCCTTCGAAAACTTCCATGATGAAACAAAGCTCTATACTGTCATGATGATTGATCCAGGTAAGGCATTGTATATATGGAATACTATATCATCTATAGGCTAAATAACCGAATGTTCAAATGTGATTAATGTATCTTTGTGTTGTGTTATAGATGTTCCTGACCAAGACCGACAAACTTATCAACAGCAATGCCTTTGGCTTACCACCAACGTTCCATTAAGTACTACCCAACCTGTCGTGAATGGAGGCGACTCTATTTTACCTTACGTTCCACCACACCCTCAGAAAGGCACAAAGTACCATCGCTACACCATTATAATACTAGAACAGCCTAACGGCAAGATTGAGGTCCCATCCTCTTTAGAGAGCAAGCAATTCGACACACGCTCGTTTATTCAACAGCACCAACTTTCACCACGGGGCATTAGCTTCTTCCGCGAGGTGTGGAATGAAGATGTGAGCCGTATTTATGCTGATATTCTCAAGGAACGAGAACCAGTCTTTGGCAAACCACCCAAGGCTAGTAAATACCTTGATGATGTTAGCCGAAAGAGTAAAAAATACCTTCTTTTGTAAAACACCTACCAAACTTTCATCTCCATAAATTTAAATTTTTTTGTTTTGCCGTCTAACACACCGTTTTCATAGAGAAGAAAAATAAAATCACCTGCCATGTAATAAAAGTTTACAGACCTTTCTATTTTTAATATAAATATGTATACTGTTAAAGGAGCATATTCAGTTACCATTTTCTATACAACGGAGCAACGTATAGCCGGTTTATGAAAAGATGGCTACAGTTGACTATTGTTGGTGTACAACCCAGTTAGAGGCGTAGACAATCTTGTAACAGAGGGTGCCTGTATTCTAGACAAAATACCATCAGACAATCAAAAATTTCTTGTTCAATTTATGCTCGACCCAATCGTGCATTCTTCTTTTTTCATACTCTTCACACATTCAAGTCTCTTGTCGAAACAGCTGGTACTTAAACAATAATCAGCATACAACTTCTATTATATTAACTAAAAGCACATCAGTTTGAGTGCACCATACTTGCTGATCCCGATATATGAATGACTACACCATCCGTCAACTACACAATAGCTTATTGTGTCCTTGGTTTAGGAGAACTGAACTATACTTTGAATTTATTAAAAGTAATATTTATTTTTGCAGAAACACGATATAAATCGCCAACATCAGGCAGGCACATTGAGCATTTACATTCTCACACAGTTTATATTCATATATTAGTAGCTTCTCATTCAATGTTCACAAAGTACAGTTCGTTGAGGTACAGTCTTTCAAGATGAATCAGTTGTACCAACCACAGCACCACATTCTATTAGCAACGATACCGTATCGTTGTATTGATAGCGCTCTTCGATCTGAAGTGCAGTTACAGATATCCTATTCTTTCCATCAATAGCCGCGTCACGATCTAGTAACAGCATCACTACTGGCAAGTGGCCATTATATGCAGCACAGTGAAGGGTATTTCTTGAATACAAGCCTTCTGTATCAATAGTGATCCATGATCCAGTAGCTATGATACTACTTGTATATACCAACAGCCGCCTAGGCTTCTTTGCACTATTCAGAACAGGAAGACAACAAGAGAGGCTGGGGGCATTATTAATTTGGAAAATATAAATTCCAAGAACCTCTGACACTTTCTATTCGATAAGCGAGGCATAATTTATAGACACTATACAATGTGTTTAACAGAACAAAGCATTAGGGATGAAATGCGAGAATCCCACCCACCCACTTTGGCCAAGATTTCCTTTTTTTGCTCAGAAAAATAAGGTGTAAATCCTTTAACAATCAGTTTGGGCTGACCTTGGCAAAATATCTGCCGAGAGACTTCCTTGGCCATTTCCCCAATGACCATCAAGAATCACTACCAACCAGGCATGTTCTCCAATTCACACTCATGTATAAGGAAGAAGTACTGGCTAACATTCCTGAAACAATATTATCACAGTGAACCAATCGCCTAAGGCGAACGATGATCTGGCTGCTCCACCGCCTTATAGTGCTGTCGACAATATGGCATCTCCTTCCGCCCCTCCAGCACAATATATGTCACCATACCCTGCTAATACGGCCGACGTTATCCGCAATTCAGAATTCGATAATTATGGCTCGATTTCGCCTAGTCCTGTTGACCAAACCGGCAGCTCTGCGCGTACTGTAGCTCCACCACCCCGCAATCCTCGTAAGATAACAGTTTCTCTCAAGTTTCCAAACAGCTGAAGAAGCTCTTTTCTTACTTTAATATATAGATTTACCGTATGACTTTGTGGATCGACCCATTGAGCAACCAGCCATGCCTCTCCCTCCTCCGGTACCATATACTCCAGATAGATTGCGCGCTCGACGGCAGAACAGAGGATGCTGCGCAACATACTGCACGTGGTCTTGCTTTGTGTTCCTTTTGTTCGTCATTGTGCTGAAACTCAGTGTATCGTTTGCTCCGAAATGTACCTATCGCTCCACTTACAAATCCGAACAAGTCAGCTTAAAAGGTGTAGATGATTTCAGCATCGATATATCTGGTGTTCCATCTTTCGGCTCTTGGATCACATTCAAGACTACCGATCAACCCTATTTCCAGACAACGATTCTTTCACCAAGTGACGATGCTAATGTCCAGTGGACAGTCAGGGATGGAAAAGCCCAACTCAATATCAATGTGGACAACGTCGTCTTCGTGTCCTGCGTCGCTGTACAGGTTACAGTCGGTCTTCCTAGAAATCTGCAGAAACTCAGAGTCAACACTATTGACACTACCATTAACTTCCCTGATGGCTCCACCTATGTAGAGGACATTAATATCAAGACAAAAAACGCACATATTGTCAGCAATGGAAAATTGACCGCCGGAAGATGGTATATGAGAACCTCAAACGCAAGAATTGAAGGAACTTTCTCAGCCGATACGGTTGACCTTGGAACTAGCAACGCTGAAATTAATGCCGTCGTCAAAAATGCGACCTACGCCAGCATCACCACCTCTAACGGTAGTATCAAAGGCAATATCGACTGTCGTGATACAGCCAAGTTATCGACTACAAACGGTGCTATCCGCCTTGGCGTAGTCAAAGGAAAATATATTTCACTTGGTACATCAAATGCCAAGGTCGAAGTGGCTAATGTGGAAGTTGAGAATCAATTGGATGTATCGTCAACCAACGGGAAAGTAAACCTAAGTGTACTGAAAGCCGGTGAGCATGCTGTAATAAAATCCAAGACCAGCAACGCTCCTAATTCGGTTGCCTTGGTAAGTGGATATGCATTTCCATTGCACGCACATTCTGGATTCGATAGTGTTTTAACTCGATATTAATACATACGCTATTTTTAACAGCGCAATGTCTACGATGCCCACTTTTACCTTTATACTACTCATGCTGAAGCGAAATTAGCTGCCCGTGAAGAAGACATTAGGTACTCACTAAATGAGAAGACCCATAAGGAAGGTGACAAGTCTAATCAAGGTGGCTCAGACGGCCAGCTGGATGTTTCTATAAGTACAACGAATGCAGCTTGCGAACTGTCGTTCCTCTAATGGTTCTATCAATGTATTTTAAATGGGCTCTCCATGTACCAATGTAACTTTTTACAAAATTGCTATATTTTCATTCCTGTATTTATCGAGCCCCGTTTCCCTATCATCTGTCGTTAATGCCCACTTCAAACGATTGTCTTTTTGTTGAAAATTACAAAGATCATATGCATGACGGATTTGTGAGTTTTATTGATGAATATTACAATTGTGCAAAAACGAAGGGAGAGGAAAACTGCGGAATGTCGGTTGAGATAAAGGCGACGACGAACTGATATAAAGAAGCAAACTGATGATAGGTGTGAGAGACACAAACAAATTAGTTAGTTGTCCATCTCCATTTGATCCAACTTTTGTTCTTCGACCTTTGCGATTTGGCTCTTGACTCTTTGAGAAGCAGCAGGAGCAAGTTCGATGTTTTGTTGCAAGATCTTGATGTTCTCTGCCTTTTCTTGATCCTTGTTGCCAGCCATTCTCTTCTTGAAGAATGCACGTTCGCGCTTGGCACGGATCTCTTGTACTCGCTTCATAGCTTTAACAGTTGTAGCCATGAGATTTCGGTCGTATCGAACAGGTACATTGCGACGCTTCTCGAATTCAAAGGTCGAATCGATCGTCATTTCCTTTCCGGCTGCCTTACGGAAAGCCTTGGTCCATCTGACCTTGCGTGGGTTACGCTTCATCTTGAAATTCTTGTGGCATTTTGAGCGGCAAAAACGGAACGTCTAAATTAAAGTAATTCATGAGTAAAGGTTGTATTGGATCGACAGCAGGTTGATTGAGTCAAAGCCGAAACTGTACCTTTGCGTCATTTCGAACAAACATGGTGCCATGCCCCTAAACGAGGAAGAACAATAACTATTAGTTTTCTGAGAATCGCTATACATTAGTTTGTAAAGTCGTTTGCTTACTGGGTAGCAAGGTCCTGAGCAAAAGTAGCAGCGAGTAATGTGCATGGTTCACTGGGTATCGATCTGCAACAAAGACTGAGCGCTCGAAAATTTGTTCCAAGAAAAAAAAAAAAAAAAGGTCTGGATGAATGAGCAGTCCGGTCACGTGTAATGAATTCGGGTATTGGATTGACATATTTTATTTACAAATGGGTGGAATCTATTCAAGCAAGATTTGACTCTTGTGAGCTTAAAATATCGAGTAAACGAGAGTTCTTTCTTGATAATTTTGTATAGCTTTCTTGTGAAGCAGAAGTGGATGAGCTGTTGCTTCGTTGAGATGAAATACTAGTGGATTGCTAAGTTGGAAAACTGATATTAGTAACCATGACATTACGCTCGAATCACTCGGCAGCTACTCACATCCTCCTTTGATCTCGATGGTGCACTAAATCCAACGTGAGACCCAGTCTCACTTGAACCTCCAATAGATCCACCAGCCTCCTGAAGTAACGTCTTGAATTTTTGTAATTTTCCAGGAGAACGAAACAATGGTGAGGATCGAATGCGATTGGTTTGAAGCGGGGATGTGAATTGTTTCTTGGTCAGTTGCCTTTGCGTAACAGTTACGCTGGACCATGCATCTTCTTCTATGTCGTTAGATATTGGCTCTTCTGTAAATACAGTGACATCCTCTATGACGGTTTCGGAAGATTCGTTGATAGAAGATTGCTGTAATATGAGAGAGAGAGAGAGTGAGATACACACATTTTTTTCTGCACTATGCATGCTTTTTCATGCTAGGTAATCTAAATTCTGTCACTACCTTCATAGCCACAAGAGTTTCTGCAAATGTGGAAACTTGTTGCTCGTCTTCACTGTTTTCACCCTCGTCATTTTCATCAACGGTAACTGGTTGACTTTCTTCCTCTTCGCCATCACTAAAACTGGGTTTCTCATCTTCTTCAATATCAACCCTGGATGCTTTAGCAAACGCTGCTGTCTGTGGGTTCTCCGCTGTCCGTTTGCATTAGCCAACAGTATCATTTCCGTTTTATGCAATGGGCATTTTGCTTACCAATAGCTTGTAGGATATTGCCATTTAACAATTTTCGTCGCTTAGCTGCAGCGGCTTGTCGCAATGCCACAAGGTTATCATCCATATCGTCAAAAGTGTCATAGTAGTCTAGCTCGTAACCATCGTTCATAGCACCTCGTCGCCTGCGTAGGCCACCACTAACGACATCCTTGATCAATCGCTGGATCATGTTTTGATCGCTGTTGGCTACTTGATTGCTAAACGGGTGAGAGTAAAAGAAGGCAGCGTGAGATATAAATTTCATGAGTGTATCCAATGATGAAACATCACATACTTGTAAGCTTGGCGAAGCTGTGCTTCGTCCATATCCTCATCGTTAGTATGCACAACAACGTCGTCTTCAACATATTCATCAGGACCATCATCCTCGCCATCAACACCGCCTAATCCCATGTATTCGTCTTCCTCCTCTTCAGCCTCGTTTTCTACGAATTGACTCTTCTTGAGCAGCGCATTATGACCAATGACTTGTCGTGAACTTTGATGTGGTTTCTGAATCTCACTCCGACGTGGAGATTGTACTGGAGATAATGGTGATTCATCTGTATGTGTTGACGCAACATCTTCGTCAGATTCATCGTCAGAGATGATGGCCATTTTACGATTCTTGCGGGTAACTGGACTTGGAGATTCGACGGTATGATTGACTGCGATCCCATCGTCTTCACTTTCATCAAATTGGTCCTGCTCAGACTCGCCATCCGTTTCCCAATCCTCCTTTTCGCTGCCATACGATTCATCTGCATCAGAGTCATCATCGTCCGATTTCTCAACATAATTCTTGGCATTTGGATGTAAATTCTTTGTTTGCATGCGTTCAACTTCTTCGTGAATGCTTTGTGCTTCCTTTTCTCGATCAACATGTTTGCGAGCCAGCTCTTCAGCGCTGGTGTAGATACCTTTCTCTTTCAGTCGCACTTCCATTTCCTTTCGACGTTTGAGCATTTCAACAGATATGGCTTGTTTCAATGTTGCATTCAGATCCTTGTGCGTCATGGCTGGTGCAGTCGCGGCGGTTGCACCTTTCTTTACAGGTGTTCGTCTTTTCTTTTTTGGTGATATTTGTAATCTAACTGGTGAATAGGTAGCCACAGCTGAAGACAGGGTCGTAGGTTGGTCTGCAGAGCCAATGATTTCCAGATCACTGCCGCTGTCACTTGCGACACTCGTTTCATGTATAGCCGAGTTCATTTCTGGGGGAACCGAAGGAGTTGCTCTGTTTTTTTAAAATTAGTATTTTGCTGTATTTTGGAATGTTTACTGCATGAAATAGCTCACCGTTGAAGTTTCTGTTCAGCTACTGCCTTTTTGGCTGTTTGCATTTTTTCTAAAAACGAAACCATGGATTTCTTGGGCTGGCTATTCACATACAACTTCATATCAGCTGATCGATAAAGCCGCTCACTCTCTTTATGTAGCTCCATTTTCGCTTTAACCGAGATGACCTTTGCTGTCCTTGGTGCGTCATTAGCATCTTTAGAAGATGTGGAGACTTTCTTGACTTTCTCAATGGATTTAGGACTCTTCTTAGGTGTGCGAGGCTTTTTCTGTGGAGTTAACTCTGCTTGCAGTCTTTTTTGTCGTGTATAGAGACGCTCGTCGTCAGAGTCTTCGCTAGATGATTCTTCAGCTAACATGTCGTCCAAAATCTTCTTGAATTGCTTCTTGTTCGCGTCATTGCGTTTCGGTGGGCTGGGATCTCTCTGTGGTGTTTTAGGCAGCGAACTTACAGACAAAGCAAAGACATCTTGAGCAGCAGTGGAATATTCTTCAAGTGACTCTTCAGAAGTCTTATTCCAATCCGTTCTTCTTTCCATCCGATTGATGATACTGCTAGTCGGCACGCGAGGTTTCTTTGGCGGAAGCAGTGGTATAGAAGCAATCGTAGCTTTGACTGGAGTGGTGGCTTGGCCTTCATCTTCTGAAGAGGAGGTATCTATGTCGGTATATTTGAGAAGATTTTTGATCTTGCTGTTCACGTTGAGGCCCTCTAACATTTGACTTGCCGTAGTATCAACATGCTCATCGTCTGAGAGATCAGAATCGAGAGAAGACAAGTCAGAAGTTTGTCGGTGTATAGCTGGAGCTTGAGGTGCGTTTTTGACATTGTCGGTTGAAGCAATATTTGCCGCCGCCTTCGTAGCTTCCATTGCTGATGTGATGAATGTCAAACGTTAAGGAACAACCGAAAAAAAAAAAAAAAAGAAAAAGTAAGAACTGGGGAAAAATTTGGTATTAGCGCGTCGCGTTTGCTATTTTTCGCGATTTCTGCGGGATCCGGAGTGTGACTCGCACTGGGTAAAGAACCGCATCATAACCAACGTAATGGTCAAGCTGTTCTTCCTCAGCAAGATAGCACAAAGTACCACCTTCAAAGAAGCCTTCTCAAACCGTTATTAAAACCAATGGTATTATAATAATTTGAGCTGGAGTACGGCTTATGGACATAGTCAGTTTACATGATATCACTTTTCTGAGCTGTTATAAGCGTCAGATACATATCCATTTGACATCCCAGCCAGAAGATCAGACTGCTTTTACAAGCTGACTACGTCAGTACAAATACATAGCTATTTTATTAACAAGTTATAACAGCTCAACAACCCCATTGCATCCCACTTTTGACAAACACACGCTGTCGGAACATTGCCAATTGCGGCTTTTCTTGCAACAGTGGTTCTGTGACTGACAATTAATGCCCTCCACCTTTCTTTTTTTTTTTCCTCTCATTATTTTTTCAGCTTGCAAGTTTTGCTGTTACTACTGCCAATCAAAATGCAGAAGCTTGCACAAAATGTCCTAAGTGCGTCCGGTGGGAAGCGATCACCTTCTGAAATAGATGCAGAAATCGATGAGACACCAGAATTGAAGAAGGCTAAATCAGAAGATACCGCGACTGCGACTAATACCGAGTCTCCTGATGTTGCAGGATCCGCCGTAGAGACCATCAGCTCAGAAGCTGCCACTGCAGCGCCAAAGTTCAAGTATGTGCTCAAGGCTAAAAATTTACCTCATGGCCAAGTCAAGGAAATGAAACAGTTCTTTACAAACTTGGGCTTCTCTAAGTTTTCCAAAGCTCCAAGTCAAACCTTTGGTTTCCTTTCCTTTCCTGTAAGTAGCTTCTTGCGACGAACTGTAATGTAGCTATCATCACACTGATCCACCAATTTTTATTCAATAAGACTGAGGAAGCAGCTCTCGAGGCTCAAAAGGCTGTGGAAGGTATGATGTATCGGAATAAACACAAAATCGAAACTTCAATATCAAAGGAAAAGGAGAGAGTCATGCAACCAAAACCAGCAAAGGATGTTAATGATACCAGAACCCCAACCGAAAAGCTGCTCGATCAAGTTACTCCTTTGCATAAGTATGTTTTGAAAATGGTCGGTTTTCATTAGATAGATATTTCACTGCTAATATTCGTTACTGTATCTACAAACAGACTCTGTTATGAGGACCAGCTAAAGAAGAAGCATGAAGTCAATGTTGGCTATATGAGCAGCATCAAACGCAAGCTCAAGAACTTGAAGGGTCTGTCACGAGAAGGAAGGGACGAGATCTCTTGGGTATATCAAAAGTAAGTTAGATCAAATTTTATCAAGGATACAGATTTGATCATAATGACAGATACATACTCATTGTTTCTCACGCTACTTCCACACACTTACGCTAACGCTACCTCAATCCACTTGCTAGGACTCCTCAGCAGCTCCCATGCGAACTGTCTGAACCAATTGCTTCGCCAGAAATCATTGGGTATCGAACAAAATGCGAATTTTCAATCGGCACCAATTTAAACGACGAAAGATCCGTCGGCTTCTTATTGGGAATGTATAAGGATGGACAGACACGAGTACAATCGCCTTCCGAATTGTTGAATATCCCAGATGTTGCTAAAAAGATTGCCGGTGGCATGGAAGTGAGTACTGCATATCTGCATCAGTGGTATGGGCTATGGAATGCCTTGATGCTAACCCGCTACCTCAGCGATATATTCGCGAGTCTGAATATCCTCCTTACGACAGAATCACCCATGACGGTGTTTGGCGTAGTTTACTTGTTAGAAGTCCCAAAACAGGAGAAGGTAAGATGAAGAACCTTGTACCCAATATGTGTTAACCTTCTTAACCGTATCATCAGTTATGGTCATGGTCCAGCTGCAAGATAAAGACATGACTCCAGAGCAATCGCAGGCTGAAAAGAAAAAGATCCAAGAATTTTGGGCAGATTTTGAGACAACTGAGAACATCCCTATCAAGACATTGCTCATTCAGACGTGGAATGGAAGCTTTAATGGAATCGTTAATGACGACAAGGCGACCACTGATATAGTGACCGGTGATGGCTTTGTCCACGAAGAAATCCTCGGATGCCGTTTCCGTATTTCATATAACTCATTCTTCCAAATCAACACACCAGCCACAGAACTACTTTACAAGACATGTGCTGACTGGTGCAATATCGACGAGAGCAAAAAATCTGTTTTGTTGGATTTGTGTTGCGGTACCGGCACCATCGGTATCACCATGGCCAAATCCGTCAACAAAGTCATTGGTGTTGATATCGTTCCCGAAGCTATCGTTGATGCTAAAGCCAACGCTGAACGAAATGGGATTACCAATGTAGAATATTACGCTAGTAAAGTCGAGGACAAATTAGATGTTTTTAATGCCAAGGACGATGAAGAATTGGTAGCAATCCTTGATCCACCGAGGTGAGAATCATGACATTGTACCGTACAGTGGCTACGAAATGTTAACTTGAAATGTTCTCTGCAGAGCTGGTGTTCATAAAAGTGTTATATCGGCTGTTCGAAAATCCAAGCTGAAACGCCTTATTTATGTTAGCTGCGATGCCAAGCTTGCCCAAGATAATTTCCTTGCGTATGTATTTAAACACAACCCTTTTTCACGTCAATTCAAACGCTGTTCCTTAACATTGATATCCGTACTCTAGACTGTGTCGACCATCTTCTAATGCTTATTCTGGAACACCATTCAAGCCAAGCAGAGCTGTCAGCGTAGACCTCTTCCCCCATACAGACTCGTGTGAATTGATTATTGAATTTTCACGAGAATAGAATGAATAAAAAGAAGCCACAATGATTATTTTTGCGGGGGGGGGGAAATTACTACCGCGGTGGCGCATGCGGCATAGCTTGAGCTGACCCAGCCATCGAGAAAAATGAAAACTCTGCTGAACTCAGTCATCGTCGTTGTAACATGGATATGAAACCCAGTATATTCAAAGCATATTGTTTCACAAGTATTTACAAAAAATGAAGGGAGAAAAATAAAGCAAGGGGATTGCGATGAGGGGGTTATTGAATTCAGTACGGCCAAAAAAAAAAAAAGGGAAAGAAATGGTATGCAAATATGAAAATCTCATCTAGGTTATTTTATATTGGGTTGGCATCCATGAGTAGCCAGTCCTCACGCATGTCCTCTAACGTTTGGCCAGGGTCTATTTCCACCATCGTTTCAAGTTCACACAGAACACGTCGGCCACCCATCCACCATGCGGCCCAAACAATCCATTCCCCTAAAATCCAAAATTGTTGGTCACTGGACCGCTGCCAAAAATCTTGCCAGTCCATGTCTCGTTTAATATACACCAAGTCAAACATCCGGTGACGGCTGCGTAAAATTCGTCGGTTGCTTTGCAGGAACATGGTCATGCGAGCTTGTGTGCGCTCATCTTGCATATTTGCTTCATCGAAAGCATAGTGTAGGGCATCCACGGGGTCAGGAAACGACATATATCGCTGTACTGCGGTGGCGTGTAATAAGCAGGGCTCAATGCTGAAGGATAATCTTGCTGTGCTGGGATCGAAATGAAGCTTGGGTGCAAAGCTCTTGCCTTCTATCTATATAACCAACAATATGTATTTTTAGCACCCAGCCGCGGTTGCCACATAGCTAAATCCCAACGTCAAGAAAAGAAAAACGAAAAAGCTGGAAATGTGCACTTACATACATTCGCCAAGGAATGTTGGTAGCCCTTGCAATGTACTCTTGTAGAATGCGGGATCGCACACTGTGAATAGTCCGGTTGGCGGGGAGTGATAGTAGTATCGGCACAGGAAGTTCCAGTAATATTAACTCCAAAACTTCGATTGGTAAATCGATGAAGATTCTCATGAGGTGTTGATAAACGAATTAAAAAAAAATATATATATGAACAAAAGGGAGTGAGTGACACAGCAATTGATCCAGCCTATTTATTGCCGCTACTGTTGCTGAACGACCACACCTTGACATTGTTCTCGTGGTCGCCGGTAACGGTCACAACCTTCTCACTGTCAAACCCTATCCAATCCATATTCTCGCATAATCCATTTTCGATGCCAACCACTAGGTCATTGTGGTTTTCCAGATTCCATACCTTGATACCGGCTCGATCTCCACTAACAAGTCGTCCAATGCGCGCGTCCAGCGCCATCGCTCCAACAGAACTGGTATGTCCCCATAACGTACGGACATGTTCTATTTCGACTCGTTGTCCTTGTTCGGACCGTATCCGGTAATGTTGCATAATATTATTGTTGTGACTAGTCACCACATAGGGATATGCATAGCTAATTTTTCGAATGGGGTCATTGGATCCATATCGATGCGAACGAGAGCTGCTGTGCCTTGAACTAAGAATAACTGTTGATGTGAACACAACTTCTTGTATACCAAGCGTCCAAGAGTCTAAGCCCGCTGACATTCCAAAACATACAATCGCTTGATAGACATTATTGTTCTTGGCAAGTATCTCGAGAGTTAATGGCTCCCACGTCATGGCACTAATTAGGCTGTGACATAATCTTGTCCCTTGGTCTTCGCAGATATATGTTGACAACTCCATATCTGTCGAACATGTCATTACTATCTTGTCGCATACAGCAATCGACTGAACGCCATGTCGGTCACAGTCAATGCTTGGCCGTGCCGCGTGACTAGCCGTTTCTATAATGCTGCGCTTCTTGGCATCAATTTGGTATACCGTAAATCCTCCATTAGAATACCCAGCAACAACTCGGGTATTATCAGTGCCGTCCCACTTGATGCATGTTACATACGCCACAGTCTTTACCGAAGGTGACGCGGTTGCTATATGCTGTATACTTGAGCCTTCTATCTGCCATACATCGATGTTGGCTGAGTCGCTACTAGCTGTGACTATAATATCGTTACACACTTGGAACAAGAATTTTCCTGTCGCCTTTCCATCTTCCGATAAATGAGGATGACAATTGCTGAGCCTTGTTGTATGAATTGGTAGTTGTAGTTCCTCCACTTTGCAGTTGCCTGATCAGGAAGACAACGTTTATGTTAGTTTTATAGCTTTTACAGATCCTAACCTCAATTTCTGTTCACTTGCCTGTTTCCCAATTATGATTCACCTTGTATAGCGTCTTCCACTGGCTGATACCATGTCTACTCAACCCTATACTTTGCTTGCTCTGTAATTTTTGCGACCGCCGCTGTTGCACCAACAATTGCCTTGGATTGGGAAAACGGTATAGAAATAAAGGTTTCCATAGCTAATACTAGAATGTCAGTTTTCCTGAACTTCTGAAGAGAGTTAATTCAAACCTTCTCTTTACCTGTTCATCATTGGCCGCAGCATACCATTTCGTTGAGACTCGAGCGCACGTGGTAAGGTCCGCAGCATCAAGGAAACTGAATATATGAAAGACGACTTCTTCTGGCAAAGTCAATAAATCTCGCGATTCCTTCTTTGGACCTGGACCCACTAATCGTTGTCGCTTTGCAGCTGGCATTGACATGTTTGGTCGTTTGGAATGAAGACTGGGCGAATTTTCGAAAGAGTATAGTCGGTGTGCCTCTCGAAGTGCTGCAAGAAAAAAACGGCTCTGAGAAATTTAGCCAATCATTTTGGAGGATACTTTGACGTTATCTCGTTGGATGTTTGCCTACAATAGCAGGATACGTAGTTGCCTGTAAGATGAATGGTGTGCAGACTGATGCTATAAACTGCAGTTCACACCAGTGACATATTAATTTAGTAGCGGAAGCCAGCTTCAACAAGGGCTGTAACACTAATATTCGTAGTGGGATAGATCGGTTTACACGGGTTGCAAAGGACGAGATGGACAGCACCTAGCATGTTTGCAATAATATACAGTAAGAGAAATGCTTCCAATGCAAGAAGTTGAGTTGTCACAAGGAAGCTTGCAGACTTTTTCTCTTTATTTTTATTACACATATCCTTGAGCCGTTCTTATAGAAAACCTATACTGCAGGGATAGCTCGACAATCGCCTCTAGTCTGTTGTTTGTACAGCCCCGTAACACAGAATAGTGAAGCATAAATATAGTCGTAGCATTATAAGAAATATTACGAACTTTTTCTCTGAAGTACACGATTATTTTTATTCGACTATCCCACTATGTTCTCAGATTAACTCACGTTCCTGTGAGTTTTCATACGATCAAATGGCCAGCCATCAGAACTTTGACTATTTGTCAGAAGAAAAACCCCTTTTCGTAAACAAAATGAGATAACCACAAAGCTAACGCCTCATGAATTAAAGAAATATCTTTTATGCATTTGTTGGATCCTGCTACTTTGTAATTTGGATGAACTCGTCAATTGTTCAGTAATTTCAATAGTAGTAGCCAATCGGATAGCGCCTTATAATCGGTCAGCGAATCAAAAAGTGTAAATGAAGCCTATTAAATAATAATAAAAATTTTGATTGGCGAATCAAAATAAATTGCGATTGTCAGTTTCGATCTGACGTCCTCCAGGTTATGAGCCTGGCGCGCTTCCTCTGCGCCAAATCGCAGCAATTTGAAAATTATTCCGACAAGTCATATATCAGAAGGTGTTGATAAGATATTCTGTGTTTTTTAAGATAGAAGTGGTTACAGTTGACACTGTTTAAATATGGATAGAAGATATATATATATACATTATATGACTCTATATGTTTAGAGTATTTTTTATTTATTATATGGTTGTCAATGGATAGGTAGGTATTGGTGGCCAACATTGATAGCTGAAATAGCCGTGGTCACCTGGCATGGATGGCACACTGATACAGTTATAACTTGATAACGGCAGAGCTGCCAGATTTCTAGTTTACAGAAAATTTTTTCTGATGTGGTTTGTTTTTTAAAATCGTTATGTAAGAATAGAATATTTACGTATGAACTTTCTCGTTCGATGTAATTAAAAAGGACGAATATTGAGGGTGTTTTTGGCAGCTAGTCACAACTGTATATTTGTTAAAATAAAATAAAGAATTTAACACCGTTCTGTCGATCAATATGTAGTAAAAATTTTAGAAATGATTAAGGAACTGGCAAAGTCGTTGATCTTTTTCATGTGGCATTGCAGTGCGTAGAGGTAGCAGCGGGAGACATCGTAACTAATTAATTTGGTTTTCCTCCCCTAACTGAGAAGATATTGTATAAAGAACACAGAATTTTCAGTACAAAATCAAAGTATAATATGTGCTCTCTGGAGAAAGAGTATGCAAGCAGGTGAAATACAGTATACATTGGTTGGAAGTTTACCTTAGCTATCACCTTCCGTGATATCTAATTTTTTTTTTATTTTACATTAAATGACATGTTATTATGAAAAGCAAGGATAATATGGTTCGTACCTATAGTGGTAGTGATTATTTTAATGCTTTATTTTACTCAAATAATACAACTGTACTCAAATACAAGATATCAACGGTTACAGCTCAAAAGAGGTAGTACACAATTTAACTCTGGCGGTTATTAGCCGTAGCAGTACTTCTTCCTTTTAGTTTTACCAGATCCGCCCCAGATAAACTGCCCATTAATCACTGTCCCGGAGTTATTTTGCCGAGTTCCTTCAAGATGATTCGCTCAACGCCTTATTCCAGCGAATCCAATGCAAACTCCTGCATTGATTGTACCAGAATGGTATCTATTACCAGCTTCTACTTTAGAGTGGAGCTTAAGTTCACCTCCATCCTTGTTGAGAATATTACGTTTTTACATTAAATAGTTATGATGTAGAGATAAATAGTGGCGTGTACTGCGGGGATGAGACAAATATATATGATACGTTTTTTGAAATATTCGCTTTGATATGCATCATACACATTAACTGAGCTAACATGCATTCAAGAAGATAAGCCTAACAACAATCTTATACCACTGCCATATCTACCCAATATTTTGGGTATTAGAATAGTGTCAGCTGCGTACCTTGGAAGGCTGTTCTCACCAAAGTCTAGTTTGCATATTACTTTTCGATATTCTAAATTAACCCTCCTAGGGATACGCAGTGAGTAGCATAGCCTAGACGACATGGCTGAACTAGTACGGAGAGGAAGGAATGATATGGCGTTCTCCAAAGGAACTTGCCGAACATAACGATCATTCAATGTCAGAGCTCAGCTCCGGTAGGGATATAGCCACTCGAATACCCGTCAATTCAAGGAAAAAATGTACTGTCACAGTGAAGACCTCCAGCTCACCATATTATCTATTCGACTGTCTCCCAGAGAGTTCGGTTCTCGTCAGTGAGTTGACAAAAGTATGGATAGAAAAGCATTATAGCTAACATGTTCTAGTTAAATAACAAAAAACTCAAGCATGCGTCCCTTTCAACGGCGAAATCCGATATTCGCTACCATAGCACCAATCAAACCCTGAAACGGAGAGAGCCAGCAAAGGAATCCCAGGAGGTTGCCGCAATATGTGCAGCCTGCGAGCTTGAATGAGTGATTAATAGATTGATTTAATGTTCTTGAAAGTCATCCGATGAAATACCGCCTCGTCTCCTGATCATTTATTTTTTTGGCTCAAACTAGTAGTCACTATTAAAACCCCGCGCCTCTCGCACACAAACCGCCTACATTGAAAGGAAGTCCATAATATATCTTAAGTTTTGAGATCGGTTTTATGGCTTTTTGTCGATTATATGTTATTGGTAGACATTGCCATAGCAAGTGCATACGGTTGGGAAAAGTTGTGAAAATGGAAATATGGCCCACACGTCCACTTGCATAAGGTATGATCATGTGTATGTGCATGTTTTACAGGGTTAGTATCAATGGCACATTCGAAATATAAAAGCAGAAAAGTAATCGATGGCGCCGACATCACTCTATGGCAAGATAAAGAAGGAATTTGTGTTGGGTATAGCATATCGAAGAAGGCAAAACGACATGCTATAGATGCGTTGAAGGCGGTGTGATACCAGACCATTTTCTATTGAGTTCTTGGAATTTCCCTTTGACACGAATTTGATCTGATAAAATAGAAATAACATTTAAAATGCTTTCGAACATAAAAAGAGTTCAATGGACACAGCTACCATGCAATATTCACAGATTATCCTTCATGTATGTTGGACTGTCGATATTATCTATTGGACCGAAGGGGTTGTTTGGGTCAAAAAAATCAGGTTGCAGCTCTTTGCTGTCACAAGCTGCGAGAAGCATGCAGGAAGGCAGAGGTGCATGCTGTAACCAAAACAGAACTGAATGTTGGTGATCATATTTAAGTCTGATTTACAGCAGAATGGGCGGCTAGGATTTCTCTCATGAAGACCAGGTAACCGATTGCCCAATTGCCGCTTTTCTTCCAAAGCGGCAGCGACTGATCTGATTTCCAGATAAAATTCGTCATACTATCAGTTTGCTTCTGTACTTACTGTATCAAGCAGTGGTTTCCTTTGCACGTTGTCCTGATGGATATTTTGAGTTAACACTGTGTCAAAACACAAACTTTCAAAGATGCACAGTGGTTAAAACTAATGCTGGTTGTTGCTATCCTATGCCAGATCCTTTTGTGACCAGTCTAAACTCTGCAAAAGGGTGGCTCGATACTTGTGACCTTTATACTGGAACCAACTGTCAAGGACAAAGCCAGTGCATCGACGAGGTTGGTTACAGGGACATGAGGTTTCTACCTTCTTACCGTAGTTACTTTTGCCAAAACGGTGGACCATCTAGATGTTCTTGATGGTGTAGTATTTTGAATATTATTATTGAGAATTGATGAGTATTCAATAAAGGCTGACTTGTTAACATGAAAATCGTGCTTGAACGCAGTCTGTGAACAACGTGCTCGAATACTGGCTAGAATATTCTGCAGATCTGGTTTAACGTGTTGCCCTTGGCAGGAAGGATCCGTTCTGACTGTATTAACCCAACGTTGATAAAAGATGCAAAGCGTAAACAGGGATATCGTATGTGAAAGTTGGCAAAGTAGAATGTAAGCACTGCAAAAAATGATACATGATGCTGTTGGAACTTTTGATGCCTAGCTTTCAAACAATGGCTGGCCAACCAATCAGGATGGGAATATCTCTAGAAATATTGCGGTTTGGATTCTCAAGTGGTAGCATAGCGTTGAAAGAGATATAAAACTCTACTTTGGTGAAAAGCATGATTAACAGCTTGAGAAAAAGACAATCGTTTAATAAACATCTTGGCCAAAAAAAAAAATAACCTTGTTGGTCGGTGACCATATTCAATTCATCATTTGTGGTTAAAAATTTGTCGGTGCTTCAACAAGCAGTTGGCTTTCTACTGCTCTTCCAATGGCAACCGAGGGTGCAGACGAAAGCAACTTACACACGGAAAAAAAATACCAAAAGGATTTCAAGATCGGAGAGGGTACTTATGCTGTTGTATATCAAGGTAGGATTCACGAATTCAACATGCTTTCTCCAAGTGACGGTAGCCAATTCAGTGACTGTTCCATAGGTACACAGATCGCAACAGGTCGCAAAGTCGCAATCAAAAAGATCAAAATTGGACAATTCAAGGATGGTCTTGATTTGACAGCCGTTCGAGAAGTCAAGTTCCTTCAGGAATTCAAGCATACCAATATCGTTGAGCTGATTGATGTATTTTCGCACAAAACCAACTTGAACCTTGTCCTCGAGTATCTCGATTCTGACCTAGAGCAGATTATCAAGGACAAATCCATTTTATTTATGCCTGCCGATATCAAGAGTTGGATAGTGATGATGCTCCGCGGGCTAGACCACTGTCACCAATGCTGGGTTTTGCATAGGGTAAGTTGAAAACAATGGGTAGGTGACATTGGCTAAGAGCTGATCGAACTGACGCTCCACTCCGGAAATGTAGGATATGAAGCCAAACAATTTGTTGCTTGCAAGAGATGGTCAACTCAAAATTGCCGATTTTGGTCTTGCCCGAGATTGGGGTGATCCGGGAAAGCAAATGACTTCACAAGTGGTGACTAGGTGGTATCGAGCACCAGAATTATTGTTTGGTGCAAAGGAATATTCTTATGCCATTGATATATGGGCTGTTGGCTGCATCTTTGCAGAGCTCATGTTGAGAACACCGTATGTTGCTGGCGATTCGGATATGGATCAGCTCACCAAGATTTTCCATGCACTGGGGACACCAACCGAAGCTGACTGGCCCGTAAGTCTCATGTTCTAACATGTGCGACATACAGTGAACCCGTCTAAACCGTTCGTTTATTTTTTAATAGAATATGACTACATTGCCAGACTATGTGCCTTTCCGAACGTATCCCAAAGTACCGCTCGGACAGTACTTTACCGCTGCTGGCAGCGATGCTCTAGACCTTTTGGAGAAGATGCTGGTGTTTGATCCTGCCAAGCGTTGGACATGCCGCGAGGTAAGTTGATTAGCTGTCTAGAGCTATGTGTGGTTATCATACCCATGGTCACTCACGTATTGCCTCTTTCAGTGCCTTAATCACAGCTACTTCCGTAACGCTCCACTACCCACCAAACCAGAAAGGTTACCACAACGAGCGCCTGAGCCAGAAAAGGTTGCGGATACGCTAAAACGAAAAGCTGGGTCGGTAATGACAGATAACGACGAAAAGATGGTGGCACGTAGCAAGATTGCACGCAAACTTACATTTGAGGACTAAGTCGCATGGTAGTCATTCCATTTAAACTTGTACATAATTACTGCATATTTGCCTTTCGAATAAAGTGGTATTGCTGCGGATGTCTACTCTGGGATTTTCTACTATTTTCATCTATTATGATGGGTCTATCTGGTGTGCTGTGGAAGTGTGAGGTTTGAATAATAAAGTCAGTGAACACGTATTATGGCTTGTGTTTTGTGGCAGCACACGGTCATTAGCTCAGAGATAGACTAGTTTATTGTAGTAGAGATAGAAAAAAGGGTATGGTGGCTATAAGCCTCAATGTTGGACATCGGTTGCAGCGCTACCAACATTAGCTATGGTCGTTGACCAGTCTGGCACTGTACCGTTCCATCGTTCTTTGAGAACTTCGGGACCTGATGTTTTGAGACTACCTGCCAACGAGCCTATCATACAAAAGTGGATGTAAGCAATCTGAACGATAACGTGACATAAGGCGGGACCGAACATAGCAGAACACGGATTTGATATACTACTGGCCATTAACTTACCTCCAATCCATGCACGGACATTGGCTTTAAAGACATCACCACCTTTCTCATCGGCAAATGTTAGGTATTGATGGAGTCGTAGGGCGGAGGAATAATGCCGTTTTTCGTTTTCAGTTGGTGCCCGCATCACTCGCAGTAGCTCTTGATGTAACCGAGTTCTGAATCCAGGCAGCATGGCGGTGCCTCCAATCAGCAAAACATTGGATATTAAAGGCTTCCTTATGTCGGGTTGCACTTTGCAAAGGGTATCCAGAATGGCTTCCACGACACTCTTTTGATCGTCATCATTATCATTTTCGAATAATACTTCAGCCGCTCTTTCACGGACCCAGCCAGGAACAAACAACCAGGACTTGCCTTCAGCTGTGCTCGCTATAGGATGGTACAAGTCTGTGGCGGCACTGAAGTCCTTCCAAAGATCGACAGGATCAGAGAGTGAGTCACCCGAAACCGGCACAGGCGACACAATACATATTCTCGTCTTGATATCTTCAATTACATCTGGAGTAAGTAATGTCTGTGGTATATGAGTTCTGGGTGCGATGCTTCTGTGCAATGTCGAAGGAAGGATGAGGCGGCCATGGTCGACCAACAATTTTCGCAATCGTACGTTCATTGCTCTTCCAGCCAAAGGACTTGAGCAAGTGAAAGGGATGAGTGGCCTAGCCGCATAGATCTGACAAGAGTCGAAAGGGTTACTTGGTAATGGATAATAGCAAAAGCTCAGAGGATTAGCGCAATTACCGGCAAGACAGTCATTTCAAGATGACCACAGTCGACCACGAGTCCAGTGGTTTGACCAATGGTCAAGAGAGCTAAAAGGTGAGCGGATGTGAAGGAAACGGAAGGGACGTGGAGTTTTTGGAACAATACTTTGGCGACAGTCTGTTTGATTGAGACGGGCAATAATGGGGACTCTAGGATAATGACCTTGGAGCTTTTTGGATCAGCAAGTAGTAAGCGATAGTAGACGTCGTGTAGCAGGCGTGCTAGGCGTTCTTCGAATGCAGTGTAATTACTACTTGAACGTGTTGACATGTCCAGTTCGTACAGTTCCGAAAACTATTACATGGGTTAGAGGCAGTCCGTAATTTTATGCTCCAGATAAGTTGACTCACCTCGCCTGAGATGCAGTATGCTTCTCCGTCGGATGCTTGCGATCGACGCTGCCTTGACCAAGTGGGGAAGATATGTCGCGGCCTAGGTTCACCTGAAAATCCACATTTGAAGTACAATGAACCAATGTCTAGAACAATGCGATCTTCAATCCCGTAGATGGAATGACTTCTAGAGTATAGCGAGCTTGAACCTGGCCTTATTGATGACGAAACAGCATCTGAGCTCATAATGGGCTAGTGGTTCGATATAGCAACGAAGTAGTGAACAAGCTAAGGAACGAGCGAGACGTGTAAAAGCGGCGTCAGAAATTTTCAAAATTGGGGAGCGTGGACAACGCATAGTCCTTTTTCCTTGACACTTCCTTAGAAATCATTCACAATGCTTAAGGATCTCGAGAAATTACCAACAGAGACCATACTTTCAGAGATTGGAAGGCTCCAGAATTCCAACAAGCACTTGATACGATCCAATGCCGAGATTTTCGAATTCGATCCAGCGCTCAACGACAGCGATCTCAAGCAAGCTGTCAATGAGAATGAACAAGTGATTTTACGACAGCAAGAACAAATGCATACCCTTATTGAACTTGTTCGGCAACGATTGGGGGATGATGCTGCACGAGAAATCGCGAGTACCGTAGAAGAGTATCGCAAAATGGATGAAGACAATGTCAGTGGTAGCGGTGTGTTTCTATAGCAAGACAACCTCTTTATTCAATCATAGCGAAACCGTTTTATATATGTATATAATAAAGAAGATAAAAAACATTGTTTTGAGAAGAAAAGGTGTTTTGTCGGGTGAGTAATTACGCAGAGATGTTGTACGCTTTGCCTACACGAAGTAACAATGTTCGTAGCACCACTCGAATTTCAGGTATCAGATTATCCTGTGCCAACATATTGACAGATGATTCATAGAATTGCGGTAGATGTCTAGAGAACTATGAAGAAGGAGTGGATGTTAGAAAGATAGCGAGTGAATGCGTAAGTAAATCTCGATATAAGCACTTACGTCTTGGTCTTGAAGGTTGGTGAGTCCCTGCAAAATCGACACTACCACCGGAGTCCATGCTGCAATGTTTTTGGGCTTTGTCTCATGGTCCAGCTCAGAGTACAGCGTAAAGATCTCATTGCAAAGCCTCCAGGATGTAAGAGTTAGTAAAGGGACCTCTATTATGTGTTGATGTCCAGTGGAATACTTTGGGGGCTATACTTACGGAATCAAGGTCTGTTCGATTTCTTCCCGTCTCTCATCACGATCGGG
Source organism: Umbelopsis sp. PMI_123 (assembly GCA_021235465.1). Classification (NCBI taxonomy): domain Eukaryota; kingdom Fungi; phylum Mucoromycota; class Umbelopsidomycetes; order Umbelopsidales; family Umbelopsidaceae; genus Umbelopsis; species Umbelopsis sp. PMI_123. Next base: position 309,631 of record JAJSME010000015.1, on the reverse strand, counting down.
TATGTTTTCAAGGTTGGCAAACATTCTCATCAAGTTAGATACATAGCAGGCTCCACTCGATGTCTCCTGCTTCAACAGATTAGGGAGTTGCTTCATGAAACCTGTAGAAAAAATAGGTTAGCTCTATGGGTTGGCCAAAGCAAAAAGTCGTTGTGCGAGGAAATATTACGTACCAAATCGCCAAAGGGCCATGCGAAGTTCAGTATCATTGTTGAATCGCTCAGCAAAGTGGAATGATTTACCAAGGCAGTCCATAACAATCATGAGATGATGAGCTGGGAAAGCAATATAAACAGTATCCTTGCCGAGCAAGTCGTTGACAGTCTGGATCAACAAAAGTTGCAAAACACACTTCATAATAATGTGCTGGAAACTACGCTGTCTCTCTTCATTGACGGTTTCTTGTTCGTCTGGGTTCTGCTTACTTCGCTCAACCAGGTCCTGAGTATCGTTAAATAGGCTGTAAGCAGTTGTCTTTTCAAAGAGATCTACAAAAGTCTCCGTGACTATATCCCAAGAATCGTTGTTGAACTTTTCGACATTGGCTTCAATATACTGTTGCAGACACTCACACCCAATTCGTGCTAGTGTATCGTTTTCTGTTACAGGAAGTAGAGGTTACTACGATTTACTCAAACTGGCAAAAAATCTTTGCATGCTGTCAATAGCCCACAGCTGCGGCCACTGTACTTGCCTTGAGTGATGCACATAGAAAACAAGCTGAGAACATGCTTCATCATATCTCGCATATTTTCAAAGTAGTAGGTATATAGATCGACGACACTTCGTAATGCTTCAATCATTGTAGTAGAGAGCCAGACGCTCAAATCTTCATCACTCATGGTGCGGTGATGCTCGGAATCTGGCCGTAAGTCTTCGAACAATGGGAATACAATTTGCCTGGTGACAGTATTCCAGAACTCTGGAGAGAAAGACTTGCCGTGTTCTTTGAGGGTTTCGAATAAATATTGAAGAGCCCTCCGCCGGACCTCCACATCATCGCTCTTCATGGTCACTTCCTTGAATCCAAACAAGATAGCGAACCAAAACTTGATCAAGAAGTCCTCACCAGATTGGACAGTTCTACCCGCGTTCGTATTTGCGTCGTTGATGACGATAGTTTGGTTCTCACGAGCGAGCTCGAGCATACGGGGTATGGTTGATTTGATCATGTCAAGAGCTGGCAAGCTAATTTTCTGGAACTTGCGATTCTTGGAGAATTCACTCAAGCAAGTAACAAAATCTGGGAAAGTACCATTGGCCACAATATCGGAAAATCGCTCGTTAGCGAGTGATCGTACAATATCAAACGTCATTGAAACGATGGACTCTAGGGAACAGATGCAATATTAATATCGCTGACGGCAACTGACATTTTCCTACTAGAATATTGGTGCATGCTACCACCACTTACCAGAAGACTCGCAGGCTCCCTTGGCAAACACAGCAAACATGGTCTTCCAGCCAGATCGAATATGATGGGCACGAGCTTGAATCATTTGTGTAAGACATCTCAACACCATATCCTTGATGGCAACGTCTTGATTATTGGCCAAGATATATTCAAAGGGCATTAAAAAGTCCTTTTGGAACTTGAAATGTGCCAATTCTTCCTTCTCCAAGAATTGCATAGATAGCTGGCGAAGTGAATCCAGAGCAAAGAAAGCAACGTTGAAGTTGGACTGACAACCGACTTGATTAAAGTGTTCTCCCAGAATAGCCCATACATTGGACCATTCCAAACGAATACGGCCCATGTTGTAGTATGAGATCTCGACCAATTTTTGTAAACTATACATGCGTGGATGCTCTAGGTTGCTTGAAGAAATAATCTCTTCCCACGATGTTTCGCACAAAGCTCTAAAAAAGTCGACAATGGCTTCACCATTCAAATTGACCGTGGATGTGAAAAGTTTGTCGACAGCCAATACAAGTGAGTGCGAGCTACCTGCCGTTGCGACCTCTTCGGTAATCTGAGGGTAAACACGCAAATCAGTACGAGCAAAAAAAACAAAAAATGATATGGCTCTGTACTAACGAATAGCTACACAAACAAATTAATATCAACTTACAATGGTATTTGTTCGGGAAAGTTTTCGACCGTTGACAGTAACATTGTTATGACGTCTATTTAAATCAACAGAGCGGCCGCGTTTACCAGCAATATCGCCACCTTGTTGATCAACACCAGCACCGCTAGTGATCAGCTGGAATCGTTCAAGTTGACTGACGGTAGTCAAAATTTCTCTCCAGCTACCCTTGAGATGGTTACCGTCAGTTGCAGCGACATCCAGCAATGCCTTGATAGCTTGAACGTTCTTGAACTTCATTTCGCTGTAATTGGTCAAGAAAGTGAACTTTGTCAAGGTGGTGACAAAGGCATCACGCTGGAGGTTCATATCTTCAGACTGGATAGTGTGGAACAGACATATGGTTCGAATAGCATATTTGAAGCCTTCCAAACACAAGTTAACAGTTTCACTATCATCAGATTCTTGCAATGGACCTGAAATACCAGCCAAAAACGACATCCACGCAACCTCAAACATGGGACGAACATGCTCGATATGAGAGGCACTATAAAACGTAATAGCACCAGCACCGGTAGCAGCAGCACGTCGACGTTTACCACCCAACATGTTTTTGAATAAAGCTTCTGTCTTGGAACCCATTTCTTCGGTCACAGCTTGATAAGCTTCACCCTTGACATCACGAGTGATACCTGCGTTAACCAAAGCATTTTGCAATCCAACCATGCCCAATGGACCTCCAGCGTTGTTTGTGGCAGTGAGCAGAGCATTGGTGGTGGCGACTTCTTGTTCATCCTTCATGATGATTTCATTACTTTTAATTTCGTTGAAGATACCTTGCAACAATTCTTCGGGAAGATCGGCATTGTCGTTGATACCACGGTTATTCTTGATGAATTCTTCTATTGTCATGGGTTTCTTGACTTGAGGACTGTGCTGGTCAGTATTGAGCAAGATGACAGAGTAAGCAAGCACGTATGCGGTGTCGGCATTGGCAAATGCACCAGGATTGCCATCAAGATAGCGTTCAGCAAACTTCAACATGAAGCGATCAATCTTTTGAGCTTCACCAGGCAAACGGAAGGATTGCAAGAATTGTCTGAGAGCATCGACGAAGAGCATTTCGGTAAAGTTAAGTTCATCCACAAAGGCATGCATGATGGCAATGTTTTCGGGTTCTCCTTCACCAAGGTATTCACCAACCATGGTCTTGTTGAGACCATCGGTATGTAATAAGAACTTGGCGACGTCAATGGGATCGCTGGAGTTGATGAAACTGTGCTTATTGAGGAACTGAATTCCCTTCTTTGCCTTCCAGTTGAACTGGCGAATACCCTCTTGCAGCATTTGTTTGCGATGTTTTCTGGACTCGAATTGTTCTGGATCATCCATGGCGGTCGAAGACGATGATCCGTTAGCAGCAATATGCACATTGGACGATACAGGGGACAATCGAGGTACCGAAGTGTTGCTATGATTAGTGATGGCTTCACTTGAGCCGCCTGCATGATCTTCGCTCTCTCTGGGTGTGGCTTCGTCGTCTGCGTTGGTAGGGACGCTGACAGCACCCTTGTTATACCATGCCACCATGGATCGCAATACTGCCACCAAGCTTTCGAGCGATTTGTACTTTAGAGCAAGGTCCGAGGGCTGATTGGCGAGGTTGCCATGCTTCTCGTTGGGTTGGATGGTATCTGTGGTCAGTCGGGGTGGTATGACAACCGAGGAGCCATTCAAATTGCCGCTGCTAAAATCGGTAGAGTGACGCATGTCAGAGCTCTCTTTAGACGGTATATTGACAGCATGCGTGGTTGTAATTCGCGACAAAACATTGACAAGTCGTTCATAAATGTTATCCAAAGCTTCCTTGTCGCAGTCATAGTTGAGATAGATTTCGACCAACGTCTGTGGATCGCTGCATATTGGGAGAACAACCTTGTTGAGCAGCGAATGCTTTTGTTGGTACGATGCATTGCGCATTTCCAGGATAGGAAGGAAAATGGTAGTGAAGAACACTTCGATTTCCTTCTTCAAATGCATGCGCAAGTTTTGTACTACTTTCCAAAAGATCTCCAGACTAATGTCGAATACTTGAGGTGTGACTGATACAGCGTTACGACTCAAACTAACACACAAATTCTTCTTGGCTGCTTGGATGAATGGGGTGGAAATAGGGGTACCGTTAGGTTGAAGGGATATTAAAACAACACCGGGTGAGGTGAATACAGCGTGGTGTGATTGGAGGATGATGGAAATTAAGTGGAGAGAGAGCAGTTTTGAACGCATAGAGTAGGATTTAAGGTCGCTACTATGTAATGGAGATGAGTTAACGTCAGCAGTATCAATTTAATTCGTGGATAATACATACCCATCCGTGGTAATTGGCTTCATGGATAGATTGCACAACGCTCTAAACACAAGGAATGCATCCTTTGCAAACAAGTCGTTCTGCGAGTTATAACCAGACTGGCTAGCGGGTTCAAAGGAAGATCGAGCTTCTTCCGTTTGTCTATAGCGATGAGATATTTGAAATATGTCAACATAATTGATCGTAGCATTCCAAATCCTGAAGGAAATCTGCCCGAGAAAATCGCCAGCTACTTACGGTTTTTCTGCCTTGTTTTCTTCGTCCTCTTCCTTTTCTACGTCTTGTGTATCTTGGCTGTTCTTATCGTCCGATTTATCATCTTCTTGGGCATTCACAGGCGGCTTGGATTCCTCAGATTGCTGGACTGTGGCACCAACAAGAGCTTCCGGAACACTTTCATCTTCAAAAACCTGTTCAGTGTCTCCCAAAATATCAACGGTTGATTTGCTGTTATGAGCATTGATGGCTTCCTGACGTGCCATAGCGGCCTCAGCAATGATCTGGTCTTGTAATGATTGTCGCTGCAATTCCTTCTCCGCTTCGGTCGTTTCCTTCATTGCTTGTTTTTCGTCTCCTTCAACAGGTTCAGCTGATGCTTCATTCCCAGAGGAAGATACCTCCTCATTGGCTGAGATACCATTGACATGGCCGTTAGTAATTGAAGTGGAGGCTGAAGGCGGAACATCTGTATTAACGCGACCAAAGACTTGATTAACCATCTGTGTCAAGGTCCCCTGGGCGATTATTTGGTTGGTGCTGTTTCTCGATAACAAGAAGATGTTGTACGTGGTCCTTATCGCTTTGAGCAAAGAAGATTGGTGAACAGGGCTGCTAGTTGACAATACAGCGTCCAACAAAGCCTTCCAAGTGGGGGGGGGGGTAAGCAACCTATTTACAACCTTCACTATCTTCGTTTCAATAATGTACCTTAATGATTTGTAGTTGAATCTTCTCATCTGTTCCTTCACCGACGAAGCATTCACATATCAAATCTACCACACTCTCCATAGCCTTTGGGTCGTGCGATACATAGTTGTAACTGATAAGTTTACCTAGACAATCAAGGGCGATAATAACGAGGGAAGTTGAGCTTGTGCCGATCGTGCCTTGAAGAGCTGTCAGAATGACAGAAAAACTTGAATCATGGATATAAGGTTAGAATGACGCTTTGGTCATTGTCGTAGGGCAATGTACCACAAAATGCATGACAGCCACCTGCCAAGCTGTCTAAAAAGCTTACCGATTCTGGCCATCTGGAACTGGTTCATTGTCCTTATATATAGCTGAATGGTGTTATGCAATGATTAGCAATGGCAGGAAAAAACTGAAGCTGTTAATGGGATGCAGGAGTAGAAATGGTTACCGAGAGCCCGTTGAACGGATTCCTTCAACTGTTTATTTCGACGGATCTCTCTTGCTGCAGCAATCTTGTCGAGAGCATTGACAAGAAAGACTGCGCTGCTCGTGGTTGTCTGCGATTGCATGGAAGAACGGGATGATGACAAATTAACCGTCGATGCTGACGCAGAGGCAGCCATCTGGGTTGAAGCAAAGGGTACAACAGAAAAGAGAGAGAGGGCTCAAGGTTTCGAAGTGCGGGAGAAGAAATTTTAAAATTTTAGAGCCAGGCAAGAGGACCATTCCCAATGAAGTGTAGGAAGCAACAATAGCCAAGTGTTGGAAAAACGAGTTTGCAGAGAGTGGTTGTGTTAAAGGAAAGATAGTAAATGATAAGGTAAGAAATACAATGCTCCAAGGAAGTAGTATATAGAATACAGCCCATATTTTCATTGGCCTCAACGTTTTGTTCTCCTTCTATATAACAGCGGCACGTAGAGGCTTTTAATATTTCTTTATTTTGTGCCACTCAGCCACAGGGATTCACCTTGATTCCAAGTTTTTCATGCCCAAGCTCGAACTAGAAGGAGACTACAGCGATCGATTTCTCTTCAATGCTGACGTAGGGGTTGACGGAGGGTCCAAGACAGAGCACAAGGATCTAACCGCACAAGATCAAGAGGCTTTGATCTCCCATTGGGCAAGCGAAATCGAGAATGATCCAAGCAAACTGGAGCAATTAGCGTCGCAGGTCGTACGCGAGCAGAAAGTACAAAATAGTAATTTCAAGACAGTACAAATACAGCCTATAGCTGGATTTGTGTGCAAAACAAAGACTACTACAACATTGAAAGGGTTCGCTATTGGGACTAAAGTGTTTATTAACGTTTGTCACGCGGAAGAGGTACCAGAACCCACACCGACAGCCACGGAAAAGGACATTCAAAAGGCACTACGTGCCCAAGCCGGAGCAAATTATCAAGTGCCAATGAGTCTCGGTCCAACTCGATATGACCGTGACCATGCCGACAAGGCATGTATTGTCATTGACGCTTGTATTCACACCAAGCCTTATTTGCGTGCCGAGCGTGATCTTGATTATCGACTCTATATTCTCGAATTAGCTATGGAATTGATCGAAGAAAGAGATAAAGTACAGCTCAGTCGAGAATTTACCATGCCCAAGATCTTGAGTAAAGGTACAATACCAGCGCGGATGCTACAGATACCAAAGAGCAGCTTGGTCACTGCGTTACCACAGCAAGACGCAGTATTCAGCCAGGCGGAGATGTATATGGACAAGAGACAACTTGTGATAGCCATGAAAATGTCACCTGCGGTAAGTTTTGATAAACCTTGGTTACTTTGGGAAGGGAGTACATGGATACTAATCCGACCATGAGCACAGGAGGCAAAAGTGATCAATGTCCTTATCCAAGCCAAATGTATCATTTTCATACTGAAAGATCAAAAGCATACCATCAGCCTCCCAAAACCTGTTGATATCGATAATGCCAAAAACTCTGCCACCTATCATCAGAAAAGTCAGCACTTGGTTCTTCGATTACAACCTGCGTGAAGTAGGCATTATAGAGGCATTTGTACAGTCTGATTTTTTATGTTATTGTAATTTTTTTTTCTTAATATAAATGACGTTTTATTGATGTTAACATCACCTCCTTTGTTCCTCCTTCCAACTATCAATCATGTACTTGTTATGAAACACATGAAATGCTCAGACTAACAAGTCAAGTTATAATGCAAATGCAATGCGGGAGAAAACATGCCGGTAACAAAAAAAGGTAAAGAATGCCGAAACTAGTGTGGGTGGTGGCAATGGGACAGGTAACAAAAAGTGCATGCAATATTACAATCAAAAGACAGGGTTACATCTTTTGAATGAGGTAGCATGAAACGTAAAGGTAATGGTTTTCATTTCATGTGGTAAGGATCAGAGGTACAAGAGTAGTGCGTAAGGAAGAAAAAAGATATTGTAGAGGAGACCTAGTATAGGGAGAAGAGCAAGGTCATATTTATCTTACAGTCTCAAACGTGAGTTGGTTGGAGAGAGAGAGAGAGAGAGAGAGAGAGAGAGAGAGAGAGAGAGAGAAAGAGAGAAAAGATGGTTACAAAAGAGACATAAGAATTTTTTTTGAGGTACTAATAGGTTAAAGAAGATGGGAAATGGCGAGAAGGGGGGATATATGGAAAAAGTTGAATAAGGTTGTACTCAACTTTCACGATGTTGAGTTGGATACTCTGAATATGCACGATGGGGGAAGTTTTACTTTTCAGTCCTTTCTTCTTCTTCTTAACGAGACGATGAAGGTGAAGAAGAAACAGAATGATGATGTTTTGAATCTGGTTCATACAAGGCAAAGGTATCATCGAGGGCGGACTTGCGTTTGACGTGCCTATTCATAGTGAGATCGATAGCACAAGTTCCTGTGCAGATTGGCGATCCATTGGTATCGACGGCGAGATACTCTGACCCGCATTTCTCACACTTGAATTGCCGAAAATCAATTTTACAACCACTTGCACGATTAATAGCCCACCCGACATCGTGCCCAGCGAGGTAAGCAACAAAACTCCTTACACGAGTGACAGCCATATTCATGCTCTCGAGGTCAGATCGTCGTACTCGATCGGACTTGATAAGAGGATCTTGTACCTGACATCGAATATTGGCGATAGCTAATCTCTCGAAAGGAGGGTCGTCCAGTTCTGTAGGTAGACCAAATCGACTTAATAAACGAGACAAACTATATTCATCGCTTGCTGTCGTCTCTTTGGCCTCTAATATCGTAGCTACTCTTTGTTTGGCCTCGTGCACTTCGTTTGCATACTCTCCAAACAGATGTGGGATGCCATTTTGCGACTGTAGTAATGCTAGGTTGTAAGAGAAAGCTTCCAGATGATCACAAAGATTGGAGAGCTGATGTGGTGAGAGGATAAGCTCGATATGTTCAAGAGCATGGGCAAACCGGTCAAGTAGGCCGAGGATAGCCGTGTCCGTTAAGGGTAGGCCAACTAGTTGTAGTTTTGTAACGGCAAATGATCGAGGTATGCTCTTCATAAAGTATGTGGCCACTGAGTCGCTAATGCGATTATCATTGGGAGGGAATAACAGTGATTGCCCAGACCATGTCGCGTTGGCGTCAAAGATGACTTGTTTAAAAAATCGGGAGGTGGCTCCCAAGTGAATGCGGTCATCGAGGCCCAGGAATTGCAAGAGGTAATGTAGTACCTCGTTCTCTAACATTTGAAGTCGACATAGTAATGACATTGAGTATGTGGAGATAGTGCGAAAAGATAGAAGGGAATTTTTTTTTTTGACTGGGAGAGGGGAGGAGGAGGAGGAGGGGGGAGGGGTTAGGTTTGGTAGAAAAGATGATTTGGACAAAAAAAAAGAAGGTTTTAAGGAATAGCGAAGAACACAAAATAAGGATAATATATACACACAACGAATACACACACATACACATATACAAACACTTTTTTATATTTCAAAAAGTATATGGTATCAGGCTTTAATGTTATATTATATAAGAAGCATCAAAAGAACTTCGTCTTCCTTTATTTTATTTTTTTCCCTGATTTAATAATCATTCAAATGGAAAACAGCATACAAGTTATCCAAAATGATAACATTATTCTTCCTTAACCATGGTCGGAAGGCCTGTGCTGACTTGCTGCGGGTTTCGAATCATAACAATGGTGCATTGACTACCGACTTCTTTGGCCAGCTTTTCGCCTAGGGACGATCCAATATTTATCTTTTTACTGGCCTCACTAGCAACCACCATATTCATACCGCTATGGTCTCGAGCAAATCGAGGCAGTAGCTCGCGTGGATCTCCAGGGATAACGTGTTCTTCATTGGTAACATCGCTTTGCTTCAAAGTTTGGGCATACCGTTCTAGACTATCTCTTGCTTCATCAACATCTTCCCATATGACCCCACTACCTCCCTCTTGGCCACCAGTTGATACAGGTGTTGAGGTGGTACTACCGTTGGTACTGGGGACAGGGGTTGCTAGTGGTAACGACAATCGACGACGTACTCCTTCAAACGAACCTGTAGAAGAAGTTGACGATCTACGCCTTCCGCCTCTTGGAACACAAGCAAGTAATACAACATGATCTTTTCCTGGACGGAGTAGATTTTCCTGCGTCCAGTTAAAAAGGGCTTCGTCAGATGCTCCCAGGTACAACAAAATCTTCCTCTTTTCGTGAAGTGGAAGATGAGCTGTCATGTTTGGTTTAAAAAGAAGAGAGAAGAAACACTAAATTGCGTGTCTAAGGCGAAAAAGTAAAACCGTTCTTGACATTATTTTTTCTAGTTGCTGCCTTGACTCCAGTGCATCTTCTCACGCGCTCGCTTTCTTTCATTAATGGAGGTTCCTTTGACCATTTTTGGACATCCCAAAGGCGTTTGCCTGATCCCATTTAGGATTGGCCCCCCCAGGCGAAGCAAGAAAAAGAAAACATAAGGAAACTTTGAAATGGGGCTTTTTTTTTTTTTTGCTGAAATATCTTTCTTGCAAAATGTTATTCTGATTTAAGAGACACAGGAAAGAAAGAACAATATAGAGTAAAAGATAGATTAACAAGATGGGAATAGAAATGATTGCGTTGAAATGGCACGGGGATTTATCTGGCTGGTGGCTAGCTAGCTGGCAGCGTTGACAATATATTTGATATAAAACTACGTCTATCTAGTACGGAGGTGCATGTGGGTGCATAGGCGGTGAACTATAAGCCGAATGACTTTGTAAATCATCTTCATCCAATAGTTCCTTTACTTCCCAAACGTTCTGCTTACTACCAACAGAGAATTCAAGATCTTCTTTGGTGATAGAATCCCAGTATTTGTAAACCATCATGACAGCCAAAAGCGTACAAATAGTGCCAAAGAACAAACCATCAACGTAGTGTTTGACCTGATCACAGATGGCGACAGAGAAAAAGTACATGATCACCTGCCCGATAAGGAAAAATGCTGCTCCAAACAGAATATCTCCCAAGGGCCATCGGTCGTCGAGTGTATTGACGACCAGAACGATCTGTAGGACCACATACACGAAGAAAGCTACACCGTTGACAATGAAATAAAACACCCATAGGACAGCGGGGTTAGCATAGTTGAAAGGTCCAAGGTTATTAAAGGTGGCTATCGAAATCATGCCAACGATGAGAAATACCACGAACGAACTAATACGGATTGACTGAATAGTAGTAGAGGCAGTGTTAGTATAAGAAAAGTGATTCATTTAAAGTTTGTCATGTCTTTGTTAAAACCTTGGCGTAGCGATTTGCTTACCCACAACGACCATGGCGTACCGTCTTCAGCGAATTGAAATCCAACAAAACCGTTGAGAAGTAAACACCAAAATGTTGCACTCATAAGGCCAATATGCACGGCAGTGAACCACTAGAAACATCATGGGTGTGTTAGTTACGATAGCAATCTTGACACTTGTGGTGACTAGGACAGTGAGGCTGGCTGGCTTACTGGATAAACACTAGCGGCAGTCGGAATAATCCCGGTAACCAGTAACATTTCCAGAAACGTCGTCATCATATATAGGTAGAAGAACATGACAATTTCTTTACGGCCTAGGTAGGGGTTATTTCGTATGCATTAAGGTCCAAGCTCAACAAAAAAAGTAATTATTTGTACATTCTTCTGTGACAACACATACCTACGGCGGTATATTTAGACTTGATGTGGTAAATCATAATAGCGGCCATGACGATGGCCACGATATCAATGATCAGAGTAGCTACAATGTGAATTTCAGGACAATGAACAGCGGTATATAATGTCGGACATAATTCGCCGTGTTGTCCTACCTGGCTGAAAAATGAGAGTACCTGCTAAATCGACATTGCGTGAATAGCAAACCGGTTCTATGCCATCGTATTTTCCTATTAAGGGACACAGTGACAGGGCCACAGTCTGACAGATTCCGTCAAACTTGAATGCTTGGAAATTGGTTGAAATGATGCTCATGTTGAACCCCAAGCTCTGTGTTTTAGCCCGTTTACAGAGAATGAAGGAGAAGAAAGAGAAAATGATGACATGAACGGGGCAAAAACTAAAATAATTCTGCCCTTACCCGCCCCTACCATCTCACTCATCACAAGGAGTTGATTGAAATGAAAAACCATCCGCGCCTTACACGTGATGTATTGATTCTAATACGGTATCCATTATTCTCCGTGAGGTGCAGGAATCATCAAGCCATTTGAGCAAACAAACTATTGATTTGAGTGGAGGTGCATGATATTTTACTGTTGCAAGTATATTTTCTTTCTTTGAATATCGGTGACTTCTGTTGCTATACAGAGTTGTATCCCATTCAATTGACACACAATTTGTTATGTGATCTGTGAGTCAAACAATCGCGCTGCACTGCGACGGACATAAACAACAACAATCTCTTGAAATTATCGACAGGTTGCATACGTTCCAATTCATTATTTGCGTTTTGGAACAATGTTTTGGACCACTATTCAGTATGGGTTATTTTTTGGTTTGTTCTTTCTTTACTTGAAACTGCTTGCTTGTCGGGTCGTCGGTCTTACTTTGAAGCCGCCCCGGAGGAGAAGAAATTAATTCTATAGTTCTATTCTGGCCAACTCAAAATTCCCTGTATTATTAATTCATAAAGAAATCTGGATTGAATTAATAATTATGAAGACATTTAAGCGACAACGGGTCCTTGGTCGGCACGGGTTCGTTTGATGAGATGCCTACGATGGACTACTACTTGTAGTTTTCCGGACTGTAGTACTTCATGTACTGCGATTTGGATCTGATGCGATGGTCCGTAGGATAGCAATTCACGAGATACGGATATGCGTCTTTGTTGCTCAACCGATTCTTTTTAATTGGTGACTGCTACAGGTGAGTCCAATATTTTTTAACGCCAGGCTCTCTGGCACCGCACCGGTCGTTACTTTGCAACAACCTTACTCTTGTTGTACTTCATGTCGTCTCAACTTGCCCGTGAATTGGCAGACTCAGGTATGAGCTCTTATTATCAAACTGGATGACCCACACAATGCCTTGAATCAGTCAACAGTGATTAAGATTAATAATATCCACACTATAGCCGTCGAAAGAGATATTCAGCACTTTCTTGAGCAAACTGAAGTGCGTCCTCCCAAACCAATTGATATCGCCTCCATATACGTACCTTCCACACCCCTCACCGAGAAAGTCGTCCGTTATGCAAACGATATGCTACACCCAGCCGTTTTCAATCACTCCAATCGCGTTTACTACTTTGGGACTGCCATAGTTCAAGATTATCTTCCGCAGTGGAAATTTAAATGGGAAGATTACTATTTGACTTCTATACTACACGATATTGGCTTTGCTCCAAGCCTTCACCTTAGCAGCCCGCTTTCATTCGAATTTCTTGGAGGCATTCATGCCAGAGAAAAATTGGTGGAATTTGGGGCTCCGCAGTTCCAGGCAGATGAGGTGGCAGAGGCGATCATTCGCCATAACGATCGAGTGAATTGCAACAATCGACAAAGCGGCCGCATAATTCAAATGTCTACCACAATTGATGTATCTGGCCGAAATCCTCAATGGTTCCATCCACATACTATTGATCAGACCGTACAAAAATTTCCACGTTTAGGCTTCAACTATGTCTTTGCTGATGTTATGGCCGCCGAGTGTGAAAATAAGCCTGGCTGCAACATGAGCAAGTACGACGGGGAGACATTTCTGGAACTTATAAAAACAAATCCGGTAATGGCGAAGTATGATGGACAGTAGAGTTCGATAGGAGATGACATATTCCAGATAGGTTTTACTGGCAGATGCATGTTCCACAGCACTCCCCTTGAGTCATGCTCTATAAATAAAAGGGTACCATTAGAGCTTGTTGAAAATGTCATCATATTTATAGATGGAATATTTTTTTTGCTTTCGTATTTAATATAAGATGACAGGAATGGTAAAATGGTATAATTCAGATGACCACGTATGAAAGATGTTTCTCTAATAAAAGGCAATAGGTATGACGAAACGCCCTCAGATGTCTAGCAAACATACAGATAGCGAGTGTTAACTCCATTAAATTAAAAAGTGAATGAGAGAACAGTTAGCTGTAACATATAGCTTTCCACTTCTCTTATGATGATGACTTGGACTCAGGAGCATCCAGAGGCTTTTGTGCCAAGAAAGACCACATGTTAACAGTGGTTTTGGTAGGTCCCATAGCATCACAAGCTCGATTGATCTTGTCTTTGGCAGCCTCCACATCGAGTTTCATTTGGGAAGCTAAAAACGGAGTAATGCTAAGGTATAGCATACGCATGTCTTCCGCGCCTCGAACACACATTTTATTTCCCCAACCTAAGTGCAAGAATGCGTTTAAGAATTGCTTTAGACTCTTGAACTCACTTAATATTCTATCAAACTACCAAGCTTACCGATTGGACTTTCTCTCTTGTCTTCATAAATCACATTGAAACCGGCAAGTTGCATCTTATCTACAATCTTGGGACCAATGTCATAGTCTTGCCCCTTTGCTGCGAGTAAGGATGTGACTAAACAGCAAAAATAGGATAATTAATGGAATCGCTTACACATTTACACATCAGATAACCAGCACACCACCCAATACTTACAAGCCGAAATAACATCGCTCAAGTCAGAATCTGGGGTGTTCATCTGGTGTATAGAAGTGCTATTGGGTTAGCATCACATTAATATGCCCTTCTCGCTTGATGGACATGCACACAGTCTCTCTTTTTTTGTTGTCATTCCCCTGTATTCCATCCACTACTTTTCTTACCAAAATACTTGGCTCCAAGACTTGAAAATAGCCACCAGGCTTCAGCTGATTGTACATACTTTTGTATGCTGCGTCCCATTCCTCAGCTCGCAATGCGACAGCGAAATATCTAGTAAGATGGAATGACATTAGAGAGGTTGTTCACAGTGAGTTGTAGTGTCTCTAACCAATAATGAAAGCTCTACCTCATCTGAATAAAGTCAAACCTTTTTCCAAATGGATTATCTTCCAGAACATTTCCAAGAGAGAAATGACAATTTTTTGGGTAGATGCTTTGTGGGAAGGTATCTTTACATTGGCGTGTTAGCGATGATAATGCGGAGATGAAGTGATTGTGGAACTAGAGCCCACCTGCTATGTCTGTCCCGAAGAAGTTGATATGTGGGTAGTCAGTTGCCATATCTAGAATCCAACTAGCTAGAGTAGGTGGTACATTTGGTGAGAAGGTTATTCTCCGATGCTGGTGCACTACATCCATCTATGGCGGTAAACTCCAATTACCTGGACCGCAACCAACATCATAAACATCAATTTCTTTTTCAAATAGAGGTGCCATAAGTTCTGGCTTCAGCAAATTTCTGACGGTCCCGTCAGATTGGTTGTATACCATACTTGTTAGATGCTATTTGCACAACTTTAATCCAAGGTATGGTAGCAACATGCACTTACCCAAAACTCTCTTTTATCAAAAAGTGTTGCTGTGGCGTGGCAAAAGAAAGCATTAGCTTTGGCACACATGGTATAAGTGCGTCGAACAAGCATTTACTGTACCTCATGCAAACGATCCTTTTCTTCATCATCCTTAGCTAAAACATAGACACTCTTCTCTTCGGTGTGGAATTCTCTCCCTCCTATAATTCTCGACTGAGTGGCCTTCGTGCCGCTGCCACTGCTGGGTGTACTGGTGATGCTTGAGTTCACTACCTTTGAGGGGTTCGTTACCTTCGACGACGGGCGGATTCCTCGTTTCACATTTTTGTCTTTGCGCATTAATACCGAACGAA
Organism: Umbelopsis sp. PMI_123; assembly: GCA_021235465.1. NCBI lineage: Eukaryota > Fungi > Mucoromycota > Umbelopsidomycetes > Umbelopsidales > Umbelopsidaceae > Umbelopsis > Umbelopsis sp. PMI_123. The sequence continues at coordinate 294,066 of JAJSME010000015.1, read as the reverse complement.
CATTTCCCATGATGAATGATCAAGACGTGCGATAGGAAAGGTGAAGGGAAAGGAAGCGACGTCAACAACAGAAGGAAAGTATAGCAAGGAAAAAAAAAAAAGCAAGTGCCAAAAAAAAAAATGTGATAGCGGCACATTTACTTCATTTGATGTGGTACTACATTGGCGCTGTCAGCATAACAGCGGCGTTCGTGCAAGCTCTTCTCTGTTTCTTATATCTCCAAAGTCTTTGACACAGCGAAAATACTTGTAAATACCCTTCTTCTCCTTCATTGTGTATTTACCATAATAATGCTAAAAGCTTAGTAGCGCGCACGGCCATGATTCATGCATTTGGCTCCGCCAAATTGTCTTAAAGGGTTGGCTTCCCACCCTACCATGTAACTTGCATGGGCTGAAACTTATCAAATAGATATTGTACATCCACAATCTAGATACCGCAACTATATTATATTGTCAATGGCTACACAATGGCACGGGTGTCAAAGCCAACCTTGTTCAATGGTGCAAAGAAGCATGTAAGTTAGTGCTATTTTTATTATGAACTTGGACACGCTGACTACCTAGACAAGACACGGAGCCAAAATAATAAAATAGAAAAATCAATACGAATGGAAATATTAAAGAGATGGAATGATCATTATATGACTAATTTTTTTTAAAAAAAAAGAAGATTTGGACACGAAAGAGGAAGCGAAGAGAGAAAAAAAAGAAAAATATAAAGAAATTACATGCAAAGATAGAGGCAGCGCAGTAGAAGGGTTGATTAGAACGGAAGAGGGACTATAGTAGATGGGTAGTGTATCACATTATACAAAGGAAACTTGAGAAAGATGATTACAAGCCACAGCGAACCTCATCAACGGCCTGCCACATATCTGCTACCAGGTCATCTTCACCAACATACTTGTTGGGAAGGTCGGGTAAGAGTTGGCCGTCAAATTGTTCGTCCGGTTGAAAGGATGAAGCTGGGCTTTTACTGGGCAGCTCGACGCCGGGACCTGCAGGGGAGATCTGCCTGGTGAGGTTTAGGTTGGAGAATTGCATGGTATTAATGGAAGAAAGGGAGGGCGACACGGAAGTAGAAGACCTTGAAACCAAAGGCGTATTGAAAGAGTCAAAGCTTTGTCGAACGGAATCGTTAGGTGATTGCAAGAGAGAAGGTTGAACTTCGACTTTGACCGAAGCAGCTGGGGAAGACGCAGACTCAAAATCGAATAGAATAGGTTCAGCCTTAGCGACTTGGTCAATATCCGGCATTGGCATATCCTCGAAAAGGGAAGCTGTTGACATGTCATGAATGCTAGATTCATCATCTATCGTAATGGAGGGATCGACGGCACAAATAGTTTGTTCCATAACAAACACCAGTTTTTGAGCCAATTCAAAGTCAAAGAGAAACGAATTGCAGGACTTGGACACTTGGATGGACCGTCGTAAGTTATGTCGAGCAAACTGCCTGAACCGCTCATCTGGGTATTTCAAAAGTCGAAGATACACAGTATTGGCAAATAGAAACCCTAGAATAGGTACATTGCAGTCATTACGATGGTTCACCATTACGCTGAGCGTCTGCGTGATGGCGTAGGCAGCCTCAATACAAGTGCATAGGCATTGTAAGGCGAATGCAGTGGTTGGGAAATGTTCTGCCGGGAAGAACGCTTGATAAAGTAGGATCTTGTTGATATTATAATGGACATGAAGATTGAGGATACAATAGCTAGATAGCTCGTGCAGATCATTCTCATAATGTTCTTCCACATTATGATATCGTTCGGCTATCACACTGGGATCACGAGCAAACAGCATTGGATTGGGGTTTTGCCAGGACGCTGGGATTTCCTTGTAAAATTCAAACAGTTTGTCTTGCATAGCAAAAAGGTCAACATGGGGTCCATGCTCTTCACCATTCATATTTTGTGTAGATACAAGACGGGACATGAGGTCATGACGCAATACTTGTAACTTGAATAGATGGTGCCATGCCATATTGACATGTTGAACAACTGGATCAGCACTGAATCCCAAATCCAAAGACGGTAAAGGCATCTGTGGATAAAACTGATTTGCCTGTAGAGTTTCGCTGGAGCCTCCTTGTAAAACGCGATACCAGGTATTATGGTAGTAGAAAGACCAGATGAGCATAGATTCTTCATGAGTTAGTTGACGGTCAGTGTCATAGAGTCCTAAATCTTGAGCCATAGCAAATGCCACCCAGTCGTAAATAGTGTTAGTAGTTGAGTAGCCATTAAGGTGATTACAGTAAGATATAATGAAGGAAGCCTGAACAGTTTCAAATTTGGGATCATCAAAGCATTCCGCCAACAGTTCACGGCTCTTGACGCAAAAGGCAGTCGACAGGACTTTACCCATGTTTTGTTCTGGCTCGTCTTTTGCACGCACGTTCCAAACATGCAACTGGAACGCATTACGAGCTGTCATGGCACACACAGCAAAGGTTAACATATCCGAAACTTGTTTTTCTGGGTGGGAATAGCGTTCCAGGAGATCATTGGGGTCAATGATAGAAAGTCGCAATTGCGAGCAACACGGAGTACGAGCATACAAATGAATAAGGCTATCAATTAGTTGTTGTGATATGTCAAGAGCATAGTCGTGAGGTAAAGAGATATTAGAGTGAGCCCATGAGTTCCAAATGGCAAAACCAAGGTCAGAAGCAGTATGAATTGAACTGGTATCATCAAAAAGTTCGGGTGGATGATTGGCTTCTTCTTCCAATGGATCTCTCGGCGTAATGTGCATGGTTCGTTTAAATTGATCAACAAGTTTTGACAAATCATTAAACGAATTGACGTTGCTTTCCATCAATAATCCACGACCAGTCGAAGTGATTTTCCAGGCAAAAGGCCGGCGAGGCTGCTTCATCTTCATATTTGCACCCAAGTCTCGAGTTTTTTGAGCAAAATCTTTTGCCATCTTGTCCAGCGATTCTTGCCACTGATCAACCACCTTGTTCATCGTAGTCAGGACTTGCGATACGTGATTTGCCTTTGGGACAGTCTTGGTATAAATGCACTCAAATCCATTCTCCTGACAGCGTTGACAAGTCGGTTGTGTCAGGTCGCACTGCTGCAGGTCCTTGAAGCATTTGGTACAGGGATAGACAGAGAAAGAACTAGCTGACGCTGGTGGCGGCGTTGGACCGTTCGGTATTGCGTTAGCAGACGCTAGTCGTTGCAGAGAAATGCCTTTTGTTTCTTTAGCTAAAGGGTCTGTCGTCTTTAACCTGTCACCAAACTTTTTGAGTCGTTCACCCAGGGTTTCCGTGGCTTTTTGCAGCTTCTTGAGGGTTGGTGCTGCTTCAGGGTAAGTACATTCAATACCTCGGCGTTTGCAGCGAGAACATGTAGGTTTTTTACGATCACATGCATGCCTTTATAGGAAACAATTTGATAGAAATGGATGATAATTAGTATGTTTTGCCCATGAGATTGGAAATTTGCAAGATTGAAATTGAAGATTTAAAAAAAAAAAAAAAAATAGCATACCGAAAGCCTCGACATCGGTAGCAAGCCGCTCCTAATTGGGATGCGTCCTCACTGTCGTCTTCCATTTGATCACCCAGTGTCTGCTCTGCTGGATCGTCTTCGTAGGATGGCTGTTTTGCAATCGTCTTTAAAATGAATGGAAAGCAAGAAGCTCTAGCCTTTGACGAATTAGAACTCCGTCATCATTGCCTTTTTGTGCAAGCCCCGCATCTGATAAACAACCCCCAACCCTTCACCCTGCTACGGCTATAACTCCCTTAAATGTGATACCGAAGGTGATGCATGAGATGATATTGATTATTCCCAATATGTAAAAGATATTCATGAGCTAATATCAAAAGCAAGAGCATTGAAATCGAAGACTGTCGTTACTTTGTAATATTTCCAAATGCGCAATTACCATCTTTGTATGGTACCCTCAATTAAGCGGTGCCTTAGAAATCCAAAGTAAGATTGATGCGTAACCTGAATATGATTGTACGAATAATGGCTTGGCACGACTTTTGACAGAAAAGATTGAATGGATATGTGAAACATTAGCCATTACATGTCTTATTTTTCTTTCGTTTTATTTATCATTCATGATGGGACATATACGGGTAAACCTTTCATTCGGCCGCCATGGTGCTTTGTCATTGTTTGTCGATTTCCGTCGGTTGACATGGCTGGGGTTTATTTGGACATATGGCCACGACATGAACTCACATCATCGTACATACTAGTCACGGACTAAGAAGCAGAGTGTATAGAATATAAAAGAAACCGGGATTCAAAAAATCTTTGCAATGCGGTGCTGCACCTCTGTACGGACGATGACACCGACAGTAACTGTTACTCAAGCAAAAAGATAGATCCGTGAGCATAATTATGCAATGGTGAGCTGTTTGTTCCTATCATCCGATGAGGAAGTCACTATTTTATCTTACTGGTTAGCGAGGAATATGTTTGTAGTGTTTGCGGCAGCCATGAACGTAGTCAACAGAAAACAATTATGCCCCTTCGTAAAACGTTATTTGTAATATACTTCTTTATTGCCACAGAGAGTTCACAATACCACGATATACATAAGGTCTGAGTGCGTGTGACGTCAATTCCGTAAACCAAAGCACGACATTGAGTAAAAGAGAAATCTGGGTATCAGAGTGAGGCTTAGATGTCTCCGGTAGTAACTGAGTCTGCTTCATCTGCTTCATAGTTGGTGTCTTATTAATTGAATTCAAGGAAAAGTTTCAACTCGCGGTTTTCGCTCTACCTCAAGGTTTGATCACTGTCGTCTTTGAAAGGATGGCAGGTATCGCTACTCCTGTACATACGACCATATACGTGAAGTCTATAATTAATAGGTGTAGTTTCCTCATACTCAATAACTACTGATAAACCAGTATCTTCCAATTGAATTATCGTATTCTTTGCCAAATTCCTATTCACTGACGTCGCTGGTAAATTTTTTCTTTTTAACACAAATTACCTTCAACATATCGCTGGCGACTATTGGTGGGTGACTGTGACTTGCTATGATTTTCAAATTTTCAGTTCAGAATCACTCAGGCAATTTCTCGACCAGGCAGACTCAAGCGCGCCGTGTTCATGACGGAACATACAGACAAAAGGATCAAGTTAGACGACTCCGCGGCACAAGGTAAAGTCCTCAATTGTAACTTTTTCGATTCCATCCCACTTCTAATTCCATCGCCTCGTCTGTAGGCAATTCAATAGTCGCTAGCGACCAAGTCAGGCTTACAGCCTTGACCGACAAACTGCATAGATTTTTGAAAGGTTACAAGAGCCTCAAGTGTGATCCGTGCAAGGTTATTTCAATTGTTCGAAATGCTTCGTGCTGCTTTAGATGTGCACTGCGAATGCTTGGTTGCCGAGAAAGTGAATTGTATGTTTTGACTGAGAAGGTAAGCATATGAGGTGCGCGCTAAGATCAGAAACGACAATCCGGTATCGACTTTTTCTTATTCTCTGCCAATTGCAGGAATTGATAGAAGCACTTGCCACCTTTGATCCATGTGCAACATATGAACCACTTGAGGGACTTTGTGCTGCTTGCGTAGGCGTCTTACAGCAAGCACATACCCCCCAAGTTATAGATGCGGTAGTTGATCGACTCACCATCGAGGATTATCAGACAAAAAGCTATACCTTTTACGTTACGTTACCAGTCAGTTTGTTACCACGAAATCATTCTTTAGCTCTGCATGTCTACCGCCAATTGAAGGACCAAGGGTTGGATGACGAATCAGCTACAGCTGTGCGGAACGAACAAGTGGATGCTAAAGAGCCAGTAAGAGCGGTGGTTGGCCAACAATTACTGAGCAGGAAGGAGATGCAGCAAAGTACTGAGGCAGGACTAAAGATGACGCTTGTCTTTAGCCACCCTGAAACTGTTGGCGATCACGTCTTTCTCACAACCGTCAGCAATCCTATTGTCAAGATGATCAAGCAGCGCAAGAAGGTAAAAATTATGTGGCATTGCATACAGTACAATGTCCAGAATTATGGAAACATGTATTGTGTGCCAGTGACTGATTCCATGACCATTCTCATGATAGGGTCAAGTATTTTTCACTGGAGACTCGAGAAACACAATCATTGAAGGTTTGAAATCTTTGGATGATGTAGAGGCTATGAGGTTAGTAGAGAGTATTGGGGAAGTTATTAATGATGCCATTATTAATGATGAACATAGGGTTACGCCGGTACCACCCAAGCCTGTGGAAACTACGTTTGAATTGAAAATCGAGTTATTACATGAATCTACTCTGGTTGGAGGTACGTTCCTGTTCCTGACAATTGGAGTATCTGTGATTGGCATCTCATCACCGAGTTTCCCACCATGCATAGGTCGATACATCAAACTGTCAAGAGAATACAGCCAAACACCTTGGTCCATTCGAGGACAACGACTGACAGAGTTCTCAGTCTCAGAGAGTATTGGCGAACCACTCAAAAAGTATTTCAAGTGCGATGACTATAAATTTGTAACGGCTGGTCGTGAAGATGCGAATGTAAGAATGCTTGGCCATGGCCGACCGTTCTATATGCAGATGGTCAATCCAAGGATACCAGAAGTGCCAGATGAAGTATACTTGAAGATGGAAGATGAAATAAATCATTCAAGCAATTCAGATAGCGTCCTTGTTCGACATTTGGCACGAATCCAACCGTAAGTGATAGAACAGACTGAGCTTTAAAGGTTTCTCGGTTGGGGAATCTTATTATATGAATTTAGAGGAGATGTCAATATTATCAAGGAAGGCGAACAGACCAAGCGAAAAACTTACAGGTAAGAGCAGACTGATGTCTTGGTCCTGCTTACCAACCATTTTCTAATCATCCATTAATATATAGTGCCTTGGTTTGGCTTGCGAAGCCAATCACAGACGAATTGATCGAGAAATTGAATGCTATTGGTAGTACACAATTTGAAATATCACAAAGGACACCAATCCGAGTTCTTCAGCGGTAATGTCCTCATTTTTCCAAATGTGTGCTATCCGATGAATTGGTTCAAAAATATCTAACCCGAATCGTCCACCCTATCCATTATACAGCCGCGCGCACATGGTTCGACCAAAGCAGATATATCGTCTCAACATCCAAAAATTACCAACCAAAACTCTAGGCACAGATGAACATCAGGTCCCTAAACGGCACTTTGCTCGTCTGATTTTGGATACGGAAGCTGGCACTTATATCAAGGAATTCGTCCATGGTGATCTTGGTAGAACCAATCCAAGTTTTGCCTCTCTTGCAGGAGCCGCTGCGGATATTTTAGATCTAGATGTATTGGAAGTCGACCTCGTGTGGCCACCTCATATAAAGTCATGAGTGTAAGTAAGCTCGTGGCCCATTACCCAAGTTATTGACAACCAGCAGGCACGTGGCCATATCCTGGACAGTAACTCTCTAGCATCCCTCGATTGTAATTTTCATTGAACAATGATATTTAAAGTTTAGAATAATGTCTTTTGATGAAGTTGGTTGGTTGTATACATCGACGTGTTTTGAAACTAGGTGTGGTGGCGTTTCTATTTCGGTGAAAGGTCAATTAAAGGCAGTGCTGACGGCAATACAAATCCTACCGCTTGTTGAATTCTTTATAGCGGCGACCAGCTTTTCACTCTTCTCGTACAACAGTGACAACCTCCTTTTTATGGCAGGTTTTAAAATTCTGGATTGCCGTTAAAGGTTTTCAATTTTTTTTTTTCAAAAAAACAGTTGTTTGCCTGCAAACCAGCCAGCAATAACGCTGCAACTCTTCTTTACGTTATGTCCTACAATCCTTTACGGCCATCGGATTCTCCTTCGAATGATGGCTCTTATATCCCGTATAACCAGCCACCTCCAGCCAATCCATATCGAAGACTACCTCCAAACCACAACACCCCTCCTTCCTATCAAAATCACCCTTTGAGCCGTACGTCTCCGGACCAAAATATACCCATCAATGCAACCCCTCCTCGTGGTCAGTCCAAGTTCAGCCGGACCAAGGTATGTCTTGTGTTAGATTCTTGACATTATGCATGCTCAAAAGCTTATACACTGTATGGTGTAGACCGTCCGTCATGTAAAGCTCACTCAGGGTAACTTGGTGCTCGATTGTCCAGTGCCCGACAAATTATTACGAAACGTCAAGTACTCAACAGGGGAAGAATTTACCCATATGCGATATACCGCCGTTACTTGTGACCCCAATGAATTTGTGAAGGAAAGATACACCTTACGACCATATTTACTGAATAGACAAACCGAGCTGTTTATTGTCATGGTAAGCACAGTTAAACCACACTGCGCAGCAGAAGACGGTGGGATTATAATATTGAGCACACAACTTAATTTTCAGACTATGTACAATGAAGACGACCAACTCTTTCTTAAGACCATGAACGCAGTCATTAAGAACATTGCTCATTTGTGCAGTCGAACAAAGAGTAAAATGTGGGGTCCAGAAGGCTGGAAAAAAATTGTTGTTTGTGTCGTATCGGATGGAAGATTAAAAGTTCATCCCCGCGTCTTGAAAGTCCTTGGAGCTATGGGAGTATATCAGGTACGATATATTTCAGCCTTGTTCCAAAAAAAATATTATTTTCTGACCATCGGTATAATTCCTTGTGTGTAGGATGGGATTGGCAAGACAGAGGTAGCAGAAAAGACCGTAACTGCACATTTGTACGAATATACATCGCAGGTGATGGTCGATCGAGAAACAGGAAAGCTTGGCGGAACGGACAAGGGGACTGTACCTGTTCAGATCCTGTTCTGTTTGAAAGAGAAAAATGCCAAGAAACTAAACTCTCATCGTTGGTTTTTCCGAGCGTTTGCGCCACTATTGAATCCAAATGTATGTATTCTACTGGATGTGGGAACACGTCCAAGTGGAACCAGTTTATATCATCTGTGGAAAGGTAAAATATCGAATACTCCAACAATCTGAATTTGTTATGTCAGGTTTGAATTTTACTTGCATGTACTCATGGTTATCAATTTCTATGATTAGCGTTTGATAGATCAAAATACGTGGGAGGAGCTTGCGGAGAGATCTGTGCTGAAGTCGGTCCACGCTCTGAAAACTTGCTGAATCCACTCGTCGCTTCGCAGAACTTTGAATACAAGATGTCCAACATTCTAGACAAGCCGCTCGAATCAGTATTTGGCTATATCTCGGTGCTTCCAGGAGCATTTTCAGCATATCGATACAAGGCCTTAAAGGACACTGCCCCTGGAATTGGACCACTATCGTCGTACTTTAAAGGCGAGGCTCTTCATGGTGGTGGTGCAGCTTCAGCAGGAATCTTTGAAGCAAACATGTACCTTGCTGAAGATCGTATTCTTTGCTTCGAATTGGTTGCCAAGCGTGGTGAACAGTGGCTGTTAAAGTACGTCAAGGCGGCCAAAGCAGAGACAGATGTTCCGGATAATCTCTCCGAGTTTATTTCACAGCGTCGTCGATGGCTGAATGGATCATTTTTTGCATCCTTCTATGCTACATTTCATTTCTGGCGCATTTGGACTTCCGGTCAAAACATTTTCCGCAAATTCTTTCTAATGTTCCTCTTTCTTTACAACTTGGTCAACCTCTTCTTCAACTGGTTTTCGCTGGTGAGTACTGTCTATCAGTTGTTTAATATGTCATTCAATTTATACGTTGCAATTTATCAGCTCACATCAAAATGTTTTCTTCTATTGTAAAGGCCAACTTTTATTTGACATTTTATTTCTTAACAAAAGCGTCGGTTCCAGTCACGATAGAGGAGATGGTCAACGGAGTTTTGACTCAAGTGACGGAATCTACAGATGTGCCAGACCCGTTCTTTGGACAAGGAAGTATCGTCTTCAACGTTCTGCGCGAGGTCTACTTTATGGTCATCATCATGATCGTTATATCGGCGCTCGGTAATCGACCACAAGGTTCCAAGGTCATATACATGACCTGTGTTTTCGTCTTCGCTTTCCTAATGCTGGTCATGCTGTACGTCGCTATATTCACCATCTATCAAACTGTACCAAAGACTCTAGCTGGTTGGAAAAACATTGGATCACTACTAAAAACTTCACCAGCATTTCGAGATATCATCATTTCACTTGGATCCACTTACATTTTGTACTTTTTCTCATCGTTTTTGTACGGCGAACCGTACCACATGTTCACTTCATTCATTCAATATCTCACACTTTTACCATCCTACGTCAACATCCTCATGGTGAGTTTAAATACCTTAGAGTGTAGAGTGAATCGCATACTTAATTGATTTGTCTTTCCATACAGGTTTATGCTTTTTGTAATACCCATGATGTCAGGTATGTTTTTGAAATAGTATGAGTTTATTTCGGAATTTAGCATCTAACGTACACTGCAGTTGGGGAACAAAAGGTGATAACAAGGCGGAATCACTTGGTACTGCACAAGTTTCTGCAAATAAAGATGGTCATCAGGTCGTCAAGGTGGAAGTACCTACGGAGAAGGAAGACATCAATGAAGGATATGAAAACTTCTTGTCCGCATTGGCCGTGCCTGAAGTCAAAGTCAAAGAAAGCCGAGATGCCAAGACAAAGCAGGAAGATTACTATCGACTGTTCCGTACGAGACTTGTTCTCTCCTGGATGTTTTCCAATGCTCTCTTGATCGTTGCTATATCTTCAAGTGCCTTCACTCAGTACATGGAAACCCATAACCCCAGTCCTGACCAAGCTTATAATCCATACCTGTCCTTTATTTTCTGGTCTGTAGCTGGTCTGTCTTCAGTCCGATTCTGTGGAAGTACATTTTACCTGATATTCCGTGTATTTGATTATTTATAAGGTATTATAGAGTTCAAAAATAAAAATAAAACACATCATAGCAGAGTGGATTTTTGGGAAATTTTTTCATGCAGAAAGAAACTGAAGGGTGAGCGTTGTGACGTGAGTTGCACTCCGACAATCTTCAAAATTGAATCGCCACGTCTGATATTTGCTGCACTTGCTGCAAGCTTCCATTCGAATTACCCCAAATGCAACATTCGACAGCATTTATTCTCTTAGCGCTGCTGGTTTGTCTATGCCAACAAGTCGCCTCTCTTGCAATTGACGTTCAAGCAAATAGCCAAGAATGCTTCTTTGAAGAGTTAGATCCTGGCGACAAGATGACCATCACATTCCAGGTACGATTAGTTTACGATTTGGTCAAGCCTGTCACAGGAATATAGATGCAGTAATGACTTGATCAATACATTGTGTATTCCAAAAAAGATTCCATTGGTTTGTTTAAATCCACTGATAAACTACTTATTTATTACCTTTAGGTTGGCGATGGCGGCAATTTGGACATTGATTTTTGGGTAAGCAAAGTAATGGTCAGATTTAAGGGTATCCAGAATATAGCTAACGACTGTCTGTATTTGCGAAATTAGATATCTGATCCAGCAGAACGTATCATCAAGAGTGGTCTTCGCGAATCAACTGGTACCCACGAAATTACCGCTAGCTTGAAAGGAAGACACACGTACTGTTTCAGCAACCAAATGTCTTCTGTCTCTGATAAATCTGTTAGTTTCAACGTACACGATGTCCAAAAGCAAGTCGTTGATTCAGGTATGTGTACTCTTCATTGTCAAAGTGGTCACAATCCAATTCTTTGCCATAACCTTTTCTCTCTGATCTTGCAGCTGTCATTGATCCATTGGAGAGAGAAATCCGTGAATTGGCAGAGTCGATGTCGGCTGTCAAGGACGAGCAAGAGTACATTGTCATCCGTGAACGTCAACACCGCGATAGTACGTATCATATTTACATATGTTGTACGTGATCATATATTACCTTGACTAATTTATCCAATTTCTATGTTCCTTTGATTTATAGCTGCCGAAAGCACTAACTCTCGTGTAAAGTGGTGGTCATTGGGTCAGCTTGCTTTGCTTGTCGCTGTTTGTTTCTGGCAAATCTTCTATCTTAAGAGATTCTTCGAGGTTAAGCGTGTAGTATAGATGGTGTTCACCAAAGAAGAAAAATGTAATGTTTCATTCTAAGCCCACAACCAACAAAAATACATATTCCCTTCATGATTGTGGGCGCTGAAATAAATTGCTACATTTATATAATATGATGATATCCAAGAAGTAAAAAAAAAAAAAAAAAAAAACCATGTACAATGTAAGGAGTGGACTGAGACATATACAATACTATACAAAAATAATGGAATACGAAGAATAAATGGTAAAATATATATAAATATAGAATCATTAAGAACTGTTGGTTGGGGAGAGTAGTGGTGTCAGTTGGTCGATGTACGTATTGCGCAAGGCAGGATAAGGGCATGCCAGCAGTAGCGGGGCTATGTTGTTGAAGCCAGATTTGAAGAATTGCCGACGCATATTCCCTTGCTCTATCAAGTCATATTGCGACATCTGCTGTAAGAGTGGTGAGACCTCTATTACCTTTCTCATGAGTTTAAGATGCGTATTCTAGGTATGGGAAAATTGACTGTTTGTTAGCAAAACGGGGAATCCATTTAAGGTTACAGATCGACGGGATTGGCATACCAGGTATACGGTGGCGGTGTTATCGATCAAGGCTTCTAGCATTGTCTGTCCATTTACATCATTTGTTTCTCTGGTATTATCGAGAGTAGCGTCTGTTGCAGACGTATTGTTATCATTTTTCTGAGCCTCAATATGCAGTTGCAAGATATCTTGGTTAACGTTGGTAGCTGGTTTCTGGACATCGAATTCGTAGTTTAATACATCGGCCAGAAAGGCTGCTGGTTTGATTGATTTCTCAACGGTGGTAGCAAGTTCTCGCATCCAGCAAGTGAATTTAGGGGAGCCTGTTGACGCCTCAATGTTCTGGGAGCTTGTATAATGTCTGGATGGTAAGCTTCGATTTATCAGGTTGGCCGCTGACCTTTTAGATTTTATACCAGAGGAACTGTTATTGTTCTGACGCGGTTCGTCGCAGAGGAGTTCATACAAGAGTCGATATCCAGCATCAGAATCTTCGTTCAAAGCTACATCATCCACCAATTGCAACTGATTCAAGACCTGCAAAAGGCTGAGCCTTGTTCCTACATTGAAGGATACCTGTTTTTCGCCTCCCGGAACACCGAACAGCAAATCTCGAATGATATATATAGGCTGTAGATTGGCAAATACTGCTTTCGCTCCAGCCTACATTCAAGCATTTAGTTTGAATAAATAAGTTTGTTATATTGGAGATAAACTTACAGCATGCGTCAAGAGTGTTTTATAGCAGTTTGCAATTTCTCGCAAAAGATCGTCCAAGGATTGCCTGATTAGAGGGGTTGGTTTCAATGTCTTTAGATTAATGTTGGTTGCTCCACATTACATATAGTACACTTTCAATACCTCTTTGAAGATGATGCTATTTCCCAGAGCATAAAATTGAGTGCTTCATAACCACCTGCCTTAAGGAAAGATACCTCCCACCTAAATTATAGTTGCAAATGAGGGAGAGTAGTGCGTCATGAATGCCCGTACGATGAGGCTACATAGTCATACAAGAGTAACAAAACTTACTCGTCATCTCCATTTTCCAAGCTATGTTGTAAATCTTTGATTTCGGCAACACTGATGTTCCTGAAACTGCATTCATTTAACTTGGCTGCTGCATGGGAGGCTGTTCTGGAGTGCAACTTCCTGTGGCCCATGCGTCGACTGCGCAATATGGAGCGTGCGCGTCCTGTACTTGGCTTGCTTTTCAATTTAATTGAATCTACTCCACGTAATATCTCTGACACTTTGTCAGAATCAGAGTTTTGCTCTGACGATGATAATACTCGTGTGGCGCGTGTAGTTGACTTTGTTCGCTGTAGTTGGCCTTTCAAAGTCGTGAATCTCCGAATGGACTTTGTTTTGAGTTGAGGAATGCGGTGCTGGTGGTGGTCAGTGACATCATTTAAAGTCAATGAAGTTTGACTAACAGCCACGGGTTGAAGATTGACTTTTTCATGCGAGGCAGAATGTATGTTCAGTGACTTGTCAGCGCTGGAAACAGACACTGCCGAGTCTTGCTCTTTTATCGGACTTTGGTTTGGTGATACGCGGTTTGTCTGCAGGTGAGCAGGAAAGCTGGTTTCAGGTGAGGTAGTTTCAGGAACCATTACCACCACCAATTCGCTCTGCTTTCCTTGACGTCGCCACCATTTCCTTTGAAAAAATATTACTACTTTATCAATTATTCGTTTCTGTGGTCGATCCATCAAGATAGACATGAATAAAAGGAAGAAAAGAATCACAAAGTACACAGCGAGTGCTCAGAGGAATTTTTTTATTATTATTTTGAAGATGAGTTGCCAAACTATCCCGGAATATCCATACCAACAACAAATATGGCTTTACGAAGAAAAACAATTCCTTGTAAAGCGGGATGAGTTGGAAACAATGCCGAAAATGGAAACTTGATATTTCTTGGGCAAAAGTGGATCACCTCAACACATTTGGAACACCATATCTCATTTCCATAGCTATTTTTGCTTCTCTTGAAAACAGATTCCATCTGCTAAACAAAAATGGTGTTTCTGCACAACATTTGTATCAAAATCTGTGCCGAGGAAACTGGTGTGTAGTGGCTTTTTGTAAACGCGGAGTAAGGTAGCGTTGTACAATTGTAAGGATTTCTCATGAACATCGTCGTACAGGACGCATGTACTTGATGTTAGGTGAACTTGAAAGGAATCTAGGTGCTAGTGATATGCGAAGATATACTAGTTCCATAGATGATATTCTTCAAATTCTTAATTAACAAGATATATATTTACTGAATGTTGTGGAGCATATCAACGATCTCCGCTCCAGGACGCATTTCACCTATTTTGGAATAGAGACGGATGGTTCAGCTGAAGTGGATTGGTCATTTAATAGAAAACAGCGCATTGTTCACTAGAACTAAGCAGATATTCACTAGTCTAAAAGATTTAGATGATGGTCAATGCTTGCATTGTGTCTACAAAGCACGCGTGTTTTTTCTCAGCTTTCAATATGAATGAGTGAGTAAACGTTTCATAGGATGTTCTATGTAACCAATTAACAAGATACCTGCGGCCTTTCAGTTAAATTCTACTGCTACAACTTTAACACTCAGTTAATGCCTGAAAGGTAAAAAATAAACTCCACAAATATAAAGTACCAGGTGAATATTGTACTGTACTCCCCCGGTAAACTGAAAATATTAAATGGATGACCACTCGTTTCCCAAAGAGCCTACATTTAGCACCTCTGTTATTATGTTCTTGGTTCATACTGATACACTTCAAACCATGATTTTTATGTGCTATTCATTTTTGGAATTCAAAGCAGTGGTTGTAAACAGCCATGTCCAACGTGCTTCTATGAGCTTGTGCGACATTGTAAGTGAGAAAACTTGTTGTTCCGCTCAGATATTAATGGCAGATATTATGGTGAGTTACGGGTTTTGGCAAACGATTTGATTATCCCAGGTAAGAAACCACATATAATTTTTATACCAAAGAGTTAATTAACGACAGAATTATTATCTCAATCAGTCAGAACCTATATAACTGTCATCAAAGTTTACCCAGAACAGAGTACATAGACTTCTTTGTTTAAGCGCAATTAATTATAGGCAATGGAGAACGTGCCTCACCGTTCTCTCTATGGATGTCTGAATCACCGTTTGGTGCAACCAAAAGAGTTGCTGTTTCTAGACATTCTATATTGTCTGGAATCCGGAAGTATAAGTAGGGCTCGAAACGTTCGAATTCACCTCTCTACCACCCTCCTTTCCACCTACAGGTCCCCATTCCTATCTTTAAATAATGAAATTCACTCTCGTTGCCGCAGCTATCGCCATTGCTGCTTCCTCTGTCTCTGCTATGACACCCGCTGCTGGATGCACCAAGTTCCACACCGTCGTTAAGGGTGACAGCTGCGAGGCAGTTGCCGCCGCCAACCACATTACTGTTTCCAAGCTCGTCAGCCTCAACCACGGTCTCCATTGGGGACCTGGCCATTACTGCGATAACCTCGACGTTGGAAAGAAGTACTGTGTCAAGGATCCCAAGAAGTGTGCCAAGAAGAAGGCCATGCTTAAGTCTAAGGCCCTTGCTGCTAAGAAATCTAGCAAGAAGACCACCAAGAAGACCACCAAGAAGCACACTACCACCAAGAAGAAGGCTACTACTACAAAGAAATCTACTTCCACCCCCAAGGTCTCCGGTGACACCACTGGTCCTATCGCTCACAGGACCATTGCTTCCTGCAAGACCTACCACTTGGTCACTGACAAGGACAGCTGCACCAGCCTTATTTCCGATTACCACATCAGTGCTGCTGATTTCTACAAGTGGAACCCCGGCGTTCACCATGCCGGAGCCCATCAATGCGACAACTTGGATACCGGCAAGAGATATTGTGTCAAGGCATAAGCTAATGATTAAAATGATCCAGCATTACCTTTCTAAGAACCGCGAAATTTTAATGTATGAAATAAATATTTTATTCCGAAAATTTCGGTGGTTATCCATTTTATGAGCATGGGTGCTTGCAATTGGTACTAGAATTTTAACAATCCATATATTCCAACTGTTTGAATACAATGCCCTCTCACATGGAGGAGACCTATAAATACGATGTAGTTTCTTCAGCTACCCACTATGACAAGTTTCATTGAGATGGCTTAGCTGCCCATTCATCTTGTACCTGAACTTAACTCAACCCTGCTTCGTAGCCACTGACATGGAGGTAAAGAGAGGAACTGTTAAACAGCCCTAATGTTTAGTGGAAACGTGCAGAAAGTACATTTTATATAATGTAGAAACACCTCGATTGCCGTCCTTTAAGCTGTCTTCATTTTACATTATAAGGTTGTAAACTTTGGTTGACGAAAAGTGAACGATGTGCTGTTTTTAAGACCATATTGCAATTGACAGGACATGCTATTGTAGACAGTGTGCCTACGGTAGAGGGGAAACTTCAATATCTATGAATTTGTATGGATATCCTTTCAGTATGGAAATACATAGATGGATTATCTTCGGATGTATGCTCCAGCAGATGGAACATTCACATTGCACATCATCACCAGCGCGAATGCAATCATATTGAAAGCAGTAGGCGATGTTTCCGTACATACCCAAAGGTATCTCAAGAATATCTTCAAAAATCATTGTAACGAGACTCTCGTTTTACGTTTGAAGTATTTCTTTTACCCTCTTACTTCTTATTCCCCTCACTCTACATTGATAGTTTATCCTAATACGATTGATTGTTGCTCATCTTGGGTTATTATTGGGTTTTGGGAATAAATTGTTGAGCATATACAGTAAGGTAACTTGGTGTATGAAGTAAGATTAACCGATTTAACTCGAACATGTTGTACCCCCTTCCATAAGTATTGACCTCTTGGTGTTCTAAATTTACATTGCATTTGATTTATCAAGGTGTTCAACGGTAGAAGGCTGTGCATATTCACCATGATCAGAGGGGTTGGTAACGGACATAGGGCTTCAGGTAATAGCTTCAGTATTAGAATACTGAACTGCACCTGGGCGGTATCCATCACTCTAACATTACTTGACCTTATAACTAGCCAGTCTCTGAGGCGTACGGTGTTGCAGGCGTGCCATCATAAGTAGATCGGGAATATGGCAGCAACTACATACTGTTTTGGGTTTAATCCTAGATTATATGCATGAATTAAATTCGCCGTTACACCTTCGCCATAGGTCTTTGCCTGTACTGTGCATTGTCAGCCTGATACCTTTTTACTGGAATTTGACCTAATCCATTGCCATTAGAATGCTGCAATATAAACATTCTTAACCTGTCACTGAGTTTGCGTGTAATGTCTCTGCCTGCGCGCATGCTATGAATGCTGATTATTTTCATTAGTTAGAACCATATAACAAATACACTACCACCTCCATTCACAGATAGAAAGCGCACTTTTGGTCGTACCTTAAGATCTTGAAGTGGCAACAAATTGGTAGTCTGGCGTCTTCATTCATTCGAATTTCTTTCAGACCTTGACGACATTCACACAGGCTATCGGAACACCTTAAAGCGCTCCTCGTCTTTGGGCCCCCAGGCGGCTGTCCCATCCGTGTATTGTGCGATTACGTACCTTATCGCGACAAGGACTGTTCCAAGCCAGTCGTCAACAAAAATCCAACCACATATCCGTTGGGACATCCATCAACGCTATCTAAAACCCTCGAGCCTCAAGCGATCGACGAACAAGTCAGCCAACCGGTAACTTATACCACTGGACATCACGGACTCAACTGTGGAATACCACGATCCATCCATTCCCATCTCTCTGGGTTGGAATTTCATCCAACGCTCTGGAAAACACTGCTTCTTCTCTGAACGCAACTGCTGCCGAGTTACTGTTCAAATTGCCCACCGACAGTCGTCGTCTCCACGACAGCAACAAATCTGTAAAATTCGCTAGTGCTAATTGCACCACATCGGCCACACGATAGGAACTATTAACCTGCCCACTGTCATCACGCGCCAAATTACCAGTATGTCTTTCCACGTTGTACCTGACCTGGCTCGTCCGGTAATCATAGGCTATGCTAGATCCAAGGTCTTAGTGCTCAATTGCATTACAACACGAATACCCTCACCTTCGGTATCCAAGCGATGGTCATGGATGACAGGTCTTCCTAAGGTTTGCGTGCAGCATAAGCGCACCCTGTCTGCTCATTCACACACCTATATTGACATCTCTAGCCCTCAAGATGAACTGGTCCCTTTACAAACCGATGCTGAAGACCTGTCGAAGAGTATGGTCGCCGTTGTTCTGGACTAATCCACTTCGACCAAATGGGCTGGCCGTGGTAAAAGCCGCGAACATCTTGGACCAGTCGATTTACTCATCACTCTGGTCGAATGACCGCTTCATTCGAACATCTTCCTTCAGAACCAGTCATGTCTCAGATCCAACCACCTCAACCTTCTCAGGCATCCTTTCTCCCGTATTTCACTTCGGACTATTACAGAAAGTCCAACCTCCAACCTCCAACCTCACCGAACGACAGCCCTGTTAAAAGGTGATAAATCAGTTCACATCTTATTTCGCATCTTATTTCGCATCTGGTCGCACTCTTCCTACAACTGCCCTAGTGAAGTATACCATCGACACAAGCGATCATATACCGATATCCATCCGCCTTCATCGTACTTCGTATTAGGGAAATTTGGAAATATGGCGCATGATCATCGACATACTTGAACAAGGTATCATCCACTCTTCACGCTCTCCATGGTCGTCTCGAGCTGTGGTTAACACCAAGAATGACGGTTCTTCCAGGTTTTATGTCGAGTATCTCAAACTCAATGGTATCACCACGAGCGATGTTTACTTCCGTGCATCGACGACTCTTTGCATGCTCTAGGTTCTCCCCGCTACTTCTCCACGTTGGATCTCACCTCCGCGTACTGGCAAATTGAAATGGACAAGGAAAGTCGCTTCAAGTCGGGCAGTTCTCTGTCGCAAGGGCCACTTCGAATTTATTCATCTCCTCTTCAGCCATAGCTGGACCAGCAACGCTACAGAGACTTATAGATTCCGTCCCCGCTGGCCATAAATGGCAAACGTGTCTCGTCTACCTCGATGACATTATCATCTTCTCGAGCAGTTTCGATGAGCACCTCCAACACCCCCAACACCTACGGCAAGTCCTACATCGTATCTCGGAAGCTGGCCTTACGATCAAACTTCTCAGGTGTAGATTTGCTAGCCAAGAGATCCATTATCTAGGATTTCTGATCACTCCCTCCGGGCTTAAACCGAATCCTACCAAGATCAACGCCGTTTCCTCCTACCCTGTTCCCAGGAACACAGATGAAGTCCACTCTTTCGTTGGCCTAGCAGGATATTTTCGTTCAATCATCTCTCGGTTCGCAACGCGCACCTCTCCATTCAACGCGCTGCTTAAAAGGACACTGAATTTGTTTGGTCCAACGAAGCTGCTGCTGCCTTCAAGGATCTTAAAGCATGCTTACTGCAAGCACCAGTCCTCCGCTTTCAGGCAATGGATCAACCGTTCGAGATCCATTCCGATGGCGCCTGTACTCTCGGTATCGGAGCCATCTTGGGACAATGGGACCCCGAATCGAACAAGTTCTACGCCGTTTCATACATTTCTCGTTCTCTCCCTCCAGCCGAGAAGAACTATGGCGTTTCCGAACTTGAAGCTCTGCAATTGTTTGGGCCATCAAACATTTCCCCCTATATCACTGGTTCGCATTTCATTGTGCTGACGGACCACTAGGCGCTCACGTTCCTCATGAACTCTACGGACTTTCGCGGACGTCTGGCTCGCTAGGCTCTACTGCTTCAACAGCATTCATTCACTGTCAAATATCGTCCTGGCAATGCCGGCCTTGATGCTCTCTCACCCCGTCTCTCCCGTTGTTGCATTATTGCAACTACCCGACATTATCTCAGCTCAAATCCGATGACACTGTTCGTCACCACATCATGTCTACTCCAGGCGTTCCTCCTTTCTCTCTGAAAAACGATGTATTCATCGTGGTTCCCTAGTGTCACTCGCGTTGCACGAAGAATTAGAAATCAGGCACAATTTCCTGGTTGCCGATAATCCATATCTTCCGGCGTTACTTGGCTTGGAATTTATACTCTCTACGGGTTGCTGAGATTGATCATAAAGACCAAGTACTTAGGTTCGAATTTTCTCCCACTTTACTACTTGTCAGGACCCTTTGGCAGACGTATTGAAGACGCTGTTAATGGGGATCAGCTCCGACCTTGGTACATGCATGCTGGGATGCTGCCTGAGGTGCAGACACAGCGCGAAGTTCAATGAATAAATGAAGAGAATGTCCTGCTACTGTAATACTGGTGGATCATCTTGTCCAGACGAATTAGACATAGTTTGACAGCGACAACAAATTGGCGACAATGGATAGTGTCGTACGACGTGATATGGTTGTGTCGAGGGCCAAGCCACTTTCGTACTCAGAAAGACCAACTTCCTTCATTGACTCTTTGCCAAGTGAATACTGCCTTGGCAATACCAACTATTAGTAATAGATAGATTCATCAATAAGTATAATTACAAGTGAAGAAGTATCAATATATGCTCCTTACCAATTTGATGTTTATGGATAGCCTGGTGTTCCTGATTCTATCTGTCCACGATGTTCTAAGCATTTTTGAAGGAAATGCTATAGTCTGCATTGTCCACGATAACCACTTGCAGCTCATCAAGGATATGTTGAAGTGTCAATTCAGATCCATGTTGCTGATGCAGCTTAACGTAGGCAGCGCGAACAGCTGTATAATAAAGTATTTAAAGTCATTAGTTATTCTTGATAGATTGTGGCATGCTAATTACATATACAGCATCATGAATTACATTGTGTTATTCACTTTTCTGTTGTTGCTATTGTTGTTGTTGGATAGTTGCCATCTTGTAGAGAGAAAGCTTGCGTGTCTCTTCTTTCTTTGTTGTTCAGTGCCTTTTTTCCAAGTTTGGATCCCTTTATTTCACAGGTAATAACATGAATAGCAAATTGATCAATATCCGTTGGCTTCTTTTCCACCATAACAACTAAATATTCAGCCTTTGCAAAAAATATCAGCTACATTACACCATAGTCTTCAATTTCTTCACGTAATGCACTCTCTTTAAATGAAAGTCCACTATTTTATTTCTCCTTCTCCTTCTTATGCTTCCTCTTCTTCTTCTTCGGCCTCTTACCAAGTAAATAACGAGATCAGCACACAGTATATTACGCTATCCAAACTATCACCTTCTTCCATCTTCTCGATATTTTCTTCTACCGGAGCCACTTCTTCCTCCACAGATAAGTCCTCTACCTTAGGTACCAGGCTGACAGTGCACAGTACAGACAATGACCTACGATGAAGGTGGTTACGGCGAATTTAATTCATGCATATAATCTAGAATTTAACCCAAAACAGTATACAGTTGCTGCCATATTACCGATCTACTTATGATAGCACGACTGCAACACCGTACGCCTCAGAGACTGGCTAGTTATAAGGTCAGGTAATCGCATAGTGATGGATACCGCCCAGGTGCAGTTCAGTATTCTAATACCTGAAGCTCTAAATCCGTTACCAACACCGGAAGCCGTTGATGACGCCCCCTCCGATCATGTTGAATATGCACAGCCTTCTACTGTTGAGCACATAGCTAAATTAAATGTAATGTAATTTTAGGACACCAAGAGGTCAATACTTATGGAAGGGAGTACAACATGGTGGCGTTAAATCGGTTAATTTTACTTCACACATCAAGTATGCCATGCCACGACAAACTCGGCTGTTGCAGTTTGAAATAACCAGGCAAATTTCCCGCCACAAGAGTCATACTCCAAGATATTGTTACGATAAAAAAGTAAAAAGTATCTAGTGCTGTGATTGCACGGCTCTCACGGTTCGTTAAATGAATTATGGGGCAGAATGCTTGATTATCCGCAAAAAATAAGAGTCGTCCACATCTCGAAACCAATGGCGAGTTATTAATATTCGTTCTCATGATACATGCTCAGCAAGTTTTTCACATTACCCAGTAATAACACGGAAAGGAACAATAATCATTTGTATTATGATAAAACTATCATCGTAGTCCTACGCTCGTTTTTCATTTGATGTATTTCTTTTACCTTCTTGTTTCATATCAGCTCTTTCTACATTGATATTTTTCTACAAATACACTTGCTGGTAGATTGCAGATTTACCTCTATTGTAACATTTCAGGAACAAGAAAAAGTGGGTTTTATTACTTTCAGACAGCGGGGTTATAACAGTCACGAATTACTGGCTCAAGTTTAGTTTCGTTTTCCCTTAACGAAACCAAAAAAGTCATCTGAATCGTGTAATGCTTGTCTTGGGGGTTGCATTCGCCTTTGTTGGCAACGCAGTCATCGGTCTTGGCAATGTACTTCAGAAATACGCTCTGTTAAGAGCAGCAAAACCTCCAGATAGACTAGGACCGCAATTACCGAAGTCAGCCGCCACCAATGGGCAAGGACAGACTCTGACTCTGCTAGAACGAACTAGGCTCGTACTTGTTAGTCGTATCGATTCTCTGCTACAATCTGGATATTATGGAAATCCCAGCAAGCCATATTCTCGTTTCAAAGATAGGCTTTGGTGGATTGGCTTCCTGGCTACCTACGCTGGAGAAGCCGGAGGCAACTGGGTTGCTCTTAGTGTTGCCAGTCCATCGGTGGTGACACCCCTTGGTATTGTTGGTGTCATTGCAAATATTATATTTGCAAAGTTGCTTTTAGGAGAGCAGGTCAGCAAACGCCATCGGATAGGGTGAATGTTCAATAATATTTTAAGCTTTATACCATCTGCAGCAAAATTGTACTAATTCGTGAAATTTGATTCTCCTCCTTCTCAAGGTATGGTTGGATTGTATCTGGTGTCTTTTTTTTGCTATGGGCATCGCTTAGCACTGACGAAGATACAGTGAAGTTTGAAGATACCATGGACATTGAGGGCCTTAACGGATTGATACAATTTATCCATTCTACCTGGGTTCTTTTGGTGGCAGCCGTCCTAACAATCGCCATTGCTGTATTGATCCGTTATTTAAGGAACATCTACAAAAGTAGCAAAGGTCATGATACCAAAGCAAAAAAGAGACGTAGCATTATCGTCTCTTCTACAGACGAAGATCACCACGATGTTTCGACTAGTCCCCATTCAAATGCTAGTACGTCTCGGCGCTTTCATAGCGGAGATCCGGATAAGAGCGGAAAACAAGATTCCTTCCAAGCGTTCTCTACTGGACATGAGCAAGTGTCGACTGTTTTGGGAATCCACGTCCTATTATGCTCACTTCTAGGTGGTGTCACTGTAGTTACATCCAAGATTGTGGTGACTTTCATCAGGTGCTGGCTCGCCTATGATAACATGGAGTCAAGTACTGGCCCACTTGTCTTATTCGTGTTCTTGGTGTGCCTTTTATTTGGCGCCATTGCAACTCAAGAGACTGTCAAGCAACTGACACTTCAAAAGTTTTCGCTGGCCATCTTCCAGCCTTTGTTCTACGCACTTTATGTTACCAATGTAACATTGCTCTCATTGGCACTTTTCGAGACGCAACCATACAAGATATGGAGTTTGATTAGAGTTGCTTTGGGGATGCTTCTTATATCCAAAGGTGTAGGTATAATTCTGGAGCAGGATTCGTTTGGTATTCGTAAGCGAATAATGTACATAATGAGGACTGGTTATAAATCACTGACTAGCATAACATTATTCCAACGACTACTTAATGGGCGAGTTATGCACCATAACGAAGAAGCCAACTCATCTAATGAATCCATAGAATTGAAATAAAATGAAATGAAATCATCTATAAATTAAATAAATATTATACAGATTAGCAAATGTCCACTTCACTGTTAAGTGCGAGACAAAAGGTTTAAAAATACAATACAAACCACAACAGTGGCGCCGACTACACATGATGAGTTCAAAGCCAGGAAATGTCTGAGTGAACAGCTGAAATTTGACCTTTTGCGGCAATTATCCCCCTCTGGACCAATAATTATTTTTATAAAAAGAGAAGAATATTTAAGCTCCTCGAACGTTACTTTTCTTTCCTTTTTTCCTCTGCTCTGCTTTGCTCATGTCTGCTCTACCTCCAGGTAAAAGTTTATATCACTTATTTAATAGTGGGATACTTCTACTCACCTCCATCATGTAGGTTGGGATGCTCGCCAAGCCCCAGATGGTCGATGGTACTTGCGTCTTTGGTTTTGATACACGAATGTTAATAACGCTTGGCGTACTGATAATCTATTATAAAGGTATTTCATAGATTTGAGAACCAACACAACTACTTGGGATGACCCTAGAAGTACACCACAACAATCTTATGGTATGCCCTCCCCTGCACCTTCCGCGGCGTCCAACTCCACATATTCTCAGCAAGCTCCACCGTACTACGGCGCTCCATCCCCACACCAAAACTACCAGGACGAAAAAGGCCCATCTGGTTCATATCAAGGAACCTCATATACACCACCCATCCAAAATTCCCAACAGCAGCAAGCACCGCCACTTCCATATCCTCCGCAGGGTCCACCTGGCGCGCAACAAGGTGGTTATTATGGTGGGCAGCCTTCTTACCAACAGTACCAAGCTCCTCCACCACAACCATATTTGCAGCAGCAGCAATATGAACAGCCACCGTATCAAGGAGCGCCTTATCAGCAGGCCCCTTACCCACAAGCGCCGCAACAACAACCGCAACAACCACCACAGCAAGGCGGTAACAAACTCCAAAAC
Organism: Umbelopsis sp. PMI_123; assembly: GCA_021235465.1. Taxonomy (NCBI): domain Eukaryota; kingdom Fungi; phylum Mucoromycota; class Umbelopsidomycetes; order Umbelopsidales; family Umbelopsidaceae; genus Umbelopsis; species Umbelopsis sp. PMI_123. The sequence continues at coordinate 268,789 of JAJSME010000015.1, read as the reverse complement.
TTTCTTTCAGGTGAGAGATGTTTTATTTGGATGAAATATTGTCAACCGCGGCTCATACCATAACGTTTTTACAGGTCCCAACTCTGGTATGAAGACTGCTGGAGTTGCTGCTGCAGGTCTTCTCGGAGGATTTGTGTTAGGAGAAATGGTTGAGCACCATCATGATACTGGGCGCTGGTGAAAATTGGGCTTTCACATTCTGTTATAACTCGCTTCAGCTCTAGTAGTGTCAATTATTTTTTTTGTGTTTTCCAGTGCAAGTACTTTTGGTTGAACGGACATTAATAAAGCTTAAAATGCTATTTCATGGTCTGCAAAGGCAAAAATCAAAAATAGAAATCATGTGGGATATCTACGTAAACTACGGACATCCATTGGTGTTGTTGATACCCAATCGAACAAGGCTATTTCTCAAGTACATGCTTGAAATCGGTTGGTTCATGCCAGCCACACATGAGGCAGTTTGTGTCTTTTGTTTCAGAGCACCATTGATGGATCAGGCACCAGGAATGCCTAGAGCAGCATCATTTCCATTTATAAGGTTGCTAGCATTTTGCAACAGCGCTATGTCCAATTTTTATGTAAAGTCGTATCATAGTTTAAGAAATCCAATAAATAATGCCTTTGATTTCCATAATCTTTACATTTTGAAGGAAATCGTGGACCGTAGAACAAGTATGGCAACGCTTGAAAATCACCTTTAGTATTCTCATAATGAAATAGTACTTTTAGCGCCAAGGAAGCCATTAAATATACTGGAGATATTATCTCATAGTTGTTGTTTATGAATAAGGGATTGTATAGTGATACTTTATTGATGTGTAGTTGTGCTAGGATGATAGCAATCCACTGAATAGATATTTTATATTGGCCATCAGAAGTTGGGCCCAATGAGTATCAAATACATTTTTCATTTAAAAATCGCTTGTCGAGTAATAACCAAATCTGTCATCTTCCCGCGCTCAGAGAGACTTCCCTTCTCTTGGCATCTCGATATCGTGCCAACAGCGGGATTTATATGTCTGTTGAATATCACCGGTCGAGCGTTATGATTGAATGAGGTCATTTTAAAGGGAAGCTCAGAAATGATTGCTTTCGCTTACTTTCATAACGGCGTCTGCCAAATTCAAATGAGAACGTGGTGATACTACTCAGGCCACAAGACCTACTTCTATTATCTCAATCCTGGTGACAAGGAAGACCACGAGCACAGAAAGAAAGGCTGGTAAAAGCGCCCCCCCGGACTTTCAATTTTGCCTAGAAACGAGACTGTGACAAAAATTGATATTTTTGCTTCCGGGGCTTTTTCCTTGATATACCATCTGTAAAACGACTATCTGTAGGGCCAGGACATAGTTGTACTTATGACCTCAGAACCACAGCAGCTCCAAATTCCACCTATGCAAGGAAAGGAAGGTGTGAACTTGGACGGTAACGCTGTTGAAGATCTGAGCGCTGTCAAACCTATATCACCTACCCCTTCGCAACAATCACCTTTACGGTTATCCATGCATTTGAATCTGCACCCAGACGGCATCATGGTTGAGGAACCCATGATTGATTCTCCTCACGACATTGGTCCTACTGATCCCATTTTATCAAAATCGCCGTCGTTATCCACCACTTCAAAAAAGAGTGCTACTGCCAACGGAATACCGGCTGTGTCGACGAATGGTCGATTGCCAGAGTTTATACACCCAACACGTGCAGCATCCACTACTATGATACCACAACTACAAAAACAACAGCAGTCGTCCAATAGCTTTGATTTAGCTATTTCTCCAAATAGCATATCGAATGCACTCCATAAAGTTGATACCTTTATGAGTACTGGGAGTGTCCGAAATCCAAACCGATCATCAGCAGAAAAATTAGAACGAAGAAGTACATATGGCCCTGATCTAGGTGATTTAGCTCCTGAGGAGCAAATTATTCTAGAGCAAGAAATAGCAGCTCGTAGAGCTGCAAGGCGAGCATCACGGAGGCGTCTGGAAGAAGAAGACGAAGACAGAGTCTTGATAGGTACTAGAGTCGCAGAAGGGCATAGGAATTATCAACTTATGTAAGATATCCATTTACGCACTTGACACCCCCATCAGCATATCAAAATTCTAACTCTTATCATCTTTCACTTACGAAGGTACGATATGTTGACAGGAATTCGAACAGTGGTTAGTATCATTTCAATGACGAATGAACCAATGCAATGCCTGATTTTTTTTCTCCTTGCTTAGGTGGGACGTGTATCCGCAAAAATGAAACGTGAATTGACAGATGATGATTTTGTTGCTGCGCATAAACTTGTTTTTGATATGTAAGTTCCACAAACGGCACTCCATCTCCTTCACAACTTCTATATCCTTATTAATCTCGAACCCGTCACTCATAGTACCGGAAATGAACTTACACCTGGCGTGAAGTACGACTTCAAATTCAAAGATTATGCGCCATGGGTGTTTCGAAACCTCCGGGAAAGTTTCAAAATCGATCCTGCTGATTATATGGTAACTATTTTAGTCTTAGGGCATGCATCCATTGATAACAATGCCAAGCATTGACTTCATGGCATCCATAATAGATATCTTTAACGGACAAGTACATTCTTTCCGAGCTGGGATCGCCTGGTAAGAGCGGGAGTTTTTTCTACTACTCTCGTGATTACCGATTCATCATCAAGACCATTCACCACACCGAGCACAAATTCATGCGCAAAGTTCTTCGCCAATATTATAACGTGAGCTTCCAACGAAAGTATATAAGTCTGATGTGATGCATAATAGATCTAATAGACAAGTCATTTTTTTTTTTATATCAGCACGTCCTTGTCAACCCCAATACCCTACTTTGTCGCTTTTACGGTTTGCACCGTATCAAATTACCTCATGGAAGTAAGATCCATTTTGTGGTAATGGGCAATGTATTTCCTGCCAATCGGGATGTACATGCAACGTTTGATTTGAAGGTATGAGAAAGTAACAAGTTATCATACAAGGGTGAGATTAGGAACGTGGTTTCTAATATGCACCATGTTTTCCTAGGGGTCAACGCTTGGTAGAGTCACTCCTGAAGAAGAGGTACAAAAGAATCCAAATGCGGTCATGAAGGATCTGAACTGGGAACAGCATAATTACAAGTTACAGTTTGGCCCTGAAAAGAGTGCCTTATTTATGGATCAGCTACGTTTGGATATTGAGGTATGGCAGACAATAGGCCTTTCAATTGTTTTAAGGGATGGAACTGACCTAAAAGATAAAACGGCGTTCATTCTGCTATTTTAGTTGCTGACCAAGCTCAACATTATGGATTACAGCCTTCTTGTTGGAATACATGATATGAGACGTGGAAATAAGGATAACATTCGTGACAACCATTTGCAGCTCTTCCAGCCTCAAACAAAGCGAGTGGAGAGACAACTATCCTTACGTAATAAGCGAGAAAGCAAAGCTCAGATTGTGCGAAAAGCCATCGCATATGCTGATCCCACAAAATTAGACGTATCCAAACTTCCAGAGAATATATCCACAGAGTATGTCATCATCTTTAACACACATTTTGTAGAATTAATTTTTTTTCCTTTTTTTTTTTTATTTCAAGACTTTCTAACCTCCACTTACCAGGCGACGGAATTGTATCTTTTACGCTGACGATGGTGGATTTCAGTCAACAAATGAGGAAAACGAAGCCACTGACCTTCTGTATTTTGTTGGCGTGATAGACATTTTGACGCCTTATAATTATGTCAAAAAGGTTGAACACGCCTGGAAAGGTCTGACGTTGGATAAGGTAAAAACGGACTTCCTCGATTTTACGGTCTTACACCATAGTGACCGCATTAACATATTCGATCTTTTTTCATCCCTTTACAGAAAGCCATTTCCGCTGTTCCTCCATCTGAATATGGTGCAAGATTCTTGCGATTTATGCACCATTCCCTCAAACATCCTGAATATATTATGTCTCCCAGCTCCACTACGGAGAAAAAACTCCAGTAATTTACTACGCCTTTTTTTAACATAACATGCATAGACAAACTACCACCAATTAACTCACGTTAACGAAATACCCACACCACTGGTGTTGATACAATACAAGCCAGCCACACACACAACTACAAATACAATTCAAACATTTCTTTCTTGCTATGAACAGTTGTAGAATTTGTAAAATATGATTTGGTCCATTATTACATGTCTCCAGTGTCGATGGGAAGTATCAACAAAGTGTGTATAAAGTGTTTATGGCGATGCTTATTCTTGTCATTTGCGATTTCCATGGGCCATTGCAGTATGCTTGGATGATAATTCGCTTCATACCTGGATTCGATAGAAAAGTATTTTGGTGGCAATTCGGAATTAAGCCTCAATACAATTTCCACTTATATCATTCTTGTGTTTACTGCGGATTGGTAAGTGTAATATCCATGACGCAAACAAATAAGCTACATTACAAATATGATATTTCCATTTGAGTTGCTTTTGAATCAGTCAGCGTTGCATACACACTATGTCATATTCGTGTCATGGACACAATAATGAGAGCAACGTAGCAGAGTGGACGATGATAAGTGGGACGTTGAAAGATCTTGGATGACATCCAATACCATTGAAAGCCATTTGCACAATTCTACAAAGACCTTATGATCGGTTCCGGCCGGAAATGGGCCGCATGTTTTTTGTTGGATCGAGCATAACCAAATTGTCAAAAACTATAAATTTGAGACGCGAGATAGTTGAAAAAAATCCACCACTCATTCGAGTTTCTTGCATTTTCTACTCCTCTAATATTATCAAACTACCATGGTTACTGCTGAACAAGTTTTAGATACGCAATTGGCCACTGTCTTCATCACCTTTTTGATATGGGTACGTGGATTTCGTAATTTGGTAGTGTATATATATCCCTTTGCTGATGCAGTTTGAAATATAGTTTGCGACATTAGCGCGCCTGCGTTCAGCCCAGCAACAAGTCGGCTTTGACCTTGCAAATCCACGCAAGAACAATAGTGCACTGGTAGGTTATCGGAATCACAATAGAAGCAGTTTATGAAGACAATGTAAAGATTGATTTGACTCTGATTCACTATCTGTTGATAGGAAGGATGGGGTGCCAGAGCGCTTGGGGCTAATGCAAATACATTGGATGCATTGGTATTTATTACCTCTGCAACAGCCATGAACATCTTTGGTGCTCGAAAGGATGGTGGCGTCGCAATAGCTACAATGGCTCTCTCCATTATTTTTGTGGTTCTTCGTGCGGTATGTATGGTTTGCCTTTGCCTTTGCCTTTTTTTTTTTTTTTTTTTTGCATAATTAGCTTTTATTGACGTCCCTTGTTTCGATCTCGATGTGGTGATTAGATCTACCCTTTTCTCTACCATTTCGATTTGGCATTTCCTCGATCCTTTACCTGGCTACTATCCATGCTCTGCGTTCTCGGCATCTTCATTTTGTCGTTTATTCATTAAACTGGCAACTGCTGATACCCAACAGAAGGGGGTAGCGCAATGAAGCTACTGTGTTAATAATCTTTTTGTATTAATATCATACTCCACATCATGTCCTACATGTTCTAAGGGGTCTCATTATTTCACTATAATAAATATACACGTTTGATTCATGAATCTCTGAAAATGTACTGCTTTTACGACAGAAAAAACGATGATTATTTTTGGTTTTTTATTTTGGCATCCATGGACAGAGCCAAGGCATATATTTGAGCAATCCTTATATGATGTGTGAATTAATGAAATTTACAATGAGGTTAAAGTGGCTGCAGAGGATACATTTTACTTTTTAAAAAATAAATCGTCTCCGCTGTGCATCCTCCACCAGTCTAATCCTCGCAGGGTACTGAGCCATTGCTAAGCAGCCACCCAAGGTAGCTTAGGTTAAAAGGTTACAAAAATGAAGGAAATAGAAATAAGAACCAAGGGGAATAGATGGCGTATAAGCAAAAGGGGAGGGGGGGGGACGGATATTGTTATCGTGGCCATTCTCCATCATTCTTCTCTGGCCGGCCATTGATAGAGAAAACAGTGAGCTTATGCTCATCCGCAGTTGGGTTGGGAGTGGATGGACGCAGGTTTTCAAGACTGGTCCTTATCCCGTCGATCCATGATTTAGCGTATCCGTTCAATGGTTGGTAAGCAGATAAAGGCGGCGATGACGAGTTATATAAATTTAATGGAGGCGTAGATGGGCAAGACGCCGCTTGATGATGCTGGGGTGGCGCAAAGAAGGATAATTCAGACGCTTTCACATTGACAAGATCAGCAGTATATTCTACAATTTGAAAAGACGAAAATGTTGGTGATTGAGTCCCATTAGACAACTGTGACCTCGTATATGACGATGAGTCGCTCAAAGAACCAAATGATGATTCCGAGCCTGTTTCTTGATATGATGGATAATCAGTGTAGGAGATTGCTATCAAACAAAGGAATTAGTCCAGGGATGAGATTGGTATAGAGTTGAAGACTAGATTTTACCGATGGATGACAGCTTGGACCGGTCATGTACAGGGGTTGGTAAACTTTGAGAATCGACATCTATACCATAATGAGGAGAATCTCTGTCTGTATGTCGCCAACTGGCATCATTTGGTGATCGTGACAGTACCTCTTGCGTATGTTGAAGCGGCGCACTGGGTAGGACTTTGTTAAAAGTGATAGTCTGTGCTTCTTTATCGATGGTATAATCTGTAAGCGACTGACAATCCTTGAGAGGGATATATAGTACTCTTCTTGAGTGTATGGAGTCATTTGTCCATAGCCTATTGGACCTTTTGAGCTTTGAAAGCTATACACCTTGGACGTTAGAAATGGTAAAGTTTCCGATACCACATAGAAGAATCCATTATATTTACCGGGATGCCATAAAACAAGCTAATGCCAGCAACATTGTCGTTCTTTTTCACTTTATGGAGGATTGCTTGTACATAAATGCTGTCGTCGGAATTCCTCCTCAGTGGTTGGTGAGGGCATTTTCGTCTATAAACATGTGTCCACTTGTGCGATGTTATTTCTGGGTTGAGGCTTTGAGAAACCAGTATATGATTTGGTATGGTATCGGTGGAATTGGGTGAAAGTGGGTGATCAACGCATGGCATATGCCTTCTTGTCATTGAAATATGGCGCTGGAAATGCCTAGAATTTTACCAAGTTTGACGAACTCAGAATGCAAAAGTAAGGCGATCGACTGAAGAGATACCAGCTGGGGGCCATGTCGCACGGATCTGAAATCGTTAATGCGGAGTCTGAACCCAAACTTGTCTGTCGACTTTCACCCCTTTTCTTCAAAGTTTGCTGGACAATATCATAAGATAAAAAACTGCTAAATATCCATTGAGCTTATGGTATTTAAATTATACGATTGATCATAATGTGGTGTATATATCAAGAAAATAAGGATTTGCTGTAGAAAATGTTTTGAATAGGTATATCACAAGACTCAATATAAAACGTATGGCAACAAATGAATGTCCAAACCATCACAAGAGGCTGGTTTTGTTATCTAACTGTACTGCGCATGAGTAAAGATATAATGCGGTATATCTTTTAAGCAACTTCATGTAAGGGTGAAACCCATTTAAGTGGGCAGTAGGCAAGTCCATTGCTTCCCGGATGATAGGAGTGAAGTGATTTTGGCTAGCTATTGGCACCAAAATTTTTAAATATTTTGGTACGATGTTAGCAACAGAGTCAAAAATAACAGTTCTCATGAGAATTGTTGCAAATGCGTAGCCAAGTTATCCAGCGTGTTTGCACAGCGCGGAGACGAATATGAAAGGTAACCCTTAATACTGTTTAGTTGACTATAACTCATCAGCTCTGCTGATAAGGATGCGGAGCAATACCTGCGGACTGTTTGCTTATTCTTATTTATCTTTGCTTATTTATCTTTTGGCAGGTCCTTGTGAACATCAATCCACTCGTAACAAACAAAGTGATCAAAAATAACGAACACTTTTGCATCTTATAAAGTCGTATATCTTGGTACATTGTGGCATTCAATTCATTTAACCTAGTGATCGTGATTTAAGAAGTCAAGATTATAATATCACAGTAAAGTGATTAATTGTCTACAGGGGCTTGAAAAATGTAGAACTGTAATCGATCTGTTCCATGTCTTTTATTGTTCTTTGGGCAAAGTCACAGATACACACATCTGCAAAAGAAATTGCCATGTTGACATTTAGCTGATTATCTTGCTAGTAGAGTTGCTGTTGGCTTAATTAACACTGCGATACACTACATACATCAAGGAGGAAGAATGTGGGCAGTGGTGATTAGGAGAGGTACTTGTAAGTCGAGAAAGCATACATATACTTTTTTTTTTTATTCCGGCCATATATCGCATTCTGTTGCTCTCAACTTGATTTCTACTACTCGTTCCGATTCTTGCTCTTGTGTGATATCTTTGGAAAGTGATGAATGAGTATGAGATTGAGCTTCTTCATTTCCTGGACCGTCGAGTTCGTCCTGCGAACTTCCACAGCTCAGCGTATCATCGGATCCTGAGGACGAGTTTGTTTTACTCATCGATGCTAGTATTTCATATCCACTGCGTCGTCGAAGCGGGCTGACAAGAACTTCCTCGTTGAAAACAAATCCTTGTTGTCTTGCCATTACTAGAACTGGCACTGGTTCATAGCCATATGAGCTATATCCTATGTTATCTTGGCTGTCGTATTGTGATCGATAAGGTGAGTCAAATAGGCGGCATTCAAAGTCGTCGGTAAGCGACATTGAACGTTTTCTGGATGCTATTTTGTGCCGAGGGTATGTTCGATGTGGAGGAGACATTGATCAACAATTATAAAAGAGAAACAACAGGAGAGAAGGAAAAGGATCCAAGACAGGAGGACTTTTAAAGGCTGTGTGGCCGGGTCTGGTCTCTCTCAAATTTCACATTGACAGGTGACCATCAAATTGGGGAGTGCGGCGCCAATTTTGTGATGTCACGTCTGCAGGTTTCCCTCCTTAACAAAGTGGCCATTGACATGACAACTCAATCCGCTGGCTGCGTATTTCAAGCATTTTTTTTATATATTTTGTGCATTTGATCGTGGAAGTAGTAGCTTCAATAACGGTGTTCGTAAAAGTAGCTGTAGAGATATCAGCAGTAGTAACCGTGGTTGTCGAAGTAGTAGCCTCAACAACAGTATTCGTAACAGTAGCAGAAGCAATCACAGTAGCAGCAGTAATTGTGGTTGTGGAAGTCGTAGGCTCAACAACGGTATTGGTAAAAGTAGCAGAAGCAATCACAGCAGCAGCAGTAACCGTGGTTGTCGAAATATCAGCAGCAGTAATTGTGGTTGTGGAAGTCGTAGGCTCAACAACGGTATTCGTGAAAGTAGTTGTAGAGATATCAGCAGTAGTAACCGTGGTTGTCGAAGTAGTAGCCTCAACAACAGTATTCGTAACAGTAGCAGAAGCAATCACAGTAGCAGCAGTAATCGTGGTTGTGGAAGTCGTAGGCTCGATGACGGTATTCGTGAAAGTAGCAGAAGCGATTACTGTAGCAACGGTGGTTGTGGAAGTAGTAGCTTCAATAACGGTGTTCGTAAAAGTAGCTGTAGAGATATCAGCAGCAGTAACCGTGGTTGTAGAGATATCAGCAGTAGTAATCGTGGTTGTGGAAGTAGTAGGCTCAATAACGGTATTGGTAAAGGTAGCTGCAGCAATCACAGCAGCAGTCGCCAACTTGTCATTGCATTACGTTGATTTGCATATCGTGGTTGAGTGTTTAAGATCTAACTGAAACAATAGCTAATATGCACGTCAGCATGGATCTTCCGAATAAACCACAAGTACTAATAGAACATGATTTGCGAATATACTGAAGCAACGAGGTAAGCTAGTTTCTTCTTTTGTAATACATCAAGATATGTAAAAGATCCACCACTGCCAGTTTAAAAATAATAAATGAAAAATGAAATTTCAAAAGTTTCGTAATAATTGGGGAGAAACACATCATCCATGACGATGTAATGTTTCGAGTAACGAGATAATAATATCACTCCAACGACGAACAGTTAATTATGGTATTAAGAATTCTCAAGGTTACTGTTGCGACAATTTCTTCCTGGAAAAATACCCGCCGGATTGTATAATGTTTGCATTCACAGGCTGTAAACAGACAATGCAAATTATGGCAGGTATATCATTGTTCGAATTGACGGGCATATCAATCTACATTTTATATAAACAGTCTGAATATGCAAATTCAGAATAAGCTCAAATAAAATAAGTAAAAACTTGGATGAAAGCGTAGACTTCGTATTTTTGGAAAAAAATCATATTAAAACGATACTGTAGCTTGTACAATGTTGTGTTGTGTGCATGGCTCTCTTCCCACAGAAATTGTCCACTTTTGGGCAAAATGAGGCCAACTCAGTTGCAGGTTTGGCATACCAATTTTGAAACGGCGCATAAAAAAATGTCTCATAGAGGGCAAGTTGCCGCATCCTCTTCGACTTGCCACTCAATGATCTTTGCGAAACAACAAAAGACACCGGTGCAAGCTTTCAATCTAAGTTTGTCTAATCATAGCCCAACAGCATTTGGTCCCGGATCAGTTATCAATGGTAAGTCCAATGCTTCATTGCAGAAGTCCTTCAAATTGTTTGCATTTCAAATTCTTACTATCTATCCATCGACAGGTTCATTGGTTCTAGAATTGAGCAAATCTGTCAAGGCTAACGACATTACCGTTGTATTTGACTGCAGGGAAAGAGAAAAATCTAAATGTATTGCTACAATATTTTCGGTAAGGACGAATGTGTGGTCCGCTAAAGGTGAGTTATCGCATCTATGTACATATGGACTTATAAGCAAGCTAAGCAAAAACGACATACCTTCGCCCAAGTAGGAAAGAACGATGGCCAAGACGAAATAGAAAATGGAAGGCATCTTTTCTTGTTTGCTGTAAAGCTGCCACCTGTCAACTACCCACCATCCATTACCGAACCTCAATTTGGCCTTAGCATCGACTATACCCTGCAAGCCTTTTTCAACACCAACGACCTTGGACAGGTGAAGTCTAACACTGTGCCTATCATATACTATCCTCTTGTCAATTCCCAAGATTTGTGGCTGGCTTCATCCTCCGATTTGGCTTGTAAAACTGAAAGATTCCAAGTTGAGAAGGATCAACTATCGATCTCCCTCAAGTGTGAATTAACCAAACCATCTTACTGCCCAGGTAGGTAAATTGATTGATGAGCATGCAAAAAGTCATTAATTTTAAATGGAATTGTTGCTGCGTTATTTCAGGTGATGTATGTGTAGTACGAACGACCATGCGCAATCCCACAGAGATAAAAATTAGTCACGTTCAAGTTTCCTTAATTGCCACCACCAAGCTATATCAAGGAACTTTGACGCCATTAAGCACACAAGACTCTGAGGCTCCTATCAATCCTTCCAATTCACAAACGTATAAAAACATTACCCAAACACTGTATTCCGAGAGCGTTTATATCACCATGCCAAAAAAAGGTCATGATGCTCATTATGTGTTCCGTGTGTTTATCCCAAAGGATTGTCCACCATCAACTGGGTCTCATATTTCTGGAGTGGTGGATAGAAGCTATGAAGTTGTCATCAAGCTTCCTCTTTCGCCCAATCAATCAAGCCCTCGACCGCTTGGTAAATGGCCATTTTCAGGATTTTTATCAGCCTCAAAAGATGACAATTTGAATCAGACCAAGCCCGTTCGGAGTAAAGAGGCTGTACTTTCACTTCCTGTCCATATCACAACTGTACCCAGCTCACAAACTCTTCCACCTCAACTCAAAATATCGTTACCAAGTTTTAATGAGCAGCCAGAACTTCCTACTTTTATAGAGGATGAGGATTCTCCCGAACCAAGTCCCATCAGCCCATTACTGGACGATTGCTGGAGTTTACCCGGCAGCCCACTATCCACTAGCATAGAGGGAAAGGATGCCTTACATAACATAGAAGACGTTGTCAACGCTAAAAGTACATCGAATCATCTTATGGTACCAAAATTACCGAATGCGCAACGATCTAGCGTTTCTACTTCATCCAGCTCATCAACTGACATGAATCACAGCAATCATGATATTACCCAGGACTCGAACAGCCAAGTTCTGGGTCAAGTCGCATGAAAGACAGGAGGAAGAAACTAAGAAGAGATCTTTTTTTTGTATATATACAATCCAATGGAGGAGTGTATCAGTAAAACGTTAGGAATCAAAGTAAAGGCTTTGAAGGCTAAACTTTGCAGTAGAAACCATTTGACTAAAATGTTTGCAACTGTCTATGAAGAAGACTCGTTTTGTACATCTAATATTATTTTATTCCATTACCAATTGTTCCATATATTATTTGCATGCTATGTTACTGATAGAAAAGGGATATTACTGGTTGGTGTCTTACCTTGTGCGAATGTTTTTCCTTGTGGTGAAAGAGGTTTGATTTGTGAAAGATCGATCAGGCAGGCATTTTCCAATTCGCAATAGCTGACTGGAACTGCGGAGTTGGAAAATTCTCAACACCAATAAATCTCTAACACTGGTCAACTTGAATCGTCCTCTTCCCCTTCAAAGGTAATATATCGACACATCCATCCATCCATCCATAGATCCATCTTTTCCGAATTGAATCGACACATACACCACCGACACCATATAATCCGTATACGAAACGTTCGATTCCCTGGAAAATTTGTAGTTTCTTTTAATCCACATTCACTGACTCGAGATTTCAACCGATTTCCAAACATTTAGCGAACATGGCTGCTCTTAATTTGCCCGCTGACGTTGTCGCCAGCGCCGATGGCTCTCGCAAGCTCTTCAACAAGTGGTCCTACGAGGACGTTGAGGTTAAGGACATTTCGCTCCAGGATTACATCCAGGTCCGCCAACACATCTTTGTTCCTCACACTGCTGGTCGTTTCGCTTCCAAGCGTTTCCGCAAGGCTCAGGTAAAATAATCATTGAACATGTTTGGGATGGAACCCCCCTGAAAGAATGGTGTCTGCAGTAAAACTAATTTCTTCAATATCTACCAGTGCCCTATCGTTGAGCGTCTCACCAACTCTCTTATGATGCACGGCCGTAACAACGGAAAGAAGCTCATGGCTGCCCGCATTGTCCAGCACGCTTTTGAGATCATCAACCTTCTCACCGACCAGAACCCCGTTCAAGTTCTTGTTGACGCTATCATCAACACTGGTCCCCGTGAAGACTCTACCCGCATTGGTTCTGCTGGTACTGTCCGTCGTCAAGCTGTTGATGTTTCTCCCCTCCGTCGTGTCAACCAGGCTATCTCTTTGTTGACCACTGGTGTAAGCATGATTTTTCTTTAAAGAAGAACATATTTGGACCTTTCAGTCGCTTAATGTCATTGTTTTCCTTTCGTTAGACCCGCGAGTCCGCTTTCCGCAATGTCAAGACCATTGCTGAGTGCCTTGCTGATGAGCTCATCAACGCCGCCAAGGGATCCTCCAACTCTTATGCCATCAAGAAGAAGGATGAACTTGAACGTGTTGCCAAGTGTAAGTTTAATATATCAGATATAATTTTTGGCCAAAAAAGAAAAAAAAAAAAAGTCATGGAAATTTAACTCGTACTTTTTACTTTCAATTTAGCCAACCGATAAATGCTTTTTGGTTTATACTACTTTTTACATGTCCTAACGTGGTGACTTGGGTCATTAAAATGAAATGTGTGTGTATACACAGAATAAAACATTGATAAAAAACCTGGATATTATAAAGCTGTCAGTATGTGTAGTCATGGAGTTAAACGATTTTTGCTGAAGAGTCAAGGACAGTCAACACCGCATTTACTCGACAAACTTTTCCCCAATTCGACAAGCATACACCAAATGCCCAGACTGCTTATAATTATCAAGAGCTTCATATCAACTTGTCATTCATATCGATACTCCCATAACCCATTGTAACAGCAAATATCTTCAAGGGTTTCATATCATATAGCAGACATTTGAAATGAAAGAATTTAAATTTATAATTTATATACAAAATGAGAAAAAGATTATGGAAACTAATATTTTTTTTTATTTCAAGTCGAAAGCTAAGCTGCACAGCAACAAGCCAAACCAAAGAAATTTACTGACGAGCAGCAATTTCCTTGGCGGCAATAGCGGCACGCTTGCTCATCATGGCATCAGACTTGGGACCGCGGAGACCACCACCCCATTGGCGTCGGTGTTCCTCGAATTTGTCGTTGTAGTTGGCCTTGACAGCGGAGACAACGGCAGAGAGCTCAGATTTGTCAGCATCCTTGACCTCAGTGAAGGCAACAGCAGTCGCAGTCTTCTTGTGGACGAGAGTACCAAGACGAGCCTTACCCTTAACAATGCAGTAAGGGACATCCATCTTGCGGCAGAGAGCAGGCAGGTACAAGACAAGTTCGATGGGGTCAACATCATCAGCAATGACGACGAGTTGAGCCTTCTTGGCCTCGATCAAAGCAACAACGTGGTTCAAACCATACTTGACGACAACGGGCTTTTCAGATTCAACCTTCTTGCCCTCAGCCTTGGCAGCAGCAGCACCACGAAGACGCTCCTTCTTCTCAGCAGCGGTTTCGGGTCTGTACTTGGCAGCGAGCTTGAAGAGCTGGGTAGCAGTGTTCTTGTCCAAAACCTTGGTGAATTGGTTGATGGATGGTGGAACCTTGAGGCGCTGGTTCAAGATCTTCTTTTGACGTTGAAGACGAACATACTCGGGCCACTTGACAAAACGAGAGAGATCACGCTTGGGTTGGATGTCTTGACCGATGCCAAAGTTGCGGCTACGCTTCTCAATAAGAGGGTTGGCGGGTGCCTTGGTGGTGGTCTTGCCCTTGATGGGGTATGGGGCGGGAGCAACCTTCTTGCCAGTAGACTTCTTTGCAGGGGGCTGGTCATTGAGGAAAAGAAACCAATATTAGTTACTCGGAAGCAACTGACATGGATAATTCTCTCCTCTAAAAGCAAGATTTGTACCTTTTATCAAGATACAAGATCGAGCTAACAGCACAATAAGCACCAATACTAAGGTCATCGACCATGGTAATGGGCAAGTGATGATAGAGATCTAGCAATACTAGCCAGATGGCATTGATTGAACTAGAGTTTGGAGATGGATGGATGTTCACTTACCATAGCTGATGATGGATCTAGATGAAAAGAGAAAGGTTTTAAAAATTTTCAGCGGCACGCAGTTTTACAAAAGTTTGCAAAGTCACGTGAATTACAATTTCCTTGTCAGAGTTTATCCGATCCCAGCTAGACTTCGGTTTGACAAGACACCATTTACTTTGATCGCTTACAACATGCCTCTTGCCAGACAACAGGTAAGATCGTAATCCATTTTAGGATCAAAATATATGTAATATTTTAACATAGATCCGCCGTAGGTCACGGAATCTGAAGTAGAATCTGTGCACCAAGAAGAAATCCCAGAAGGGTCTACGTATAATATTTGGAGTGGCAAATGGCAAGGCGGCAAGCGAGAACAACATGCAGTTAAGTAGGTACATTAGTGGCATCGTACAGATCAATTCCAATATAGGTTTCTTATTCTTGCACTACACAGATCGCGACCAAAGTACCGATGCAACATTGAGAGAGATGCTGGAACCACAGCTGGATCAGACAATCCTCAATCATACTTTTGTCTTCACTTTGCGCGTGGAATGTGCTCACAAGGGCCCAAATGCGCTATGTGGCATAGAATACCGACTGAAAATGATGAAGTTGAAGCAACTATCGACTGCTTTGGCCGAGACAAGTACCTAGAATATAAAAAGGACATGGGCGGTATTGGATCGTTCAACTTTGATAATAGAACATTGTATGTTGGAAGAGTATCGGTATCAGACGATATGGAAGATATTGTTCGACGTCACTTTTCTGAATGGGGCCCTATAGAATCAAGTGAGTATGCTATACTGAACTGCTGCGATGCGACGTGACATTTAACAAATTCCTCCGCAGTCAAGGTCTTGAAACGGAGAGGTGTAGCATTTGTAACATACCAGATGCGATCGAGTGCCGAATTTGCCAAGGAAGCAATGAAATACCAAAGCTTAGATAACAATGAGATGCTCAACATAAGGTTTGTACCCAAATATTCGAGGTGCTATCATATTCAATTTGTCACTGGTCAGCTCTGACACGAGTATTATCTTCAGATGGGCAAGCGATGATCCAAATCCTACCCCGGCGGTATCGGAAGTTCCAGAGAAAAAGCGTAAAATAGAGACCAAGTATACAGATGACGGCGACTCCGAACTGCCAGCAGAGTACACAAGTCGAGCACAAGAAGTGGATGAAGATGGATTTATGAACATGGAGATGCGGATAAAACTGGAAAGAGCTGCTGAAGCCGAAAGGCTAAATAGAAGCTTGCAAGAGCAGGCTGCTGCTCTCAATTACTGGAACCACTACCAGCATGAACAGCCAGCATCGACTGAAGCAGAGGCAGCACAGGTGGAAGAAAACGAAAAGAAAGATTCCATCATTTCTTCCAAAACATTAGAGACTCTCAAACAACTACAGCAGAAGAATTCAGGAGCTGCAAAGAAGCCAGACGGTGGACTACAAGCTCTTGCAACGTATGGTTCAGATAGTGAAGACGAGGAGTGATTCGCACCTGTGTTTTATTTTAAAATAATTAAACAAAAAGGAAAACAAAGGAAGAAATTTTAGCTTACCAAGACGGTCGCAAACCTACATAGATTTTAATAATATTGTACCGTGTTTAACATCGCTAGTTGTCTTTTATCAAGCTGCAACGGATATGCCCGGATGTATGTCGGCATACTAACGTTTGATCCAGAGGGTTCATATCCCAAACGCTTGAGAATGTTACACTGGGTGGCTTGCGGCCTCCGGGCGGCATGATTTCATCGTATCGACTATTAGATTGTTTTATAGGCATGCTTATTGAACCTTTTAATATCTATTTTGAAAAACCATGGAAAAAACTAATGTAATTGAAGGAATTGTTAAATTCGATGAGATAGCTTAATATTATTTAAGTTTATGCAATACTGAAGTTGGATTGACGTATAAGCAATATGGACATTTCGAGTTTAATTTCCAGCACGAGTAACATTAGCATATAGCTCAACTTCCAAGCCTCTTCACAGAGCTGAGGGTAAGTGGGAAAGAATTCAATAACAAAGGGCCAAGGTGTTGTATTTCTAAGGAAGTGAACTGCAAAGTATTCCTTGTTCGTAAAAATTGCAATGGGAGATCATATCCTTTGAATGGCATTAGCTACCACATGCATTCCCCCTATCGCCCTCGCCTAGGTATTGTCTTCAAAGTATAAATACCGGTGGTTCTATGTTCCAACATGTGTAAGATCATTTCAAAACACCAATAATATCTCTCATACCTACACATTTCGAGTAATATAAAAGGATTCTCCATAATATTTGGAATTACAGCAATCATTCTTTCCAGTTGTCTTCAGGTTGATGCTGATGCAGGCATCGTCATACATTATATAACGGCAACCGGTAAAGAGGAAAATATGATCGTTCGTCCAGACACCTGCAACAATATAAAAGAGCCGGCAAGCGTCATCATAAACCAGAATCCATATAATTTGATGCTATTTTTTTGGTCGAAATTGTCAAGGTGGCGAGGCATATATTATTGAGCCGTATGGCGTTTATCATGGAAGTAGTACTCGTACAATTTCATCTGTGATTTTCCATGAATAAACATCAAAATATCTCTTGAAATTACAAGAAAGAGTGTGTGGTGATGACCACGAGTGAACAATCATGATTAATTATTATGACAGTGCTGCCAGATTCATAATACTGTATGAAAAAGGTCATCCATCATTGCTTTGTGCTAAACTCTTATGAGCCGGCTCCTTTCCCATCTACCTTACACACCGATTCTTCGCAGTCTGTTAATTGTAGATACTGTAAATGTCTTGTTGTAGCATATATAACAAAGGAGGTTGTCAACTCATGATTATTAACAACCGTTCTACCGCAATAGGGCCAAGACAAGTCAATCAGATGGGATAGTGCTCATTGTTGCGATGGAAGGGCATATTGCAGAATACAAGGCATCATTAACTAAATCAGAATAAACAATAATTATATTAACAAGCTTCACACTTTTTGTGAATAAGAATAAAGCTACTGGTTGTGAGAAAGTAATGTTCGAAATCGGCACCGGAGCTTTTCTTACATTTTAAAGGGAAAGATCTTTCATTGCCTGCAACACTGTTTCGTTGATATTAATAGTATTGACAGATGATGTGGAAGACGCTGATAAAACAAATCAAATATCAGAGTCAAGATAGGACTTCCACGGAGGTCACCACTTTCAATCCAGTGCAAAGGATGTTCGCGATGTTGAAGAGGCTCCAGACATTGACTAAATCACTTGGTTTGTGTTGGCACTCTCTTCATGCGTTTGCCTTAACGGCTTCTTGTTTGGTACGCGTAGCCCCATTTTATGCACCTCAGGCAGCCAAGCGTAACTGGCAAATGACAGTCAACTTCCTTTTTCACAGATTTTGACAATAGTTACAAGTATCGCCGTTAACTATTGCATTTTGACAACTCATTGGAATATACCGTTCTTTCTTTCCAAACAGTCATTTCTGAAGCCCTATAACCCTTCGCGACGAATTGCAACTAGATGATGTTCAATCAGAGCTCATTGGTAGTACAACCACATTTAGCGCTATTATTGGTGAATTGTTTGCCAGCATTGACTGGTTCGGTTCGGTTTTTTTTTTCAGCTGCTTCTCCATCGTTCTATCAACAACCAACTTTAGTTCGCTTTCATAGCTTTGATTATCATTGACAAGGTCGGTCGTCGCTGTGTTCTTAGCTATAGTACAATAGCTATGATTATTGGGTTGTGGGCATCAGGATGTGTCTTTGCTGGACAACACAGTTATATGATAGCCAAAGACAACTGTAATTACGGAACCAATTGCACTCTCTGTGTACAAGAATCGTCTTGTTCATGGTCTGCATCACAAATCGTCTGTGCTGTTACATCCACGCTGGTACTTTCTGATATATACTAATCCGACACCGGTTGCCCAGCTCAATCTCATGACCACGCTCTGACTGGTATCTTCTTCGCGTCGTTAGTGGCGTATGTAGCTGTTTATGATTCAGCTTCTGGCAACGAACAGTGGTTCATGAAATGCGAGCTTTTCTCTCTTTCTATTCATGGAACACGCAATGGTATGAGATATCAAATAGCCACGAAGGATTCAGCCATTCAGGAGAAGGTAACCATAAAGCGCATATCTATAGCCATGAGAATATATGAGTAAATGGTAAGATGAGAGCAAAATACAAGCGTTCAGGAAATGGAAATGTAAGCTCAGCGGCACAGAGTACACCACTAACGCGATGTACCCGTATTGCCGGGCACAATATAATGACATCAAGGCAAAAGCAAAAAATCTTTTGCTACAGAACAAGGATGAAATGATCGGTCTCATCGTTGCTTACAAGTAGAAGGAAAGCAATGTACGGTAAGATACTTACGTGAGCTAAGGTTAAATGAATGAAATAAATTTTCTGATTCATCTTTGCAGATTTCTTTTGACAGTTGGAGTTTTGAGTGGAGTTGAGTTGAGTCGAGAGCTGAGGTTAATTTTTTTTTTTTTTTTTTTTTTTTTTTTTTTAATTATTTTGGCTGCGGGACGCATTTTTTTTTTTTTTTTTGTGTGGGCAAAGTGGGGCGGAATATCGAACCAAGCATTTGTGTTTGTCAAAGCTCAAATTTATTGGCACTGCGTCATCATCCTCGCACTTCTTCTTTGCTTTTGCCAATATTCTTTCTGTTGCTGAGCCTAACCCGCCAGCTATACAAGCACATTGTACTCGGGCATGTCCAATAGCAACGACCAACCAGAAGAAAGATCACCCACTCAATTAGACGGTCAAAGGAACTCTGGACCTGTTTCCTTTGAATTTACCGATGCTGAATTATATCGGAATGATACCGTCTTTGTTCTCAGTTCTGCTTCCGTCGTCAAGCCAGTAGGAACAGCTCCTGGAGAGATGTGTCCTGTGGCCGACATAAAAAACAATGCATACTATGCACTAAATGACCACCATCCCAATTGGCGGCGAATGCTATCAACCAGCTATATGCGCACAATGTTTACCAACTCTGCCAAACCTTCTCAAAAGCAAACACGTGTTCTTAGACTTTTTGACCTTGACCATCGTGGTTGGGCCTCTGTAGAGCACTGCTTACAATATTCGAGATTGGAACCTATAGACCCTGAATACGCTTCGCGATTTGCCATGGGTGATGCCAAAAGCCATGCACTTAGTCGTGCAGAAGCTTCTGTGGTTAAAAAAGCTGGTCTCAAACTTATTCTAACCGATGAACAAGCTCGCGATTGGGAAGAGCGAAGAACACGATGTATACTAAGATGCCAATGGGCGAAATTTTCGCAAAATGAAGACCTAGCACAAGTTTTACTAGCAACAGGAGACGCAAAACTTGTCACCATAGAAGGAAAATCAAAAATCGAACGAGTAGAAAGAGAGTTGATGATTGTACGAAAGATGTTGAACGAAGGAAGAGATGGCAGGGCTATTCTCGGTTCCACTGCAGAGGAAGAAGTAACTTTTGACAGCATATTGCATAACATTGACGATGATGAAGAAGACCAAGTATGTTATACTTTTATCTCCGGTTCATGTTCCTATTAACGCTTTTGATGCCATCTTTCTCATATTGACTTTGCCACCTGCTTAATATAGAGTTTCAACGTATCCTATATGATACCGAAATATTCAAAACCTAAAACTTCAACAAATGGCATATCTGTCAGCACACCAACTCCGCCAGCCACCACAGCTCCGGGCCCTTCGCCAGGCGCAAGTAATGAGTCAACAGACACCACCAAACCTGAGGAGTCACGGTCACAGTTGAAGCCGATGAATGTTACAGATGCAATGGCATATATACAAAACATTCGTGAGCATCGTGATCCTTCAGTTTACGATGAATTTTTGAAAATCATGACGGAATTTAAAAGTCAAAGGTATGTATCATTTTTTGCAATGGCAATCTCACTTTGTGCAATGACTTATTTGTCTTTTGTTAGAATCAATACACCTCAAGTTTTGGAAAGAGTTGCTACACTATTTAAAGGTCAACCTACCATGATTCGCCAATTCATGCAGTTCCTTCCACCTGGTCATGTTTTGCAGAATGCTGATGTGGAGAAGTCCGAAGCTCAACCCATTTATGTTCTGACCCCAGCAGGATCAAGAATCGTAATTGATCCATCTACAGGGACAATACAAACGTGAAGAAATATTCTTGGCAAATGCTCGTTCTTTTTGTTTAATTTTCTTCATTCATCCATGATATCCTACTGCATTAATCCGTTTTGCTTTCAAAAAGAAAAGTTCTTTTTGGCATATTCCCTTCTTAGCTGCTTACTTGAATGCAAGCACTCACTCTACCCGACCCTTCATTTTCTTTTCTCTTTCCTCTATCCTTTTTTGCCCATTTTTCTAACTTTTTGAATCGCTGGTTCACCATCCATCCTCCGTTTTTCATTATTTCATTCCAGAGAATAGCACTTGGCTGTTTCTGAATAGCGTCACATTTGACATCCCAACTTTTATTTTTGAGATTACCATGCTAACGTTCAGTTGTAAATATACTACACTTAAAGTCAACAGCGATTCTTTTTTCACTTATTTTTATTGAATTTTTGGGGCTGGGATATGGCTACTCGCCGCACTTCTATTTATAAGCTTTCAGTTACATCTCATATTGATCCAGTTAGGAAGTCAAACATCAATCTTGCCCAGCCGTAGCACACACCAAGTCCAGTGTAAAGACTGACCATCATAAGTGGCAAGAACTCTAGTTTGTCAGTGCCAAAGATGACGGTGTGCAGGACGTCAGTGTACAGCTGTAGCACTATTAGACCGATCAAGTACAGACGTTCCAGTGGACTAAGAATAGTACGTAGAGGACTGCGAGGAACGGGGTCAATAAGGTGAGTGTCATACATTCCCTCATATGTGCACCCATAATATGATGCACTTACATGTGTAATGTCCGTGCCAACGATGGTATGACTATCAAAGACCATGTGAGTGTGAAAATGGTTTTGATAGGTGTTTCTGGTTTTTACAAAGAATGGTTAGATTACATTGTATCACATGCACATGAAGTATCATGGCATTGCCATAACTTACCAGCTGAATGGAAGAGGAGTGGGAACAATGAATAGATGCCTGAAGCACTGAGTATGATAAATATTTTCAAATGCTCCTTAGTATTTGCGGCCATGAGACTATGCAGTGAGTGAGCGAGTGGATATGCTATGACGTACTCAAGGTATTAAAGAAAATGCGTTACCTATATGGAATTAAGATGAGCAATATTGCCTTCTCGTGTACGTGCCATCCGAATAAGAATGACGCAAATCCACAGAGTACGAGAGATGTCAAAAAGTTATTGAAGGTAGGATTTCTCCAAAGGAGTTGAAGAGGGATCTAAAGTGGAGAATTTGAGTCAATAGAGCCAAAACATGCAACAGTGAACTAAAGAGAGACATACAAGTTGTGCGATGATGGTTATAACTAAGGTGTGGATGGCCTCAACTTGGGGAAGTGCCGCAAACTTTGTATCTCCAACAAAGCCTCTTGTCATTGATCCTAACGCATCCCGGTTGAGAGACCATCCTAATTTCTTTCCAATGATAATCAACGCACGGTCGGCACCAGCATAGAGAGCCCAAAAGTTGGGAGCCCAATATGCATGGCATAAACCTCTTGTGAACGGGAACAGTCGAGACAGCAATTGTGGAATCTGTCCCATATACGCAAACGGTCCCAATGAGATAGCAAAGACAGCAACAACTGTTACGCCCAGCTTTATAAAGTTCACCAAAGAGAAACGACTGGCATTGGTATGGATTTGTCGATCTGCAGCAGTGTCAAGGAAAAAGACGATCAGTACAATCCTACATATTGCCAAAACAAATTTCAAGGCTTACCAACATGGCCATTTTCGGTTGGAGTGGGAATAGGCTGAAAGCAATAAGCCTTCAGCAAATAAACAAAGTATGCCGGAGCCATATACAAGTAGATGTGTTTGAAGTTTAGCAGAGCAGCGAACAGGAAGCCTGAGAGTAGAAATCGGCGCTAATAGGAGAAACAAATGTCAGATATACGCCATGTCATGGCAGTGTCAATTCTCATCCATTTTTCTTTGACATACCTTCTTCATTTCAACTATTGAGTGAACCAATATGCCATACAAAAATCCATTGTACTGGAAATGGAGATGTTCAAAGAAGTCAAGGTAGTGATCGACAAACGGGTATACAATACAATCAGATCAGTACAATTAGTAACAGGCTTAAAATGGTCAAAGGATATGATCCACAATGAGAAGACCGGGATGAAGAAATATAGAGCCTGCAATGATCCAGTTGACATGCTTGGCACCGAATGATCGTCGATATCTGAAAATAGAAGAAATTGATTAACGGGCGGCGGCGCTACGTGGATTCGGACTCCTTTAATATACCTTTGGACAGCCCAATACAAAACAAGTTCGCTGACGATGACGGTCAAACGTTGAAACAAGACAGTGTTTTCGCTAGCATAATTCAAATTATCGACCTGTAGCATGTTCTTGTCGGCCAATGGGGCAAAGGTGGCGAGAAAACGCTCAAACCAAGCGAAAAATGGTGGATAATCTAGTGTCCATTCTGATGTTTTCTACAGTTTTCTCGTTAATTTCGGATACTATATCATTATCAAAAGTTGGATATACTGGTCTACCTCATAGTACCACTGTGATATCGGTAAGCTATAAGTTATTGCCAACCAATTGCGATGAACCTCAAAGTCGGTCGATCTGCTGTCGGATGGTTTAGGTAAGGCATGACATGTATACTTGAAATGTTGTTGATAGATTCTTACTATGCGCGAACCAACAAGAGCTTGAGGATGGAGCCTACCACTAGGACGTTAAGCATCTTTCACTGTAAGCCGCGTGCCTTAACGACCAGTGGCAATTTACACGTTTAACCTTTAGCGGAGACCGAATCTAGTTTTTTCCATTTTTTTTTTTTTTTTTTTTTGTTAACTCTCAAGGAATTCTTGGTTTGGATCGATCGATCGCTTCAATGAATAACACAAAGCTCCTTTCTGCTGGCAGCAGGATATATGCCAAGAAGCGAAAGCAGAAGAAGGAGACGGTAGATCGAATAGAGTTCGATTTCGGTGCCAGAAAGTGAGTCCACATTTGCACAACAATAGACTGATTCTATGTTTGTGAACTAATGTCAAAATGTGAAGGGAATTCTTGACAGGATTTCACAAACGTAAATTAGACAGAAAGAAGAAGGCTCGAGAAATTGCCATAGAGAGAGAGAGAGCGGATCGACTTCAAGCCAGAGCGGAAGCGAGGGAAGAAAGAAAGCGATTAGCTGATAGCAATATGAACCAAATGGCCGCACTGCTGAAACGTAGGTAGACGTGGAATTCTGCATTTGATTCAACGCAATATTGACATTTCTTTCACATTTTGTAGAGCAAAACAAGGAAGATGACGAGGATGATGATAATGATGATAATGTGAAATTTGACTCTGATGAAGAATTGCAAACCGACGAGTCCGCAGCCAAACTCGAACCTGCAGTCAAGGAGTTTGCAACGCCAACATCTCTTACCACTGTCACTGTCATTCAAGATCTCGAATTAGATGACTCTTACCAGTCATCAACGAATAAAAAGCGAAATGCTGACGAGGATGCGGCTGACGAGGATGAGGAAAAAGACAACTCCAAGAAGATACCATCAAAGGTGAGCGAACAATGGTTGAAATGATAGAAATATGCCTACGCAAGAACTATAATCTTACAAAATGTCCAAACAGAGCAATGAAAAATCGGCAAAAAAGACTGTTTCCAAACCTTCCAAGTATGTATCCTTCTTCAATATGACCTGTACTTCCGATGCTGACCTCAATCATTTATATGAAATAGGAAAAAATTCAGATACGAGACTAAAGCAATACGAAGCACGAATCAAAGCAAAGCAAAGAATGCAAAAGTGAAACGAAAGGAGGATATGAAGAAAGGAGGTAAAGGAAAGAGAACGTGATCCCGATGTCAGCTCTTGCCAGCACAAAATTATGTCGTGTAAATTACGCTGCTCCCAACGTTACTCCATTGATCATAGACAGATCTACAAGCCAACCAAATGGCATTTGATTTCAATTTTTATAAACCGTAATAAACCGCTGAAATCCTAGTGTTTCGTTATGTACGTTAAACTAAGAACAATCTTCTCTTGAGAACTTGTTCGTCATGTGTCATTTCTTCAGTTGGTTCTATGGAAAGTCTGTGCCGTATGACTATATACAAAAAGATGCCAAATGTCTGTCTGATAAAAGTAGGCTTGAGTCGGAGAGAGAGGATAGGCAGGTGGAAATTAATATTTGCAGTTCAGCAAAGACTGGCAGTAAGGACTTTTACTTTGGGGACTATTTACGATGGAAAGCATTACTGGTCAAATTACCGAGATTTTCTCAACCTTGCCCGAAGGCAACCTTCCTAGATGGTTACTGTTCACTTCTGCCTTGGGTATCTTTAACAGCGTTCAAAACTTTTTCACTGACAAGCTCACTAAGCAAGTGTACGCCAACAAACCCCAAGAAGGTACGCTATTAACCTCGCCATTGCCACGCGTTTGCTGGTTCCAATGCTAATTACTTTCATCTAGTCACGCCATTGAGCGGTCGCTTGTTTGCCACATGGACTTGGTCCGTCAGCATGATTCGCATTTACGCTGCCTTCCATCTCAACAATAAGATCATGTACGACCTCGGCATCTGGTCTTATGTTATTGCTTTGACTCACTTCGTCGGTGAGCTGGTGGTTTTTGGAGGATGCAAGATTAACGTTCCTTTCATGTCACCTATGATTGTTGCTGGTAAGTACTGAGGCTGCAGGAATTCAATTGATTCGCTTGTCATACTGATGATTACATTTTTGAACAGTTACATCGCTTACTTGGATGATTTCACATTACGACAAGTATGTTACCAACTAATTTATTAATAAAAGTACTGAATTTAAACATTCAGATAGATCTTGCAGCAGCAGTTCTTTGGAAAGTAATGGAAGGAGCTTGCGAACGAAAACGAGGAGAACATTATAGTTCAAGTTTTGATATGATTGTATTAACACAGCAGAACATTATGACACGGACACTTTCGATAGAAAAAAAAGAAAATATCAATTGTTTGAACAAATATTATGATTTGGGTGTGTCTGCATTGTGTCCAATGGACGGAAGTGTGAGCTATTCTGAGAGCGTAGTTGATATGAGTCTCGAAATTTACGAGTGTCAGAAATTTGGTTCGGCTCACTCAGCGGAGTTTGCATCTAGGATTCGAATATAGCTACTGTCCATCGGCAACATCTCTGAAGCCTTCTCTGACATTATTCCAAATGGTGCGTATCAACCCCATAGCTAAAAGTCACGATGAACGATGTAAAGTAGATGATGCGTACGATAATCGATGGATGGATCGTATACACTATGACATTTCCAAATGCTCAACTCAATTGACTTCGACATTGGACCATTATTTTTTAAAAATGTACTACATTTTCCAACACTAAACATGCGACAACATAAAAATCCTTCAACAGAGCAACAGGACTAGCATCGCACTCAATTCATATGAATCGTCCAATTTACGAAAACCTTGACTAATCTTCTTCCATTTTCGAATGCAGGTCGCCGTTAAAGCCCACGAACTTCGCAACAAGAACAAGGCTGAGCTCACCAAGCAGCTCGATGACCTCAAGCAGGAGCTCGCCTCCCTCCGTGTCCAAAAGATCACTGGAGGAGCTAGACTCCAAAAGATGTAAGACTTACAGCCTTTTAGTTTGTTTAATAGATCTCGTACATTAGGAAAACTGTTATTAACCATTCCTAAACAGTGGTGCCACCCGCAAGGCCATTGCCCGCGTCTTGACTGTCATCAACCAGACCCAGCGTGAACAGCTTCGTTTGTTCTACAAGTCCAAGAAGTACACCCCCTTGGATCTCCGTACCAAGAAGACCCGCGCCATCCGTCGCCGTTTGACCAAGGTTGAGGCCAGCAAGAAGACTGTCAAGCAACAAAAGAAGCTTGCTCACTTCCCTCAGCGCAAGTTTGCTGTCAAGGCTTAAGCGACCCCGATTTTTGTATGAACAATAAAAAAATTCATTCTTTCTTAAATATGAAAAAGGATTATTCTAATGACAAATAACAAGAATTTGGGTCCATGGGTGAAAAAATAGGCAAATGACAAGGTGACATTGGATACTAGTACATACAGTATGATGCGGAAAAAGTCAGATAGTAACAGAATACATGGTATATACATATGGGATGACAAAGTCATGCCCAATTGAGTTGAGGGGAATAATGGGACGCATTGGTATTAAAACACCCTTTGAGACGAATATGCATTGGATTGGGTTGGAGGACATGGAGCCGATGAAGAGCGAACTTGCATTCTTTCAAAAAGGCCGGTCTTGGTCGATTTTTTTGACTTCTGATGATGTGGTCGCCATGGCTATATTAGAAAAAGATATAGTAGAAGGTTATAAGATGTTTTTATATCCGCTTCATGGGTATTCTGGACTACATACCACACCACTTCGGTCAGCATCTTCATCAGAATCGCTAGCTTCTTTTTCATATTCATCATCACTGTCCAAATAGTCCAGTGGTAATCGTCGTCTGGATGTTCGCCGCCTGGTCACGCTAACACCTGGTGCATCATGCCCATTGAGCTGTTGGGAAGTTGTGGCTTCCCGTTTGGTGGTTAATGGGCTTGGACGGATGAAACTTCTTTGCTTCCTCAATTTTGAAGATGACCGTGGGCGGAAGCTCTAAGAAGACGAAGAATCATTGGTCAGCAGCCATCATCATATCACCGGACTATGGCAAATGCATAATGCTAATTGAAAGTTGTTTAATGGCACACACTTACCAATCCAGATGTGATATCATCAGACCCACTATCATTGTCTTCGGAATCCGTGGCGTATTCAACATCTTTCATCTCTTCCATTAATACAAGGGCATTTCTTTTGACAAAGTCATCGTTAGGCGGTGGATTTGGTTCAAAAATATCATCCTTCCATCCGAAACCATTCAATCCATAAAATTCAATAGCTGGTACATAGCGTACGACTGCCTCTCGCAATTGTCGAGCGAGCTTCATTGGTTGCCAGGCGGGCTTTGTCCTTCGTAAATCTGATTTCTCTCTAACCAGAGGAGTGGTTTTTGGCATAGATCGACCCGTGATAGCTCTAGCTGGACGCTCCACAAATGAAATAGTTAATTTGACCATTCCATACACCAAAAGCTACAGAGAGTAGGGCCAGTTAGAAGAAACATACATCCAATTAAGTAGATTCCTCTTGCCGGACTTACCGATAACGAAAGAGTAACGCACAATCCACCAAGCAATTTGATTTCAATGTCGTTTGTTAAGGACACAACCAACAAAGGAAATGATACCCGGAGAGCGAACATTACACGTTGAGCGATCTACTCAGTGGAATAATGAGAAACAGCATTCAGGATGATAGCTCTTAAATTCAATTTCTACCAACCTTGTACTGCTTATGATTGTGAAGCTGCACCCGGTCGTGACCATACCATCGAAGAGTGAGTGGTTCCCAATCCATCCAATATAAAGATGCCAGGGACATCACCATCCAGTATTGCCAGTAGTCCCATTCCATATCCTTTAAAGAGTGGAATGGAAGAGAGAAAGGAGATTTGGCGGCTCTTATTAAAAACCCTTTGGCTGCAGATGGTCTCCATAGTGCTATATATCCCAGACATGTTAGGAAGAGGCTGTCCGCTTCCCCTCATCGTTGTTCCACACTTACCTAAACTATACATAAGCAGAGAGCTCAGGTGAGTGAGATGCCATAGTATTCCTTTCACTCTAGACAATACGGTGAACGAGAAGGAAGGCTTTTGAGCCAATTTGATAGGCTCTGGCTCAGGCATAAGATCCAACCAGCTATCATCCTCTTCATCTTCAACCCCACGTTTAATAGCTGGCACATTCTTCTCCTTCAACGCCTTCTCTACTTTTGACGAACATTCTTCACACAATGGATATTGTTCTTCAAGGTCTTCCCTTTGCCAATTTGCCACCTGTAGAGAAAGTTTGTAGTCGGGATCCTTGATCACACACAGATATGATATCAGTCATATATGTTATAAACAGGGTGCAGGTTAAAATGTATTAACAACATACCGATTCGTCCTTTACATAGTGTCTAGATTCATTGTAAATAATTTGCTGCTTTCTGATACAGTCTTCGCATAACACATTACTCTGAAATCGCTGTGAAAGGTCGCGTCTTGGTAGAACTGCAAAAGACAGCCCTGTCAATTTCCAGAAGCTTGGATGATTCCATAGTACGTTTACTTACTTGGACGATTCGACTTGGCACTGTACATTTCAGGGAATTCATCTACAATGTCGCCATTCTACGTTTAATAGTGCATACACGGTTAGTAACAAATCCGGAGAGACAATGCATAGGCAGATACCAAGTACTATAAATAATGTACCTCGTCTCGAACATTAAGATTCTCACACCTCCTGCAGTACCAACGATTGCGAGTTTCTTCTCCTCTAGCTTTCAGAGATGACTCCTCATTGCAGTACCAGCATGTGACTTGGACTGGTGGGTATACATAGTCATAGATTACGAGAACAACAAGAGCACAGAATGCACCAAGTAAAAATATGACTATGGCCGAAGCAACTTTGGATAAGAGCGTAAAAAAACCGCTTATTCCCATGGTCCTGAATGAGTGAGTAGGGAAATCAGTCTGGTGCAATTATTGATCGATGAGGTGCGGTTCTGAGAAGCGACGGAAATTTTTCAAGTTCAAGTGTGCGTAAGTTCTCCCAATGCCAAATATGGGGCCAGCCTGGGTTTGGGTTCAAAGAAAATAAGAAACTCTTGCTCACAGGATAACCTGACCCACAGTAGTGCTCTTTTCAATTGCCATGGACGCCGAAGATAATGTTGAAACTCCAAAAGTAGAGCAGCGATGGTTGCCACTGGAATCTAATCCTGAAGTAAGGCTTGTTTAGTTTCCCACAATGATTACGGTCACCCGCGGAGAATCAGCGTGTACTCACTACTTGCTTTTCTGCTATCGCTTAGGTGTGGAATAAGGTAACCTAGAACTTTTTTGATTTCATTGTCAAAAAATATTGGTCTCTGTTATTGATGCGTGAGCACCCTGTGTTTATATTGACGATGCTGATTCATCCGTTGTTAGCTTGTTCACAAACTAGGTGTAGCAGAAGAATGGTCATACACGGATGTTTACGGTAAGGAAACGCCCCTTTCAAGAAATGGTTGGACATCCTAACTAGCAACTGACCATGTTCGCAAGGCCTTGAACCCGAGCTTTTGGCCATGGTTCCGCAGCCAGTTCTGGCTGTGATACTCTTATATCCATGGTCCAAAAAGTCCGAACAGTTCAAAGCCGAGGAAGAGGCTCGACTAACCAAACTTGAACAGAACATCAGTCCCAAAGTATACTTTATAAAACAAACTATTGAGAACGCATGTGGCATGATGGGTTTGCTTCACTCTATCGCCAATAATGAAAAGATTGTCGGTACGTTCGTTACAACATGACGTATATGATTCATTGTGACAGCCAAAAAAATTCAGCCCTAACCAATTTTTCCCTTCTGCCTCACAACACCGATAGGGCCAGGCATACTTCAAAAATTTATTCACAAAACAAAGCACTTGTCTCCAGATGAACGCGCAGAGTTTCTAGAGAACTTCACTGAATTAGCTGATGCTCACAGAGAATCAGCGCAGCAGGGTCAAACAGCCGTAAGTTTAACACCAGCTTATGTTCAATGCGCATGAGGGGATTTTCCAATATTTACTAATTTGATGATGTGAATAGACTCCAAATCTGGAAGATGACGTTGACCTTCACTTTGTATGTTTTGTTGAAGCGGATCATCACATTTACGAATTGGATGGTAGAAAGTTATTCCCTATCAACCATGGCAAATGTGTAAACTTACTTGAGGTGAGATAAATTATTTTTTTTCGCCCGGAGTTTACTACTGTACTATGGTCTCATCGATGAGGGGACCAATCAGAGCGCATACATGGTGGTGTGGACCATATTTGCATTGGATTCCGTTCGTATACTGACCAACAATTTTTCTTATTCTTTATATTAAAATGAACAATGTTTAGGGTTCTGCAAAGGCCATTAAGCAGTTCATGGAAAGAGATCCTGATAATATGAATTTTACTGTAGTTGCTTTGACTCCAACCTTGAAATAAAGTACCACAATCTTTGGCGGAAACCCCATTTCAACTTTTTTCTCGTTGACCAAACTCGGACAGTGAACCGAATTCTGAGCAAAATTTTCATTTCTTATGGTGAGATCAATGGCGTGAATTTTATCATTCATTCCTTCTTCTTCTTCTCTTCCTTAGCTTTTTATATGCCAGGAACCATTCAGTCTCATGTTGCGCTACTCAATATCTCGTCATGCCACTGCAACACGACAACTATACCTAGCTCGTTATTGCAGATCATCACTACTTTGGCAAATACTATTCTAGAAACATTTACACAGGAGATCGACGTCCATTGTGTAATACACCACTTTACATCTCTAATGTTTAAAGTAGTGATAGATCAAAAACTGCTCGAGTGCTGGAAACTGGATTTGTCTAATCTGCCATCTAACCATTTGGTCGAACTCAGCCCTGTCCAGGCACAGATCTTCCTACACCGCCCAAAAATATACAATAGACAACCGTCAGCCAAGTCAATACATATTCACCAAGAGATATGTGATACCTATTTCGAATTTGGCCATAGTAATACTACCATTCAAGACCTACCTACCATCCACATCTCTGATATAGGCAGCTTAAGTCTGACTGTAGAGAGTATAGAGGATGTGACACGGCCCGTGCGAATCGCTAGTGAATGCCCAATCAAGGCTAATCATTCTCAAGAACAGGGCACTAAACATCAAAACATCCCACGCGTGGTTGCTAGACGTCGTCTCTCTTGTTTATCACTATCTGCTATTGATAATGAAGATACGCCGTACAGTCGTGAAGACCATTTTCGCACTACCGTCACAGGAAACAAGCAGCTACAATATACCATTGCCAACCCGCGGCATCCTCCAATTGCTTTATCTTCATCTCCACCTCCACCATCTAGTGTAGAAGCCATGAACATTTCCTTGCCCAGAATGACTCGACGTAAAAGTACAGTCGAGCATTTCGTTGGTAGTTTTGAAGAAAACTTGTTGAACAATCGAATGTCTACTACCCCAGCTGCTACAATCCAATTTCATGCAACCATACAGGCAGTTGCAAGAGGGTCGGTGAAAAAAAGGGAAAACTTTCGACCATCAGGACCCCAATCGGTGGATTTCGAGGCTCACATGTACGAGTGGGACGGTAAGCCACTACCGTATGCAGGAACCATCGACCTCGGCCATATGCATTCTCAATATCGCATTCCACCAAAAGGACAGATTCAAGTGATGATTACACAGGGAGATCGTGGCATGGTCAAGGCATTTGTTGTCTCGTATGATTTGCGAGATATGCCGGCTGGGCACTCGACATTTATAAGACGACAGGAATATGTAACCACGCGGGAAAGCGAGACCAAAACCCTCAAATACGCCATTCATATATCAATCAAATCCTCCAAGCACAAACAGCTCTACCTCCACGCACCAATTCGTGTTGTATTCTGCAATTACGCGAATAACGCCGATGATCATGTGGAAGTTAAAATGGAATACCCTAGTGTATCTTGTAAATATTTACCAATCGATAGTGGTACCTCTTCATCTATATGAGCCAATGTAATATATACTCTGACGACAGAAATAGATAATAAAATAGAAATGTACAGTGTGGTGTGGATTTTGGTATTAATGACTGTGACTGACCAATTGTCATACGCCTAAATTCAAAGCCCAATGTCTGGGCTAATTTACCCAATTTTTTTTGGGCCTTTTCGTCGCCATTTCACTTTCTACATCTCGGGTTTCCAAAATGAAGATCACTGTCAATTCGCGTAACCCAAAGTCATCAAAGTTCCCAGTGACTCTGGAACTTGCTGGCGATGCTTCAACTCTCAAGTTGGAAGATCTTTCCAAGGCTCTGCACGCAAAGTTCCCCAAATACTATCCCGATCGCCAACGATTGACAACTGATGATAAGAAGGTCCTCAATCTCGACCAGACTTTGGCTGAGCAAGGCCTCTCTGACAACGCTGTAGTCGTGTTCAAGGACCTTGGTCCTCAAATTGGATGGCGTACCGTGTTTTTGATCGAATACGGTGGCCCTCTACTTGCTAACCCTATCTTCTACTACCTTCCTAAGCTTGTCTATGGATCCGATTTCACTCATTCTCCTATGCAGAAGGCTGTTTACGCCATGATTATGTTGCACTTTGCCAAACGCGAATTGGAAACCATCTTTGTTCACCGTTTCTCGCATGGCACCATGCCTTTCAGAAACGTCTTTAAGAATTCCGCCCACTATTGGTTCTTATCAGGATTCAACCTCGCTTACTGGGTCTATGGTCCCTGGTTTGCTGCCGGTAAATCTGCTGCTGTTCGAAGTGATGTTTGGTTGTATGGATGTGTTGCTGTTTGGGCTGTAAGTATACTGGCCATGTTGATGTAATCGTTCAGATATATTCCTAATTTTCCATTGTCTTTTCGCAGTGGGCTGAAATTTCAAACCTTTTGAACCACATCACTTTGCGTAACCTTCGTCCCGCTGGCACTCGCAACCGTGCTATTCCTTACGGATATGGATTTGATCTTGTCTCTTGCCCCAACTACTTTTTCGAAACCATTGCATGGCTTGCTGTTTCCTTCTTGAGTACCAGTTGGAGCGGTAAGATTGGACGACTTGATGAATTATTGATCAAGTTATAACCAGTATCTAACTATCTGACTCCGCATTCCCTTCATTCATATTCTCAGCCTTCCTTTTCACTTTTGTTGCTACTGCACAGGTACGCTATAATCAGATCTAATGCAAATTATCTGGCACCGAAACTAACCTGAGATTGCCATTTATAGATGTACGTTTGGGCCGTCAAGAAGCACAGGGCTTACAAGAAGGAATTCCCACAATACCCCAAAAACAGACGTGCCATGTTCCCATTCCTAGCTTAGAATATGTCAATCATTATTATTTTTTCCCTTTTTTTTTGAATGTATGGACATCTTCTCTCGTGAGCACGAAAACAAAATGAATAGATAAAAAAAAATAACTTGTATTGTAGGTTCTGTAAAATGTTTGTTGTGACGAGACGAGACGAGACGAGACAGAAGGATGAGGTTTGCTTTTATAGAGAAGGGAAGAGAAAGGAAAAATGAAAAAAAAAGAGGAAAACGAAAAGGTAAAGAGGAATATAACAGCGTCAAAAACGAGACAGGACAAGAGCGTAACGGAAACAATTAAAAAAAAAAACCATGTTGTGATGAAAGGTCGCCAATAAACTTGACGTCCCAAGGTCAGGTAAGTTGGAAAAGCTACCAGAGCGGACCCCAATCCCTATTATCAGGTCGAGTAGACCACACCCCTTGAGCTGAAACATTAGAGTTATTCATCTGCCCATTGTAGCTGCCCTGAACAGGTCGCTGGTCTTGAAATTGCATGTCTTGAGTTGAGTTAGGATTATAAAGTTGCCCATTGCTCTGAGCAGTTGGTGGTCTTTGTGGTCTCATACGCATGTTATCACCATAAGCAGGCGTAAATTCCTGCAATCCCCATGGCTCTGTCGAGGTATTGGTATTCGGATTCCACACTCTCGATAAAGGTTGGGAAGGAGGTTGTTGTTGTTGTGAGCTAGAACCGGCGACTGACATGGGAGGAGAAATGGAAATGGAATTGGCTGATGGTGGTCGATGAGGTTTCCAATAGCTTGCAAAGTTGGGGTTGGTAGGTTGAGGTTGGACCAAGTTTGCGCCATAGGGATCGTAAAGTGGTGTATTTGTGTAAGGAGATGGATAGCCAAAGGGGCTGTTATTGCGTGAGTTATATGTTGCCGGTTGTTGTGGGACATACGACGAAGACTGATACGGCGATGTCTGGTTTGGTAAAAATGGCGGTGTTTGTGCTGTAAACCGATTATCCAGTCGACTGTATGACTGAGAAACGTCTGCAGTGCTTTCCTTATCTCTAGGAGACGGTCGTTTGGGGTTCGACTGACTACGTGGAGTCAACTGTTTTCCCCTGTTGCTAAGGTTTCGTGTAATTCCAGCTGTAGCTTCATCTACAGATTCGTCAGGGGTAGAAGTCCCAGAGCTTTTCTTCTCTACGGCCGCTTTAATGGCAGGACTACCTGTACTTGAGCTGGGTTGGCTTCCCGTTTCTACCTCCGAGCCTTCACCACTGTTAGACTCAAAGTCTTGAAAAATCCTTGCTCGAGCTTCTTCGTAGGCAACTTTTCGCTCCTCTAAAGTCATCTGCTTGCGGTCAAGTGCACTTTTGCTGTCGGAAGACTGATTACTTTCAGCTGGAGAAACATCACCCTTTCTATGGCCACGGCTGGACGATAATCGTCGCATGATTTTAAACTTGGGTGTATTGGTGACAGGTTCCTCTTCCTTTTCAATCAAATCTGCAAATCGAATCGCAGGACTAATAGCAAAGGTTAGTTTGTTTGATTCGAACATTAAGACGGCACTTACAGGCAGTCTCCACAACTATAGAATATCAAACTTACATCTCGGTGCTAACATTCTTGCAAAGATATATTGAGCGCCTGACTGGGTCAAACAAATGGGTCAACTTGAAGTAGGTTGCAACTCTATGTACAATCAATCGCTGGTATGAGTTCATTTGAGGAAAGTCAAGTCTAACTCGTCTGGATAAGAAATAGATTTAGCGACCTTAGAATTGCAAGACATAACAGACAAGCTATGTGAACTTACTGAGGATTGTTTATGAAGCTCTCAAATTCAAGGTCAAGCTTAAGTAGGAAGATTCGATCTTGGGGTTTTCGAAGTGCGGCAAGGATGACAGCATCTAAGGCAGGATTGACCATTTCTACAACAGACTGCTGTTCATTGATATCTTGAGTATCGGCATCGGAAATCGACGGAGACGTATCCTTATCTTCTACGGTAGATTTATCTTCTTGCTTTGTATCAATACTGAGTTGAGCCATTTGCGCGACAGGTTCTTCATTTGATGGAGACGAAGAAGCTGACATTTGCTTTTGGATGATTTGAAAATGGAGTAGAAAAGGATTTTAGTTGAAAATGAGGGTTTTAAAAAGAAAAAGTGGTAGCAATGGATAGAGCGTATGTGTGCGTGTGTGTATATAGAAGGAATGATTTGCAGACTTG
The DNA here is from genome assembly GCA_021235465.1 of Umbelopsis sp. PMI_123. NCBI lineage: Eukaryota > Fungi > Mucoromycota > Umbelopsidomycetes > Umbelopsidales > Umbelopsidaceae > Umbelopsis > Umbelopsis sp. PMI_123. Next base: position 232,322 of record JAJSME010000015.1, on the reverse strand, counting down.
TAAAACAAAGGTCTTCAATCTATATCATAATCTTTGAAGATATATCATTCACGGTATAACAGAATGGGGACAATAGAGAATCGAGCGTAAATCAAACTCTCAGGTGTAATCCAAGGTCCTTTTCTCCGCGTTCTTTACTTGCTGTGAAAAGGAAATGAAGGAAATGAAGGAAATGACCTTGTTTCAAAATATGTTGAAAAAAAAAAAAAAAAAGGGTGCGGGAACAAAAAAGTAACCGTCTGAAAATTTCGCTTGAAGAAATAAAGACTGAGAAATTTCGCGTGTTCTGGATGTCAAATGGGAAATACCTGCTTATAAACGTCCAAGGCCATGACTAGTTTCTACAAATAAATAAAGAAATAGTCATCCGTCAACTTGGCATATTAACTGGTGTTCAGTGAGAAAGCTTGGCTTCGACATCTATCATGTCGACAGCAGCTCTACAGTAGGGTTTGATAGGTAGTAAAAACTTGTGGCTGAAAAATGCTTATGGTTAGTGAAGTACTTATGTCATATTAGGAGATAACCATGGTATTCTATTGCATCTCAAATACGCTATTTCAGTCATGGAAGTAATAAAGCTCTTTTTTACTTTGCCCTATCAAGATTCCAGAACCGAATGAGCGGCTGTTATTATTCTGCTGCAAAGGAAAGTCCTACCAAATGACTACACTTGGCAAATTTTATTCAATGAAAAAGGGCTGGCTGCGCATCAGATAGCCACGCTTCCTTATTATTTCTCCAAAGCTAAGCCTTCCTTATGGAATATGTTATCAATCACCGAGGACAGTAGAGCATAAGAGGACAAAAACAGGTACAGTAGATGAATGCATACATATTCAGGTAAATCAGCAGCACCACTACGCCCTCCTATCCTGAAACGTTTCCTCCTTCGTCTCAATGCTACTTTAGCCAAGCGGTTCCTAGCCAAAATGCTGACGCAGGATTTAATGATGTTTGCGTAACACTCACCATTTTAAGTGGTATTCTAATCGTCTGTATGACCACGCCATAACTTGTATGGAAGAGTAGCCACCACACACGCACCATCTGACAGCTATGCCTCCTAACTTTCTTGGATGTGATCGCCTGACGGACTTGGCCACTGACTGCAAAATAAACATTTACAAGTGTCATTGTTTCGGGGTCTTAAAGCCGAAATAGATTGAAATGCTGTCAGTTCAGTTTTCCCTTTTCCCTAACATCAAGCAAATAATTGCAGAATCAACAAATTTTGTTTCTGCAGTTTCTACTGTCTCGGCTGAAAAGTGACCGTGTCTAGCGAAACCGGCTTTCTCTCGGGACCATTGAATAAGGAAATTCGCAATCGACGGAGGGGAGGCGGTAAGTCACGTGATGGAGTCACGAACGGACCATCCCAGTGCGACAATGCAGCCAGGCAGTCACTAAAATGGTACCTGGGGGGTGGGTGGGTTGGGTCGAATGGGATTGGGCTCACAAGACAGCCTTTCTTCTTTTTTTAAAAAACGTGTTTAAGTAGAAAGCGTACGCCTTTCTCTCTGTTGCTTTTGGCTTCTTTTTCGCTCTCTCTACATTCTCCTTTGTGGGATTCAGCTCTCACCCCAATACTCTACTCACCTCAGCTCAGGCCTGCTCGGCATAGAGCGACGTTGTAGTTGCCCCATGGCCTTCCAACGTCCCAATCCTCTCCTCATTCCAGAACTAGCTCGTATACTGTGCGACTTTGTGGATCAAAGTGATCTCTTAAATCTTGCTTTGACCTGCAAATTTCTGTTCTACCCAGCATGCGAGCGTTTGTGGAGAAGACTTAATCCACGCTCTTTAGTAGCTTTGCGAAAAATCAAGAATACATTAGACGGCAAATATAAGCGTCCTTTTACTATCAATTACAACGCTTTTGTATGGGAGTTCTTATGGACTGCAAGTAACGATCAAAGGGCTGCTCGCTTTGAGCGCGACTTCTTTCATATCTTCCGCTTTCCATCTCTCCAGAGACTTGAATTTTCATTTGCTGCAGCTCAAGATACTACTGTAGTCAATATCATGACTAATAATCGACACTTGCAACACGTTGATTTTTCTCACTGTTATTGCTTGACCACTGATGCCATCCGACCCCTTTTGAATATGCCTCCAGGTCAACTCAAGACGCTCATCCTCTATGGCTGCGGTCAAATAGACAGACGTGCTCTCGTCTACCTCATTCATAGGCATGCTTCCAGTCTCACATGCATTGGCTTGACCGACATTAATGACCACATCATGTTTGCTATTCAAAAATGTTCCCAGCTGCAAGTCTTAGGCTTGGAACATTGTTCTGATACCGATTTGACTCAAGATGCCATTACCCAGTTTTGTACCATCATGAAAACAAGGAATATGCGATTACAACAACTTCGAGTTCGTGATATTCAAAGTCTCACCACAGAGCATGTATGCGATTTAGCTCGTACGTGTGCTGATACACTCCGTCATTTGGACATGAGTGAGTGCGTGCGAGTCTCTCAAACCGCATTTTTAGACCTCGCCACGTATTGTACTCGTTTAGAAACCTTCTCAATTGGTTATCAAGCTGAAGTCACAAACTCTGCCATCTCGGTAAGTATTTTGGGAAAGCTGGTTGGGGTTAGAGCCTCTAAACATCCGCTGACTCAATAACATTACTGATTTGTTGACACATTTCCCTCGTTAGAAACTGTTACAAAACTGCATGTCCTTGAAGAATCTTGATGTCGCAGGATGTTTTAAACTGTCCAGTAAAGCTTTTCAGCCCATCCTGGAAGACCAGTTAACCTTTATACCCTCCTTGGAAACACTTAACATCACCAATCTAGAGACAGAGATCTCTTCGGCAACCGTTATCAATCTGTTGAATCGTCTCATGGCCATACGAGAGATTACACTGGGTGTTGCTTACGACCTGTCGGAAGCTAACAAGATAGTTAACCATGTCAATGCAGTCAGGCGTTTTATCGTTAATGATGATACTTATCATGACCAAACATGCGACCTATTCTTTGTCGACGTTGAACAATGCCACACCATACGCAAGCTCATGCATGAATGATACTCCATATATACACCTCCCCCTTTACTTCATATTTCACACACACACACACACTCTCTCTCTCTCTCTCTCTGTTCAACATTACATACACTCCAGCCCATTTACAACCAACCAACCTTCCCCCCATCCACCCACATTCATAAAATGTATACACACTTCCAATCTTACGTCACCCTCACCACTCTGTACGTGACAACCAAATAATATGTCATATCCAGATGACATTGTGTCGTTTATGAAATGTTCAAAGTAATTTATATCTGCAAATATTTGCCCATCGGCTGGGCGAAATTTTTTTTTTTTTTTTTTTTTTCAACCTACTTCATCTCTCACTGCAATTTTTCCTTTGATTTTCCAGTGATTAACATAACTTTTTCATTGTAAATGATCATTGTAGTGCTATATAAAAGAAAACAAGGATACCAAGAAATAAAATATCAATCTGGCTTAAAGCTAAGCCAAAGTTTCAGTTTACATAGTTACTACGCAAGTGATTAGCCTTTTCCCTCTCTTTTGATCGTTTCGTCTTCAGATATCGATGGTAATAAATGACAAAGATTTGCTAAATAAGGCGATGGTGGCTAACGAGTTATCATGTGGAAGATCAGCAAAGTAGCAGGTAATGTGCTTTTTATTTATTCAGGTCATTATTGTAGCGTTCCGTAATTAGCAACAGCCGCATATTTTGCAAGGGAAACGATCTACCGCCATTGCTTGTTACTGCCAAACCTGTTTTTGCGTTTCCTGTATTTTATTATTATTATTGCAGGATGCACATCTATCAAACGAACGAAAAACTCATTCTTGAGCCAACTTCTTGTTTTTCTTCAAACACCATCTCCAGTCAACCGACCATGATGATACGTCCTGATGTATCAATAGTCAAAACAAGAGAAATATGGAAAACATATAATCAGACGGAACTATCCATGAATAGTTGGCATTTCATTTCTTTAGATTGATGATACATGAGAAAGATCCAAATGGCAGATGACAAACAACAAGGTCAGCAGGTCAGCCATTTTTCTTTTCTTTTGAGAAACACCGTGCTGCCAATATGAGAAGCACACGATTATTATTATATTCACCATAGTCAAAAATGGAAGACACTTGAATGTTCACAAGCATGTTTCTTTACCAGTCTCACTCGCCTTCAGAAATACCAACCAAACACTAACTAGGGCCGGCTAGGAAGCAATAATAGCACGATATAAAAATAAATAGCCGAACGAAATTTATGCCAATGCATGTAAATTACCCACTGTTAACATGGATGCCACTGAAATAAAATAACAAAAAGGAATGAAGCATTCATTATATACTAAGGTACACCTTTTTTCACATTTTATTTTTTCATGGAAATGGATTGGTTTTGTAGTTACAGCTATAGCTCATTTCCGCTATAAATTGACAATCTTCGATCTGACAACAACAGAATAGTGAGTGATTAGTTAAAGCGATAAAAAGAAAATATTTTTTAGTGTCGTTATATACCTGTATTCTACAATGTTGTCATGATCCAGAATAATAAGATCTCTCTTTGTAAGTGGTTTCTTTGTCAACGGGCATATATTTCTCTTGCCCTCCCAGTTCGTTAGACATCGAACCCAGCTATCATATCTGTGAATTAAACATAATGGGGTTTAAACCATGAGCTTTCTCTTTTCATCGTTCTAGTAGAGTAACATACCCCATTACATGTCCGTATTTTGAGATGGCAGGTTTTACAACTTCGTCCAGAGTAATAGGATCAATAAATCCAGGCAATGGATTGCTTATGTCAGGAGCGTCAGAATCATAGTCCTCCTGCTCATCTTGTTCCATGTCGCCACTGCCTTCTGATGTAACATCGGCCATACTACGGGTAGATGCTCGAGTTCTGGTTCGTTTAGTTGTCCAATTACTCATAGTAAATGTACCAGAGTTGTCATTGTAGTCTTCGAAATCATCCGAATCGTCATCGTCACTATCCCATCGGTTTCCTCTACGCTTTCGCTTTTTGACTTTCTTATCATTGGTTGCCGGGGTTGGCTTTGCTCTTGTGGTTCGTGGTCGTGGGGACTCGGATGCCGATGTGTTACCACTCCCACCATGCTTACTGTGAGTGCGGAAAGTTTTTTCCACTTGGCCGTTAGAATTCTTTTTGTCAAATAGATAATGAGCCTTGCCTTTTTCATCCAAGACGTAGTTGGGATCAATGATCTGTTTTGTCTCCACGAGGAGTCGATAGAAGTTTGAGCACTTGGGAAGAGAGAAACAGTTATGTGAATGAACGTTAGGGTTAAATTGTATTGCCGAGTTGGGGTTTGTCCTACCTGATAACCAACACGTCCTGGGATAGACATTGAGAAGATTCCCCATTGGCCGTTGGCTCCGACCTCTTCTAATCGTTTGTAAAACAGCTTCTTCTCTTCTTCTGTCCATTGACCCTTTTTCTGCTCTTCATTGGGTGCGTTAAATCGATAATAATAACTGTTGGGGTTCTGATCAATCATTTGATAGGCTCGAATACGCGCTTGGGACCATCCCTCGAACGCCTTTTCTAGATCCAGATTGTTCTCTCGGACTTGTTTGAGTGCATCATCCAAAGCCAATCTACCTCCCATACGGTATTGCCTAAAACATCCCCAGTGCGTCAATATTTAGCAGGTATAGAAGATGTGCACGCACTTGTTCTTACTTCTTGGCCTGGTCAGTACTAGTCTTCTTCAAAGTCTCAGAACGTTTCTTAAGCAGTTGCTGATATGCAGCCTTTTGTTCATCATCCATTACATTGCCTGATGTAGCTGAATGTTAGACATGAAAGCCAAGTGGTGTTACCCTCACCATCTCACTTACCCTGAGTTTCAACTTCCTGAGCATACTTGGAAGCAATCACTCTACGTATTCCAGTCAGGTAGTCTTGGCGTGTCAGACGAAACATGACCTCATCCTATTGGAAGAAGAGGATTTAAGTTGGTTTTGATCCAGTATCAAAAACCCATATTTCGACTCCATACCTCATCGTTTTCGCAATCAATCAGCATCTCATCTATTTCCTCGTCACAGACATAATCGAACATAGTACGGATCTTTGAAGACTTGCGCATCTTTTCTCTACGCTCATACTGTGCAAATCGCTGTTGTTGGAATGCCACACGTTTCTGGATGACTTCCATTTCAGATTCAGTAACTTCTTCACTGAAAACACTTTCTTTGCGAATAGTTTCAATGTTGTCGCTATACAGAGAATTCAGTTATGGATGTTGGCATTGATAATATACATGAGGTAGTACGAAGAAACTTTTTCCAAATGGTTACTCACCTATCTTCAAGGCTTAATTTGAAGTCTTCCACAACATGCTCGTCAGCTTCCTTAGTGACCGGCTTTCCAGTACGCAGATTGGTCTGGTGGAGTATGTAATCAGTAGGATGAGAAGAAATGTTTCCAAGCAATATATACTCACAATAATGATGCCAATTTTAATGCAAGGTGGTATTGGTGTGGATCGCCATGTTAAGCCTTGACGCTTTTTTGGAGGTCGAATGTCTAAAGCAAGTCGATTCATTAGTGAACCGGGGGGGGGGCATTCTGATCATGTCAGAGCTGCAACCAACCTTCAGGAAGAAACTTTGATACCAGTCGTTCAGTAGCCTCGTCTGTATCCGTTTTCTTTGTCTTGGTGCTCATGAAGTATACGCGTTGTAAGCAGGCAGGAAGGAATGGGAAAATTTTCGCGAACGCGACAAAAATTTCCAAAGTCCTGCAGAGCGCTGCCAATAAACGCGCGTGGCACGTGCCCCCGAAATGAACTTAGGTATTGGTTGAAAAAGCTTTCTTTGTTTTTAACTTTCTCGCTATATTGTCAGTTTTTTATTGTAAAGAACGAAGAAAAAAGATTATGATGCGTCTAAATGAGGTCAGCAACGTTCATGGGCATCTCCTCAATCTGGGTGTTGTAGAATGATTCAATGTCCTATAAGGGCAAAAAGAATTTAGTATATGAAGACATTGTGAACAAACTGACACATTTTTGTAGATTGTCAACTTACTCTCAACATACGGACGTCCTCGCTGGTGACAAAGTTGATAGCAACACCCTTACGACCGAAACGACCACCACGACCAATTCTGTGGAGATAGTTTTCACGGTTTGCTGGGAGATCGTAGCTGCAGAAAAATAAAAAAAAATTAACATCTCCTGTTTCATAATCTTATCTGGCAAGAAGGAGATACTTACTTGATGACAAGGGAAACTTGTTGGACATCAATACCACGAGCCAACAAATCAGTGGTGATCAAAACTCGGGAAGATCCAGAACGGAACTCCTTCATGATGACTTCACGCTGCTCTTGGCTCATGTCACCGTGCATAGCAGACACGGTGAATTCACGTGCGTGAAGCTTGTCAGTGAGCCAGTCGACCTTTCTGCGGGTGTTGCAGAAAATGACAGCCTGGGTAATGGTGACGGTTTCGTACAAATCACTGAGAGTGTCGAGCTTCCATTCTTCCTTTTCGACAGCAACGTAGAATTGCTTGATACCTTCAAGGGTAAGTTCATCACGCTTGACGAGAATACGAACGGGTTCACGCATGAATTTGGTGGTAACTTCCAAAACATCTGGTGGCATGGTAGCGGACAAAAGAACAACTTGTGTTTCAGTGGGAAGAAGTTGGAAAACGTCGTAGATTTGCTCTCTGAAACCGCGAGACAACATTTCGTCAGCTTCGTCGAGAACAAACATCTTCATGTGGTCGGTCTTGAAAGCACCACGGTTGATCATGTCATAGACACGACCAGGGGTACCGACAACGACGTGACAGCCGGCACGAAGCTTGTCCATGTCCTCACGGACGTTAGTACCACCAACACAAGCGTGGCACTCAGCACCCATGAAGTCACCGAGAGCAAGAACGACTTTCTGGATTTGAAGAGCCAATTCACGGGTGGGGGCAAGAATAAGAGCTTGAGTGGCCTTCAAGCTTACGTCAATACGCTGGAGGATAGAGATGGAGAAAGTGGCAGTCTTTCCGGTACCAGACTGGGCCTGGGCGATGACATCGTGACCCTTGATAACGGGCATAATAGCACGTTGTTGAATGGTGGAAGGACGTTCGAAACTAAGTGCGATTTTCGGTTAGAATAATAAGTAAAAAAAGGTGGATATGGAATCCACAACGCAAGCCAATATCTACATACCCATAGGCATAGATACCACGGAGAAGCTCGTTCTTGAGGTTCATGTTGTCGAAGTTATCAACAACCTCTTCCCAGTTGGACTGCGGTACAAATCATAAGATTAGTTTTTATTTTCTAGCTAGCAAAAGTGCTGTTGACGTGGATAAGATTTAAAACAAACCAGTGTATGTCTAACACTGATTTGAATTCTCATATCCAAATAGAATTTAGAAAAATACCTCGATTTCAGTGTCCTGGATTTCCTTCAATTCTTCGTTTCTGTAGCAAATGAAAATTGATGATCAGGTCAGTAAAATTGACATTTTAGACATCACAGTGGGGTTCCAAGACAAGTAATGATGATGTGCGAATTCCAAAGTCGTCAATCGTTTTGATTTCCAATAATAATATTTCAGTATATATATTTTAAAACAAGAATACGTCGACTTACTTGCTCATGATTGATTGACAATGTTAAAAGGAAGGATTTTGTGTTTGCTTATGGGCCGGATTTTTATCAAAAAAATCTTTCGGGTGTAGATTAGTATTGTAAATAATACAGTCACAAATTCCCAGTATGGAAAGCTGCCCAATTCGGTCACCGCAGGAAATCACTCGACGAAAAGTCGCGACGAATGCTTTTGCGAAAACCACCAGGAACGCGTGATGGATTTGTCTCAACCGGAAGTCGCATTACACATTCACACAGCACAAAATGATGCAAAACACGGACCACATTTGGTTCTTCAGAAAAGAAACGTGGACAAAACGTTTAATGTTCGAATTGAGAATATGGAAGGTAGAGGCAACTCGGTACTGCTCATGCCCTTTGAAGACCAATCCGTATCTAACTTTCCCACTCGACTCCAATTGTATACGATTCATGTAGAAATTGACACTTATTACGACTCAAGGTAAAATAATTGACTATGGAATAGGTAATATATTGTGTATCTAATTCATATATATTAGCCAACAATATCATTTTACGGCCTGCTTGAATTCAGAAGACAACGATATTTCCGGCGTCAAACAAGAAATTGATATGAGTGTGCAGTCGGCATTAGATGGTAAGTCACTAAAATGGATACTCAATAGTGTAATTACTAGTAGGATTAATACTGTCTTGTCAAATTGTAGGCTTCAACACTGCTTTGATGATTATGTCCTCAGGGTAAGATTTAGCAACCTTGTGCCAACCTATTACAACATAAAGTACTAATTATTTTGTATACATTAGGATTTCAAACAACTTTTCTGATAGGTGAGAATTGGTGGATAGAAAACGGGTCTGAGCTTAAGCGATCTTTGGACAATACAAGGGGTTTGGATCACTATTGTTTCTTATGACGGTTGTATACTAAATCATTTCTTTCCCTTTGTTTCAATCAATAGATCAAAAATAATTGGTTATGCCTTTACTTCCCTAAAGTCACAAATAAAGCACCTCGACGATTATCGAAGGAAGAAAAACGAAGAGTCTATGATGATCGAATATGCGTAAGTAAAAAGGTCAAAAGGTGCGTAGGACAAGGAGATCTCATCACTGATGCATTCTGCACTATCAGCTATCTTGGAGTTACAGACGATTGCTGTTACGATTTACGCAATGACCGACGTATCAAAAGTAAGTCATCAGCAATCTCAATATTTAAATGTACTACTTTGCTTATGGGTTACATTTGTATGTAGACGACATCATATTGCAGACTGGCATAGACTCGTTGATGAAGAGTGTAAATTCTGTCGAGCAGATATGGGAGAGAGTCAAGTTGGGATCAAAATTCCCATTTTTTCTGAAAGTGAGAATATCCGACAACTCCAGCATCCTGGGGCATTTTGTTATTGTCGACCTACTCAACACTCGCTTCGTGGCTAATAAAACACGGCTCCATGATGGATATACCTTCCATGATACATGCACGCGTCTTCGTAAGTACACTCGAACAGTGTGTAATCGATATGTACTATATACTCATGGTGTTATATTACAGGAGAAACAGTCAAATCGGTGGCTACACCTAATTTCGTTGGCTTAATACCGACCGATGCCTGCGTTCTGACCAATGTATTAGGAACGTACTTGAATGGAACTAACCGATTGAATACGTTCTTGTATGTGGAGGTAAGTAGCAAAACGCTTTTGAAATTTATGAGATACTATCATACTCAACCGTTGATATTGTAGGAATATCCAGAAGTAGCCTTGGAAGAAACACTTATCGCTTTAGATTTCGCTCAGCATTTGCAGAGAATCCCATGTCGATCGGTGAGGAATCTGGTTGATCCTAGATTAACAGAATATGCATCAAAGGCAGAATACTACAAGGAGAGATATTACAAGCAGCAGGTAATTTTATTACTGATGAGATTCTTTAGTTGAAACGTATTGTATCTAACAAACTGTCTATAAAGGCAATCATTGCCGATTTCGAGACCAAGAACCATGAACTGCATATAGAGTTGGCAAGAAATAAGGCAATGCTTCAGGATACTTCTAAGATAGAATCTGATGCAAAACTCCAAATGGATGACTTGTCTATAAAAGAATCTGAGGTTAGTTAACTTTGAGTTCGTTAGTAGATACTGTCGATGGAAATGTAGTTAACGAATTTGTTTTTGTATCAGCTGAACTTGAAAAATCGAAATTTGGAGCTGGAGATTATATATCTCAGATGTCACGTCCAGACATTCAAAGGAGAAATCGATGAGCAAAGTAGGCATCAACAAGCCGAACAGGGTATGTATTGAACTTGTCAAGACTTTTGCCAAAGTGCTATACAACCACTAACTTTCAACTTTTCCTTGCTTAGCTTTGTTAAAATATACACATCAACAAGCTATGAGCGAGATTGAGCAGTTGGAATTAGATATGGCAGAGAAGGAGGTGAAGTATATTTGTCAGAGAGTGGCTTTTGTGTTATTAACTTTTTCTAACAGGTGTGTGTCGTTTTAGCAAAGAATAACGGACTTGATGGCGGCACTTAATCAACGCTCACAGCAATTGGAGGAACTACAAGTTTTTGAAAAGCAAGCCAAGATCTTATTGAATGATTCTGATAGCAAATACGCTAAGATGTTGAGGTATTGCGAGAGGAAAGAGAACGAAATTAAAGAATCTGTTCAGAAAGAGCAAGCACGCTGGTACGAGAAACGAGCGGATATGCAAAGCAAGATTCACAAATTGCAGGTAAGAAATAGACTGGACCACTTTTACTGAAAGCAACGTGTGTATGATGCTCATATTTGAACTAGGCTGAGATAGACGATCTCCGTGCCCGCAGTAAGATTACTCCAGAGAAAACGTCAGAATGGAAATCAAACCAAGTGATACGTGAGTCTAAAACGTCGAAGGTACCTGACAGATTATGTGTGAAGCAGATATATACAGATATATGGACAAATTACTAATGACGCTTGATAGGGCAAAACAATGACTTTAGAATCGACACAACCAGAGGATACTACACCAAATAAACCTGCTGAGCGGGTAGTGATGGCTGACGACATTGCTGCGTTGAAGGTAAACCATTATCTCTTAATAGTTACTAGTCCTTAAATTTCTGACCGTCTCTACTATTATAGCGTGAAGTACAAAAACACACTGTTGAATTGGAAAGATACAGAGCCCACTCAAATTCGATGGAGGTGAGTACTGTTTGTTTGAAATCTGTACTAAAACGTATAATTAATGAATCCCTCCATGTATAGTCTAATACTGAAGACGGGGAATCTGAAAATCAAGATCAAAATATGCAGGAGGATTTCGATCAATCACGAGATATGACGCCAGAGGCAAGAGTTGTCATTTCAGACCGGCCTGATTCAGTTGCTCCTCACTTGCATGTAAAAAATGAAGGAAATGACAGCGCGAGTGCTTCGCGACCATCAGGTGGTGGGAGGATATCAAGCAAGGCAATAAAGGAAAATGATGAGGCTTCAGTTGGACGAATATCAACTAAGAAGCATGAATTAGCAGTGAGAAGGGCTGAGTCAAAAGAAAACAGACAGAAAATGCCCTCAAAGACATCGCGTACTTCAAAGAGCAAAGCAACGAAAAGATCCGCTGAAACCATGAAAGAACAACAAACAACTATTGGAAACGACAATGTATCCAATGACACTTTAAATAACATGGAAGTGGATAACGAGCCGAGTACGTCGCAATCCATGGGCCAATCATCTACGCGACAGCCAGATCAGACCGAAGACAAAGACAGATCATTATCACCAGAACTGCTCGTCGATATAAATGTGAATAGAGCAACAACTTCAAAGGCTTTAGCGACCAATCCGCCAGCGGCAAACACCCTCAATGCAAAGAAAGGCATGGAGGGCGAAGCAAAACCAAAATTGCCAAAGAAAAGACGTAAACTAGGAAATCGAAAAACTGAGGCTCAGGTAACTATGCCGTCGAGTGATGTAAGTCAATTCTAATTCTCATATGTGGTCCTTTAACGAAACTAATTCATTGTGTAATAGGGTATTATTGATGATACTAGTATTATCTTGGGTGGTAATTGAGCTTGGCAAGCCGCAAGCCATAATTTCGTATTTATATGACACACTCTAAATGTAAAATTGTACAATATCCGTAATGTAATAATTAATAACAAAAACTATCGCAACGTACGTCAGCGAATGTCGGGCATTTTTAAGCTTAATCCACAGAAGCCTAAACATGGGCATTCCACAAAATTAAATTTCTTAAAAACGCAACAGGAATGTATTGATATAGTAAAGAAAACATGTTGTATTAACAAAAGAGGATCTAGATGTCGACACCTTATTTTATAATGTGCAGTGTCAAAGCCCCTCTAGTAAATTAACCGACCGAGAAGTAATGCTTATGTATGTTAGTGGTCGGATTTTCACGATAGACCGCTGAATGATGAACCCATTATAATTTATGGCCAAATATTTAAAAAGAGACAATTAAATTTTTACACTCTTTTCTTTCGTAAGCACGCATTCCATCCTATTCATTTAAGATACAAACTAGTCTTACGAGTTCAAATTGACCCATCATGTCACACAGCGAACATCAAGTGCATTTGATTGAACCTGTAACTGTATCTCCCACGGTAATCCACCGGTTGGTGGAACAAATAGAAATTCTTCAAAAGCGACTAGAACAGCTCGAACGACACAGCATCATCAGTGCCACTCAAAGTTTAGCAGATATCACTGCGGTTTACGATATATCACCTATACCTTCTCGCCTATCCATATCAAACGCAATTTCCAAACCAGACCTGAAAAGTGATCAGATCAAGTCAAGAAAATCTGAAACTCAACAACCACGTAAAGGAGAATTGGACTCTACATTGGATGTAGATGAAATCACTTTTATACGCGCAGACAGTGATGAACTTGATTCGCAGCCGGCGCTGCCTTCCCAAGAAAGTCGATCGTCCACAGAACAAATACGATATGACGCAGGGTCCACAACTGCCAACGATGATGGATCTATGGAACCCACCATTGCGTGCTCTGGCTCATCTGAGAGCCTTTCCGGTTGTCGAACGCCATCACTAATTATGTCAGGTTCAACCGACACAGTGTCAACCAATGATACGCCGCCAACTTCGCAAAATATGCATATCTCTCCAAGGGTATCAAGCCTACTACACTATGATGCATCTATACAATCTTTAACGGTTGACAACCAACCACATTTTGGACAAGATAATGAATCATCTACATCAGCAGTGCATTCTAGACAAGCGACCATTGTGTCCACTATTAACATGAATGGAAGTCCTATCTCTCAAAAGATTGGAAATAGGTACCTTCAGAGCAATGAAATGCCAACTTATGGAAGGTGCTATTCTTCCTTTTTCCCTACTACTTTGCTCCCTCCTTCACCGTCATTTGTGGTTAGAACGGGAAGACTTTCTTTAGCTACCAGCATGCGCGAGCTAACACCTACCTTTGATCAATCAGGAAGTTGTCTTAACTTGCTAGATCACATTGAACTGGCCCCTTATGGTCCTATACAGCTAAATGGGAGGGCCTCATCAAGCTCAACATTAAATCTGCCAGAATCAAAAAAGCTGAACCGAACAAAGAGATGGCTCACTAAAAAATTGAACATATCTCCCAAGCTCAAGACGTCAGCCAGTGCACCAATATTAAGTGCGTACAAGCAGCCAAGTCTACTCTCTCGAAAGTGGTCCAAGCTTGTAGGCAAAGTGTAGAAATAGATCATTTTGTATGGAGCGGGGAATTTTTGGCTGGCCCAACTGCCTCTGTTCATCTCATGTTAAGAAGAAGATATATTTTATTATGTTAACATTCGTAGCCACTTCCAAGATTTCATAAAACAAAATCTACAAGAGATAAAGTAGTTAACATGTATCATGATTGGACATAAAATGTGTGTGAGTGTGAGTGTGTGTATATATGTCAAGAACCCAAATGTTTGGTTAGCGTTTCTTAAGCTGATTTTCTAAAATCTTGCGCTGGCGGCCGAGCCATGATGATGATGCGGGGCGTCCTGAAAGACTTGAGCTATCTCTCTTTTCTTGGCGAGCTAACTCATACCATGACGAGATGATGAGCTGCTGTTCTCTCCTTGATTGAAGACGAACATCCTGGATTTGTCGCTGGAAATTATGCGGATTAGCGACATCCCACTGATATTAAACTTCCTGCCTATACATTCTTTTACCTTGAGCAACTCGTTCTCTTCTTCTCGATTTCTAGGTACCTTTTGAAGATAGTTGAGATCATGTGGCTTCATGTTTGCAGTCATAGTTTCCTTCAGTATCTTGTTATACAGCTTTATCATCTCTCTAGCCTTGCGTATCTTGCTTTGTGTTTCATTCAGCTCTTCTTGCAAGTGCAATACTTGTATTTGTAGAGTGGCATTTCGTTCTTTGAGATTCTCCAACTCTTGACTATCAAGGTGAATAAAAACAAGTTAATATACTGCCATGTCATACATAGAATTATATCTAATGTTACTTACTCGCTCATGCCTGGAGAATCGTCGGCTTCACCTCCACTCTTATTATTGATGCCATTGAGGTAATTGGCTTCTATCAACAGTCTATTGATGTCATGTAGCTGCATCTTTGTAATATCCTCCAATCTATTGATGCGTTCTTGCTGCACAGCGTACTCCTTTTCAAACGATTCCAATGTAGCGGTGTCCTTGTTGGGAGCTCGTGTTGCGTCGGCAACTCTTTTCTCAAATGCAGTAGTTGTTTCACTGAGATGTTTTCCTTCCTTCTCCAAATCCATAATTCTTGTCCTAAACGACATGATGGCCTGCATCTGTTTAGGTACAGTGTCTGGGATACCTTCTGTGATCTGTAACAATTGTTGTTGCAGTGCTTGAAACCGCACTTCAAGATCGGAGTGCTTTTGTTGCCATTGTCGCTCATTTTCGGATGATTTTTCATACTTGGTCTGCAATTCATTGATCTTTTCTCTGCTGCCTTCATTGGACTCTTGCTTCAACTCTACAACTTGATCCTCTAATCTCTTGATAGTCAATTGCCTGAAGATGAAATAGATGAGTTCAATATATGCAAACAAAACTTGAAGCCAACTCTTTGGAAAGAAACATACAGGTCAGAGATATTGGCTTTCTTCATATCTTCCTCCATACTGGAAGCGTGTATGCCGGAATCCATCACTACGCTTGATCGGTGATTGACAATCTTATCCATAGGTTGGGCTAGCGAAAATAGATGTTAAAAGGTACGATTATAAAGTGTGATTAATGGAAATGTATTACCTCCTACTAGTTCTAGTTCAGCAAGTTGGTCTTCTAGCGAATGGATCTGCTCTTGATCTCTAGCCTTGTCTTGTTCCAAAATGTCGCATTTTTCTACAGCTTTTCTAAGAGCCTCATCCACTTTCTGTTTTTCTATCAAAATCTCGGCCTTGTCGTTCTCCAAGTTATGTACTTGCTCTTTATACGAGTCCATGAGTGTCTTGAACGCAAGCACTTTGCGATACTCGTCTTCCACTTGATGATTCCTTTCCATGAGGGTGGCATTCTGTTCCTCAAGGGCCTGATATCATGTACAATCGTCAAGTTTGGATACGACTGAAAATTCGTTTCGATTACAACCTACCTTGATTTGTCTTCTCAAGTCAGCACTATCTTCCAGCCGCTTTTTATACTTTTCAATAGCATTTTCCATCTTGTGCAACTTTTCTTCAGTATGGTTAAACTCTTCCAGTTGATCTCGTAGTTGATCAACTTGGCTGACAGTTTTGGACATTTCTTCAATCTTTCGGTCATTCTCTGCAATTTTCCTATTCTGTTTTTCAACCAAAAGCTCTGTTTCTTGCCGACGATCTTCGCTCCGTGATCTGGAAATGGGTGACATGAGCTCCTGGAATAATCAAAGGCACATTTAAAATGGAACATAGCTTACAGATCTTGTTTCAAGTGATCAATTTCAGTTCGCATGATGAAATCAGCTTTTCCAGTGTCGTTAGCCTGGGTGACTGCGGCATCCATATCGAGCAACCGATTCTTTAAATCCTCTTTATCCGCCTCCAAATCCTCCTATAATAATCAACGGTGTATTAATTCTAGGTTTTCCTATCCACACATAGAGAGATCTGCGGTGACAACATACATTACGAACTCGAAGTTCTTCATACTGCTGTAGTAGCTTCTTTTGTGACACCTCGAGTGCCTTTCGCTCCTTGACGAGTTTCTCAAACTCGGCTTGATACTGTTGACTGTTAGGAAAAAGTTTAGCATTGGCAATGCTTGAAGCTGCAACTGTGAAGAGGTACTGGGTAAAAATATGCAGAATCGTTTATGTCGTACCTGGATGCAAGTGGTGTGGATGAATAGGACACCATGTCCTCGGCATCGTCATTCAATGTTCCATCAACATCGTTAATTTGGCTCATAATCTATAGAGAATCTCAGTGAAAATTGCAAGTTGATGGTATGCAGTTATGTATGTGGCAGTACCTCTTCTATTGAGACCATCAGAGCATGTTGGCTTTTTTGAGTCAAGCTTTGTATCATTTCGATATACATATTGTTATTGTCGGATTGAACAGCTAGAGCCACCACTAGCTGACAGAGTCTAAGCAAGTCTTTGGTGTCAGCATCTTTGGCTATCGCGTTGAGGTTGACAGAGGGTATAGACTCAATGTCCTGTCCTAGAATTTCTTCGTAATATCGAACAATGAGTTTGTGAAGCTTTTTGAGATTGTTAAATCGAAGCATCCAGTTATCACTTGTATCTGTGACTGGCGAGAGTGCTTTAAACCATGTAGGATCTCTGAAAAGTTTTGGTGGTGATTAGCATATCAATTGGTGGATTCCATTGTTAGGACTTTGGTCAACTCACATCTCTTGAAGGACTTGCGATAGAATAACTCCATCAGTCAATTCTACGAGTGAATCAACATCGTGATCTTTGTGCTCAAAGGTATTTATCTACATTGAAGAGAGTCCAGTTGATTATCAGTAATAAGGCACATATATAAAATGGTATGCAATAACTTACCCATTCAACGAACGCGTCCGACATGGCCGCCTCCGAAATTGAAAAGCTCATGACTTGCTTCCTGGTCTTCCTTATATTCCCAAAAAGAAAATAAAAAAATAGGAGAGATTTAAAAGCACTGTAGAAGCGAAGTGAAGGAAAGACGTTGGGCTTTGCAAGCCCTCACTTCGCTGCACATAGCCTTAAGAAAGGGAACTTGGTTGTACAAGGCCCGAACATGCCACAACTCCGATAATTACTACATCATTCGCCTCGCTACGTAGAAATCGATAAATTGGCGTACCATGTATTCACTGGCGTTTGCGGTACAGTATATTCGCATACCAAAGTTACATGTATTGGTTCACTGATTTCGTACAGATAAGTAACTGTTGCAGTAATCGAAAGATACGTTCGTTACTGTATGGGTAATTGAAGGCAGAGGGGTTCAACCGGCAAAAATAGTAATGATAGATCGTTTGGTTGCATGACTTTAAGAATATCTTTCAATGAGCTTATGTTACATATTGAAATGCAAATGATGAATTTTACAAATGAAAATATAGTATGCAGTTCTCGAAAACAGCAGTGAATTATATGAAATGGTATATGTGACAGAACATACAGAGTATAGGTTTGTATAACCGTCGTTGGACAATTGAGCTAAATGAACCTGATATTATGATTCCCCACGAAACCCAATAGCAACGAAAAATCCTTCAGCTGATTCTTTTCGTGATGCTTTTGGTTTTTCGTGTCTTACAGTTTCAAAATGTTTTCGAAGAAGTTGTCTGAATTCCTGCTCACTTCCTCCCATGAAGAACTAAATGGCTTTTAGTCAAATATGTTTAGCATGGACCTTCCACACAAAAAGATGACTGACCTTGCATACGAAAACCCCATCTTTCTTCAAAATTTTTGTAGCAAAAGCTAGTGCATATTCGCAAAGCTCCTAATCAATCGGATACAGGTATTTAGGTGCGCCTGCATTGGGGTTTTAATTTTTCAATGACTGAAGTATCTCACCATCGATCTCGCGTGATCAGCTAAGTGGTGGCCAGAGAAACTCGGTGCCATGTCTGAGAGAACTACGTCCACTGATTTGCCATTGAGGATCTTCATTATATGCTGTTGAGTTTCGTTTGCTAAAAAATCGCCCTCAAGTATGCTTACACCTGGTATTGGCTCCATGGGTAGCAGGTCTACAGCGATAACAGTCCCGGCCATTGGTGAAATACTCGTTTCTTCTTCAGATAACTTCTGCTTTCCCATAAATACTTTCTCTGCAACGACTTGAGTCCACCCACCAGGACTGGCACCCAATTCAATGATGTTGGCATTTCTTTTCAAGAATCTGTGCTTGTCGTTCAGTTGTATTAATTTGAAGGCAGAACGTGCCCGATATTGTTGAGAGCGCGCATCTCTTACAAAAATGTCATTTGATTGTCGAGAGAGCCATTTCTTTGAAGAGGACGAATAAAGTCGAGTTCCAACCTTGCAGAGTTTAACTGAGAATTGAGCACGTATAATGCAATTCATTACTATGTCATGACAAAGAGCATGTCAAAAGTCCCAGAATACAAAGGTTTTTTTTCTTGTTGGATTTCGGAGTTGCAAGTCGTTGAGAATACGGGAACAAAGGAAAAACTTAACCATTTACCCATCTCGGTATACATTGGACTTTCCTCTCTCGAACTCCCATCTTCTTACAGGATGCCATTCACTCGAATGCAGAAGAGATTACTGGGCGCTGAAGCCGAAGATGAACAACAAAATGCCAATTCTAGTGGTAAGAATATACTCAGTTGAACTGCCGACAAAGGTGACAACAGTCTGATCAAATCAATTTCATTTAGACAACCAAGCGCCTAAGAAGCCTAGAAAGAATAGCAAAACAAAAAATCCCAAAGCCATAGTTAAAAAATCTAAGCAACCTGCCACAATGCGTAGTAAACCCCAAGTCATATCCACTAGTCCTTCTACAAATAGTTCGGCAATCCAACCTGAAGCAATGCAAGGCGTGACGCCGAAATTATCGCAACTCGATCAACTCCCAGCGGAAATTCTATTCGAAATAATCAGCTATCTACCGCCATCCAAATTTCTTGAGGTTGGGTTTCTGTGCCGTCGACTTTATCAAGTTTTATGTGATGCACCCATCTGGGAGATGATCTAGCGCAAGGCTGGCCTTAAAAGACTAAGGCGAAAATGGAAGTGTCATCGCGAATTCGTTATATACGAAAGCAATAGTATCTGTGAACGATGCTTCGGACGGTCTAAAACGCTAGGTTCGAATTCTCCCATCAGTATCCTGGATGAAGATGATAATATGAATGTCTCTCTTTGCCTTCAATGCCGCTGTGAATATTACCGTCGACACCCTGAACCGTATGAAGAAGATCAAGCTGAAGGATCCCAACAGTCCCACTCCAACAGTAGAATTACTAAAATTCGGACTCTATCTGAATATAAGCTAACAGAAGATCACCTGGACCATATCTCTGTCGAGTATGTCGAAAATCCACACTATAGCTCAGCGCCACCAATGCATTTATACGACAAAAAGGAGATCGTCATGATGGCTAGGCAAGTCCATGGAGGTGATGTCGGTATTGCGGCAGCTCGAAATGCAACTGTTTTAAAAGGGAAAAGGATGGTTGAATCCCGAAAACGAAACCAGGAGATCAGAAGAGCACGCTTGGAAAGCCGACTAGTAGAAGCTAATTTGATCCATATGATGGACATTCCTATATGCAGGAACTACATCGCATCTACCAAGGGAGACTTGGATATTGTGGTATCGACTGTTCAAGCTCAAGATGAGGCAACACGACTGATGGAATCTCGGAAAGTGGAATTAAACGCAGCAATGCAAGCAGATGGAGTATCGAAATCAAGATATGGCTTTGATATTAGTTACAACGAATATGTCCTGCATGGTAGAGGCTCAGTAGAAGATGTAATCGCATCTTTAAGAAGACAAGAAGAAATCAGTAGGACCACGGAAGATCGTAGACAAGCACTCACTGCAAAACTTGAGGCTGCTGGATTAACTTTACGTGCTGATTCAAAACTTTGTGCGCAGTATATTTCTAGTGGTGAAGGAAATGCGGACAGCATCGTTGTTACTATGAAGGAAATGGCCTGGTTCTTCCGTTGCACCAATTATGAAAGCTCTCGAAAATTCTACTACGACTCATACGGCGACAGCGATGATTACGATAGTGACTATGATGACTATGGTGGCGGCAGACGACCCTGGTGGAGAGATGATTATGGTTGGCGTGAACCACGTAGGCGATATCGTATTGATAGTGAAAGAGGAAAGGACTTGGCTTTGGATGACTGGGTGAGACGTAGGCTTTCCAGAGCATCATATCAAAATGTTGAAAGTGACCCAGATGACGATTTTCGACCACCAGTATCAATTTGGCCCACAATCAATGTAAAATGGCTGCGAATGATCAAGCAACATGCTGTAAAGAAGATCACTCCTGAATTCCGTGCATATCGTCAAAACTTGATTGCCACCGCATCTGTTAGCGAAATCTCAATCTCTGAAAATCAGGTTATCCACTGGTTGGAGCAGTCTGCAAATCAAGATAGAACTACCCTTTCATCTGTGCTGATAGGTATCTTGGGAGAAAATTGGCATCAAGAATTGATCGGTATGATACCCATACGCTAATAATAAGTTGATATATCATACTTAGAAATACGTACTCATTATAACACTACAATCTGTATAGCATAAGTAATGAATGAAATTGCGCAGGAAAGCAGCTATAAAATTCGTGAAAGATGATATTACCTCCTCGTCTTGTATAACCGTATACTGATACTGTTATATTATTCCGGCTTTCAATAATACTGTACTGGGCTAAAAACGTGAGTCCATCATCTAAAGTGTTGGCTCCAGAGTTGTTTGCCTTACAGGCGTTTTGCCGAATAGCATTGTGTGAGAGTACAATTGGTGGTGACCCACTGGTAACTGCATTCCACCTCTGGCGTCGGATCCACTTTTACGCAGCAACTAACGCTCATGTCAGCGCTTCATCCATTGACACTCCATCAATCTCAAGTTTTGGTAGCTTTCATCCATCGAGCGTGTTCGATTTCCTATTATCCACAATATTTGATCGAGTGATTATAGCCAAGTTACATGAACTACAGCCAAATAAGCTCAAAAAGGAATGAATTCCAGTTCTGGGTGTATTTTATATTTTACTATATTTATTAATGATTTAATGTTCGATTTAGTAAAGGTATTCATGTTGTAATGATACAATGAGTGTATCTTTTATTTCCACTTTGACAAGGCTTCAAGGGGTGCGGAGTTTACATTGATGATTGCTGTCCAAGCAAGTACACCTGTTTAACAAACTTACTCCAAAGTATTTTAGTTTTGGGTCGGTTTTTGATGATGACACTGTCCATTATGGCTATAGTTGAAAGCGTCAGAACACTTCTTGGTTTTGTCGACCTTGATTGGATAATATGATCTTTTGGTAACTACAAGTAATTTTAAAATGACTAGCATGGTGATTTTACAGCATTGTATATGACGAGAAAAAAATAAGCCTATAACAGATACATCTTTGAAACAAAGAAGTGTACAGGTACGGAGCTTGAAGCCATATTTGGTAAATCACTTTTGTAGTTTAAGTGCACTAGCGTTCGTTCAAGATAACATCCAGCGAACTAGAAACATTTAATTTTTGTTAGAAGCATCTAATGCATCATCATATCGTCGATGAAAGGTAAACGGATGTTTTACAATTGGACAATTACTACACTACAGTTTTATAGCGGCATTTGAGTACTTATAACGATTATGGCAGGAACTCGAAATTATGTAATAGGTACGACCATTATTAAAGGTGCGGTGGAAGAGAGAATTCTAAAAGGCAATGATATCCTTGAAAGATTATATTGTGAACAGTGAGAATGTTATAACAATTTCGTCAAAAGTGGTGAAAAGCTTAGGGGGAGGGGCAAGGGCTAAGCAAGTTGGATCTCAGTGATACAATTTTCAATAAAAATCGAATACTGAGAGGAGCTCACGACGTCGCCAAAATGACAACGTCAGACAGTAATTACATCAACTGGTTCAGCACTTGTGTCTCAACAAGCATTTTGCTATGGGTGTTATAGAAATAAATCACGTGCCGCAGCCTATCTTGCCTTAAGCTGAGGTTGAAAGAGGCGTTGCGAATTCTCGAGAAACACTCTGTGGAGTCTGCAAAGAGCCTTCTGTACCTTCCCTTCCCCTCCCATTTCAACACAATATGCCTTTCGGCTTCTTCTCCTCTCAATTCGATGATCAGGGTATCATGGATGATGGTATGTTGTAACCAGTTGGAGAGATCCCTGATTAAGACATGTACTAATCTAACGGCCGTATAAAGGTAGCTGGCAGTTCTGTGGCCTAAACAGAACGCAGCGCTTGTATGCCTTTGGAGGATGGTAATGTTCAAAGCCACATCCGAGACATCAATGACCAGTGACTCATAACCACTAATTCGTTTTTTTATATCATTGTAGCTTCGTCGCTGGAATGATTCTCTCTATCTTGGTATGGCTCAACTGCTTGTGGTACACCTGTCGTTATACAACCAATACTGACATATTACCCCACATTTTCTTCTCTTCATGTATAGTCCACATTATTCCTGCTCACAGCAAATACGAGTGCTTTTGCGATTATCTATAGTATCGGCAATATTATATCCATCTTCAGTTTGACCTTCATTATTGGTATCCCCAAGCAGATCAAGACTATGTTTGCCCCCGTCAGATTCTGGGCCACTGTTGTGTTTATTGCATTGCTGGTGATCACCTTGACATTGTCTATTCTGGTATGGATGCTACCCCATTTCAATTTATCATGGCAAATTAAGACTAAAACATCTCTTCATCTCCTCAGTTGCACAACTTTGTCTTGTCCATTATCCTAGTTATCATCCAATTCTGTGCCCTAGTGTGGTACTCGTAAGTATCTCTTGAACTTTGTAGAGCGAGACCTAAGATTTATCGCTAAATTTCTCTCGTTTTCCAAACTGTTCAGTGCAAGTTATATTCCCTATGGCCGGTAAGTATTTGCGAATATTTGGGATGGGAGGATTAGTAGGAAACGTCCTTATCTGTTCATGGTTGCTCATGCGTTCGCTGTATTGTATAGGGAAATCATTCGTCGTTTCTTTGGTACCTGCGTCACATCCATCTAATAAGTATGAAATCCTTGACTGCCTGAGGTGAACATAATAAAATACACATAATACTGTATAATCACGTACAATTTTATTGTAGAATCTACCTTTACTTTGATTATAATAGCGAATGTGTAGAATTTTGTTAGCTATAGTCAACCACTATATGGAATGTAATCCGCATCGTGATCAGTCTCTATTTTCATAGAATAACAACATTGCGACTGGAATTGGACTCCATCAACCAGGCTAACGACGGATTAATATCAACCAAAGATTGTACAAAAATATACTTTTGCTTTGAAGGTGATAATATTGCACATAAGACGGATCATAGACTTCCAACGTGGTTTACAATATATGTTTTGATCAAGAAGAGCAGCAGCGTCACAAACTTGTCTCCATAACAAACAATATGTTTCGCAGAGCAACTGGACTGCAGGGCAGAATTTGACGCTTTGTTGACCAGCAACAGGCTGAATAACGATGATAGTATGTATTTTGGACCGACTTAGTGCCGCTAGCAAACGTTTATCATCTAAGACAGTAAACAACGATACCAATTAGATGCATTTTTGCCAGTAATGTCGCACAGCAGCGTAGGTTGGGAGTATCTTTCAAAATGGGATTTGACATTTTACGATAGATACGAAGCGAAGTGTGAGGGCAAAGATATAAAGATATAGTTACATGATTTCGTGATATTTAATTAAATCTGTGTTGTATTTGTTGTTACGCTTAACAGATGATGATGCTCAGTAACAGAACTGAGCTGAGCTGAATTGAGGTACCTGACCTGACCTGATTGACCAGACCAAACTGTACTTGAGCTCATCGTCTATTTTTTTTATTTTTTATTTCTCATGTCACACACATGCTTGCAATGGAGACCTATTACCGTTTTCGGCTATCCAAAATAACAGGTCTGCCGAATTCCCTTTCCGTCTCCCGTTTGCCTTTCGCTTTCGTCTCTTCTTCTCTAATGACAACCGAGAGTTTACCAATATCAGCGTCAGAGCTGAAGCACCAATATCAAGATCCTCATAATCTCGCTACAAAGAAGCCGAGAAAGTCGAATCGCGACTCATCTCACAATCCCGCTGCCCCGCTTAAACCAAAGTCGCCGCCACCAGAAGCTCAAAAATTCGAAAGAACATCGCCGCCTCCGAATAATAACAAGTTTCGACCACACTCGTTGCAAAATGGAAATACGAAAAAGCAAGCTACTCAACTACGCAACGATCGTTTGAAACAAATTAATTCGTCGGCCAATGATTTGCGAGTGCGAGCCCCTACCTCAGAAGCAGTGAGCCATATAGAGCGTTTCAACATAGCAATGATGCCTTACAATGTCTCTCGAATTGTTTCTGAAGCAGATGATATGGTATCGTCACCACACAAAGTTATCACACCAAAGTCCAGCAAAAGCTCAATCACCGCAACATCCCGAACCAATCCCCTGGCATTTAAAAAGGGGCGAAGTCAGAACAGCAAGTCTTTTGAAGCCACTCCTCAAACCGTCAAATACGTCGATTTAGACGCGACAGATACAAAGCCGAAACGGTCCTCAAATTTGTTCGCAATGTTATTATCAAAGCGTTCGCCTTCGGCTGACAAAACGCGGTCTCTAAAACCATCTGCCGCATTTATTGGTGTTACGTTAGAAGACAACTTCTCATTCATCGCTGTTGAGGTCAAAGGTGATAAGATTGTTGTTCCTACTATATTGAATCAATGTTGGATGGAAGTTAGAAAACGAGGTTAGTAACAATCTATCAGTGTAATGAATGCCTGTTGATAAATTGTTAACTTTAACAATTTATCCTTCGGCGATTTATTTAGGATTGGACGTCGAGGGAATCTTTCGTATCAATGGTGGAGAGAAGGAAGTTATTGCTATATGTGAGGAGTTTGAAAGGGCCCCAACAGAAGTTCATGATTTTTCTACCATGAATATCCATACTCTTCCGTCAGTTATTAAGAAATATTTGGGATCTCTTCCGGAGCCTGTCATTCCCAATCAGTTTTCTACAGTATTCATGGAAGTTGTTGGTAAGTTGACGATCCAAAACTACAAATTCACAAGCACCCATGGCATCCACTGATAAATCTTTATCAACCAGATCTGAATACATCTGAATTTACCAAGATCGAAGCACTCATTGAACTAGGATCTCTTATGTCCTTCCCGCATCTCCACCTCTTGGTTTATCTCTTGGATGTGGTTATCAGTGACATTTTGGAACATTCTGACAAAAATCTCATTACATCTGAAGCATTAGCTGTGTTGTTATACCCATCATGTAGTGGGCAGGAAATTCTGTCCGTCGCAGTAGCCGCGGCGGCTCGCCGACCATCGAATCGCCGCAATTTTCATGGAGTGTTTCAAGGATCAAAAAATGATGACACAGACTCCATGCTGAGTGCTGCCACCCGAAATAGCGCACGTTGCATGCAAATGTGGGAATTTTTGATGGATAATCGAGACGCATTAACTAACGGCTGGCGGAAGAATATTCGCAAAGTTCTAACCACACAAAAACGGTCGACCAAAGAAATCATTAGCTTTGTCGCTGGCGACAGATATCCATCGCAAAATGAAGTTCACAAAGAACAAACATTAAACATCAATGTTGAAGATCAACAAGCTATCCCAGCAGCAACAGGTCGAGCCACAGAAGCACAAACTACCACAGAAAATCATTCCATTCCTGATACCAACCATTCGATATCAAGTAAACATAACTCTTCATCGTCCGATGTTAGTGAAAAAGATATTGATAAATTATACCCAGACCATAAACCCTCCAAACAAGAAGAACAATTACAACTTCGCCTGAAAGCATCCCTTTCGACGCCGACCGCTTCCTCCACTCCTGCGGATGCCAGTTCAGCTCAAAAGAGGAGATTCTTTGCTCGATTACGTACAACTTCTATGACTTCACGCAATGCTCCTCTCCCTACACCAAGTCAACAGCCTCCCCCTATGCCTAGTGCCAATGTCGAGGCACAGCGTACTAGGCCACCGCGGCCGCAAACGAAGCCACCTTCGTTTCGGGCACGTGCTGCAGCAGAGAAAGTAATCAAACGTAGGAGCATGGATGTAGTCAACAAAAGATATCCTGAGACCGAAAAAGCTTCTGCATCAGACAATTGGATGAAAAAGACATACAAGGTCGCTTTCAAAGGCCAAACCAACGAATAATCATCAAAAGTGAAAAAAAAGAAGAAAGACAATGTACCCCCCACCGTATACGATACCACTTTTTATTCTGTAATTTTCTGTACATTATTTGACGGACTATGACGCATTGTGGAATTGCAGTCGTTACTATAACTGTTTATAAATCTGAATCATTGTTTAAATAGAGTCTTTGCAAATGGATTTTTGATTGCGTTCTTGACGTGTCTATAAGTCAGACTGATTCTTGTCTGTCGTAGTAATAGGGCATTATTCGAATCTGGGTCATAGTTGACGGGTCGTCTCACAGTTAATTGATCTTCCGTTACTTCAGCAATACCATGCAGGTATGTTTTGTAAAGTCGGTCAGTCTGAACGAAGAGTGACCGAGGTTCCAGTAAGACTGAGAATTCGGGTTCTGTTGTCCCTTTTTCCACGCCATGGGGATAGAAGTTCAGTATCGCGTGAGAGTTCAGTGTGACTGTTGCGACGATCGGGTTATATAGAGGTCCGTCTTGATGAGGCATAATACCTTGGCCAGGCAAATACTCGTTTACAAGGATGTGATTTGGTTCTACTGGGATGGACTCAACGTCTCCAAAATTTACTCCGATACTCTGCAGTTTCCTGAATATAGGATCCTTTAACCATGTGGGAATAGGTTCCTGTATCATTTTACCGTGTTCTACTTTAGGCGTTCCACCTTCAAACGTCGAATGTGACAGTCGTTAGCATCAATGTTATATTTCGTTGCCGTATAATGACATACCCCAATTTTGAAGTCTATATCATTAGAGTATGATCAGTATGCAAAGAACCATGTAATGCCAGGTGACATAGAAAGCATACCTCCTAGCTTTCAGTGAAACCCATTTTGGTGCAGGTGCAGTCTGTACCTGGAGCAAGCGGTCAGTGCATTTACTTCGAGATGCATAATAGCATTGCGAATATGCATACTTTTGAGATCAAATGCTCTTCTTCGGACGCTGAGATAAAATTTGGAATGTAGTATGCTGAATTTGGTATACATTGCAATTTATATTGCTCCAGTTCTGATTCCATGCCTTGCTGGACAGAATGCTGCACGAAAAGCTTCGACTGGCAAGGGAAAGACAACCATTCGCTTGTCACAATTTAATGAAAAAGTACACTACAGAAAAATTTACAATGTGTCGTAGACACCAAGCGCCTGATAGCAAACGGCGTGCTGTTCACTAGTATCTTTCTTTTCTTTCAAAAGTAAGATGGTATAATCATTTTCACCATTTGTGAGGAAACCGTGCTCCCGGCCACGCCATGCTATAGGTGAATCGCGGTATCCCCATGCTGTTAATGCACTCCAGCATAGCTTGAGTTTTATCTCTTTCCTAGCGTTTTTTTAAAAAAAAAGGTGAATAATTAGTAATCAGGTGTAATTTCGTGCTAGCAAGATACAATGTTATTACCGAAGGGTGACAAGTAAATGCTCAATGTATTGAGGTGTTGCCAAACCGGTGCTTCGAAGTATTGTAATGCTTCCAGCTGTATATGGTTCTGGACAGCTGTACACTGACAAAAACGGATCAGGCTTATCGTTAACAGATAATCTAGTGGATAACGTGGACATTTAGTATTTGAAGGATGCTACAAAACATGTATACAACGGTCACTACCTTTGAGCACCCAGTGACGCCAGTCCCAACCACTCATGTGCTTCTAAAGCTTCGTCTTTCCATCTATTGTCAGGAGTGGTGCCATTAGGTAACTTTAAGCTTTCGAAAGTGGGTATACGGATACCGTCTATTTTTGAGGAAGTCCACAATAGTGACTTCTTGTTATGTTGTGTTTTGGAGAAAGGTATGTCTAAAGAAGCTCCAGTATCTGCAGATGTAGGTTAGATATTGCATTACTGCATCGACTCAATGCCGATATGACACTTACTTATGTCAACTCGTGTCATTACCATCTTGAAAGATCGCGATAAATTGTTTTCCAAACACCATTTCGCTCTATCGTAAGACTTGTTCCCTGGCCGAAATGTAGGTACCGATAGGTCGATAGTAACAACTATAATGCCAGGATGAAATAAGTACAGTCGTTTCACTTTAACAGTTAGCAGCTGATCTTTAGTTATTGTACTAACTATATCTTCGTCCATTTCCAGAAAACTTGGCCGCTTTTCCTTCCAAACCAAATGCCTCGTAGGTTTCCTTTTGCAGGCTAAGCACGAGATGACCATCGCCGTCGACTATCGCAACATCTTCCGTATCCAAGTATGTGTCTACCGTATGCATATAAAACGCTGAATTATTCTGATCTGGACTTCCCTCTATAAATTGTTCATGAAATAAGTCATCAGTATTGTAAGGGTTTAGTGGCATAGAAAAGTTTCTTACTCTTCGTCACATTTTGCTCCAGAAACGATTTGTCTAAGAAAATCGATAGTGGTGCTTCCACCTCGTAAAAGAATTGATCATTATCCGTAATGGACTTGAATAAAGCTTCAACTTGTACGTCAGCTAGTAATATTTGGATCTATTACGACAATTCGTCAGTCGAGAGTACGGAGGTAACTGGAGAACGCGATTGGAAACTTGCCTCATGGTTAAATGGATGACTGTGAATGAGTTTTGAATGTGGCTTCTTGTCAGAGTCAAGTTCAAAATACGTCAAGAACAAGTGGCTCTTGTTTGGAGGTTCTGGAAGCATAAGATATTGAAGAAAAATGGTTGTATGGTATTGCTGGTGCTTATATTTTTTATGGTCTGCGACTTTCCCAAAAAATAATTAATTCAAAGTGCGGCAGCCATTGAACAACGGTTTTTTGGCCATCCTGCCCGACAGCACAGTAGTAAAAAAACGCAACAGTCACCATATAACTCTAAAGATATTATGTTATCTGCTGAAAAATGAGAATGTTGACAAATATTAATTGAACTATCAATGTAAACCTATTTGTATTTGTACCAAGTTTTTATATGTGTCGTAAAAACAATATCCATTAAATATCATATTCTTTTTCTGGGTAAGGGAAAACTGTGACAACCGATCGAGTGGAGACTTGTGGCTTAGACTTCATTAGCGGTCACGGATTGGTTTCAGAAAACGACTTACGATTGGCTCCAGCTGGTGCTCACGGGACGTCGACCAGATTGCGGTTTACGATTTGCCAGCCGGTGTATTTCCACACTTCTCCAAACCCTAGCACTTTTACCAACCTGATTCAACACACTCGCTATAAACCTTTACCAATTCAGCCAGAATGCATATCGAGATTGTACAAGCCGCCGAATTCCTATGTAGACTCTTACAGACTAAGCTAGACCCTGATCCACTGTCCAAGTTCAAGGACAGACTGATTGAAGTCCTGAAGGCCCGCTATGCGGACCATTGGGATACGACACAGCCATATCGTGGAAATGCGTATAGAGCGATTTCGAATTTCAGTGGAGTGATGGACGATGCATTGTTAGAAGGTAAATATACCAATATATGTATATTTTCCCGAATGTTGCAAAAGAGTGGTCGGTCGGTTAATAGCTGAATGTTTGGGGGGATGCAAATGGTTTTTAACATTGTCATAATATGATCAAGTTGAAAGTACCACCCAAAAAAACTCCTTCTCTTCTTATTGTTCAGCTATCAAAACTTTTTTGAATATTTGAACGGCATAGTACTAACTTTTTTTGTATATTTATATAGCTGCGAAGAAAGCTGATATCGATGCCAAATTACTTCACTCATATCTTCCGCGGGATTTTGTTCTTTGGATCGATCCATTTTCCGTCGCATATCGCGTTGGTGATCACGGAAACATTATGACATTATTTGAAGATCGCTCTAGAGGTCGCATTACCTTCAAGGTTGATCCTGCGACAACCAACTCTGAAAGCACTAACACTGGTAGCCCGGCTCTCAATCATTCGGTTATCAATGGTGCTTTCAAAAGCCCTGTGAATAGTCCTAGACTGCAACATCTTCAACCTCGAAGTAATGCAGTTAGAATAACCCCTCCTAATAGTCCGGAAAAGAGCGACCCAAGCAACAAGAAATCAAGAGGTCAATCACAAACGTCACAACAGCAGCAACAACAAACCGGAGCACAGGAGCAACAAAACCAACAACTTGTTCTGGCAAACTGAATAAGGCGTTGGAGCTGATCACTTGAGTCTAACGATGAAGAATCCAATGCGATTTTGTGGTTGCTCGCTGATAGCCTCTTGGATTGCAGTGGCAAGTTATTCTTTGACTTGGGAACATTCCCTTTTCTTTGTATATTATATTATATTTTCTCTTGTTCCCCTTCCTCTCCCCTTACTTCTCATTAGATTCTTTTGCTCCTCCACCACCTCCACGATGTTTACCTTTCATCTGCACTACCCTGAATTATGTATCCTCTCGTTATTGTTCTGCCTTCCTCCTTTTCCTTTCTCATTTGACGTTTGTTTTATTTCATTTTCGATTTGCTCTTTCGAGTTGTTTACTACGGCACATCTTGTACATGATTCTCAGTTTTATTTTCTGAACATAAATGAAAGCAAATTTGGTTTAAAACTTATGCTTCACTGCTATCCAGAGAATTAAGTCGTGAAAAGTAGCGACAATTGTTACCTTGCGGAGGAGAAGACAGAAGATTCAGAAGTATGAACTAAAAGTATTGAATTATTAACGTATCATGCTTCCTCATAGATGAATTGATAGGTTTCTGCTTGAATTTCAATTGTATAAGCATTCGAAAAGTGAGTCTAGGCATCACACAAGTGCACTTGGGGCATCAAAAAGCCATGACTAAGTAATTTTTGTCGTTAGTCAAACTGTCCATCTGAGGTTCCCACAGTATAGACTTTAGTTGCTCTTTGTTTCTTTACACTCGTGCACCTTTATTACTATGACTCTGAAACTACCCCAAGTTGAATACTGTATTCTCTCCATACCCGAGCCACATATTCTCCTTGTCACAATTAACCGACCAAAGCAATTCAATGCTCTGCATCTCGAAGCGAATCAGGAACTTGCTCGCGTTTTCGATTGGGCAGAAGATAACCAAGAAATTTGGTGTTCGGTGGTAAGCTTTAAAACAATTTGTTTCAATGTTATAATACTATTATTAATAAACCTTCGTTTTAAGATCACTGGTGCTGGCAGCAAGGCATTCTGTGCCGGTATGGATCTAAAGAGTGCAAACCAGGCGCAGAAGACAAGTTCGCCAGGGAAGAAAACTAGCATATCAGGGGGAGAAATGCCAGCTTCTGGTTTCGGTGGTTTAAGCAAACGAAACCAAGCTCGCAAGCCTGTGATTGCTGCTGTGAATGGGTTTGCCTTAGGTACTGTATGGTGACAATGAAAATTCTACTCCCCGATTTAACCCCACACTTTCTAATGCTTCCTACATCTAGGCGGAGGTACTGAAATTGTATTGGCATGTGATATAGTGGTAGCCACACAGAAATCGATTTTTGGTCTTCCTGAAGTGAAGCGTGGTGTCATTGCTGCTATGGGTGGTATCGCGCGCGTTGTGAGAATTGTCGGATATCAACGCGCTTGTGAGATGGCCCTCACTGGTCGTCACTTGAGTGCTCAAGAGGCAAAAGATTTTGGCTTCGTTAATGATGTTATTTCCAATGATCAAGACGTTGTTGCTGCCGGGTTGAACTGGGCCAAACAAATTACAGCAAAGTAAATAATTGTTTCTTGTTTTTTGACCCTGCTGAGATGAAATCGAACCTATTTACTCAATCTATATTTGCTTTAGCTCACCTGACGCTGTATTCACCACTAAACGCGGGCTGTTGCTAGCCTTGGAACGTGAATCACTTACAAGGGCTGCAGATGAATTAATGGACACCGAAGAAGCTGCAAACTGGGTCATTGGCCAAAACTTGGCTGAAGGACTTCAGGCTTTTGTAGAAAAGCGACGTCCTAACTGGACCAATCCCCAACCAGTAGGCAAAAGCAAGTTATAAATTTACCACCACAAGCTTTGGAAACTGTTTAAAACTACATGAAAGAGAACAAACAAAAACCATCTTGACAATAAATTGTAATCGTGCGCGTGCTATATAACATTACAAATATTGTTGAATGAATACAGATGAATCAAATAGAGTACTACGTTCAAAAACTTCCTCTCCGCTGCAAATGTTCTCTTGCCGACGTACGAAATGGGTATCCTTCACTCTTAGATAAAATATTAGTTGCCACGTAACCACATACGCGTACTATGTACCTCAAACATCAACATACCCTTTTGGATTCAAAGGATGCGATCCTTTCTAACGGAATTAAAATAAATATATACGATAATATGAAGCCTGCCACAACGAGAATAATTCCTCTCTGTCAGGGGTAGGTGTCGGTGGGGAATGAGTTGACTGTAGTAGAATATGCAATAGCGAGTGGCCAAAAGTAAGGAGCTTACCTTGTTCGATGAAAGAGTAACATCTAGAAATTCCTCAACGACACTGCCAAATAGTCCATACTGTGATGTCAAATACCCCAAGCAAAAAGCGATTATTAACCCAACGATTATTTGCATAGAGCCAGGACCTGATTAGGAATTCGACCTCATCCAGGCAGACAATAAGGAAAGAGAAGAAGACTTGGGGAATTCAGACGAGATTTTGACAAGGACTGGAATGTCAGAGTAGGAGAATCTTGATGTCAACTAAATCTGTTTGATAACGTCCCTTTACAATACGCGCGGGTGAAGTGAGCTGGAGAAATTTGAGTATTGCGCAAACTCAGCATACTCTGGCCAATCAAATCAGCTTCGTTTTCAAGCATGAGTACCTTGATGATATCAAATGTATAAAAACTTCAAAATATTAGACATGTTGCTCATAACGAAGAGTACGCTGAGTGATGACTTTCCATACTGACTGGAATCAATAAAGCAATTGCTTGTGATACATTTACAATCAATATAACTCCCTGCTTTACCCCAATCTTCCATTCTAATGAAGCAGCAAGAAAACTTCGTTTTCCATTCTTATCAATTCATTCCGTTTATCGTGTGCTTTAAATTGATCAAATTGATCTTCGTATATCGAGGCAGTGGCTCAGTTACGACTTGCTGTCGACGATGGCGGCATTTGAAATGTGACAGTGAATAAACCATACTACCAACGGAATGCTGCGAGATCTGGCTTTCTCCTCTTATTTTCAGCTCGCAAGCTAATGGGTGTTAAGAATTTATGGGATATCCTTGCACCCGTAGCTCGACCTGTACAACTTGATTCACTGAGACAACGAAAGTTGGCCATTGATGCGAGCATTTGGCTGTATCACTTTCTAAAAGCCGTTCGAGACAAAGAAGGCAATGCCCTCAAGAATGCCCATATAGTTGGCTTCTTCAGAAGAATATGTAAACTTCTATACTACAACATCAAACCAGTGTTCGTTTTTGATGGAGGAGCTCCAGCTTTGAAGCGATTGACAATTGAAAGTATCTATCGGACTTGGAACTGGCATATTGAGCACTTCTTTGACCTTTGACTTTATTCTTACAGAGAGAGCGAAGGCAGCGTAGATCGGAGAGGACAAAGGATCTAAAGAAAACCGCAGAAAGATTGCTTGAGACACAATTGAAGGTGCAAGCCATCCGTGAACATGAGAAACGGTAAAGGTTCGACATTCTGAAGTCAAGGATTACTGAGCTTATGCTTACTACAGAGCTCCTTTAGTGCTAGTGCTGCAGTTGCAAGCGGCGATGTGAAAGATGTGATAGAAGGAAATTACACATATCTCGATGAGCTCCAGGCTGCAGCTGCTAAGAGTCGAAAATTCCGAAAAGATCCATATGAACTTCCTGCTGAGGGGGACCAAATTAAGTAATTGCCAGCACTTGCTTTCGTGATCTATAATATGAGAAACGAATTGATTCACAAGTTACATTTAATTTCGATTAGGAAAGCTAAAGAGATGCTCGATCCCCGTTTTGCAACCGACGAAGAGCTAAGAGATTTCATCCTGGAGTTCAAGGTACAATTGCATTCACGTTGCTAAGCTAACCTTTTCATGATTATATCAACGAAAACGAGACTGACACGAGATTTCATAGCCTTCGGATTTGGATGTTGATTCTGACACGTTTCGATCATTGCCAACCGAAATCCAATATGAACTTATTCAAGACTTGAAGCTTAAATCGCGCCAAACATCGTGGGCGCGATTGGACGAGATGATTCGCAAGTCCAAAACATCGCTGGATTTCTCCAAACAGCAAATTCAGCATTTGATGCATAGAAATGTGATGACTCAGAGACTTCTTGATGTAAACAGTGCCGTTAGCAATGAAAAAAACCTTCAGCCTGTGAGAATCGCCAGTGAGAGAGGGAAGCAATATGTATTGGTGAAAAACGAAGATGTTTCCGAAGGACTGGGATGGAAGCTACCGGGCTTGCATAATGACAAGGGGACCGCTGATAAGCCTTTGTTAGAAGAAGATATTCAAGAAGAGAATGATATCGTGGATGATGAAAATGGCGAACAGGCGAATAAGTGAGTTATTATATCGGTGTATAAAGGGTTCCAATATGGTGGTTATTGACTTGTCTTTTCAGCGATGAATCCAAAGATAAAGTTCTACATGCTATAGAGAGCAATCCTGCCCTTCAGAGGTTATTGAAATCCATGGGCGATAACGATACTCAAGAAATAGATAGCAATGATGATTTCGAGGAGGAAGACAGTGGAGACGATAATGAGCTGTTTGTGCGAACGCGACCCGAACGTGAGCGCAGTATTCAGGACTCCAGCATACAGGCCGACATTTTGGACAACATGAACGCCTATGTCGAGGATAATTTGAGTATTCAAGAAATTATGGCTCGTTTCCAGAGCAAGCAAGAGCTGGACGAGAAGCTGTTGGTTCAGCATCAAATAACTCAAAAGCAACCTTCTCCTGTACCGCTTACAGGACCTACGATTGAAGAAATGTCTGCGCAAGAGCTAGTCAATTACTGGATTAAAAGTGCGCCAGATGCCTTTATTTATGAGCACTCACTCAATGATGAGTACAAACATATCATACGCGATATTGTATACAATCTTACTGTGGAAGAAATGGAATCGAAGCTATCGGCTGTCAGTCGTAAAATCGGAAAGTTAGCATCGCATGATGATTTACGCCAAGAGTCATATGGTTTTCACAAAACTCTGTTGGAAGACACTGTCAAGTGGAAGCGACTGCAAATTGAGCTGCTTGAGCAATTCGAAAAGAGTAACGATGCGTCAGAGATAACTAACCCCCAATCCGAAAACGAAAAAATGGCTTGGATAGGTAGCGATGATGAATTTGACGCACTGGACTACAGTTTACTTGAAGAGCCTACTATCCCGACAATTGCCCTACCAGGTGGGAAAATCACAACACAATATCAAGCTAATGGTAACAAGCAAAAGGGTCATGAACAGCATGAAATGAAGGCCGCTTTATCTGCATCTACACGACATTCCAATATTGACTCTGATATCGCCATTTCATTGCGACATTCTAGCTTGCTACGTCCAATTAATGAAAACTCTATGGAAAAGCAAGAAACTGTATCTCTGAACCAGCATGTGTCAAATGGGGCGGATACTGCCCGTGAAGTCGTTCAAACCTTCACAGGCGATGAAATTGAACAGGAGGACTCAGAAGATGAACAATGGCAACATGTGGACATGGATCATGATGCTAATAGCCAAGTATCAGATAAAAATATTGTTCCAAATTTGTCACCATCATCGAAAGACAGCCCAACTAAAGTTGAGCCTTTTATTGAAGAGCTTCAGCATCGAATTAACCAATCACCCGAAAAGAGAGACAGCCTTGATATCATTTCAGATGAAGACGAGGCGAGATTTCAGAATGTAGAAAAGGATGATGGATCTTTTGAAAATATGGGTGAACATGTGGTGCAAAGTAATGTATACGCCGGTCGAGATGGGACGCATGGTGATCTTAGCAATCAAGACGATCATGATGTGGACTATGCTAGTGACCAAACCAATAACCAACCAGACAGCCAAGCTGACGACCAAACTGACAACCAAACCAAAGAACATTTCGAGTCTCTCAACCAGACAGTGGACGCCGACGTGGACCACGAAAGCGAATCACTTGGTGAGGATCAAGCTCAGATACTAGTCGACCAGGAAGGTTACAATTCTGAGGAAGAACTCGGCTCAAAGTTGGAAGCGGAAGATAGCGAGTATGCCAGATTTGTCGCCGAGTTTGGTGCGCGAGATTATTCTGATGTAAGACAAGAAATCAACGAAGAATTAGTAGCTTTGGGCCAGGAACAAAGACGTCAAAAGAGAGACATGGACGAGTTGACTACGCAAATGATTGAGGATGCTCAGGTATTTAGTGACGTGGAAGTGAGATGCTTCTGAGATACGGTCACTAAATCTCCAATTTTCTTCAGGAATTGCTTCGATTATTTGGAATACCCTACATTGTTTCACCCATGGAAGCAGAAGCACAGTGCGCCGAGCTCTTACAGCTCTCACTGGTTGATGGGGTTGTCACCGATGATTCGGATGTCTTCCTGTTCGGTGCCAGTAAAGTATACAAGAATGTATTTAATCAAGAAAAGTATGTAGAGTGTTACATATTTAGCGATGTGGAAAGAGAATTGAGTTTAGACAGGCAGCGATTGATCCAGCTGGCCTATTTACTTGGAAGTGATTATACGACCGGATTCGCTGGAGTTGGACAAGTTGCTGCCATGGAAATTTTAAAGGAATTCCAAGGTGATCCAAATGAACCTCCTCTCAAGCCATTACAACGATTCAAGGAATGGTGGCAGACTCCTGTGCCGCCAAAAGACGAAACATCTGATTTCCGAAAGAAGTTTGTAAGTATCATCAAAGTAGAAATGGTTCTGCCTTATACCGCTACTATCTAGTAATATTTAACGAGTAATTATTTGATAGCGTAAGAGGCATAGTGGGCTGGAAATACCAGATGATTTCCCAAACCCACATGTCAGAGAAGCCTATATCAGCCCTGTAGTAGATTCTTCTACGCAAGAGTTTGAGTGGGGAATGCCGGATTTGGATGCACTTCGACGGTTCCTCTATAGTATGCTTGGATGGGATGAAAAGAAGGTCGATGGACTAGTTGTCCCGGTTATCAAGGAAATGAACAGTCGCAAGGTAAGGATTTTGCAGCCACTGCAAGCGATATGTGTATATTAGCTCATTTGTCTCTGTAGGCTGCGGCGCAGGCGTCAATTGGACAGTTCTTTGATGTTACTATTGACAAACCAGTTCAACAACCTGTACGC
Source organism: Umbelopsis sp. PMI_123 (assembly GCA_021235465.1). NCBI lineage: Eukaryota > Fungi > Mucoromycota > Umbelopsidomycetes > Umbelopsidales > Umbelopsidaceae > Umbelopsis > Umbelopsis sp. PMI_123. The sequence continues at coordinate 193,998 of JAJSME010000015.1, read as the reverse complement.
AAACGGCCATACAAAAGCAAAAGAATGCAAAAGGTTGTACAATCGCTCAAAGAACAGGATCAAGAGGCTAGCAAAAAGAGAGCAATACCAGTCGAAGGTGATAATGATCCTGCAAAAATGCGATCCACCAAGCGGCGGTGATCGAGGAGTTGTATATATAGTATAAAAAAATAAAATAATAAAGAAAGGAATGAGATAAAGGTAATATATTATCTCGTGTCTTATGTACAAAACCATATGGTAGTAATTATATTGTATTGTATGATGCGGATGAAGATTCAAGAGGATATAATATTACTCATAGAGGCCGGTCGTCACTGGTAAAGGTGGGAGAAGCAGGTTGTCCAAAGATGCTATTCTTAAACTTGTTGATATAGTGATTAAAGTAATTGCTCACAATTAGCATAGTAGTAGCTGATCTTTGGGACTTGAGCATTTTTGTTTCCAGCAACTCCACTTTGCTATAGAAATTAGTGACGTTTTCCTCTACATCCTTCAGTTTATCGTTGATAACATTCATTTCGTAAAGAAGTTTGGCGCTGCCGTCCTCTAGACCTTTTACACTACTCTCCAGATGTGATTGCTCGTCCAATATTTCATTTGCGGCCCCTTCCGTTGCCTATACATGTTGAAATTATTGAGTTTCTGGGTGGCTTATATCTTAAAACTCTTTATTTCCAGTCTTGTTTCCAAACTCACCTCGTACATCTGCTTTCTATGAAGCCACGTCGCTTTCAATCTGCGCGCTTGTTCTTGGTACATAAGCGATGTTTCCTGAAAATTGTTCCGGCATTAAATATGAGGCAAATACATACTGAAATCAAATCCTTTCTTACCTCTAGCTCCCTGACAGCGGCAGTTAGATCAGCCTGTTGATCAAGCAATTTGTCGTACAGAATATAGGTCTTTACATCCATAGTCGCATATTTTCTTAAAACGGTAGTGTAGCGTCAGTTTTATACTTGTCAAGGTGGAGGTGATTAGAAAATAAATGTATTACCTTGCAACTTGTGTTAACATAGGAACAGAGGTAAAGGAGTGTGCTCGTTGAGAAATCAAAGAATTTTTCTTGTCGTAAACATCAATATCGTCAGTGTCCGAAAAAATAATAGCATGTGTGTCGTCAGCTTCGTTATTAAGAGGACCATCCATTGGCTGCGAGGATATTGCCGTAGGTAGTATACTATCCGATACCGACCGCAGCATTCTGGGTCGGGGGTCTGGAGCGTTGACTTTGATACCTGAAGACTCGCCTTGCTGAGCAAGGATGTCAGGAAATTCTTCGGTTGGCGTCATTGGGTTATCATCATCAGTCATTTTGAGGCCTATTATCTTGCTGCTGGCATTAGACGCTTCTGTTCCTACTCTGGACAGTTTCTTATGAACAACAGACGGAAGATCTAAAGTACCCAAAATAAAGATTACAAAATGAAAGTACATTGTTAAAGTACCCAAGTGATAGCCATACCTTTATCCAGAAGCTCCAATGAAGTGTGCGCATTTTCTCTATCTGAATCCGACACTGAGCTGTACGTAGAAACGTCCATTAATATATATCAGTTAAAACATATCATATTCAGTAATCTAAATGAGATAAAACATACTCGTCATTTTCGAAATCAGGTCGCGGCGACTGGGGAGGTGATCTGAATTTGGACTTGTCTTCAAGTGGAGTTGATGGCGTACCCTGAGGAGATATTGACACATCTGAATTCGTTGGAAATTTTTGTAAAGCCTCTCTGGAGCTACTAGCACTGGCCCGATTAATTCGAGATTTACTGATTGGTCTACGGAGTCTCTCCTCAGATGGAGCATGGATCCAACCCGCGTTATCATTCATATTGTAGTTATACCAAGCATTTTTTCCAGACTGATGCCTGTCGAATCTGTTGCGAGGATCATGGGCTGCCATCCTTGTGAAAGAGCCAGCTACTTTGGATATCATACCAGCAGCAACTTCACTGGTTTTGGTCTGTAGAATGTATAAGCATGGCTGATAATATCTTCAATGTCAGCGTATATCCCACAACTTACCGTTCTGGCTGACACACCTCTAAGAAGAGATTTGCTTCCTTGGATCCAGTCGACAGGAAAATCGACATCATAGTTGTTGGTGCCTTTCAGTCTTGGTCTCCAAATTACGCGAAGACTATCGATTGTAGCATGCCTTGAGAATATTTCTGGATCAGAAGTTTCACTGACCAATGGAGAGTTGCTCATTCCTTCGTTTCAAATCTTTAGCTTGTGTTCCTGCTCTCCGGTTGTTCTTACAGCGTATGCCAGGAAAATTACCTGAAATATCATCCAGCTTTGACTTGATAACCTTCCTGACTTTCAACGGCCCAAGTGTGTACTGATCCAGTTTTTCTAGTGTAGGGAGATCAATAGCTCCTGTGCGTGGCAGATTTTTGGATCTCTGTAAAACAATTGAACGACAGATCAATGCTATGAAAAATATACCAAACATCTCCAGTTAATTACATTCCTAGTATCGTACCTGAAATTGAGTAATGTTGTAAGAAAATGTTTCGTAGTCTGTAAAAGGATCTTTGACCGTCTGAAGAAGACATTAGTATAAACAACTTGCTTATTCTTTAATACTATACAACATTCGATTTAATTACTGTAAACCCCAAGTTATAAAGCTTTTGGCGGCACATTATAAGCTTGGTGATAAGGGCTGTGAGTAAATGAGGCTCCATCCAAGGCTCGCGAATCTGGTTAAGTATGGTAAGGTGAATATGACAAAACGAAAACACATGATATGACGGTAAATCAATATTACCTCTTGTATTTCTGCTGGGTGGTATTCTCTGTAGAAGATGCCAAACGCCTTCATTGTTTCGTTGCACAACAATCCGTCTATATATTCCTTCTTCAACAGATGGAACAAGAATAGCGCAGTCTGGGCAACCGTCACCAAATTGATCACAGCATCATCGAACGGCACAACATCTGAAATTCTGTATAGAGACCTAAATTTGTCCTGTGACGCTTGGCTGTTGACACGAAATCGAATAACGTTAACATAACCAAGAAACCGGAGAAATGATTGTATTGTTTTAGACGTACTTTGCATTGTTCAGGTTGAGAGCGCTGCGTCCTGTACAGTTACATTTTCGTAGATTGATGTTGACATACACTTGCTTTACACATGCTTCATAATCACCATCCGGTATCAGTACCATGTCCATATCGTATTCGCTTGGGTCCGTCAACATAATTTCGCCAAGTCGTGTCTAACATCCAGGGAGAAATTGTTAACCAGGATACATAATTATTCTCATTATACCTTGCTTCCATATACACTTACAGATTTTGGTTTAAGGGAACTGTCTTTTCTGAATATCTCTAGATGTGAGCGAAGTTCTGCGTTGGGGTTTTGTAGATCGGCACTGGTGATCGCAATGACGCAGACTTTGATCTACAAGAGTTCAGCAATCAGTAACGTCACCATTCATCAATATAAAAGAAATGCTAACATACTCTATGTGACGGATCTCCAGTAAACACTTTGATAGCATTAGAGGTGACATTTCGGTCGCATATCCTGCGTAAAATTTGAATGAGTGGCTAGGTGGATGCAATGTCCTTTGTTGCATGAGCTTACCATTGTTCAACAACATATAATTGGTACCCTTCAAGCCACTCTTCTTCAGCTATAATACCAAGACCACAACTATGAGCTAGGTTGAGGACAGCCCGACGTTCGACAAATACGTGCTGCTTGGTTTCATTCATGCAAGTGGTGCAACGTGTGGGGAATCGAGCACAGGTGACAACTCCGACTTTGTTAGAATCTGAAAGGAATAAAAAGCCCTTTCAGCATTCCAAATCGGATCCAGGCATTTCCACAGATCCAATGGCAGTCTTAGATAATCCACTAGCTTTAGTAGCTCTGGTGGTTCTTGCTCTTGTAATTCTTGCGATAGGTAGATAATTACTGAAAAAACACTCTTTCAGAACGCTGAATCGTTGAACTAATGGCTAATTGTGATCGACTCCTTCTAGGCTTGACGTTCATCTTTCAAAAGAAAGCAAGCAACAATACATATTTAATCCTTGGAGCAACAGATGCCGGAAAGACTGCTCTGTTTACTAGAGTAAGATACAATGGCCTTCTGGAATTGTAACAAAGGTGCTTATTACTTACAGTCACAACTGTTTTTTGTGTTTAGCTTCGATATAACAAGAAGTCGTCAACTATCACTTCCATGAAGGAAAATGAAGCTACTGTTCAGCTTGTAGATGATAGTGTATGTAGTGTTAACATGATTTAATACGGAAAACGCAGTGATCTGAACTACCCACCTTTCAGGGAGCCATGATCACAAAGCAGCCCATCCAGCTTGTTGATGTCCCTGGACATGAACGCTTACGCTTCCGATACGCAGACTTTATGCCTATCGCCCGTGGGATCATCTTTGTTGTTGACAGCACAACTGTCGGGCGATCTGCTCGTACCACTGCTGAGTAAGTTAAAGGCATACATCATTTGTTCTGATTTAGCATTGGTTACTCAATAAGTGTCCTCAGGTACTTATACGATGTGTTGGCCAATCCACACACTACCAAGTCTCGTATCCCAATACTGATTGCTTGTAACAAAACTGATTTATTCACTGCTTTACCTACAAGCAAAATTCAGTCGTTATTGGAAACAGAAATGTAAGTGTCGAGACAATGTTTTATTTTAATTTTTTGGATGGGGCGTACCCATTGTTTGATGTTTGGAGTGACAGAACTGTTGCGTAACCATGAATAACATTTAAATCACTTACTAGAAACCGATTGAGAGCAACTAGAAGTGCAGCTGTTGAGCAACAAGAGTCATCTGGAGATGCAACGGCTGAATATTTGGGTTATGAGGGTCAAGATTTCAAGTTTGAACATTTGGAAAACGATGTCAATCTGATTGGGTGCTCTGTTGAAAATGGAGATCTCAATAGCATAACTGAGTGGATTACAGATTTATCATAGGCAATGACCAATGTGGATAATAATGATTTCTTGATTGTAAATGACTTGTAGACGTTTCGGTATTTCCACAGAACCATATATATCGCCAAATTGGCAAGATAAAGCAAACAAACGTTTTAGCAATTCTGGTGTGATTCTTAAAGAAAGTAAAACAAAAAAATAACACAAAGACCAAATAAAACTATAATAATGAAAACACAAAAGAAGGCCCTGCAGTTTCAAGGATTTATTTCATAACGCGGACTATGTATCGCGATACAGTGGCTGCTATCATACTCATACAACCACCAAAAGCAAGGACATAGGTGATACCACTTTTTGCTTTGTGTTCAGGATCTTCGGGAGACACAGAACCGGCTGCGACGAAAATGAGTGCAGCAATAATAGCAACAGCAAATTGAGGGAATACTATATACATGTTGTGGACTCCAAGAATAAGGCCAGCATCGAATTCATCTTGGTTTTGTTGCTCATCAGTTTCTTTTGGTAAAGGAGATGAAGAGTAAGGTGAATTGACTGTTCCGTAATCTGCAGGAGTTAAAACGGCGGTAATTTTCTTTCGCTCATCCTCATAGCTGACATATTCTCCAACAAGTGAGAATGGAATCCACAAAACAATAGCCCAAGGAATTCCCATGGAGGTGAGCACAATAGTTGCGCCAGTTACTGTTTCGACGTAAAACGAGGACAATAGTGCGATGGCAGACACTACATGGCCAGTGGTATAAATGTTTGTGATAGAGAACATTGAGTGTTTAGTGGCACCATCCTTGGGAACAAGCATTGGTAGAACTACACCGGTAACGACAGAGGTGATGGCATAACAAAGCATGGCAAATGAGCCTGCACGGGTACCACGAGCCCACTCGTCAGGGTTATTTTCATCCGTTGGGTGGGTTTGGAAGTAAATTTCAGATACCCATTCTGTGCTGTTAATTGTAGTGTAAAGTTCATATTTTAAATTATTGAAGGTTCAGTGTTGTTACTTATTGTTTTGATATTATTGGTTGTAGCACAACTGGACATACCTGTAGAACAAGAAAGGGAACCAGCCCATCCAGGCAAAGAATTGAGTATTACACAAAGTCTGGATAGGTCGAGGAAGGAATCGGAATGCCTCCCAGATGTATGCAAATGTATGATACCATGGTCTATGAATACGAATTAGTATAGATATATGAACCTTATTATGGTTGAAATATCAACTTACTGATCCAAGTCGTCTGATGAGGGTTCTTGAACCTTTTCTTTTGTTGTGAGGCATGTGATAGTCAAAGTAGAAATGAATACAATGATGGCAACCACACAAAAGACTTTGACTTGGGTGTCACCAAAGAGGGGAAGAATATTGACAAGATCCATAAATCCAGTAAAGTGGCCAATTACGGTGGCGGTATTGCTAAGCCGAGCAGACCATGCATTTACCCTATCCTGCTGCCACAGAGGAGGGATATCCAAAATAAGGGCTCTGCATATAGCTTGCACTGCATTGAGAGTAAAGTCCAAAAAATAGAAACTTGATACGCAAATGATAATAGCCCATTGCCGTCTCTTTATGGGCGAGAAGTAAATATAAAAATTGTGAAAGAATGTAGAAATGACTATGTTAGTGCCAGCAACTTTTTGATTCATTAAAATTATCATGTCCAGTCTTGCATCAAAATCCTATTCTTCAAGAATATGCCTTGGAATGTACAGAATTAAAAATTGTATCAAAACTTACCGCAGCCTTTTGTGATTCTTCTGATTCGTATGAACCATGAACTACTATCCAATCTGCCATATCCTTAGCATAGGCGACACCCAACATGGATAGACAGGTCAAGATACCAGATACGAAAATATAAGGACGTCGCTTTCCAAATCGTGAAGTACATTTGTCACTGAAAGCCCCAATCAACGGTTGAACCAACAAGCCAGATAAAGGGCCAGCAAGCCAAACTAAAGCTGTCAGCTCCTTGGATAGTTCTAAAGAAAGTAGATATGGAGTTCCATATCTTTTGAAGCAAAGTTGAAATTCATAGTTGTATATGTCATTATGCTCTAGTAGTAATGTGTAGAAAATTTCTTACGAGAGTTCGACAGTCCCTAGAAAAAAATAAGATGATGAGAATTAAATTCCTTTTTTTTCTTGTTCATTTTCATATGGTCAAAGAAAGATTACATAATAGTAGACGTCAAAGACTTACATGTAAATTGAACACCAGCCATACAGATGGTTAATAGCAAAATCTGAGCCAGAGAAAGTCCATTTTGATCAACAGGCAGTTGCACTTCAGCAGCTGGTTCATCTTCCTTAATCCAAGGCACCGTTCCAGCGTTGTAAACAGTGGCATCAAAACTTGATCTTCTTCGACGATATGTAGGTCTTGAGAACGGCGGCTTTGAGCGGTCTTTGCTTGTCGATGGCTGACCTGGCAGCAGCGGCGCATTGTCAGAAGAGTGAGTCATCCTTTGCGTAAGCGTTAAATGAAAAGGAAGATGGATCCAAGGAATGAGGAGGAGTTTTTATGTGGTTATGGATCGCAGCTTTCAATTCAATCCAGCCAGTCCTTGCAAGGATGGCTTCTCTATAAAAGGCATTTCCAGGTCTATCAAGTAGGTGGTGGTATTGTGTGAGCACATTTCAATCTATGCTCTGTTGTGGGGATTATTCCCTGCCCTTGAGGGTGAGCTAACTGCCCCCAAACACTGGTTCAGTGGCAAGCGATAATATTGGGTGCATAACGAAGAGTATGTATATAATAGTTAACAAAGCATCCTCACACGCCAACGGATTAATTGTCTTGGCACCTATAGCTAATATCTTTTTCTCTGAATCCCAGGTACCACTGTTACGTTACATTACATCTAATTGTGATATCCTACCATGCGCTCCTGGCCACACCTCCTTGGATCTGTTACGTACAGATTTAAGGTGATCCTGCGTGTTATTATAATGTATGCAGCAACAGCGGATGCAAATGAAGAGCTTACTGCTATCAGTTGGGAAGATGCATGTTTTTACAAACAGCACCGGGTTTTACTCACATTCACACACGGTTTTGCATGGATTACTTTATGGGAAATTTTTCAATGTGTTTCTTTACCGCTCAGGGTCTGATAGATTTTGTCCCACACTGCTACGGGCAATTTTTCTCATCATAGAAGCAGGTTTGGCTGAGGCTGTTTTCCGATAATGGTTGCAAATTGTAATTCCGATAACAGTTTAGTAACGTAAACAAAGCCAATGGTTATTGCTCAAAGTAAATCCAGAGACTGTAGCTTTGATGTCTGTTTTTGTAAGAACTTGTTATATTTGGTTATTAAGCGTCATGGCTTTTGCTATGACGAATATTTTCCAACAAGTTAAGAAAATAGTTGCTTTATTAACGGGGAACTCTGCCGTGCGACAAATTTTAACTGGGGTTGATTTTCCTTTTTCTTTCAAACGTTCCTTCCATTCTCTCCGCAATACGATTTAAGTAAGCAATTTTTTCTTTTCCTTTTCTTTTGTATATTCATGTTATTAAGCTTATATCATAGAAAATTCTACAATGGTTTTCAGTATACTTCCAAGAAGATAATAAACATAATTTTGTATTTAGCGTTCCACCAAAAGATTATAGTGCCAATAATCTTATGAACGTTTGTATGGCAATTCCAAGCTTGTATGTCACATGATGGGTGAAACTTTCGGAGATGTCTGCGCCGCCTCAAATTTTACCGTCTTCAGCATATAAATTATCAAAAACATTTGCAAACAAGCTTTTTCTTTCCGATTTTCGCCTTTCAATGTGCTTACACTCTTCTTCAGAATGACTGACATATCAATCTCTGTTACAAATGCCTCCAACTCAACAGGAGCTACAGCCTCTCCTAAACTATCCAACAGTCGACGTCGACAATCATGGCTACGAACCAACACTTTTTTAGCTCTTTTACCCGAGTTTCCAAATTCAAAGAAGAAACGTCGTTCACAATCATTAGGAAATGTTCGACCTTCTCTTGATACTGCTAATGAAATACCATATGCCACTGGTGACTTCGACCCTTGTACAGAACAAATACCGGGGTCATTACCTGGTGGTCGCAGACGTAGTAGCGACCGAAGCACGATCTCATCCATTTCATCGTTATTCGCCAAAGTCACTGGAAAGAAGAATTACAGGAAGTATTCAATCAATGTATCGCAGACGCAAGTTTCTTCACCATCACCCGAACATAAACCGTATGTTCCGTATGTGAGCGCCTTTGATGATCATGTCATTGGTAGACGATGTTCACAAAAAAAGCGGAATTCTACCAGCTCTTCTTCGTCAACCGCTGTTGGAGAATTTCAACAGAATAAGGCATCTCCGGTTTCTTTATCACCACGCATTGCATATATCGAAGCTCTTCAGCCTGACAAGAAGTTGGATCTTGATGACGTCCGAAATGATGCTTACCCTATCGAAAATGATGAAGTCGAAGTTGATCGATTGCAAGCAAAGAATGATCTGGTGAAGCTTGCCTTCGATGGGTAAGACGATTAATTTCACTGCTTATAGTTTGGCTAATCAGTGGGTTATCTTCTGACTTTGAAAATTTTTATCATGCAGTGACTACTGTGCGCCACTAGATTTCAGTGCTATAGAATATCCTAGAATACTGGATATAGGTAAGTGGATTCCTCATTTCCTCTTGCGATTGTTGTATTTATGTTGCTGATATTGACTTTTTCATTCAGGATGTGGAGCTGGAAGTTGGTGTATTGATCTAGCTCAGCGATATGCAGACGCCACCATATTCGGTCTTGATTGTCAAGATATCTTCCCCGATCCTAAGAACATCCCGCCAAATTGCCACTTATTAGTGCATAACGTCCTTCATGGCTTAAAGCAATACCCTGACGGCTGGTTTGACTATGTTCATTGTCGCTTCATGATGCTAGCTTTCTCTCCAGATCAATATGTACAGGTTATGAATGAATGCCTTCGAGTGACTAGGAAGCATGGCTATGTTGAAGTTATGGAAATGGATTTACGGATATATGGAGATCCATCTCCTGGACCATTGACCCAGCGACTTAACGAGGAAGGTAGGCAAATGTACCAATCATCTGCAAAGGATCAAACTATCTCCACATTACTAAACGTGTGAAATTTTTTCCTGTTTCAGTCATTCACGCTACAGAAGACTTGAAATTGAGTCCTAGGGTGGCCCGCAACCTACCAGGACTATTCCCCGACCGCTCCAAAATAGCCTCAGTCGATACCCGATATCTGTCCATGCCCATTGGAATGTGGGGTGGTCGATTGGGTGTATTATTCAGGGAAGACCTGTTCATGTTCACAAAAAAGTGCCAACCAGCCGTTGCGCAGGCTCGCAATATCCCTCAGCGGACGGAAGAAGAGTTTCAAAATGAAATGGAAAAAGTTTCACGTGAAGTGGAGGTGTACAGAAGTTTTATGAATTTTCACGCATACTGGGTTGAAAAGGCATGATAACACAACATCTCAAGCCAAATCCAAGCTTTCAATGTTTTAAAGTCATTACGGGTGGCTTTATCTTCAAACTTTCAACCGACTATCCTACCATTTTTTGTATTAATTGTTGTTGTATTTATTTCCCACCCACACTCGCTAACTCATCTCGAGTGTAATTCTAACTCCCCACCATAATAATTCGTTTGGTATTATAGTTGTACCTCTTTTTTTTATTTTACTTTGTTCTTACAGTAATACCCCTAGCCCAAAATGTTCTTCTTCAGATCTTGCTGAAACAGCATATCTGCTATAATTATCCGCAGAAACAAACGTTGTACATATACATCTCTTTTTACCCACTTGGAAAAAAGCTTCACATGCGGTATGCTGGTCAGGATGAATGGATTGTGATAAGGTATCGAAGTGAAATTTGTATTATGGTAATACTGTAGACTGTGTGGTCAATGATAAAATAAGTGATGACAGTTATGCTACAAGATAAATGCTTGCTAAATGAAAGAAAGGGGTTCCAAAAAGGAATACGAGTGAAGAATATATGCGTAACATGATATACAATTGCAGATGACCTAAAGCCCTTCTCTCTGCTTGCCCCATTCTCGTCCCTTCTTTATCACAATGACAAGAAGGATGGAAGAGACGATGAGGATACCGCCACAAATGGTATAAAGGATTCCGTCACCCAGAGCATCATCAATAGCCGAGGCAATCAACGCACCAATTCCCGCCATAAGATATCGAACAAAGTTGTTGCAGGCGGTCGCTGAGGCTCCACGAGTACGGAAACAATCCACCAGGTATGCTGTAATGGCCACATTGGGAATCATCAGAGTAAAACCGACTATTCAATAGAACATGAGGCATATTGTCCATTAGTATACATATGCACATATAGGTATTGTTCATTCATTTGCACACTTACGGAAAAACTGACATACAAGTCCCCATGCAAAATGAACGTTCATTTTCACACACCAGCCGTAAGCAATGAAAGCACAGCTTTCAATGAAAATAGATGCCCACATTACCCAGCCACCCAATCTTTGTTCGGGCCAGCTTTCTCCGTTGGCTTTGGCAACTCTGCTACGGTAAAGTCGGTCCGAATAACGTCCGCCAAAAATGCCACCTGCCATGGCACCTATTGCTTGAGGGAAATAGCATAATCCAACAATACCGCTAGACAGTCCGTATTGCAGAGTATAGGTACGTGTAAAGGTAGTGTTAATAAGATAGAAGAACATGAATCTGTGAAACGTAACAAATGTAAGTATATGATTCAGCAAAATTGTTTTATCCCAGAGCACTGTCATAAAGCTTACGTGAAAGCCACAAAGGTAACAACCAACTGGATGTTTTTGAATCTCAAAATATCGAGTGCTTGTAAAGGATTGACACGACGGCGCTTTGGTGTAGGAGTTGGATTAGTGGTGTCTCCTTGTTGTTCCTTTTCATTGGTGGTAGGTAATTTTTGTGTGGGAGGCCCAGGTCTGAATGTTTCTGGCAGCAAGAAGAAGATGCCGCACAACAAGAGAAATGAAAAGATCACCAGGAACCAAAATGTGCTCCGCCAGCCTAAGCCTTCATTGAGATATCCACCAATGATAGGTCTAACCGGGAAAACAAAACATCATGCTAAATGAAATATCCTTTACCCGCAATCATATATTATCTGCACTTACCCTAAAGCCGGTCCAAGAAGAGGTCCACATGTATACATTGAAAAGGCACGACCACGTTCGTGAGGGTAATAAATGTCACTGATAGTACCAGCACCTAACGACATAACCTATTGCACACAAGTGAAGAAGCACTTAGAGACGTGGCTACCATGATGTCATAAAAGGCTTGAGATCTTACTGATGAGGAACCAATAGCACTAAAGGCTCGGAATACAATCAACATGGTGATGTTGACTGAAAGAGCACATCCTATACTGCCAACGACGTAGACGGAGAATGAAATCAAGTAGATGTTGCGCCGGCCTAATAATATTCCGAAAACAGGCAAAACCATTGTTACGAAAATCGGGAAAATCAAGTCAGCCAGATCATCAAAAGTGTTTCAACTTACCGTAAGTGTCACCAAAACTCGCCCACATGAGCGGCTAAATATCAATGGTTTCGGTCAGAGGTTAGGAAGGTGTGTACGTAGGATTAGATACCGTAACTGACTATTGCTTACAAAGAAGGCTGTGAAGAAGGTGAATATGGAAACTGGATGACAAACGTTAGAATCGGGGGTTTAAATAAAGCATCAACAGCTATTTATGTGTGCACTTACGACTGGCATTTATGGCTGTTGCGCTAGTGTTCAGGGCTTCTTGTACAGTGACCAGCGCTGGATACTAATGAAAATGTGTTCGGTTTGTAAGTAAGTATTGGTAGATACCAAATTGAAACAAATGATTCCCAAAAAGGCTTACGTAGATAGTAGATGATATTGGGGATCTGCATATGCCATTGGAGAATGATCAATATGTTATGGCAAAATAGTATTGACAAATAATGATCAATTACTTACATTGAACCAGCAAGTGCAATGATGGCAGTAATACTGATCTTCTTCTTGTTCGAATATGACTTTGGATCAACGTCTAAGTTACTTGATCGACCTCGCCACCAAGCTTTTTTGGCTTTGACAGGCTTTTGTACAGCCGAATCTTCTGGAGAAATCGAAACAGGTTCGACGTCTTCTTGTTTGAGCGAAGGATGAGACGCAATGCTGGTGGTCTTCTCGTTATCCGAGTAAACGGACGAAGGTCCACTAGTATTTTCGTTGGAAATTACACCTGATTGTAACTCTGTGACTGCAACTAGATCAGTACCTTGACCGATATTGACGATGAGATCTTCTTCGATCCTCGTTTTCGATGAATTGGTTTCATCGGACATGGTCGGCAGCTTCGACGCAGTTGGGAAAAAGAAAAAAAAAAAAAATGTACTAAACGGTTAAAAAATTTATGTTTGAATTCAATCGGATGCTGATTTATCCCAAAACTTTTCTCTTCCGACATGCCTTATTAACCGTGGATATTCGTATATCCGGTAGTCACAGATCATAATGACATTGGTCATGGCGCGACATATTGGCGGCGCTCTCTTTATTTTACTTGCGTTTCTATAACATGGTCTATAGAATAATATGACATGAATTTTATATACATGGTTGATCTAGTAGCTGATCAAGCTTCTTGGACTTTTTCTTTGCAATAACATAATACGTTGTGCCAAGATGCCATCGACTGACTTTCTCAACGTCTATCTCACGTGTAACCCTCTCGTCTTCAAATATCTTCATAAAGTCACGGTTCCACCAACAGCCCCATTTGCTGACATGTTTGTCAGCGTTCTTATCAAGTAGATTGTTGAGCCACTCGTAATGTGACCGACCGTGTTCGAGCAAGAGGATACGTGAGTTCTCTGAGTCATTGCATGCATTGGCCATGGATATGATAGCTTCGACAGGGTCCGAACATGAGCATAGTCCGAATGTGTCAATGACAGTATCGAACTTAGCGGGCTTGCCATCATCTGTCGTCAATGTTGCAATATCCTGCACATCGGCTCTTTTAAAGTTTATAAAAGCCCTTTTGAATTTGTCACTGTATTGCTCGAATTTGGACTTGGCTTCTTGAAGCATCGATGAACTCTTGTCTGTGAAAGTTAGAGACTTTACTTGTTCAGGCTTGTAGTGTTCAAAGTTTCGACCAGTGCCGGCAGATACTTCTAGAACATCTCCCTAAAATACAGTAGGACAGTCAGTGACTGAAAAAACTCTTAGTTCAATTATATTTTTCAGCACAACTACCATTGCATTCCCAATCAACCAACGACGAAGAAGTCCAATGCCCATCCAGAATTCGTCCGTCGAGATCTCCTTGTCATAATCACCAGCAATTTTGTTCCAAATCGTGCTAGTGTCAAAGTTTCTAGGTGTCAATTCCGAAGCATTCTCTCCTGATTCTCGTCTTTCGACCTCCTTTTGTGCGTCTTGCTTGCTTTTATATACTAGCATGGTCGTATACGTTGCTCCAAAATAGAGCAATGCACCTCCTACTACGAGTGGCAGGACTTTTGGCCGGGATCGTGTGTTTGCATCGGCAACTTTACTCGCTGTTGGTTTCACCACATTTGGTTGAACCTTTGGTGATAGCCGGATCGGCCGTTTAGGTTTTGCCATTGCTTTTTATTTTGTAAACAGGAGAGCCTGGTATGCGTGCCTTCAATTTTCTTGGGATTTGTGACGCGCAATTTCCGTTGTCAAAGGTACGGCCGATCTGCCCTCAATTTTGCGTTGCAGCTTGAAGATGCTGTCTACTTATTGCTGTAATCCTATTGGACTCTTTTTGTATGGATTCTTCCTCCAACTCTCAATATATAGACACCTCCTTTCAGTTAATTGTAAATAATACTACCATGAACATCCTTCACCTTGAAACCACCGTACAAACGTAATTGCATTATTGCATATCACGATGCTAGGCTCTATTTCTGCAGGGCGATCAGCAGAATCTACCATCTTCGTTTTCTAACCCACATGACTGGTTAGTTATTTCATATCTACCGGTTATGGCGTTCAGACAGTCGGTCTCTCTTACGAGTAAATATCGTTGAGTGATCAGCGTACTGGAGCATCAAATACTTTGTTCAAGGTTTTATCAAGTGTATAGCACTAGCCGCTACTACATGTTTCCTTATCTGAAGAATTACTGCTAACAAGCGGTGTCCTTAATGGCAAATTTAAGCATAGATAAAAGAAATCTTTTTAGAGCCGATGGCCAAAGTTTTCAACGTCTTACTCAATCTGGATACACTCCCACTCCCAAAACGCAATTGAATTAGCGCAATGATTTTTGGCAAAAACCAGCAACTTTAAACCTTCTTGTCACCCGAAGATCCAACTGCATGCTGACAGCATTTCGGAAGTTCGGACTTCATACGACATATAGCGCGAGCATTTCCTTCACCCCAACTTCTTTTTCAGCTGCTCGCACATCATCTTTATCTCGAGCTTTTCATTCCAAAAATATGACACCTCGAGTCGTTGTTACCAGAATACTACCACCTACCGCTCAAGCTGCGCTTGAAAAAATCGATGCCGAAATCTACCAGTGGCAAGACGATTGCACTATGCCACGCGAAACTTTGCTCAAGGAAGTAAAAGGTACGAGAATGTCTTCTGACACTTGCTATCAGGGCTAGTATAGGTTATAGACACATCAATTTGACTGTAACTGAAAGCTAATCGAGATCCATATATAAACAAAGGTGCACACGGCATACTGTGTATGCTGACAGACAAGGTGGACGAAGAGCTGCTTGATACTGCTGGTAATTCGTGTGAACCGTTTGATTTGCTTATCGTATCCTACGTATTTCTAATTCCGCGGATCCGATTATTAATTTGCCACACAGGCCAACAGCTGAAAGTGGTGTCAACAATGAGTGTGGGATATGATCACGTTGACGTAGATGCTATCAAAACAAGAAAGGTGCCTTTGGGATATACACCGGATGTATTGACTGATGCAACCGCTGATTTGACGGCATTACTTACTCTTGCAGCCGCCAGACGAATCAAAGAGGTTGGAACCTTGTGCTCATTTGACCGATGATATGCAGTAAGATTGATTTTTTCTTATCGTTATAGAGCATAGATGCTGTCAGAAATGGAGAGGTAAGAATTCCAAGCCTTAGTATCATCCTGCTCGGGTGCTGTATCTTACTTATCTATTCGAAGTGGCGAGAATGGAGACCCAATTGGCTGTGTGGCAGTCAATTTACACAGAAGACGCTGGGTGTAGTTGGCTTGGGTAGGATTGGAGAGGCAGTGGCTCATCGTTTGAAAGCCTTTGGTATCTCGAAGATTCTTTACAGTGGACGTAGCGAAAAACCTGAGGCATCAAAAAGATTACAAGCTCAGTTTGTTCCCATAGACGAATTATTGGCACAATCCGACTACGTAGTTGTATGCTGTGCACTGACCAAGGAAACTAAGGAGATGTTCAACTATGAAGCTTTTAAAAAATGAAGCGTTCAGCGGTACGTAACATTGAGAAATTGGAATTGATATGAAAATTAGATTGATAATTTATATATTACTGCTAGGTTTTTGTAAACTCTGCTAGAGGTGGAATAGTACAGCAGGATGATTTAGGTAGGGAGATTAATGTAAAGTTGCAGATTGTTTCCTGTCATACATGACAGATTGGTTTCTTTCAGTGAGAGCCCTTGAAGAAGATTTGATTGCTGCTGCTGGTTTGGATGTCACTACTCCAGAGCCATTGCCACTTACCAGCAAGCTTTTGCAACTGCAAAATTGTGTCGTGGTACCTCATATTGGTAAGCATGACGGCTAAGGCAATTAAACCAGATCTTTTGCTGACTCTTGATACTGTAACCATTTTAAATATAACAGGAAGTGCGACCTTGGAAACCCGCGATGAAATGGGACTGATGGCAGTTAGAAATTTAGAGGCTGGAATACTTGATAAAGCACTACCGACTTCGGTGTATGAGTTGTGAATGCTTTCAAAATAAATATAATACATATGTTATTGATATAATTCGGTGATATGGCTAGATACTACGCATGTGAAAACCAGCACCATGGTGAGAGTATCTTTGGTAACGAATTGTAAAGTCTTTGGCTTCTGTCTTTCTTTCCCCTTGGCGGAGGCAGAGAGCAAGAGTGTTGAACAACGACAAAGTTACATCGCAGAAGCTGAGCCATGCTACAGGCACATAATCCACATTCGAAGTAACCTTGTAGGTATACATTCTCATTTGTCGCAATTGCCCATCGTATTGTGCGCTGAACTTCCTCAATTGAGCCATCAGTTAACAAATACATTTGGACGTTGTGCGATTGTGGTACACTTTCGTTAAAATGGACAGCTTCCCATCCCATAAGAGGCACTTCGTACTCGTAGTGTTTTGGGTTCTTTTCCAGATCTTTATAACCATTCAACTTTGCACTTTTGCTATGTCGTACCACATAATGATCACGTTGTCGGTGGACACAGCTATTCTCGGCAGGGCCAACGACATAACATCCTGGTGTGGAGCCGAGAACAAAACGTCGTACACTATCCCGATCGGTTGGAAAATAGACAATTCGCTTGATGATGGAAAATAGGTAGGTCGATGTGAAAGCTGTTCCAATCAATATCGGCACAATGCTGTACCAGGAGCCAATTGTGGTAATAATAGTGGCATACAACTGGAACACATCACCTCCAGCGAAAGCCAAGTTGAAAATTTGGGATATCACTGTTTGTGCAAGATTGGTCAGTAAGCTGACGAAATAGCTGGAATTTGCCGTACAAATTTCCCGAATAACACTCCATTGTCCACAAGAGAGAATAAAAAGGATATCCAATCGACGTATGAACGGTGGCAATTTGCCCTGCCACTTGTCAACGGAGACTGAGATGATGCTTCCAATGCAAAGCGATAGCAGGATGGATGCCAATGAGAGTAAGCCATAGTAAATTGCGATGAATTGCTTAGCAGGTACTTGAATATTGTTTTGAAAGGCACTGAAGATGCTCATAGTGCTTGACATGACGATGGACAAACAAATAATAAAGACAAGAAAACCTCGAAATCTTGGCCTCTTCTTTCCGTTGTATACAGTTTGGACAGCAACACCTGTCACTGGATGTCGACGAGGTATATATTGCAACCATGCTTGACCGACAGCTCTGTCTTCGTCAGTCAGGGACAGAAAATCTCTCTCTTGGCATAAAGTTGATCCGTCGCTGTAACCAGTACTTTCTCGATCAATCGATTCTCCAACGTCTTTCTTTGATTGATCTTCGTTTAAAACAGTCATCTTGGAATGTTGATCGCAATCTTCAGGCATGACAGCATGGAAATGTTGAAAACGCGACAATAGATAATTTTTTATAACTACTGTAAAAGGTTGACGAACGGAAGCGAGGATGCAGCACTAGCTGCTCTGAGCCACACTTTTATTGGCCGAAAAAATATGATGTAAATAAACATTTTCTATGATTCTGATATCTCTGAGTTCTTCTAAACTAAGCATTGTTTAAGTTCTTTGAGTTTTTGCAATCGTTTTCTTGATGTTTTTTGAGGTTCTTGTAGTCTATAACATTTTGTGTATATCTTCTTTGGGGTTGAAAGATTAGGCAGCTACCACATCCTCGCCTTCGTTCGTCAATCTTTTACAGTTGAGGATGGACGGGTTACTACACCAACCACTGACTTCACTACGGCTCGGATATGGTACTGTTCTCCGCACAGAAAGAAAAAATTGCAGAAAAAATCTTTGCCCCGTTGGACTCTTGAGCCACTGGTTTAAAGTAATAATTATTAAAGGTGGTGGAGTATTTGCTCCAGTTAGCATGGACCTTGATTTCCGTATCCGACAGTCTGAGATGTGCCGCGAAGGTACTGGAAGCAGCACGAATGGAGTGTGGAGTGTACTCTTGGGTGTTTATACCTGCTTCTTGCATTGCGTTGCGGAGATAGCTTGCCACCTTGCTCACCTCAATTGACCTGCTTTCCCTTCTGTCCTAACTTGGGCCAGGAACAAAGTATGTTCATTGGTTAGGTGTTGGCGCTTATTCTGCGTTCTGTCGCAAAATGCCTTCAAATTGTGCATTGGGCACACGGACTGGCCTTGGATAGCACCTAGTCCTGTGTGCTTAAACTGAGGCTCTTTGGGTTCTCGCACAAATATCGTGCCCCAGTGGATTGGGTTTTTCGGACCAGAAAAAATAACATCGCGGTACTGTAAACATCAATGTCAGATCGTGGTCTCCACACAGTGGCGATGCAAAGTACTAGTATCGTTTTGATCCTAAGTTGCAGCGAGGTAAGACTCTCGTTATCCTTGTACTTCTCTCGAAGGTGTCATTACACTAGTTGGCTACTCAGCCACTTCCATATTCAACCTGTTTCACCCATTCCTCGTTGGATATGTACCCAAAAATACTGCCTCCATTGTAACTTTGAAAACATTGCAAGATGTTTGTTCAGGTAGCTTGTGACCTATTCCTGATATCAGCCAAAAATGAGGCATGTCAAGCTAAATCGATACGAATGGAAGCTCTGTCGTTATCGCTGTCATTCAGCTTGGTATCAGTGGCATAGGAGTCCAGTATATGTTTTTGACTCTTGGACTTGTAATGATTTCTACTGTGTCACTCGTGCTTGTCCTTCGAAAATACGGACAAGTTTGGGGGAAGAAGTAGAATCGAGCTGGAGGAGCAGCAATATGAGAAATAAAGCCAACAACGGTTCTGTATGTATGACATAGCAACAGCTGAAATAGCCTAACCTGCGCAATCCTTTTTCCGCTGTAGATATTGTAATTGGGATGCCCAAAAATGTACTGGGATGGCTCTTGACGAAATTTGTATCTGGGTAATATTTCTAATTTTGAACGCACCAAGATCAGGATATTGATGTGTTGCGTAGCATAAAGCAAAGGAATGCGTTGGACTACTGAAAAGGTACATTTTCCTGTTATATCCTTAGTAACCCGTGATCTAAGCTCGTAAGTACAAACAACTAGAAAATTCAGCATGATGGCTGTAAGACAGCACGCTCGCATGTATATATTGTTGTTACAGATCCCTCCTGGTTCTACATGCGTCACGTTTGCCTCGTGGGCAAAACTTTAAGGTTCCTTAGCAAGATAATCAATTCAATTTATGTTTTGGTAAGAAAATTACCAATATTCTACACATGAGCTCCGGAAAGGAAAGATTGGAGAATAGGAAAAACTGCCAAAATTGGACTTTTCACCTCGAGCTAGACTTTCGTCGATCGGTTTAACTTATTTGCTGAGAGAAACGCTGGCAATTCTCTGAGAGAAACACCAGTTGAAAGTGTTGCTCCAACCTGCAGAAATATGACAGCCAGCATTACTCGTGCCATATTTGAATCTGGAGTATGCATTTGGACGAGAAAGCCACTGGCTGCCTCCAATATGTATGAGGAGGAAGGCAAATAGAATGGCAGTCGCCTTAGCAAACGGTCGATTTGTAACAAGAACAGAATTCTATCTACTATAATTTTTCAGCTTCATGGATGTTCAGGATAGAAACAAGCTGAGTAGTATTATTCAATCGTAAAGGATGATGCTCCAGTCCATACTCCAGCAGCTTCAGCTTGAGCATAGACTGACCATCGAGTTAGAAATGCTTGTATCTACTACCTGGTTCGCCTTTCATAAGTCCAAATGAGGTATTACGGGCAAACGTAAAGGCGACAAAAAGTCGAAGTTCGCTGAGAGCAAAGGCTCGACTGACTGATCAAAATCTGTGGATCCGTGCATAAATTGACTACAGGTGACTGCCAAATCTTAGTTAGATATGCAACTTCTTTCATTCCTCCACATAAGGATATGACTGAATTCGTAAAAACCAGGTATAATAACCAGATGTTGCTTGTAGAACCTTTCTTCTTTGTGGTATGGCCGGGCTTATATTTGTTTTTATTTTGACTATGATTCGGTTACCTTAGACCCCTATATTCATCAATACCTTAATTTAGCTCTTGCTGAATATTAGTTTCATATTCACTTTTTAAACTCGTACGCTTAATCATATGTAATATAGTACTATTCATGTTCTTACCTTGTATGTGGCACTTTTTAGGAATGGTAATGGGTTCTCGCTTAGAGTTTCCAAAACATCCGACAGATGTAACCCTAGTATATTCAAGCGATGGTAATACAAACCTTTTGAATCCATATATCATAATTTTGGAGATGATTCATACGTTACACTCTTAAGAAATTTGAAGCAGATCTCATAGTTGTGAAATGTGTTAAATTAGTTTTCCATATGGGAAATTTTATTCCTAGCAGTTTTGGGTTCCGGACCAATTTTATTGGTGGGCACAAGTTGGAAAGCTTAAAGTAACTCCATGGGGAAAACTAACGTCTTTATGCGGCTTCAGAGAAAAAACTCCATTTGGATTAATCGGTGTAATGTGGGGAAAATCACTAATGTATGACATTATAAATTCAGGCTATGAACGAACGTAAACTTTTTCATCTCACCTGTGATATAGGTGCGGCAACCCATAATTGTCTGATCCTACTGCACTATGAGGCTCACTCTTATTCCTATATGGTTTGCTTTAAGCTTCATTTTTACGAATATCCGAGCAGAGGATGGCTTAGCTGCCTGGTTGCGCTATGCACCTCCACCAAATGCGAAACAACTTCAGCGGTATGTTCCAAGCAAGATCACTATTCTCAATAGCACAGTTACTAGTCCTGTGTTTTCCGCTGGAAACGAATTGAAGCAAGGCATAGAAAGCATCTTGGGTAGAAGTAACGTCATGAGCACCACTTCTCGCTCGTCAAGAACAAACGTCATTATCGTCGGTACTTTGGATCAATTTACCAACGCTTACGGCAAGACTGGAAGTGAAACCCAGCTTGAAGGGGACGCATACTGGTTGAAATACGAAGCATCCCTAAAAAGTGTTTACATTATTGGCGCAAACCAGCGAGGTGCACTGTATGGTGCCTTCGAATACCTTCGTCTGCTCGCTCTTGGCTCTGATGTTTCAAATTTGGACGTGGTGAGAACTCCTATGGGCCCCATTAGATGGGTCAACCAATGGGATAACATGGATGGAGATATTACAAGAGAATATGGTGGTGACTCGATCTTTTTCTCAGATGGAACTATTTCACAAAATCTTACAAGGGCTGGACAGTTCGCAAGAATTCTCTCATCTATTGGTATTAACTCTTGCGTTGTTAATAATGTCAATGCCAATTCAACTCTGCTCTCTTCTGCTAATATTCAAGGCCTGGCTAGAATCGCTAATATTTTCAGACCATGGGGTGTACAGTTATCCATGGCAATTGATTTTGCTTCTCCTCAAGATTTTGGTGGACTTCCAACGTATGATCCATTAGATCCCACCGTTATAACTTGGTGGGACAGCAAAGTTAAAGAATTATACGCGGCTATTCCAGATATGGGTGGTTTCCTGATTAAGGCAGATTCAGAAGGTCAAGCTGGACCAGCACAATATAATCGCACACTTGCTGAGGGTGCCAATATATTTGCAGATGCTCTAGCGCCCTTTAATGGCACAGTAATGTACAGAGCATTTGTTTACAACCAGCTCAACGAATCGGATCTATCAGCGGACCGTGCAAAGGCAGCAGTCGAATTCTTTCAACCATTTGATGGCCAATTCCGGGACAACGTAGTAGTTCAGATAAAGAATGGACCAATCGACTTTCAAGTAAGAGAACCTGCTTCCCCATTATTTGGTGTTCTCCAAAAGACCAATGTTGCCATGGAAGTTGAAGTTGCACAAGAGTATCTTGGGCAGCAATGTCACTTGGTTTACCTTCCTCCTCTGTGGAAAGTCACTCTTGATTTTGATTTACAAGTAGACAACAAGCCTTCTACGGTTAAAGATATTATATCTGGAAAACGATTCAATCGAGCTCTCAGTGGAATGGCAGCTGTGACCAATGTAGGCTTGAATTCAACCTGGCTTGGCAGCCATTTGGCAATGTCCAACTTGTACGGCTATGGCCGTCTAGCCTGGGATGCTGATACGTCTTCGGAAGAAATTATCCAGGACTGGACTCGTCTCACCTTTGGCCATGACCAGAAAGTAATCCAAGTCATACAAGATATGTCCATGCAATCTTGGCCAGCTTATGAAAACTATAGTGGAAATCTAGGTATCCAGACTTTGACTGATATTTTATACACGCATTTTGGACCTAACCCACAAACGGCTGATGGTAATGGGTGGGGTCAATGGACACGCACGGACAAGTATGGCTTGGGCATGGACCGTTCCGTGGCTACAGGAACCGGATTTGCCGGGCAATACCCTCCAAAAGTGGCCAAAATGTACGAATCCATTGAAACTACTCCAGACGAGCTTGCACTTTGGTTCCATCACCTTAACTACACGCACAAACTTCATTCGGGTAAAACTGTTATACAACATTTCTATGATGCTCATTACGAAGGGGCTCAAACGGCTGCGAATTTCGTTAATATGTGGAAATCTCTGAACGGAAGAATCGATCCTGAGCGATTCGAGGACGTTCTGGAAAGACAAGTATATCAAGCCGGTCATTCCATTGTCTGGAGAGATTCCATCGTAAACTACTTTTATAACTGGTCTGGTATTCCGGATGTACATGGTAGAGTTGGACATCACCCCTACCGTATTGAGGCAGAAAGCATGACTTTGGAAGGATATGCTCCTTACACGGTGTCGCCATTTGAGGCTGCTTCCAATTTCACTGCAATTACGGTAAACAACACTGTAGGTACTGCTACTGCTACACTTAAGTACCCCAACGGAGTCTACGATTTGGCTGTACAGTACTATGACCTTTACGGAGGTACCTCGCACTATAAGGTATATTTGAATAACAACTTAGTTGGCGACTTCTACAGTAATACAACAATGGGCCACACTCCTTCCATTTACTTGGATGGCATCAGCGCAACCAGACATACTTTCCACTCGGTACATATAAAATCAGGTGATATTCTACGTATCGTCGGAACTCCAGATGGAAATGAACCTGCCCCATTGGACTATGTGGCAATCTTGCCACCAGGCATTTTGGATTAGGCAAAGACAGCAAAGAAGTATCATGCAATCCTACATTCCACACAATGTTGAGTCATGTTGAGTCATGTAAGAATAATGATAGCAATAAGTCTCACAGCGTTATTAGCGTGGATAAAATTCTCAATAAAACATAGCAAACGAATGTTAGCCTCAGAGAAAACTAGCATCCACACCTGATTTCATAGTGCATTCTGAGCTCTACAAACTAGGCTTACCCAAATAATTGGCTGTTGATTTACATAAGCAGTAATGGATTAAATATACTGATTGGGTACTTTCACCGCGAAATCAATGTACCAGCAGTAAAGGTGATACTAATTATGCAAGATAGCTGGCAGGCAAATTATGTCAAGCTCTCATTAAAATAGCTGGAGACATGCGCAAGTTAACAGAGGTCCATTCTCCAATTCTGATTGGCTATAAGGTCAAATAAGCACTATATCTATCAGTAGCCATAAGGCAAAAAAACTACGCTAGCCTTTTCATGGATTGTCGGGATCCATCTTGGTCTGACAGATGTGAGTTGCTTGAAGTTGCCAAGGGATTGAAAATGCATGAAGAGGTGCGAGTGGCAAGGAATGGTAACCTAGTTATAAAGCTGTCAATGGAGAATGTTGAAGTGTGGGAAGCAATGGAAAAAGGAAGACTTCATAAAGAGCACAGCTGTTTTATTGATAACAACTTACATAACCAGAGGAACGTTGCCGTCTAGTAGGAGGATTACCAGCCAGGTATTGTACCCATTGGAGTAAGTGTCAAACTCGGAAAACTGGGTACCTTAATAAAGCAGGAGCAATGGCAAGTTCGTTAAAAGCAAGACACTGCCTGCATTAGCGTCTAGGATGAGGAAGATATATAGCAATGCTGTTGCTATTATATGTGGTCGAAATAGTATGCAGTATGCTAGATTGCATACTGCATAGCGTTATAATGTACTGTATAAAAGACAATATTAGCGGACACCACCTGGTAATGAGTATTGTATCAATTAATACTAAAGCTGTAGTTCGTGCTTTGATGGATCAGATGCTACAATATTTGTACCTGTCAACTTGCTCAGGTTTTCATTACCATTAGTGGAATTTTAGCCAAAGGTAAATCCTACAATAGGCAAAATAATAGCCCTTTCTCAAAAATGGTTTGAAATGAGAGCTTGGCAGTGGGATGAACCCATATAGCTAGCAAATTATGCCTTTCTCTCTCTCAGTCTGTTTCTTACGCTACTGGAATTCCTGTTTATAACATATTTGATTTTGTCAGCATACACAATAAAAATCTCTATGCCCCACTATGTTGTTATCATATTCTCTCTATTGGTCAAAGACAGGTTTCGCTGAAGACTTCATGAGTTCAAGTTCGTCATCTGTGGGAAGTGGAGGTACCTCATGCCAATCCTTGTCCTTAAGATCAACATCAGGTTGGGCCAAGAAGGTGGAAGCAAAGAAAGTTTCAGTGTTTGCAGGAACGTTGCCTTTCAATTGAGGCACCAGTGTGTTCGGAGCCATGATGTTGGAATTAGGCTCAGGGACGATCATCCTGGTGCTTCGGTTAGATGTCAAGTCCACAACGCCGCTAAAGTCCTCTGCGATAATAACATATGAATGGCTCTCCTGATGATCCATAATGGCCTTGGTGGCTGGTTCAGAACGGGCTATCACAAATCCACCCTCAATCCTTGTCAAGTCGGGAGCAGAATTGACGCCATGAACTCTGATGTGCCACTTTCCACTTGGTTCGCGACATCCGCGACTGTCCACTCTCACCCACCTGAATAACTCGCTCTCTCGATGAGATGATGCAGTTCATTGTTACAAATGTAAAAATTTTATACTTTATTTTTGTTATTGTTCTCGAATAAATGGGAAAAGATAACACAATCTCAGGATCCACTTAACTCGCATAATGAGGTAAGGTGTTCGGTCTTCGACCTCACGCCAAATTGTTCAGTACTGGATATCAATTGCACAGCAATCACTTTTCCATATGCAGCAGATGAAAACCAAGGCTTAATCGTTATGCATGGACATTAGAAACGGAAACTGATTTGGGGATCATGGCTAAATGGCATATCTCCAACTCAATTTATTGTCGGCTCAGTTTACAAAGCTGTATTTACAGGGCAATGGCAAGAAAAAAAAAACTTGTGAGGGGAAGCAGCAACTAAGAACAATGAGTTACTTTGAAAGGCGGCTGTTTTCAAAGCCAAAAGAATACAAATGGGTCCCGTAGAAATGAAGGGTTGTTCCGATGGTTGCCTTCGCAAAGTACTTGGGAGTTACTACGTCTTTGCAGAGTGCTAATAGAAATGGAAAATAATAGAAAGGAGAATGGATATGAAAAAAATAAAAAAATAAAAAGAAAACCAAATACGTCTATTCCCATGATGTCTCCACAATTTCCCTAACCCGCCTGACGTATTCTTTGCGATTTTCCCTATACAAGTTGGCTGCCTCTGCATTGGCAGGAGAGTTGGGATTGGGATCATGGAGCAGCGATTGGATACTTGTCAGGATGGCTGCAACATCGTATGTCGGACTCCATCTGTTTTGAAGAATGTCAAGGCAAAGTTCGCCATTGGCGTAAACGTTCTATTTACAAAAAGTATATGTTAACCACATACAAATTGCTTATACAATGCTCGAGAAGGTAGGGGGTATTTACCGGATGAAACATTTTGCTGACGAATTTGACTGAAGGGGGCTTGTTGGGCTGAATATAAAATAGTAAGTTGATCAAGCCCACCGCTGGCTAGAAAGAAAATATAACATCATCGAAAAAAAAGTTGTGCTTACATAGGTTTCATCGAACTGAAGGACAAGCTTAAAGGTTCCGTCTTCAAATGGAGTTTCCGCTATATGGAAAGGGAATAGAATATGTGAATAATCCAGAAGGTAGCACAGTCAAATAGAATTGTTGTTTTCGGCACACTAACCTGGACCAAAGATAACTGCATTCCATAACATAATGTTATCTGGACATGGTGCACCTGTCATGAGAGAGAAGGTCAGTGCCAGTCAATCAAGTTGGATCGCCGGTAATGTTAAAAGTCATACCAGAGATTCCAGCTATTTGATCGATTAGAAATTCCCAAGCAGAGGTTTAGTAAGACGGCAGAAGTAAACGGTTGAATCTACTTTTTGATTCAGCGGCAATTCCAAAACTTACCAGGAGGATCCTTTTGGAGTCTCTTAAAATCTCTCATAAGACGTCTTCGACTTGGAGTTGACATAAGTTTTAGATTATAATTGGGTTTAGAATTGAAGCTGAATTTCACCTGCGAGGCCGCTTTAAAATGTCAACTAGTTGGGCAGTTTCGGATGAGTCACGTGCTCCCAGTGAGGAGTGCAGCAGCGGGCTTCAATTTGAAAAACTGGGTCTACAAAAGGAAATTGAGCCCAAAATTAATGGCTTTGCCGGTTCCTGACATGTCCGGGATTGACAAACCATTACCAGTCATCCACGACCCGCCTTTGACCAGAACAGAACAGCATTTGCAAGGTCAACATATATACAATGGTGGCATCTCGGCAAATCAATATCAGGAGCTAGCTTCAGAGAAGGAAATGTCGACATCTCCAATGGGAACCAAGAGTAACTTTTTGACGAGCTATTTGGCAAGGTCAAAATATAGACTTTGGATTTTGATAGCATCAATCATTTTGGTACTATTGGCAATTATATTAGGAGTTCTCGGTGGTTTAGGAAAGTTATCACCACACAATAGCACAGGTCTAGCCGTAAGTGGGACATCTGTTGGAGCAACCAAGTATCCAGGTACAAGCAATGGAACAGCAACTGCAGGCCATTTTGACATGTATGGATCTGGAGACGGGACGTACTATGGTATGGATCTTTCTCTCATATTGAAAACTGCTTTTATATTTCTCATCATTCCTGTCGTGTATTAGATCCAAGCGTTGGCATCACGGCATGTGGGACTTACGAAAAAGCCACGGATATGGTTTGCGCTTTAGTACGTATACATGCGTAACCACAATCGTTGGGTGTTTACTTGCACTAACTTTTTATCAGAATTATATTGACTATGGAAACTACGCCAACCCAAACGACAGCCCAGTATGTGGTAAGTATGGATTTTATGACATTCAACTTGTTTCCATAGGACAAATAGCTCATCATCGTTGTTCACAGGTGCATGCATCGAGATTACCGGTCCACTGGGCACTGTCAAAGCCACTATAGAAGACAAGGTACGTCAGCATTTCATGTAGCAATGTAGGGAACATGTTACTAACATTTTGATGGCACAAATATCGATCAGTGTCCAGGCTGTGGTCAAGGTTTGTACAACTGCCGTCCCTTTCTATAATTTACATGCACATATACTTACAAAACTATGAATAGGGTCTCTGGATTTGTCACCGGCTGCTTTCAACAAGATTGGAAACATGACGCAAGGGAGAATTCCTGTTAGTTGGAAGCCTTGCTAAATGATATCCTTGTTAAGGCTTAACTACACCATAACATAGTCCCAGCACTCATTCATTTTACACTTATTATTTAACCCTTCAATTGTAATTACTATATGCTTTGCTTCTTTTGTATCCAGCGTGATCCACCAATTTTGTACCAAAGCTGGCCTCTCCAAAAAACGCCATGGATAGAATAAAATAATTATCATGTCGTGTTGTCCACTTGACGTGAATATTTATCATAGCTGATGTACAAAACGTATAACTTGGATGATCTCCACGCTACCAACACTACTGACTTTCCAACTTTTAAGTGGATATCAGGATTTAAATGAGTGAAAGACGCCAAGTAGAAAAGTTTATAAGATATAAAGAAACAAAAAAAACTCATTTTAAATGTGAATGCCGTCCGCAATGCGTGATAAGCAGTCACGCATGAAATTGGCTGTGACCACGTGCACTCTTGAAGAAATATGCGCGCCATTCCCTTTCGACTACTGGACTTCGCAATTTGCTCCTCATATCTTCGCCAGCATCATGAGTGAAGATCTATCGCACTCCATTATCAACGCCGGTACTGCACCGGGAGCTCAACCTGTGTTTGATCTCGCAAAATTCTGGCAAGAACAGCTCAACCTTGCAGATAACTTTGATTCCGATTTCAAAAATCACCCATTACCTTTGGCGCGAATCAAGAAGGTGATGAAAACCGACCAAGATGTAAAGGTACGTTGTAAATGTGCATAGTAAGAGAGAAAACGCGATATGGAGCGCGGTTTCTATATTTCACAGTTGGGCAATGGAACATTGTCCGACCCAAACCCGCAGTCAAATGCCTACACTAAACTAATCCCAAATATCTATCCACGTTATGGCACTTAAATTGTCGTGTATTGCAGATGATTAGTGCAGAGGTATGAATTATATGTCTGATCGGTGTTTTGATTTTTATGGAACGAAAACTCATTGTTTGTGTCAACGCCATTGTTAAAGGCTCCAATACTGTTTGCTAAAGGATGCGAAATCTTCATATCGGAACTGACACGTCGTGCATGGTTAGTGATCTCCTGGTCTATGATAGGGTATCTGTTAATTTTACTAAATCGCACGTTTCTACAGGATCCATGCTGAAGAAAATAAGCGACGTACGCTACAGCGATCTGACATTGCTACAGCGATCTCCAAAACAGATATGTGCGACTTTTTGATCGATATTGTTCCCCGTGAAGAAGTATGTGTGCTTTCAAGTTTGAATCAGATAGACTCTGGAAATGTAAAATTAACTTACATCATATCACAGCAACAACAGTCGCAACAAGGTAATCCTGGATATGATCAGCAAACTACCTACGCTGCTGCGTACTATCCGCAGGCCGGCTTTCCTCAGTACACTACACAGGTTTGTACCTGGCCTGACTCACATTAATCCTTGCTCAAGCCGAGTTATATTTTAACATCATTGTTCTGTAGCAAATTGATGCGGCTGCATACTATCCACAACTTTCGCAGGTAAGCCATTGCATCAATCATGGTAGTGTTGCGGTTAAGAATATGATGAAATTCAGTATACCCTGATACTATTCATCCTCTTCCAATCACACAGTTGACTCCAGAGCAAATGCAGCAGTACCAACTCCAACTTCAACAATTTGCAAACCAGCAACATCCATATACACAACAACCAACAACTAATGCTTCTCATCAAACTACGTCAAGCAACCAGGCGCAAGGAGGTGGATCAGCCGCTGGACAGCAAGCAGCAAATGCAGCTGGAACTCCTGGAGGAGCAGGTACGTTGAATTGGAGGGTATCTGGGTGTATGATGATTGAGTGAATGTGCATAGCGTTGGGTTTGCTTGTGAATAGCTCATAACCATCTTCACATATAGGCCAAACACGATCACCTTCACACGAGGATCATTAAGATTAGAAACAACATGATTCAATATAGTTTGTTTAACTCATCTAACTCATCCTATCGCATTGATTGGCCAATGATTGTTGAGTGAGGCAGCGAGAAAGTGCAAGTCACAGTCGATTGCTTTTTGTGAGTGGAGTGCCGTCCTCATAATCAGACTGGATTAGCAATGCTTTCTAAATACTCACGAGCCATTCCAGCAAAAGCTCATTTCCGTCATATATGGACCCATAGGACAGTATCTCATCCGCAACTGAGCCAATCTGTGGCGGAGAGCGTAGCAAATTTGCCAACGAAACCTATTGACGTTTGTATCGCCCTGGTATCGCAGTCATTCCCGGCCAATGACCTTCTCAAGCTGAACACGGAATTTCTTAAACATGTCAACCCTAGAATTTTCATTGGAGCCGTTGTCGATCGTGTTCCTTCGTCACAATCCGGCGGCCATGGACTCTCGGTGCTTATTGGCCAGGAGGAGGATGTTACCGCGTTCTCTCTAGATGATACAGCAGACCGAAAGAAGTTCAAAAGCGTCAGCGTCGGTCGCTGGGGCAAGGTACAAGATTTCGATAGATTCAAGTATGAAGAAAATGACATTGATAAATTTGGTTGGGATGCGTTCAAAAGCGTAAGCAAGTATGTCCATGGACATACTCTTGTTCCTCAGTTACAAAATTTGTAAGTCTCGACTGTCAATTGCGTGGTGACATTTCAAATTGTATCAAGCATTAACTTATTATATTTTTGTTTAAAGAAAACAAAAACCTCAATTTGCTTTCATATTATCGGATCACGAACCATACCAGCTTATCGACACTCTAGACCATCATTTCCCTCAAGCGACCAAGTCTGGTCTGATTGGATCTTCAACTCCGTTTATAACTGGAATGCCATATACCTTATTTTATAACGAAAAGGTCTTATCAGGGGGAACCATTGGATTTGTTACCTCTTCAGTGCCAAAAATAAGATCTAGTGTCCAAC
Source organism: Umbelopsis sp. PMI_123 (assembly GCA_021235465.1). Taxonomy (NCBI): domain Eukaryota; kingdom Fungi; phylum Mucoromycota; class Umbelopsidomycetes; order Umbelopsidales; family Umbelopsidaceae; genus Umbelopsis; species Umbelopsis sp. PMI_123. Next base: position 162,605 of record JAJSME010000015.1, on the reverse strand, counting down.
ATCATGCTTTGGAAACCTTAGGTAGTCCAATGACTGTAACGAGGTGCGTCCCGTATGAAAGGACGTGGTAGTTAATGTCGTTTTCGAAAGCTAATACCTGTTCCTTGTTATCAGATGCCGAGGAAATATCATATTGGATCTAGATGAAACGAGTGCGACTGGGTTATTGCTTGATCTTTTGAATAAGGGCCATAATGCAAAGATCTCTAAAGACAAAGAGTTTTATCTTGCGACATCCGTCAAGGATGCAGATGCAAATGTGCAATTGGTAAGACTAGAGATACTGGAGCGATAAATTTGTCTTGATCTAACACATGTTGTGCAAAATGCTTTAGACTTCAGTTCATCGTGTTACCAGTGGAGACCCTTCGAAAGGAAATATGTCTATAGATACAACCAAGGATTTTGAAGTAGGTCAGAAAGTTCAGGTAAGCTTACTTTATCTTAGTAATATAAAAATACCATGTTCGACAGTCCCATAACAGTGTTCCTCCACGAAAGTTCCTTCACCGTGTAGATATCACTCCCAAAACTGACACTGAGCTGCCCGATGACAACCAAATTATCTGCACAGTGGGAGAGAAGGATGCAACGTTGGTAAATAACCCTGCACTTAGAACTGATGTGGTCTCAACAACTCCCAACGTTTTCGGTGGAAGCAGCGAAAATGGAGTTCTGGTTGGTCCATCACACCAGACAACATATGTCTTAGATGCCCCACATTCCAGCTACGTTGTTGAAATCGAATAGAATGTACATGAAATAGCTTTACTTTTTTTTTATTATTATTAATGAAGATAGAGGTTTCAAACGTTGAACCGCATTACTAATTCGTGGATTCGAAGTTTAACGTTTTTGTTAGTCGACCAAACAAATTCGACGTCTCGCAATTGTTGTGCTGGCGTCATGTTTGCTAGAATGTGTGTTAGTAGAAATAAGTAATCTCATATATCTAATATCAGAATGCTTTACCTTGTTCTGGGTTAGTGAGTGCAAAGCTGAATGTTTTGTACGGTTTTTGTGATGAACTAGAAGATGGTCGTCGCTCATTGTTCCTTTTGGAGCCTCCTCCTGTAACACTGGAAAGGCTGCTGGCAAGAATACCAAAAATGCCAGGGTTGGCGTGCCAAATGAACACATTTGCATCATGCAGAGAGCACGTTATAATCCATTTACCATCGGGTGAGAAGGCAAGTGCGATAACGCTTGCAGTATGTCCCTATGATAAGCCAAGGATGTGTAAGATAAACGCAAGGTATCCACATATATAATCACGGGAAAATGTATATACCTCCAGTACAAGACATCGCGTTGCTGTACGTAGATCGTAAATGATAGAAGCACCTTCCGGAGTACCAACAGCAAGCTTTTGTGATGCGCTATGGAAATCCACAAACGGATATCTAGATTAAAAGAATGATTATTACAGCGCCCGGGAGACGACAAAGGGTTTGTAACCTTTCTTACGTTCGAACCAAATCATGAAGAATTGAAGTTGCTGGTTGTATAACTGACTCGCGCACATTAGGGACATTTGGATCTAGCGTTTTCACCACTGCCTCCACTACACGTGGTATACTTGAAAACAGTAGCTGTGGCCTCTAAAAGGTTTGCGGGAAGAGACAATCAATTATATAATGTGTATCTCCATGTTGGTTTGGATATAGAACTCAGGTTACCTTGCGAGCAAACATGTTGATGACCTTCATACAAGCCAATCTATCCTCTATTTTCTGTGCATTCATCATATCATACGTCAAGGTTCCAATTACTAAAGGCATGTGCGTATTGGCAATGTGAAAGATGGATGTTCGGGCAGTGCGATTGATATGCAGAAATGATATCTGACTATCACTGGCATACATGAATAACGTTCTCAGGACTTCTGAAGACTTGATATAAACCTCCCAAATGGAAAAGCCCTCCGACAGTAACTCCATAGAGGCCATTAATCTTGCTGCCACAGCTTGTGATATAACACCATGTGAAGCTTCGTTCTCTTTCGATTCGCTAACATCCTGTTCAGTGTCTGACAGTAACAAGGTCAATGAAAGAGCTGTTTCTTTTCTGGTTCTAAAGTTGACGTGAATGGATGCATTTAGTTAATATACAGTTGTGATGGCTTGACTGGGAAACATAAATGCATCTTACTCTGGGGCAAGGGCTTCAGGATTATTAGAGCCAATGATGGCTAGAATAATTGTTGCTCGAGCCATCACTTGTTGTCCGACAGATTCAATGTCACTGCATGTCGGTACTAGCGAAGAAGATAATGTAAACTAGCGAGTCATTATCACAACACAAAATGCTATAGCAACTATACATACAGTATCTCTCCCAGTATTCGATGACTGCATTCTTTTCATCCTCATTCATCTGACAAAGTGCACTGGAAAACAAGGCTCGCGCTATCAGAGACATGTGTGTTAGTTATGGACTGGCATTGAGAAGCCTTTTTCTTTTTTTTTTTTTTGGGAGAAATTGTACTCACCAGATGTATCTTGCCAATACTTGCTTAGGAACAAAAACGATGGGAAGCAATAGCCTGCTCCAATCCTATCAGGAAGCAACGTGGTATAGTGGGTCATAAGCTCTATAGAAAGATCCTCCAGTCCTGTTTTCGATGGAAAGTGATTAAAATATGACAATAATCATTCAAAATTTGAATCAATCATACCTGATACACTAAGCATTGACCGAACCAACGTCACAACAGCCATCAGTCTAGATGCTGTCAGAATAGGAGATGTCTTCCAATACATGGTTTCATCTTTACTTGGGATCAAGAAAGAGAAGTTTCCTTCGACGCTAAAGCACCACAACGTTTGAGCGATAAACCTGATGAATGATAGCTCTAGTATAAATCAGACTTACCCTCGAAGTCCAATGGTGACCTCTGAGCCAAGTCTTTGTAAGCCCAGCTGGTCAACGCACATGTTCTCAAGCCTTTCCTCTATTCCCCAAGACATCAACGCAGAAACAATTGTCGAATAAAATTGAGCACGCACTGAATCTTTTGCTGCACGCCAATCGACCGTTTGCGCGTCATCTGGTACGAGATCGGTAATATTGCTGTCGTCTATATTCAGATTAAGATTTCCAGCTGTTGCATTGGATGTATTGGACTGTAGAGCATATTTTGCATCTGATCTCATGCTACTCACGAGATGTCTCAGATTGATTGCAAACACCTGAATAAAAGGCACTTTGGCATTTCCTATAGACATAAAACAAAATGTCATGTGGTGAACTTATAGCAATTAGAATATCCTATTGCATTACTTACTATTGTTTGAAGATGACACTGAGAACGTTGTGCACATCCGTTTGAACGTCGTTGGTCTATCGTTGATTATATTATTCACCTGGCTTGTTGGCCAGCGCGCATCCCCAAGTACATTAATAGCCGTCGACCCGGTAAGTTTACGGTCCAAATGAGCAGTTTGCATCTGATAATTGTCTTACATCAGTTTGTGTAATCAAGCTGATCATGACTGAAGCTTTCGATATTTACCTGCCACACTAGAGCTGTATCATCTTGGTAAGCAATTATAATGTAATCCTCGGTATTTCGCCACTGGATACTTTTAATAGAATATGGGTAACCTGGTATGATGTACAAACTAGAGAATGGTAAAGTGAGTAACACTACCATTCATTTACTGGACATCAAGAGGAATAATGAGTTACCAATTCATCTCTTCCAGAGAAATTATGGCAGCCGAGTTGTCCATTGCAATGGAAACAATACATCCACGTAGCCTCGGGCCAACTTGTTCTGCTGGCTCAATAAATTCCTTCACAGGGAGAGCATGTACCGTAAATGTTGCAACCAATTTCCCGTCTCTAAATAGTATAATCTTGCTTTAATAAAATGCCAAAGATCGTTTCCATGCCATATTGTACCTACTCGATATTCCATATCTTGACAGCACCATCTTGACCTCCAGAAATGAGGCGAGATGTACCAAAGATTTTTTCATCTGGTGCATACAAACTTGTCACCTTACCATGGTGAGAGTGACGGATCACCTGGTAGTTATCTACGTACTTGTCTTGGAGTAGTGTATCTATCGAAGCTATGTGAACCAATGCCAAAGATAATGGAAGGACAATTATTGTACCAGAATCTTCATGGAATGAGGGAAGAATATCAGACATTGTTCAGTTCATTATTCACAGAATTGTTGACAACCTACCAAATCCAATAGCAAAGTGTTTGTCATTAATGTTGATAGAGGCAACAATATTTCCAAAAGCATGATTTTTGCTGGTGGGTGATATTGGCCACATACTATCACAAGTGGCACGCGCGCATACTATGTCACAGTTAATACAAGGATATAGACGCTTTGAATATAGGGGCAATGTGCAGCTCACCTTTTGCTTCCAATGACTTTTCGCCTCCTGAGTTTACATCCATGCTGATGCATCTAACGAGATAGGTTGATTGCTTGCTGTGATTATAAAATGATATTTGTAAAAGTACAATTTTGTTGAACAATTCTTGCGGAACCTGAAGAACAGAAGTTACGCAACCCAATTGTGACGAGGACTCTGCAGCGAAATGGTTAGTTCCAGTATAATTTCAATTGCCAACTTCTCAGATGACGTTTACCATCGTCTTCAGCGCAGTATTTATCAAGCAAGTGAGCACTAGCGCCAATAATCGGTCAGTGAGATAGCCGTTCAAAGATAGTAAATACCAATCCTCTTTATCTAAATTGCTTACCTATAGTACAATTGACCGTCGCTAGTAACAACATCCTGAGAACCTACACCTTCTGGAGGTATAATCTCATACGTACAAGTACCTCCATCCTAAGAATATATTTAGTAATGACAAAGCTCCTGTTTGGCTGCATTCCCGGACAATGTGATACTAACCATTGTATTTAAATACAAAGTGTTTTCGCCTATAAAGCCACCATTCGAAAATTGAGATTCGTCCTCTGCCTTAAGGGTTATATGTGGGACAGCTTCTGTCTTGCTGATTTGGAATATCTATAGAAAACATTAACGTTCCGTGTATTAGGAAGATATGGAGAAGGGATGCATGATGACGTACGATCGCAGTCTTCGTGGATATGGCCAAGAACACATCTGCTTGTGTGGGATGATTTTGTAAAGTGATAATGTTCCCGTCTACGACTGTCAACGACAGGTCATCGTATTTGTGCTCTTTAGAGATGACTTTCTTTTCCTTGTCAAAATCCCATATCGCCATTTTTCCATTGTTGATATACGTGAGAAGTCGTATGGTGCCGGTATCTATGTCAAATCCTACTTTAATGTCTACAGCTATTGATCCATCATCAACTCTCTCAAAACACACCTGAATCATGAAACATAGTGCATGTCACCCAGTTCTCGTGACCACCCCATACTCGAACAACCTGTAACAATCTGTATTAGTTACTGCAAGCATACTGTATTCAAAAGTCAACTAACTTGCTTTCAACGTGTTGGCATCCATGATGGTGATCTCGTTTTCGAATCCACAGCAGAACACAAACTTATGTGGTTCATCCTGTCAATGAAATTCATTTAGAACGGGACGTTTGACGCCATATTAAACACCACATCAATCTCTGCCATATCATACATTCGTCACATTACTGCGAACATGAAGACTACGCGGAATACCAAAGAAACCTTGATTGTTAGCAGCCAGGCAGCGACCATCAGCTGCGTTCCAACGAATGATTTGGCTACGATAGAAATAAAACTAATGAGTATCACCAAATATACTAGTGTCTATGTCTAAGCATATGTTTATACCCGTCTTCAGAGGCGCTTATCAAAACATCATCGGTTTTTGAAACAGAATCTGTTTCCGTGGCAGCCAAGCACATTGCGACAACACGAGCACCGTGGCCCAATAGTAGTAATTTGTACGAGAGCTACATTCCAAACATTGTAAGAAAATGAATAATTACATTATTGTCATGTTGACTCTTGTGCTGCTGCCATGTCATCGCACTGTACCTCGAATTCACCATTGCTGCCAACTGACAAAGAAAACACCCAGATTGTACCGTCATTTTGACCTGCAAAAACGTGTGGCCAGCGAGATATCATGCACGTTGTATGAAGATTCGGAAAGTTGTGCCATACTGCTATTGGAACAACCAATGATGAGGCCATTACAAGGAATACCCTCGAGTCAGTCTTTGTGGACTGAACTTTGCTGGTACAGTTATGAACTCTCCGCTTCAACTTTTTGAGAGCAATTTTATTTTTCTGTCTCATTGAAAAAATTAAGCCCATTCAAGCAGAATGTTATGGTTAATCACTCAATTTTTTTATTATTTCTGATTGAGTATGATACGAATTGCTACTGAAACTGAACACATTGATGAGAAAAGAAAAAAGAAAATGAGCAAATGGAAAGTTTCCTATTCGAACTTTTATGTGTTGTCAAAGTATTCCAGCAAATGCGTGACTTTTGAACGGATTAACGACCACGGAATTGGTCACGGTTATCCTTGAAGAAGTTCTTCAAGCTAATGGGCTCATTTCCAGTGACCTTGCGGATATCAGAGGTAACCTGATGAACCTGGTTCTCTCTGACGAGTTCCAAGTAACTCACAGTCTGATTGATGATGGGGTCGGTGAGATATTTGCCTTGGGGAATGAGGTTCTCCTTGTCGTGCTTGGTCTGGGATTCCTGTGCAGACTTCTCAAAGACTTGCATGGAGGAGAGGAGCAAGCGTTGATCTTGGCGAATTTGTTCAAAGTATTGCTTCATTTCTTCCCTGGAAATGGGTTCAAATTGAATTTGTCTGCCCTCCACGGCACGGCTGAGTTCATTGGCCATTTCCCGGGCAGTGATAGCGTCTCTACCAGTGAATTGGAGAGTCTTTTTGTTATATTGCTCGTTGACACAGAATTCTTCATCGTTTGCGTTCTTGCAGGCAACCTTGATGCTGGCATCTAGGATATCAATCATGCTAACAGGGGCAAACTTGCTGTCCTCGTTAACATTAAGACGAAGCTTGCCATAGTCTTCAATCATGGGGGACCACAAGTAGAACCATTGTTGGATAAAGTTCACACTAGAAAAGCGAATATGAGTAAATTAACTGCATGTAATGATTCCATGAAAAGGAACTTTGTCTTTACCGAAGGATAACCCATCTACCATGTTGGTACTTGTCCTTGAGACATTCCTCAGTCTGCTGGAAGTCATAGAGACCACGCTGGCTCTCGTTGGCACGGTCGCATCCCATGTGAGAGATCAATTGGATACTTTGAACACGTTCCTGTTGGGAAACCTCAATGACATTGCGAGCATCTTGGAGTCGTTGTTCACGGGAATTCAGAGTAAGGACAACCAACGAAACCTGTCTCAAGCATTGACGAAGATTTTCTTGATCCTCATAGCGGACAACATGGATTTCAGCACCCTTCTTCTGAAGCTTCTCCAGACCTTCTTTGTTCGAGCAGAGTACGCGGACCTTATAATTTCTTGAAGAACGTCTGCGTTCTTGTTCCTCAAGGAAACGGAGAGCCAGATTGTATCCAGTGAATGTTTCACCTCCAGTAACGACAATGATGTTTTGGGAATTAGACATGGTGCTTCAATTGGTACGTAAAAGTAAGAGTGAAGTTCTACTTTGGCAGCGATTGTTCCTATAGTTATATACTTTTTGCCTTGGCGATTTTGCATGGTTTGATGTTGGTCGCGGGCATTATTTTCTCGCTAATATGTTATGTTGGTCGGCGTATGCATCCAATGGATGGATGAATAGTTGCGGGGGGGCCCCAAATAACACGACGACTTTCCCATGGGTCCCGAATCTGTATGAGAAGCCGTTGGCTGAGGAGTCGAGTCGACGGATTCCCATCGTGGTTTTGAAAGCTAAGTGTTGTCACGCCCATGTAGCCATTAGAATAATGGAAAATCTATTATAACGACGTAATTTAATTTGTATGGTGAAGCCAAAAAAAAGAAAAATAATTATATTTTTTGACTTTATTGCCTTGTTACATGACCATCTATTGCACATCAGTGAGAACTATATCACCATCCAGTTTTCTCTTCTTTGAATGTGCATTTAGTACTGCAACAAATATCTCTTTGCCAAGGTTTACGCCGCTTTCCTTAGCTGCAGCACTACCATTATTGGAATGTTGAGCTTTCGTGTGTTGACGAGTTTCATCAGCATCCAATATGAGCCAATTGTACACACACGCGAACAAATTTACTCACCTATTCCGGTCTGCGCCTTTTGACAGTTAGAAGCGAAGGAAATGGCTAGGTTAGGGTCTTCGTATGGTTGCCATCGGTTCGCGACATTGGATAGAAGTGGTGATAAGCTATTGCACATTTTACTGATCACATATTTGCTGTGCTGAGAGATTGCCATAGACGAGCCTTGATTAAACTGATGAGATTGGATTTTCTCGTTGAGTTCTAAGGCTTGCATCTGACAATCATGAGCCACATAATAGTGCATGAGGCACACTTTTGTTGCTGAGTGCGGAGAGTTGCTAAGGTATGCCACAAATATTTGTTCTTCATCTGGATTCAATGGAAAGGAAAGAGCACGCTCAACCACACCTTCCTGATTTTCATCTGAGCCCCAATAGTCTGTCAATCAAGAGATCCCTGTATATCTAAAATTAAAGGAATAATGGGTGTCTTACCTGTAAAAATTGCTTCCCAAAGTATATGTAAAAGAGTTTCTCGCAGTGTATCATGTCGATCTCCACATATTTCCCTCTGCAGATATTTGATGATCGTCAATAGGCGATTTGAAGACAAAAAAAAATTGACAGACCCGAACCCCCATTTTCATCAGCACGAAAGACTCACCTGGAAGTAGAATGCTCTCACGATATCGCATTTCACAAACAGTTTCATTCTCAAAATAATATCTTCTGAGATATCACTACGATGTTTGGAGATGGTCGCATACTGGAGAGCAAGATGATGGCTAGATAATTCGTAGAGTGTCAGCAGAATCTTATCTGACCAATCCGCTTCCACTCCTGGGTCAGTCAATGATTTGACGCCATCCTTTTAGGCAAGGCGTTAACAAGTGTGGAAAAATTTCACCCACGGCCAAATTGTGATTTGTTTTTCCTTTGTTGTTCTTACCTCATATTGGCCATGATCCATGGCCCAATAGCCGTCCATTAGCTTCTGAAATTGGGAAGGGATAAGATATCTCCGTGCATAACGAGCTTGGCTGGCATTCTTCCAATCCAGTAACAGATAGTAAACAAGGCTGTGCTTTCGCAGGATGTCTAGATCGCACTTTTGTATGGAATTGTATAGCTTGTGAAGGTCATTTGTATTCCTTGGAGGATACAATGACACTATATCGTATGGAGTCAGTATAAAGTGAAGAGGTTTGTTAATGTTAACGGTGCCACCTACCATTGACATGTGCAAATTTCAACAGCTTGTCCAAGAACAATTCGCCATGCATTGCCTTCCGTTGCTTCTGAATAGCCTTGACTTCTTTCGAAGAATAACAAGTTTTAAACGCCTTTTCGTCAAAGTGAGACCATTCCTCAACTGCTGATAATTTCTAAAGGGAATACAGACTGTGTTCAATTCATGGGAATAAAAGTATATGAGGTAAGAATGTATACTTACCGCTGACGATCCAATATTATTGACATCTGGTAAAGGTTCGGCTTCGATGACTCCATTATATTTTATGAGCTTGTTGGTGAACAATAACAAGCTCTGTGATGCGCCTCTTGCTGGTGCAATATCCTTTAATGAACGGTCTAATTAGCCTTCAGAATTATGGGACAACATTAACATTGCTCAGCATCATATGTATACCTGCAGAGTCACACCATAGCAACATTCACTTATGTCATTCCTGAATAACTCGTCCACGTTGTCTTGGTTGATCTTGTATGCCACCAGTTCTGTGGATGCTGATGATTGTGCTTTGGTAGAGAAAACAGCAAATAGGTAGTGGTTGCCATTCAGATCCACAGCTAAAAAGCAAAACAAAAAATGAGACTCAAGCTTTTGCTTCCTTATACACAAGTACTAAAAGAACGAGACTTACGAGCAGCAGACTTCATAGCCAAGACGCTGGATTCTTTCCATGTTTTAAGTGAGGGATTAGATGCTTCGAATGTACCAAGAACTTTGCGGTCGGAATTAGTGAGAGTCTGTAAGACTGTGACTCTAGCTTTGTTGTTGGAGCTGATAAAAAACAAGAGAGATCAGACCTTCTGAGACATAATATCATAGTATTGTGAGCACAAACGGCACATACGCCTTATGGTTCAAGGGACTTTGTCCAACAATAATAACTGTTTTCTGCTGATCTTGTAGTCGGAAGCATTCTATGTGGGTCACTGGATCTGCATAACATAGTTGGTCAGGTTGAGTCATCAACGGAGCTCTAAGAAAGGCAGATCAAATGGTGATGATTTTTACCTTGATCATTTAACAATTCAGTAAGATTTCGGCTTGGTATAATAAATTGATTTCCATCAGCAACCTTGTATTTGAAAACGTTCAAGAAACCTGATTCGCCTCCAACGTAGATCTTTGGATCCATCATGTGCTTGCTTGTCATGGACGAAGGTAGGAGAATATATAGAGAACGGATCCCAGATCCTGGTGCATGTATTTGAGTGACCTCTGATTTCTGCAATATATTGTTTCGTTAACATTAAAGATATTGTCATTCGCAGTCCTTACAACACAATGTTGTCATTGCTTACAGTCTTGAACTTTCCGTCCACATTTGATATGTCTATTAGGTATAATGAGGCTGATTCTGTGCCCAACACCATCAAGTGATGGAATCCGTGACTTATGTCGTCTATCGTTTCATTCTTTATCCTCAAATCATGTCAGTTCAATTCAGCCTTCATGGTCTGGTAATCTGGGAAAACAGGTGACTTACCGGCGCTAAAAAGCCATGAGTAGACATTGCAACTGCAGTAACACTGCCTTTGATGGGAGTAGACAGTTCTATCGACTCCCATTTATTGGCAACAATGTCCCATAGTACAATATATGTATCTTTTGCAACATAGTCGCGTACTACGATCGCCAAATAATGTCGGTCAGATAGGTTGAAGCTGGATACGGCAGAGATTTCGACCTAACAATGTATGAATGAGCGTGAATCGTCAACAATGAGCATTCGTTGGTAATTGGCATAGCAGGTATGTACATACCGAACGGCCCAAGGACTTGGCAAGTTCTTGGGTGGTTAGCGTTCCACAGACTCCTTGTTGGCAACCTTTCACGAATCGGGCTTCTACAGTACGCTGATCATGTCGATAGAGTAAATAAGGATCCAGCAAACGGCCAGGTATCGAACGATTGGGAATGAACTTGGAAATGACTGGATCTTCTACCGCAAATGCATTATTGTGCCGTGAGAATTCCTCTACTGTATGGTTAACCATTGAAGTGAATTGAGAGCTTTCAGCTATTAACACGAATGACCCAACGCTTTAACGAGCAAAAAAAAAAAAAAAAAATTCATTGGTCGCGTTACCCATTTCGGCTGTCACCAGATATTACTTTAACCAGCTATCCATTAACTAACCCAAGTATGGAGCTATTTGTGTGTACTTAAAGATGCGAGATTTCATTATATTACATGATTCTTTTTGTATGCTACTTCTTATATAAAATCGTTGGGTGTGTTCGAATTGGATATTAGCTCTAGCAAGCTTTCATTGCCAACAGATAAAGCATCTGCAAACCCAACATCACTGAACACAATCTCCTCGATTGAATAGCTATCATTGAAAATATCCATTGTATGTCCAATAGACGATTCATGGTGATGTGGTAAAACCTTTAGCAGTTCAGTGTCGTCAGTTGTTGATAATACATTGATTACAGAGTAGGGTCTTTTCTCGTTTTCAAGACATGCTGATGTCATGGCGACAGAACCTGGCTTTGTCGCCTTGTTGGATGCATTTAGCTCGGCTTCTGTTCTTTCCTTTTCTCGAAGTTTTCGTAACAGTCCATTATCCAGCAAGGGAATGTTACCTTCGTTATAGTTTTCGTCATTATCATTTGTACATAGATCAACATCCAGGACGCCTCTTGAGAACTGCTCCAGGGACACATTGGTCCAATTCATACCTAGCCAATAGGTCTGCATTCGCAACAGAGCTTTCCTACATATTTCGTAGCTGGCCTGATCAGATGATACATCCAGACGCTCATTGAAAGGTAGTGTATTGTAAACTTCCAGCTGAGATTCTTTTGATAGTCGGTCTTGTATCTTTTGAACGAGTGTACATGCGGCGACATAAATGCATTGATTAATGAACGGGTTCGCCAAGTATGCCGAACAATTGAGTAAGTCCACATAGCTGAGAAAATCGCTAATTGCTTTAGCTGAGGTATATGCCTGATCCCAGTTACCTAGATTTCGTAGTTTAGAATTGAGATTTGTACTCAGGAACGTTGGGCAATTGACTAGAATGATGAGAGCATGGATCCAAAAGTGAACCATTAAAAATCCTCCTGCTTGGGATCGCTCACTGTACGCTTGAAAGTTTTGTACAGTAAATGCAAATGATGATGGTAAACTTTCATTGAACGCTTGCAGTCTTGTCAGTGCTTCTCCCAGTTGAGCAAGTCGTTGGTCTTGTTCCTCACAAAAATTTAAAGTGGTGGAAACAGTGGCATTGATCTGCATCATCTGAGCAACATATCTGTAAGGTAGCGGTAGGTGTTCATTTTTTTGACCACCAGAGAAGTCACTAGGTAAGGTGAGCATTTCGTCCATTTCTGCGTTGTAACTCGGCAATGCTGTCTCTATGGCGCTCTCCCACATGACAAAGCGCCGACCCAAGCCTATACTGGTGAGCCTATCTAAAAAGTAAACAGTCCAAAATACTCTTCGTCGAATTTCTCGTTCTCGTTCAGTCTTGTAAGTTGGCAATGTCTCTGAGCGATTGTGATGTCCAGAATCAGCGTCGCTGGAGTTCATTTTCGTTTCCGCGTTGCGGATCGGCACCGGCTCTTTTTCCAAACCTATATCTTGCGCCATTCTAATCGCCATACCAGCATACATCCATAAAGCCGAATCTCTATCGTTTGCAAATTCTTGATGTGTCAACAATACAAGCGACTGCACAACCTCCAACGATGGTAGTGCTAGAAGTGGAATGATTAATCGTTTGGCTTTGTCTGCGAATGGTTCTCCGTAGGCATATCGTTCTTTTCCCGGTATACAAACTTCAGGATGTGTTGAGTACCTAAAATTACAGAGACATATGAGAATGTTTCAAAAACTACTTTACTGTAAACATCCATACTCTCGGTAATTACCTTGCACCAATTGCACACATACTATAGACTAAGCAAGCACTGGCAGCATCTGCATCAATGTCGGATAGAATGGTAGACTTGCTCTCCCAAGGAAACATAAAACTTGCATGACTATAGTAAAGGTCTATCAAATGGCGAATGACCGAGTGACTGGGTGTATACGAGTCTGCATCTAAATGTCTCAAAGCGGTAGCACTAGGCAACGTGGGACTACTGGATATAGGTGCAGAATTATTTATGGCTTGGTGCAATTGAGTCCTGGGTTTTTTTAATCTCAATGTGACAGCGATGCGCTTTAGACCTGGAGCTGTATGGGATACATAGAATTTAGTGTCATGAAATGAAATAAATTGGTAGGAAAGGCGATCATATGAACTGACTAGTTGAAAGTGATTATTCAAAAGCTTACCAATTGCAGTTCTACCCATATACCGGAAGTAATGGACCTTAACCTTTTCTGTTTCATAGTAGTCGTTGTAGGGTTCAGTAAGATCTTTGGCGGTATTTATGTGCTCCGGTGCTGTAACATGGAAATTTGTCAGCGAGGGTTATCAAACAAGGGAACAAGCAGCAAACCGATTTCGTACAATTCAAAGAGCTGTTTGTGTAATGCATTTTACCAGATTCTTTGGAATCATTATCCATCTGATGTAGATTTGGCGAATTGGCTTTGCGATTCATAGATTTCGGACCACGCTTCCTAGTAATTGTGTATGAGCATTCCTTCTGCTCCTGTTGACACCTTGAGCATTGCGGGCTTAAGCCGTCACAACGGACTTTTCGCACTCGACAGAGTTCGCATGCTCTGCTAGAGCGTTTGCGTTTGCAAATTAGCGGATCTTCCACAATGAAATCGAGTGACATGTCATGACTTTGCAGGTGAAAGTATTGGTGAGTCAGACGGCAAACAGACTAAACCATGTGTGGCGCAGAGGCTACCCACGAAGCACGTTTTTCTTTGCATTTGAGCCACCGCCACATCATCCAGTGTAGTACACTGAATTGAAACATCTTTTGACGTTCATGGATTCGACGTCGACTTATACAAATACCACTTTGTCAACAAAACAACTACTTTCATTTACACAACTGTAATTCACTTAAAACGACAAGATTTTTACAAAAAAATAAAACAAACCAAAATAAAAAGATTTGTCACAATTCTCACTCATCCAAGCTTTGTCCTTTGTTATTTTTGTCAGCATCTCCGTTTTGCTCGGAGTTCAGTTTTTGTAAGCAATGTATTGTAAAGCATATAAATCCCATAACGTAGCCTTTTCCCGTATGGGATTTTTTGTAACCAGGATGCTAAACGGAAGTGAAATTACCTCCACGTTCAGCAGCTTCTAATGTGAATGGAGACTACTGGTACGTTCTCGTCCGTTTCGTCGGATATCCTTTGAACCCGAGCCAAGCCCAAAAAAAAAGTTAAAACTCTTTTCGCCTTGACTGGATTCTATTTCTAGTCGGACTGGCCAGTGAAACAGTCGATCCTTTCACTGCGTTGAGTCTGGACTTTTCTGTTTTTTTTTTTTTATTGCTCATTGTGTGCCAATTTTTTTCTCTTGGCCGCGTGAGTATAAAAGCCTCCCATCCTTTTTGTCTTTGCAAACAAAGAACTCAACTTTTACACAATGACTCTCCATACTGCTTTAACCAACACCAACAATTCTAACGCTCGAGTCAGCCGAAAGATTACCATCAATGCTGATGCAACCCAAATCAACGTGCGTCCAGTTATTAAAGGTATAATAAATAATGCATTACATTATGTATGCCGGAATATACTGTTACTCAAAACTTTGTATTCTGTTAGGAGCCATTAATGAAGCTGGACATACCCTCGCTGAGGCTTATGCCAATAATCCTCTCCTTGCATGGATTGTCAACCCTCTCAAAGAAGAATCCAAGCAACATGATATCAGACACGTGCTATTCAAAGCTGCTGTAAATTCTGCTAGTATTCAAAGTCGAGATTTTGCAATCCAAGTGGATGGATGTAAAGGAGTTTGTATCTGGTCAACCAATGAGCAGCAATTGTCGTTTGCCAAGGTCCTCGGATGGAAAATCACCAAGATAGCTAATTTATCTGTTGCTATGGTATGCAATTTTTATGGTTGTTCTTTCATAACATTTGTAACTAGGCATTCATAATAATCAATTTTTTTTTAGCGTATCAACACGACATTGCAGCAATTCCTAGACAAAAGCAAGAAGAAAATCATGAAGAGTGAGCCACATATCTATATCAACTATATGGGTGTCCTACCGCAGGAAAGAAACAATGGCCTTGGTACAGCTTTGATACAACATGTTATCTCAAAGGCTGAGGCGGCGCACCTGCCCATTTACATCATTGTTTCAGACATCTCAGTTGTTCCTTTCTTTGAAAAATTGGGTTTCCAGGTGAAGGAAGTTGCTCATTTTAATGCTATACCCAGTACTATGATGGTACGCCCGGCTTCTACCTCAACCGAATCAGCTAGTCCGTTGAGACTGAAGCCAGGCAGACGGGATTCAGATGATTCTTTATAACGAAGAATTCACACTACTATAGCATATAATCCATCACAAGCACCCACCTCACAGAATGTATATAAACCCCAATGCACTTTCCTTAAGAATTAGTAATAATACAACCCATTCACTCCTTAATACATACATACTAAGTGATAACGTCAATAAAACATCATATCATAAATAATATTACTCTTCGTACCGGAAGTAGCATTGAGCCGTTCAAGCGAAATGATGTGACAATTAACTGGGCTATTGCGTATGAAAGGAAAGCCAAATTTGGTGTTTTGTAAGAAGGATGGCCGACCGCTCAGCTCAATTTTCAGTCATTAACCAAATATAATAAATATTTGAAAAATTACTTATTCTAGATTTTGCTGCTGATAAAAGAACAAATTACTGTAAGCCAATTTGTATCACAAGCTACAAGACGGATGTTTCAGTAGTAGTAGTAGAACGCTTTTATATGATGTTTGGTCGAATTAAACCCTAACTAATATGCTTACAAACACTGTGTCTACAGTTATTTCTAATTTCTATTTTCTAGGTAGTGAGAAAGCCTTTCATACATAGCAAATTGTATGGCGCCACCTGAAATAATGCATCAATTACAATGAATCAAATTCCGCTTTAATGGTAAGGTCTAGTCTCTTACCTGGAGCTACTCTAATAACACGCAACCAAGAGCCTCTAAAGAAAGATTTGAAACCTTCTTCCCGAGCCATCGACTTTACACATTGCCATGAATTACGGTAGCTACTTCCTTCATCTTGCATCCTGATTGATAATATAATATTTTACGGGTGGCACATTAATATCTCAATCCTTTGTTTGCGCTATAATACAATAAGTATACCATTCGAAGCTTACCTAGTTTTAACAACATCAGGTGGAGAATTGAGAACAGCAACCAACACATTGGCTAGACCGCCGCTAACCTGGAAAACATTTACGTCAGAGCACAGGAGTAGCTAAACTCAGCTAACACAAGTCTGACACCTACCATATGTTTCCATGGCGCTAGTGGTTGAGATGAATCCTTGGCAGTAGCCTCAAAAATAGCCTTGATTTCTGTGTACCCAGAGAACTTGACGAGAAGACCTAGTAATTTTACGTCATATCAGTATTATAGGCGAAGTTGGTGACTGAATTTAGATAATAGCTCCCGTACCCCAAGATTGTCTTACCACCGTTGGTAAAAGACCTTTATACAAAGACAAGAATCTGAAATTGACCGTCAAAATGGTTCCTGTAACAGTGTAATAATTTCCCATTCTTACCCTTCATTCTTGATCATGGTTCCTGCTGTCTGGACAATACCATGATATTTTCTCTGATGTGCCGCGTTCAACAAGTCAGTCTGTTGGCGGACTTTAATGGCTTCTAGAGGAGTAACTAATAGAGACAATTGTTTTACCCAACTGAGCCTCAACTGTCGTGCGGATGCTATTTTGAAGCGTGCTAACTTACCAAGAGTGACAGCTTGCGTGATTCCAGTGCAAATCTACATTGTATTTATTATTAAACGTTTTGACGTAAAACGATATCGTGTATGCAATATACCTACCCCTGCAAGCCCCGCCGAGCTATGAGCTGGAATGACCTTTCCTTCAAGTTTCTCAAATATTGGCTTGTACATTGCAAGCCCCATATATTGTAGCGATACACGGGGGCCAACAATGCAGAGAACTGGAACTGTGCCTCGGTACAAGGCTTGAATAGATAACGTCAGATACGAAATATGGTGTGTACGCAAGGAATTGAATACTGTACCAGTGAATCCTTCATCCTTGACCACCTTTGTAAACGCTCGCCAAATGCCTTCGCTGTACAATGAAGCTGCTCGAACAGACTGTCACAATATATGATGTTAGTGATCCTGTTTAAAAATACGCAAATTGAATAAATGCAAAAAAAAATTTGTATTAACTTGGAATCTTGTTTTAATGACATCTGTTGGCTGATTGGAAGTACATGTTAACGATTGTCGCTAATCTATTATCTGGGAAACTCGGATCACTCACTTGCATAATGAGCACCTCCACTGCACCAGCGCCGGCACCAGCCAAAGTGGAATTCTGAAAAGAAATGGTCAACTAGAAATCCTAGCATGTTAGTGAACGTATTTTAATATACCAGAACACTCTTCTTCTTCGATTGAGTAGACATTGAGGTAAGAAAAGCTCGGAAACTCCAGTTCCTAGAGTATCTTAGACCCATTCATAAATTGGAAGTCAGAACCCCCACAATCGGAATCAACGATCTGATTTGACAGCTCATTGGTTGACTCAGACTTTCTACATCTTTTCATTCATCCCGATATTTACCCAGAGTAGATTTGGTACTGTGTATTCGCTCGACATTCCACGGAAGCTGGGAAAATAGAATATCATATTCTTTTAAGCGTTTTATGAACATTGTTAGCGCCTTACTTTGATTCAGATATTCCATACGCTATAAATCTAGCTTTAGATAACGAGATGACCATTTATAGATCATATTTTCCATGATATTGCATCGTCCTAGAGTTGAAGATGATGATCTCTGTCTTTAGATTGTGAGTGTAGAGGATAATATTACAGTCGGGACAAAGTGGAGCTGTTTGGTTGCAACATAGTCACGTCAATGTGGCATGAATCCCTAGCATTGTCGGAGTAGCAGTAAATTATGG
Source organism: Umbelopsis sp. PMI_123 (assembly GCA_021235465.1). Taxonomy (NCBI): domain Eukaryota; kingdom Fungi; phylum Mucoromycota; class Umbelopsidomycetes; order Umbelopsidales; family Umbelopsidaceae; genus Umbelopsis; species Umbelopsis sp. PMI_123. The sequence goes on along the minus strand of JAJSME010000015.1, from coordinate 144,126 downwards.
TTCATGCTACTTTATTTTTGCCCTTGTCCTCTGATTCACAGATTGCGTCAATGTCGATTTCAAAGACATCATGGTCTTCAAATGCCACAAGCACTATCAGCCAGGTTATTATTATGTTGCTATTGAAGAGAAAATAGATGATATTTTATTAAGCAGGTCTTTATTAATTAATGTGAACCACAGAGAGAAGCATCTCGGGGCAATATTCTGTTAGTCGACCCTGCCATCGATGCTTTATTTGCAAGGTTGAAAAAAGAAATGGACGAGCAACGTATTGTCATCGATAAGCAAAGAGAGGAGCTCGAAGCACTCAGGTTTTCACCTGCCAGTTCAATTGGAATGAAATTGGTGGCAAAATGCTCAGCTTTAAAAGCCGAAAACGATGAACTAGGCCAAGTCCTACATAAAGGTCTCATAGAAAAGCACAAATTGGAGATTGCATTCCAAAATAATTTGATCAATGATCTTAAAGTTGCATTAAAAGGTAATATGCGATGCTTTTTTTCAAAAGCCTTTAACAACATCTAACTTTCCTCAACGGGATAGAATCACACGCATATGCCGCTTCTTTAGACAGAGAGATTGAAGCACTTCAAGACGAACTTTTTGAATGTAAGACCAAGCACAAAACTTCATGAACTTCTTATTTCACAGTTACCCTATCGTTATTAGACAAAACGTTCATAAAACGTACGGTACTATAGCCGCCACAGCCCAAAAAAAAAAAAAAACCAAATAAAATCAAGGCTTCAACCTACCTAACTTGTGTGTGCACATACTAACTTTTCTTTCACCCCTAGAGTCCGTGCACAATTTTTTTCGTGTAGTTTTCATAATGACTTTCCAAGTTTTACCTTGATAATAATAACATCAGTCAAACAACACTATCACGTTTCTTTTCATAATTCCAGGAGATAGGAGGATGTAGCAATCTGTGCTATATGATTGGCTCGTTGACGTTGGCATTACCGCACAGCACTGGGGATTTCCCATTCAGCGCAGTGTAAATTTTTTATCAGAAAGTATAGTATCTTGCGCCAATTCTTCTCATCGATAGAGAGGGCCTATACTGCATCCGAGATCTAGTGTGGAACCTTGTAGATTGATCTACATATGAGTTCTATTTTCAAAGCCGTCTATGAAAACAATGTAGAATCCATCAAACAATTCATTAGAGATGCTGATCGCACAGCACCATCGCTCAGCAGAGATTCCCTGAGTGGATCGCAGGGAAGCCGAAAAAAACAGATCGGCTCCATGACCAATATTAACAAGCGGTCTATTCTTGGAAGAACCGCACTGCACCTCGCGGCACACTGGAATAGAGTGGAAATTGTTCAACTATTAATCGATTGTCCACACGTGAACGTCAACTTGCGAGATAGAGAGAGTGGTTGGACAGCTCTACACAGGTCAGTATCCTATTTCACTCTATTTCCATCACCATTTTACACAAGCTAACCCCTCAACATCTATACTCAATATCAACAGAGCGCTATATGCAGGTCATATCGAATCAGCTCTCGTCATTTTGGCACGAGATGACACCGACCTATCTGTGAAGGATTTCGAAGGAAATACGGCTCTAGATCTATATAATTCGACCATTAATGATACCAACCCATCACCTCGGATCTTATTACCCGATACGATTCACAGAAACGATAGAGACCGTTATTCCCTCACAAAATCCGGTATCTTGGATTGGGATGAGAATAATGGTATAGCTGGAGGCACTGAGCTTTTCACTTGGGGATACAATACCAATTATGTCTTGGGACAGAGAGACTCTGAGAACCGCTCTCGACCAGATAGAGTTCATCTCAATTTAGTTTCTCAGCAGATCTCTCAAGTTCTTAGCCGGCCAGAGTACGTCATTACATCTGTGACAATGTCGAAATTTCACTCGGCTGTCGTCACAAGCGAACCAGACCAAAATTTGTTGATGTGTGGATTCGGTGGCGCAAGGCTTGGCCTAGGCAATGAAGACACGCAATTCTTGTTTAAACCTGTAACCGGGATTCATAACCGTGTAGATACAGTTGCGCTGGGACGGGACCATACGATCGTGATTACATCCGCCGGTGAGGTGTACTCGTTTGGAAATAACTTGCATGGGCAGCTAGGTTACGAGACTGAAAAACACCAAGAGCAGAGAATACCTCAATTTACGCCTCGCAAAATCGTAGCGCCAAGTATCAAGAAGGAACAGATCATCGGTGCAGCTGCTTCATCGGTTCATTCGGCTGTATACACCGAAACTGATCTTTACACTTTTGGATTAAATCAAGGCCAACTTGGGTATTACGCCACAAGTGGGGAATGCGATCAAGTTTTTCCCAGGAAAGTCTCATTCCTTCCACCTGGCGCACGAATCATTCAAGCAGCTTGTATTGACACCGCAACCATGGTGCTAACGGCGTCGCACGATGTCTTCATTTTGTTTGCTCATGGACACCAAAAAGTCATTTTTCCAATGCAACGGTTTCCACCGGATTTCATTACCTACACCGCCGCGCCTAATTATATCACCAGGATCATGGCTGGAGGAGATGAATTCATGGGTGCTATGTCAAATATGGGAGATTTATTTATATGGACTTTGCCTTCAAGGAAAGTCTCAACAAACGTACTGAAACCGAGAGCAAGTTCATCAACCCCAATGGCTGAGCCTCAGCGCTCCCGAACCCAAATTTTACCAAGACGCATCTGGGCGCTCAGAAAGTCGCATTTGACTTTGTCAGATGCTAGTATTGGTCAAGACGGATCAGTCATTGTTTGCACAACTTCTGGGCATGTGTTCCTGGGAACTCCAAGAAAAGTGCCCAAGAAAAACAAGAACTTGGTGGAAAAGAAGTTGTACAAGTTCATTAAAGTACCTTATATGCAGAGATGCATCATGGTGACTGCAAGTCCATCTGGTGCATATGCAGCATTGAGAGCTGAAAGATCATTCAAGGAGGTTCCGGTTCCTGATTCCACGTTGGCAAGCGATCTAGTCATGAGCTTACCGCACATTAGAAATGCATATCACCTGCAGCAATCTAGAGAAGCAGAAGCTCTTAATGAGAAAATTTTACAAGAAGACAGAAGCAAGGTGCCCTTTTTAACAGAAGCTGTTGGGCTCGATCTAGGTCAAGAAGCTATTACCATTTGTAGTTCACCATGGTTGGAATGGGATAAATATAGTGGAATGACCGATACAGATTACACCGTCGATGCTGTTATACACGTTGGTGATATTCGTTATTATTGTCATCAAATTGTGCTTGCCACTCGAAGTAGGGTTTTTCGGAATTTGCTGTCAAGTGAAAAACTAGGGTCGAATGAAAAGTTGAAACTTCATCACAAGAGTGGGCGCACTGTGCAATTGGACAAGAACATGAATAGTTCAAGTCAGCGAGGCATGGTAGAGATCAACATATCAGACGTTCATATGGAGACAATATGGTTTTTCCTGGATTTCGTCTATTCTGATCGATACGACCACCCTATGAATGCGTTCTATGGAAATGCACAGCGTTATACTGGTAAACTGAAGGTGATTACTGAACTGCAAGCTCATATCAAGCCAGAGATATTGCAGAAAGAACTTTTATTCCTGTCAGAAGTCTTCCAACTGCCCACCCTGCAAGATTCTGTCGCTTCATCATTCAACTCTCAACCACGACCATTGCTAGCATCCCAATTTAGAGGCACTTACACGGATAACATATCCTTTTCTTTCTTCAGTGATGTGAAACTCGAACTAGAAGACGGAGAGCTCCTGTGCAATGAGCTAATACTTCGCCAACGTTCTCCATTTTTCGCTGCACTTTTCAATCCTGCAGGCATCTGGATGTCCAGCCGCCGACAAGAAAACCATTCCACAATAACTGTAAATATGAATAACATTAGCGAGAAAACGATGCACATCGTTTTATCATATTTGTATGGTGATAATCGTACAACACTGTTCCACGACATTGAGGGGCCTCCAGAGCTCATTTTCGATTTGGTCAGCAAGGTATTAGAGGCTGCAGATGAATTAATGATGGATGACCTCAAGGTCGTTTGCGAAGCAGCGCTTTTACATCTCGTCACGTCGCGAACCATTTTGAGAGCATTGGAGATAGCAGATGACTACCGGGCGGAGCATGTCAAGCAAGCATGCATTGACCTTTTGGCACACAACTTGGACTTTTATCTAGAAACAGGGTATGGGACAATCTAACAAACATAGGTTGTAAATTTGAATGACACTGACTTATCTTCAAACAGCTCTTTGATTGATCTCAAAGCCTCCTTAACAGCGGACATTCAGTGTGAAGTCCGCAAATTACAACACGGGAAAGCATTTGTGTCTCGTAGAGAACTGGATGCCAACTGGAACGAGGATGACCGTGCTGAGGACCCCGAACTTAATGTTAATATGCAGATGGATTATAGCGAAGAGTCCATATGGCCAGCATCAGAAGAAACATATTGCACAATTTATCCCGAGAAATCAACAAGTAGTAATACCAACTACATTGATAGTGGTGCTGATGACGATTTAATGTTCCAACAGGATGAAGATATAGTCCATCAGCCGGAATATAACGTCTCATCTAGACTTGGAAGACCAGCAAAACTTACCGATGTACTGTACGATACCCCAGATAACGAGCACAATAATAATCAGTTTCCGGCACTTGGTACCTCCTTGGATGGCCGTGATTTGACAAAGTTGGCTGGTATACCAGTCCCAAAACGAGGATGGAACATTCAGATGCAAGAGTAAGTACTATTCTTTATTAATTTACAGAACACCAATTGCTGTTTTCTAAATGCCGTCTTCTTTAGTTCGTCGCCAAAGCAAACCATCAGAGAATTGCTCGAACGACAAGATAACTCTCCTTCAGCCATAAACAAGGTAAACACGGGATTCCTAAACTTGACAAGAGTGTATAATAGACTAATATTCATTATACACATTATAGTCATCACCAACTCGGCCATTAATCGTACCCAAGAAACTCTCTCAAAGAGAGCGACGTAAACTTCAGCAGCAAGAAGCCGCCATGATTGCGGAGACCGTCAGTGCTCCAAAGTCGGTTTGGGGAAAACCTATACAGCCAGGTCAGCCAATTCCTATTACCCCATCACCACCTGTTAGTACACAGCTATCTACCCCACCAACACCGACGTCTAGAAAACTGTCGATGGCTGAGATTATGGAGGAGGAAAAGTCACAGAAACTTAAGGGCAAACAGCCAGCCAAAAGCTTATTTGAAGATGTGGACTCTAAGAAATTGTAAGTATTATGACGGCAGGCCATATGGTGTCTTTGGCATGACATGTATACTGACGATATTGCTCGATAGTTTCGAATCTCGGGAGGCTGCAGAGCAAAGTCTTAAAGTCACAGAATGTATAGATCCAAAAACAAGCACGTCAACTACTCTGGATGTTCAACCAATTCGTATAGCATCCAATACCTACAAGCCCACATTGATATCGAAAAGAAAGACTGGCAAAGGGGCTGATCATAGTCTAGGATCTAATGGAGCTGCACAAGATTCAGTCAACTCATTTGCTGCCATCCAAAGTCAACAACTGAAGGAGAAAATGATACGAGGAAAGAAATTTAAGAAGAGCTTAATTCGTATCCAGCAAGAAGAACAAGCTATAACTGCACTGATGGAATTTTATACTCAAACCGTAGAATTAGGAACTGGTGAATGGTTTAGAATCACCAGAGCAGAATCACAGTAAAACCTATGTACAAATAGACTTCTTTATTTTATTTTATTTTTATTTTTCAGAGCATTTATTGGACACAGGCATTTTGGATAAACACAAAAACTTATATCAGCATCTCTCCATACGCTCAATGGCTCCATTCACGTTATAATGAAGACCAGTCATCTACAAAAGAACTTTATTGATCTCTAGAAATGATCTAGTTCATTATGGCATTTACATAGTTATATTCTTGAAAAACTTGATAATATCAATTATACATACTAAATATTCTTCATTTCTTGCTTTCGATTCACGCAGCTACGCCGTTTGCATACCCGTTCGTTTGAGACGATTTTTCAGGTAGCACGCATTTGTCAATTCTTGACGGGTTAAAACTCTCTACAAGATTAATGACATCTGGCCATACATGAAGTTCAATACCCTCAGCCCACAAAAAGTCGAGATGCTCCCATTCAGCAATGTATTTCACATAGGCTAGTTCCGGTAGATCGGCTGAAAGAACTTCAAAGTTGACGAGGGAATCTGATCCACCATAAAATATAGCAATAGGTGTTTTAATCTGCTTTGTAGGGAATCGCAGAGGTATGTGATCCATTGCCTCTGGCTCGCTGCGATAGGGAAGTAGGTTTGGTATCTCGTCATACATTTGAAATCTACCAGTTCGTATAATTTGAAACCAATGCTAAGAGAGCGAGTAAGATACAGGTTACAATAGCGCCTTGATCGTGCTAGATAGACTTACTACACTTACCACTAGACATTTTACACTGGTTGGACTGTATAAATGCTGATAACTGACCAATTTCTGAGCGTCCGTCATATTGCGACCTGTCCAACCAAACAAGAAATTACAGCATGTGTCAATGAGCTTGACAAATATTGGAGGGCTTAGGATTTGGCGCCAAAAGTTTGCAATTTTGAGCGGAGATTTGCGCCCAAATAGTAAATAGATAACATTAGGCGTTGCCTTGACAAAAGCATCAATAACAGGATGATGCAGACCTAGATTGTAAATTCAGCAATCGCACCACACCAATATGTCCTAATCGACGAAATATCTTACCACTGGGGGTTGTTGCTGGAGCTAAGGCAATAAAGAGATTAATTTTTTCATTCAAAGCAGGGTTGATTGAGAGTCCAGCAAAAGCCTGCGCTGTGCCTTGACTAAAACCGATATATGTCAGGTTAGGTGCGCCTGTAGTTTCCAAAATGTACTAAAAGTAGATGGCGTTAGTTGTTTTAAAGAATTGCAAAGATTTGATACAGTTCTTGTTTTTCTTACGTCTACTAAGTCAGGCAAGTCATACATTGCCATTTCATTTAACGAGAATTCCCAATAAGGTTGATATTGAGGGCTTTTTGACATGTGATGTTGACTGTATTTGTTGCCTCTAGCGTTGGCAAACCAGACATCGCATCCCCGCTCAGCTAAGAGAAATGGAAGATTTTGAGACTCCTTCAGGTTACATAGCCATATTTCGGATGACATGACGAAGCCATGGTTGAGAAGTACGACTGGTTTTCCATTCCAAGCACTTCGCTTTCTTGACATAATTCGAGACCGTTGATCACTAAAATTGGCTGTAGCGCTATCTAATGATGAAGTCCTGATATTTTCTTTTAGTCTAGTAAAGTTGCTGACATTGTCTACTACAGCTGTGCTTGCGACAACACTGGAACTTCTTGCTCGACTTCTTCGTTTTCCTGTGTGCATCTTCGGATCCCCTTCCCGCTTGCTATACGGGAGTCGATGCAGACAAAGTAAATAGCCATCCTGAGTTTGAACAGAGTGTTGCTCAATGTAATCATAACCCCTTGATAAATAGCATTATGAGCCGATAGTTTTTAGAATAATAAAACATACGTATTATGTCCATTCTCACCAGAATCTAGCCATATCTTCGAACGAACTGGCCTTTTCTAGTCTGTTTACTCGGGTTTTACTTTGATTGCGGTACATCCATGGAAATGTTCTGCAAACAAATCGATTAATCAAAGGCTTTCACTCTCCCATTCTCAGAAAGTTTTCATATTTATAAAAAGAAAAAAAGCCGATATATCTTCTTCCATCAAACAAGCAATATAACTTCTGTACGTACGCGTATATAACCTTGTTGAAAAAGCGGAGCACAAATTGTGGAATGAACATGACGAACAGTCGAATCAAGGCTTCGAAGAAGAAGAATATCAGCGCAAGCACCAAAGACAGGTACTCTGAGAATCCTAATCTTCCAAAGACAGGTATTCTGAATGCCATTTTCGAACAAGTTGAGCAAGCTGATACATCCAAATTCATCACTGTACTGTTCTTTTTGTATGGAATCATACGAAGCAGTCACGATCCCACTGATCCAATTTTGGCAGTCAAGTAAAGGACATGGCAAGCGTGGTTTGAAATGAGCAAATCGGAAACGATCCACTTTCGAACTTTTTTGCCGAGCACTGGGCAAAATTGACCTTTGCCATTGAAAAATCTGAAAGAATTGAATCTACGGAAACGATAAAATGTTAATGAATTACTTAATTTCATATTGAATTATATCAAAACAACTACAACTGCCAAACAGTTTGGGTTTGTTAAACGTGGAATAATTTTTGGCGCTAGCCTGGGACAATTCGCTGAAAAAAAAAACTTGTGACAGCAGGTGACAAAACAGCAATAGCAAACTTGGTTGTTTTCGGTTTGGCTCCATCTCTATTGCCAACCTACACATGTCTGTCATCGAGAGCTTGAGATCCAGCAAGGTTGCGCTGATCGTTGCAGCATGCTTTTTTCAATATGGTGTATGTATACGCACCCTCACTACCTTTTTCGTGTAGTCATTGTGACGCTTTGCTGATGTACCTTATTCCATAACAGCGATACTGGGCTGATTGGGCTTTTGATTACTATCTCATATGGTCAGATCCTGCTGCTCGGCCCAATGCATTTGCAAATGCAGCAGTAAGTAACTTCAAAGTGAGGTTTAACCTGACAAACCAAACCTTTAACGAAATTTGATACGCCAACAGCTGTACTATGCAAATCAATACGAAACGCCAAAAGTTCACCAATATATCTCATTCGTTGACCTCTTAATTGCAAGCCTTGGACTCGGAGCTGGCTTGGCTAGTATGCGAGATGCTAATATTCTATTTGATGGTGCATCGTTAGGTAAGTGTCATTCGTATTTTTTTATTTTACCCCACATTCTCATGTGATCTGCGGAGGCAAGTTGTGAACACAGATACAATCATTTACTAACTTGTGATTTATACCGACCATAGTCTTGATGATATCTGGACTTGCCTCGCATGTCACATCTATTAGACCAAGTAAGTATTTTGTGTATGGACGAACTGGTCATGGGAATGATAATTCTCATGCGTTAGCGATTTTCAGGTATCGCTGTTGTGGCAAGCTCAAACAATGAAGATGAAATAATTGACGCACTGAAGAATATTGCTGCCGCACATACCATCATTGTAACAGCAGTAACAGGTGAGAATTAGGAGTAGGTTTCGGTGCATAGTGGGTGCAGGTACTAATGGCATTGGCTGTAGGTATTGTTCTTCTGCAAGTCGCGCATTATTTCTGCATGAAGAGATGGGCGGCGGAAGACGCCATTGAGAGTAAACATTCGAAGAAACATAAGCATAAATCACACTAATATTTCACTGGTTGAAACATTACAAAAGAACCCTATGTAATAAACTAATCACGAACGATCATTTTATCACATATGTCATGGGTTAAAGCAAAAGTTTGTTACATTTGCTTCTAAAGCATATCACACACGCAATGTATTGTCTACATATTTATGCTTCTTTTCTACCTTCTAATCCATTTCTATCGGCTTCCATTAATTCGTTGCCAATGGCGTTGACAACGACTTTAAGTTCCTTTCTAGCCTGTTCAGTTGATGTGCTAGCTAGCTCCGAGTAGTATTTGATTTTTGGTTCAGTGCCACTAGTGCGAATCGTGAATACACAACCGTTCTCTAGTTTGAAGGTGATCATTTCAGACGAGCTAGAGACTGGGAGCGTTGGAACGTTGTCTGGGGTTGCAGAGTCGTATCCAATTGTCAAATCCCGGATTCCAGTTACTTTATGCCCACCAATTGTTTCAGGGTAATTAAGCTTGTATTGATACTTAAATAAGAGAATAGAGTGATTAAAATCTTTAGCTTCAATGTCTGCTTTCTTATCATTGATATTTACCTTTCCATCTGTAGATTGTTGCTACGCGTTTTCAATTAATGCAATGAGTATGATTTCTACTAGACATTTTGTACAGGTAAACCAAAACTTTCTTACTGGTTGATCTCCAAATCGCATTCTGACAAATATCTTCTTGATCGTTTCGGGGTCATGGCAGATAAAGTAGGAGTTATCAGTAACAAAATAACCATACTTTTGGTAGAGGCTTTCTAAATAGTCATAGGCGGTTTGTCCACGATTATGCAAGTGAACAGCCCACTCAGCAAAAAAGCCAAGCGCACTAACACCGTCTTTGTCTCTAACGACTTTTCCAACAGTGAAGCCGATGGCTTCTTCGAATGCGAAAATAGCATTATATCCTTGATTCTCTAGGTCTTGAGCTCGATTTCCAATCCATTTGAAGCCAGTCAAGGTTTCTTCAAATAAGAATCCATTCACTTCGGCGAGCTTAGCCAAAAACTTGGATGACACTGTGCTTGCCAGCATAGCTATTTTATCGATAGGCTCACCAGAGAGTTGTATCCTCTCCAATGTAGCCCCTCCCAAGATTGTACCGATTTGATTACCACTGAATATCACCCATTCGCCACTGTGAAAAAGGATGTCAGTACAAAATCTCCATATATATACCCTAAGTCATATTTCAACTACCTTGGTTGCTTTTCGGCAATAGCCAGTCGATCAGCATCGGGATCATTTGCTAAAATGATACGAGCATTATTCTCATCTGCACACTTCATAGCCAACGCCTGTTACGTAATCGTTAGATAAATTATATCCAAACGTCTCATTCATCTCATTCAGCCATTCTACATACCAAAGTGCCTTTTCCTTCCTCCGGATTTGGGAAAGTTACAGTAGGAAATTCAGGATCTGGTTCTACCTGTTCCTTGACAGGTATGAATGGCTTGAGTCCAAAGACTTCAAACGATTTCTTTGCATATGGAGTTCCAACGCCATGCATTGCAGTGTAGACAAACTTCAAATCACTGGCTTCATTATCAGCTCTGTTGCAGAAGAGAATTTGATTACAACCAGTTGGAGAATACCCATATGGCTGCTATCCGTACCATTAACACTTACCGGAATGCGCTCAACGCACCAAGTTCTTTAAAATAGTTATCAATTACGCCTTTCTCTGAGGGATCTTGGCTTTGAGGACTCTCAATAGCAAGCTTTTCATCCCATATCCATGGTTCCAGATTCTCATCAATAGCAGCAGCTATGCCAGAGTCGTGAGGAGGGATAATTTGACAAGCATTTTCCCAGTACACTTTGTAACCGTTGTCATCCTTTGGATTCTGCCAATATATTTTCCAGTTACTATAACCAACGAAAATACAAAGTAATATACTATAGACAGCCTACTTACATGGGATGCCGTGATCATGATGCCTGCAGCTGCACTGAGGAGCTTTACAGTATATGGCTAAAATACAAGAGTAATGTTACATTCTCAATAAAAAGGAATAATTATAATCCATATATTGGCACTTACCACCAGTGGGGTATGCACAAGTTGTCTAAAAAACCAAACTTTGAAGCCAAGAGAGATGAACACAGCTGCAGTCAACCTTGCAAATGTTTGCGAGTGATGACGATGATCGTGGCCAATAACAACACCTTTCTTTTTGGCATTCTCTACATTCTTCAGAACATACTTTGCAAGACCCTATTCATGTTTCAATATTAATAACGTAACTCGCAGCAAGGCATATATTGGAAGGACTTGTACCTGTGAAGCCTGAATAACAGTCAAGTCGTTCATTCGAGAGAAACCAGCTTCCATACGTGCTCTCAAACCTGAAAACAATGAGTACTCGATACCTTGACTATGTCAATCAAAAAGCGTACCAACCTGCAGTTCCAAACTCTATACAGCTTCCAAGTCGTTGCTTCAAATCCGACAGACGGTTGGCATCCCAGAGTTGTTGAATTTCAGCTCTAGTCTCAGGATTCTGCAAAACTGTTAGCTTGAATGAAGTAACGACATGTTACGATAAAATAATAAACCAGCTTACTCGATCCAATCGCAACCATTCGTCGACCAAATGCTTATATTGCGGTGCTTCTGACATTTTTCAAGTTGTGTTCCAGATAGAATTCCTCTCACGATTCCCAATTCGGACAAACCGTTTTGGAGTCGTGAAAAAAGCAGTCCCACATATTGAAGCAACCACAACACTGACCAGGCCCAAAAAAAAAACCGACACTTCCTCCCCCACTCTGGACAGAACTGTCCAAATCAATACTTTGCTTAGTGGACAATGAAGCCACTAACCAACTTACAAAGGCAACGAATAACTCTCAATTTATTTGTGGGTGTTGCATTACTGGCTGTTGGCAGTGTTGCAAGTGCAACCTTTCTACCGTACGTCCATTCTCGCCATCCTGACAGCTACAATTCAATTGCTTGTGCTAATGACTCTACCAAATAGATGCCCTGCATATGATAATGCGGAACGAGCAGCTTTTCTAGAACAACAACGAAAATTGAAGGAAGAAAGAGGAGAAATAGAAGTTTTGGTTCGAAAGCGACGGAAAGCCAAAGCAAAGGCATTGGCAGAGCAGAATGTAGCCAATGAAGATCAGAAAAAATAGATTCCATCCTCTCCAAAAGTCTCTGCAGCACATCCAAACCGCATCAGAGTCTGTTCATAGATCAGTAAATAGATACCAGCTTCCAACTTGGAACATTATAATAAAACATGCAAATTGTGGTAGCAATCAGCGATTAATTCCTTGCGTCCACACCAGAATCATAACATCTATGCTAACTATGATGCAAGTGTCATTATAAAATGGGAACAAGTATTTAAACAGTTGTTCTCAATATTGAGTTTGTAGTTAGGGTTGAAGTAATCTAGGAAGAATGATATCGTTACTCAGTTACCATGCATAATGTGGACCAAGAATTAGCTGTCCTGACGAGGATCTTTTCCTAAATCAAATCAGCGTTGGTGGATAGTGTAGCCAATTTTTCGAATTTCTCAACCCAGAGTATAAGCATCCATTACACTCTGCTGGTACAGACGGACTAGGTGAATGTTACCGCGTCTCTACAATATAAGAATAAAAACTGTTCTAAGTCTAAGTCTATTCACAGCAGGCAATAATTTGCATTTTCCCGGGTTGTACTATGATTATGTTTAGTCCGACCACATTAGCTTAGTATCCGTACAATATCAATATCGCTAAAATATACAGGAAGAACCAGTGTGAGTGCGTCCCAAACATCAATGATACATTAGATTGGGAGATGCCAAATATAACCATTTTGAAGCAATATATGCTCATAAAAATAACAGTCTTATTATATACAATATACTTCAATCTTTCAACATGCTTTATTTCATCCAACCCCGTGCTAGAGAGCAAATCTTGCTCATTACTTTGTGCGACTTCCCTCCATCCACACGGCTGATGGCCATTTGAAAGGACTTGATATATGGCCAATAAAATCAAGATTATGACGCATTTGCCAACTAGTCGTTTCGGTAGAGGATCCTCAGAGCTGACGATGTAATTCCTGTAACGTTTTGATAATAGCTAAAAGCCTCATGTTAAAAAATGGATTCCATCCACGGGGATACTGTAACCATTATCTGATTTCAGTCGCCTTACTTGGTATGCTGCACGATCAACCAATGAGATCCTTGAAATCTTCGATTTTGATTGTTCTGACTTTGAAAACTTCAAGCAGTAGCAGGACTTGCTGGAAACTTTCAATAAAGGATGGCTTCGCGTATTTTTTTATTCTTCACTTCACTTTCCCTTTTCTTTCTTCACTCTCAAGTTACCATTCAAGAAATGCAAGAGCCCGTTTTGTCACCTGAATATATTGGCAGTGGTCTCACTTCTGCCCCCATGCAAGAACCACTCCCCTCACCAGAGATTGATCTGTCGCGTGCCGCTGACCAAAATGCTTACACTGGCGAAGCAGTTTCAATCAACAAGGAGGAAGAGAAATTAAAAGAAAATTTTGAAATAAGCAATAGAGAAGATAAAATTTCTAATAACTCTCTTACCGTAAAGGACATTGAAGCTCAAATGTCAACCGTGGAAGATACCATGTTACCTCACTCTAAACTCATCCCACTCATGTTTGGCCTTTGTGCTGGAATGCTACTATCATCCATGGACTCAGTGAGTAAGTCTTGAATTGTATTCTTCTATTAATTTTTCACCATATTAACAAGTATCTATTTCAGTGTTTGATAATTCCCTTCCCAAAGTAATCAGGTAAGTCAGACACATTTCTATATTTTGTTTTAATTCCTGTCCACATTCATCTAACAATGTCTCCCTTCTTCAGCGGCTTTAACGCCTTGGATAAAATAGGTTGGATTAATGTCGTGTATGCCATGACTACAGCCTCTTTCATTCCTCTTTATGGATCGCTTAGTGATATTTTTGGGGTAAGTTTATTGCATTACAAGGCTTAGCTCCATCAAGAAAATTGCTAATGCTGGATTTCGACAGAGAAAAGTGTCACTCATATCTGCTATTGTGATTTATGAAATTGGACAAATAATCACTGGAGCTGCCTCAGACTCAAACGCTGCCATCCAAATTATTGTAGGAAGGGCTATTGCTGGAATTGGAAACGGTGGAATTATTACTCTTCTCTTTGTATCTGTGACAGATGTTGTTCCTGTAAGTATCTCCGTTTATCAGGTAATAATGACCCAACATACCAATTTTTTGACCAAAACCTTACATCATGTAGAAGAGAGAAGTGCCAAAGTATCAAGGTATTATAAATGCTATATGGGGTATTTCAGCCATCGTTGGACCTGTACTTTCCGGTGTCTTCGTAGATAGGTCTTCATGGAGGTGAAACTAATTTTCTTGTGCCTTGGCTCTTGATATAAGACTAATGGATCCTTTTCCTTTTTTTTTTTTGGGTTGGCGCAGATGGAACCTCTATTTTGGTACCATTGTGGCTCTGATAGCTATCATCTGCATTTATTTCTACTATAATGTTCAGGAACCCAAAGATAACAACATTGAAAAGATCAAGTCCATCGACTGGCCTGGTCTTGTCACGATTGTGGGAGGTCTTGCATGCCTGCTGACAGCCATCGACGCCGCAGGTTCTGAAACTTTCTCTTGGAGCTCTTCTGCCTCGATTGCCTTGCTTGTCGTTGGAAGTGTTCTTCTTGCTTCATTCCTAGTCATAGAATGGAAGTTTTCAAGTCACCCAATGGTACAACTACATCTTTTCAAAAATAGAACTGCAGCAACTGTTCTTGCTAGTGAGTTCTTTTTTGGGATCTCATTTTTTCCTACATATGTGTACGCCCCGGTATACCTCCAGGTTATTTTTCGTTTCACAGGTTTACAGTCTGGCTTTCACTTTCTTCCCTTTCTACTTGGTTTGGTCGGTGCTGCAGTCGTTGCTGGACTGGCTATGTCGCTTATGGAACGGACTCAAGAGGTTTCCTGGCTTGCTACAGCGTGTCTGGTTGCAGGCGCTGGTGCCATGTCTACCCTGGATGAAACTAGTAACGATGCTCACAGAATCGGCTGTATGTTATTGATGGGCATAGCTTGTGGACTTTGCATTTGCTCTCTCTTGCTAAATGCGCAATACTGTGTTCAGGAAAAAAAGTAAGCTTGTGAGATTGTGGTAACATTCTACCGACTGAAAAGACTAACGCCAGTTGATCAAGTCTTTGTACTATGACAGCCCTTGCGAACTTTTTTCAGCAACTTGGAGGAGCCGTTGGCATTAGCAGTAAGTAGCAAAAATATAAAAAAAACGTCTAAAGTACAGCACAATGACATTCTTGCTTATATTTAGTTTCATCCTCGGTATACATGAAGACATTACTATCCGACCTTGCTGGTATTCAAAACCTCGGAGAGTCGCCACTAGTATTAATTAGCAATATTCAAGCCGTTTGGTCATTACCAGTCAATTTACAGCAACAAGTTATAGCGATTTGGGCTTCTTCCTTCAAGCTGATATACTATGTAGGGCTTGCTTCAGCATGTTTATCGTGTATTTGCTCGCTCTTCATAAAGCAATTACCCACTGATTCGTAGTTAGACATATTTTCTTTGATCTTTACAGCGTATGTCCTTAGTAGACAATTTAGATATCACTACTTCACCTCCTTGTTGACAGAACTTATTCTCTAATTTAACTAGAAATCCCAGTAACTCATTAAATTCAGCTGTTGATCGTTATTCATTAAAGCCGAGAAGCCTGATCAGATGCAATAGCTATCAATACTCAAAGCGAATGTTAGAGTTTTTAAAAATTATACGCATTTTTTTTAGTATCTAACATTGTTTTTTATTTTTTTTTTTCACGATAGTGTTGCCAATTAATTTACACTAATATTGGGCCACTTTTCGAACAAAATGGTGTTGCTCTTCAAGCCTTTGAGAACACCTCTAAATAAAGGACTTTTGATGACTTCGTCTGAACATGATGCGAAGGGTCCCAAAGCTTTGGGTGAGGGTTGTTCGTCTTTGGAATCACGCTTTTTTAGCCGAAATGCGGCTGCTGTAGCAAGTTGTCGTAAGAATTGTATACCCATTATTTCCACTGCTTGCGCCTCATTGCTGTTGGCATCAGCGGTGCTGAATCCTTTAGTCAACACCAGGCAATCACTGATGAAGACACCTAATGTTTGTCCTTGAAAGAACGAATTGTGGATAGGCGAGCTGCTAGCCAGTATAGCAGGAATGATGTCTACCAGTAGGCATCGTAGCATATCCAACGTGCCTGTGTACGCATCTACTGACATTGAAAGAGGCGTCGCAACCAAACATGAACCAAGTTCAGCTAAAAAGAAAAGGAAAGGATACATGTTAATATAATTTAAATCGATAATGTAACACTATGACAATGGATGATTGTACGTACCAGCACGAACAGCACCTCCGGCCTGCCCAGCTTCTAAAACCTCTTCAACAATTGTTAATAAAAACCAGCGATCGCCTCCAATCTCTAATGCAGCCTTAAATATGGTCATATCCAAGTAGTGTGCTTGCTCATCGGGCACATTGTCTTGTGGACGTGATGATGCGTACATGTCAGCTTCAACGTCACGCATGTACATCGACCGTCCACTCTTCACGATGTATCGCAACATATTTCTTGCCCGAGCAAATAGATTGTCAGGTGCAACTATTCCAGTTTCCGAGCCTTGCTCACGAATATGCTGACGCTGGCATGTGGCCGAAATTCGGCTATAAATCTCGCGTGCATATGGGGTGAGACTATTATCCTTAGAGGTTTGAGTTTCTCCTTCAAAAGATTCAACTGGCATTGTATATGGGATATCTAAGGCATCGAATGTGTTAAGAATTTGGCTGGCGCTCAACAGGACGAAGATGTCAGGAATATCTTCAGATTGCAGTAATTCTCTTATGATGGTGATGGCCGCTGCTGAATTGTTATAAAGAAGTTCGGTGCATAGCCAAGACATGACACTTGGAACCAAGACGTAGCTCAAGAACTTTTCCTTGAAATAAGCTATTCCTCCCAGCAAGTTTTGAAGCTCCATTTCACCAGCTTCATAAGCATATATCGACCGTTCGAATAAAGTTGGGGAGACCTTGATCAGCAATTGAGGTGTTGACGATCTGGGAAAGGGCGAATTATCGTCATCGAGTGATCATAAATCAAACGAATTGCTGTTATCATATAATCCTTACCGTAATAGGGCGTCTGATATACCATCATTGCCAAATAATGCCGCCATCCACATTGAAATGAACTGTTCGATGTGATCGTCTGCCATACCGCTATCGTAGACGGCTGGATATTGCAAGAAAAATGTGTAGCAATATCCCGTAGGGTTGACAAAGGCGGTGGACAAATCTCCAGATAACTACGAAGTAAGATCGCATTAAATTCTTATTCGAAGTGAATCAATATATACTTATGCAAAACCTACGTCGAATTTACTGATGATCAAATTGATGAGGTACCAGACTTTACCAAAATCTTCAAAACTTGATTGGAGATCGTCAACATCTTGGCCTTGGCTGCCATATTCATTGCCATCATCCATATCCATGGTATAATTTGATCTATTCCAATCGTTACAAAGGAACTCTAAAGGACCCAATAGATCTGATGGCTGATATAGTTGGAATATCAAATCGAGGAAACATGGGTTTTGGGATAAGGATTCGCAGATAGGAGTTATAGACCGAAGATCTAAAGATTCTGATCTCTGGCGTATGAACTACGACATAACAGGATTAGGTATTAAAGTAGCGCATGAAATGGAATCAGAGACGTAGTTTTACCGTTAATATAAAATCCGTAACGGTTTTGAGGTTATTGATTGATAGTAGCGCAACGTTAATGAGATCTGAAGTGGTCAGAGTTGTAGGGTTCTCTTCTATTGATTTGATTCGCTGTTCCAAATTCTGCTTGCAATAAACACTGCATCAGTTGTGTATCCTAAGACAAGCTAATGATTGGCTAATCAATGTACAAAAGGTCACTTGCCTGCTTTACCAGAAGATGCTCGTTCTCATTATCGTTATTTGGCACTATATCTAAAGTAAGGTTGCCACCAAAATCAAGCATACTAGTGTCCAACAATGCGTTTATGTCGTCTGTATTCTCCGTTTTTTCAACACTTGACTTGTTGGATGGTGCTGCTATGGAAGTCAGAAGCTCTTTCGCCACTTCAGGTCGTATAAATTGATATTCCAGGCAAACTTGAACGATCAACTGAAAGATATCGCGCGAGCTAACCGAGTTGACAGCTTTGATAACGGCCGGGGTGTTAAGTCCATCATCAACATCGCTCATATCATTCAGCATCATCATGAGTTCATCTTCATCGGCATTTCCGTTGTTATTGTTCGATTCTGCCCAAGAAGCTGGTGTAAATATGGTTGCACAGCAGGTACTGGAATTGCAAGAATTGAGAAGTCCGCTAAAAGCTTGCAGTTCGAATAGTGACGATTCCAATGCATTATGCTTTCGAGATATGGGGCATGTCAGGAACAATTTTGCATCTAGCTTTGCTATACCAATTACAGAACACATTACCTTTAACTGACCATCTTCACCTTCTGTTTCTTGCTGCTTATCTCCAATATTCTCAGATTTTAGTTCTATATCTTCCATCACTGAGGATTTCTTTTCTTGAAATTGTTGAATCAACGAAGGAAGCTGTAGGAAGAGCAGAGCAGGATTGGATTCAATACATGGTCATTATGCAACCCAATATCCAATTGAAACACACGGATACCTTGACTAAAACTAGTGCTTTCCACAACAATTGGTCAGTGACTGTCTTTAATGTACAATTATGATTGCTCTTGGTTAGATTGGCATCTCCTTTTTCACTTTCTGTTCGGGTATAGGCGCTGGAGCAAGCCTGCATAGCTTCCGCTAGACCTGTAAGACTTGCAAGCCAAAGTTCCAAGTAAAATGATTCATCAAAGGCTCCCTATACAGAATATTTCGTACAGAAATTTAGTTGACAATAGCTTTGGACCTAATATGGATTACTGCCTGCCTATACCTTGATACGTTGGAGTTTCATCATTCGTTCCACAGTATCCTTGTCTGGTAAGCTAGGACGAATTTGGGCAATGTGATAAATTAAACCCATTAATCCTGCACTAGGCATGGCTCTAGCGGTTCCTTCGTCCTCAAGTTCATGGTACTTCATATGTACAATCTTGTGTTTCTCAGAAACGCTTTCAGATAATTGCTTTATCGCGAATAGAAGTTTCTGAACTGTTGAGTTGTTGGCTACCAAGGATGAAGGAGGAGTTTGATTTTCTGGAAGAAGGATGGCGAGTAATCCTGCTTTGCGTCCTGAGAGAAATTACATGTGAGCAATTCAGATTTATCGCCAGTATATATGATTGATGGCCCACCTTCTGATCCATTAGCTTTCAACATATCCAAAATTTCCTCATCTTCCAAGCATTTTATAAATATGTCAGCCGCCACTATTGCATTACGATTCCATACTTTTGCTTCAGGGTTGTTATCATCATTGCCACTAGAAACTTGAGGCGTATCTTCATCTGTGATTGGTTTAATCTCATCCCCATCCAATGCAGCGGTTCCGTCTAGCATATCCAAATCCAGAGTTGCTTCAGGATCAAAAGACATTTGTGACGCGTTTGGTATACTCGTGTTAGGCACAAGTAGTGATGATTGTTCGCGACGCAGGTTGATATTAGATTGCCATCCCATCTCTTGCGCCTCAGCTTCATTTTCATCTGACTGAGTGGAGCTTGGATATAAACCGTTACTTACAATATCAGCTAACAAGATCAGCAGGTTGTCAGCCACTGCTTTCCATTCATCGTCGCTGGCTGAAGGGAATAGTATGGATATCTTGGACTCCGCAACTGCAGCTTGGATGATTTTCAGCAATACCGCCCATTGATGCGGTTGATATGTGATTGTGCTTCGAGGAAGGTTATTAACTTGATGCAAAAAGGTACCAATCGGTATGAGAGGTCCACCGTTGGTAGCCTTATAAGATTTGTCTCGTGTTTCGAGTTTGTCTTCCAATACTGCGTATTGGAGATAGTTGTGTATTAAGGAATTTTCTATCGCCGTAGACGAAAACGTGTGCTTCAATAGAAGATCTTAAAATGTATGTTAGCAATATAATGTGAGCCATTGCATGCGATACCGAGCAAACGAGACTTACCGCAGAGATCGTGGGTTTGATCTGTAGTTGAATTTTGTAGGTATTCCGTGTTGAATTGAGCCCACTGTAAAGGATATATGAGATATTGTGCAAAGACTTGTAATGATTCAAACCAAGAAATCATCACCTGTTGACTGGGGAGTCGCCTTGCATACGATCGCCGTAGCAATGTTTCCAAAGCGTTCGACATGGGGATACTGGCCAGAGACTCGGCTGGCCCTGAATTTTTGACGAGCTGTAAGAATCAAAAAGTTGCCCAAGCGCGGCTGGACTGCCATTGAAATTGGTGTCGTCACCAATTGAGAGTCCATGGTAAGGAATTTAATGAACGTTTGACTGGGTTTCGCAACCGTTCAGTACCGGATTTCCTACCAGAGCACATGAATAATATCTCCAAGTTTATATACGCCGCCTGAGATAAAATTCCGTATTATGTATTATTTCGTTTTCGCGTCAATAGCCTCCAGCCGTATACTAGCGAGCAAGCTAGGTATAAGTGAGAGGGTACACCGATCAGGCATGCATACTCTCGTTAAACCAAAGTGGTGGAACGGAACAAATTAATAGCGGTTGAGTCATGTAGGCATAATTATCACCACCTCGTACTTCTCTTTTAAGCCATATCGTACGTATACTACAGTTCGTTGTTTTCTCTAGTCTAATGGATTGATTGTACCTAGTCTTCTAATCTTTGGAGACAACAAAATATGAACATCCATAGTTGGAAACCTCCTTTGTTTTCTGAAGGGACGGTAAGCGATTCATTTTTTTTTTCGACAAACATAGGAAGTAATTACGTTAACAACAATTTTTGCTAGGAAACTGTAAGTAAAAGCAAAAGCTCCAATATAACACTCCCACCAAACTTTTGTAATAGCAGTGAATTGTAAAAGAGTTATCATTTAATAATGTTCGATACTTTAAAATCAATATTGGAATCCATTGATAAACCTCTTTTAACTTGAAAATCGACCATAGTAATTGGCTATCCACTAATGAGGGAAACCACTTGGAAGGCAGCTCCCAGTAGGATTAGCTGTAAAGCACCTAATAACGTTTAACATGCTGCATAATTTCACATGAAATAGTAAAATCTTGTCAGCTTCAGCACTGTAAGCCCGGTTAGAAAGTGATAATATATTAAAAAAGCTTTGTGGAGTTAAAGAAGGCTAAATTTCTATGATGTGGGACGATTTTTATATGGCTGAACTGCGAACTAGGTGCATAGCAGTTACAGGTTGGCTTATGATGCAGTCAAAGCAGTAACTTATCTCATGCCCCCGGCTTGCGGAGTTCCTGATCAAACGAATATTAACCGGCTCCTGGATCTGAACCTTTTTCGTACATTGATCATTGTTTAATCATCTCATGGTTCAACAAGTCTTTTCGATTGAGGTAGGAGACAAAGTACCTGGAGAAACCAGGGTACGAAGATCTATTCTCTCACCTGACAAGCTGGTCGAAACCCCTGCCCAAAATGTCCATACTCTGTACGACGTCCTGAAGTATAGCGCTCATCACTATACAGATCGCAATGGATTTGGATTCCGCAAGATAATAGGAACAGTACAAGAAGACAAAGAAGTAATAAAGATAATCAATGGCTCTGAAGTCAAGGAGATTAAGTCATGGTCATACTTCAAGCTTAGTGACTATCACTACTACACTTATGAAGAAGCAGCAAAGATTACCCATATCATTGGATCAGGCTTGAAAAAGTTAGGCATGACAAAAGGAGACAAGCTGGAAATATTTGCAATGACAAGGTAATATTATACTTTCGCTTGCTAATGTGAAATTTAAAGTATTTCTTCATATGTGAAATTGACATTATGGACCTCATATCAGTGTTGAATGGATGATGATGGCTCACGGAGCATTCACACAATCCATTACCATTGCCACAGCTTACGATACTTTGGGAGCCGAAGGCCTTGCTTTCTCAATTAGCGAGGTAGAGGCAGTGACCTGCTTTACAAATGCCGATCTTATACCTGTCTTACGAAAGGTTCTCCCTAAATGCCCATCGGTTCGAAATGTAATTTACACCGGCGAGTTACCAGAAGCCGAAATACAAAACCTCAAGTCTACTTTCCCGCAACTTACCTCGGTTATCAGCTACAATGAACTTATCAAATTGGGTGAAGACAACATATCCGAGCCGAACCCACCGCAAAAACAAGAGTTATGCTGCATTATGTATACAAGCGGTAGCACAGGAACACCAAAAGGTGTACTTCTAACGCACGCAAATGTTGTTGCAGCTAGTTAGTATCAAAGTCTTCCATTAATCAGCCCTATTGGAATGTTTTTGACTTAATGCTCTTCTATTTTTATTAGTTTCTGGCGTGAACCGTATGCTTCAGCATTTCATAGAAGATGGAGATACTGTCATGGCATACCTCCCTCTTGCTCACGTATTGGAGTTCCTTGTCGAGAATGTCTGTATTTTCTTCGGGTTGACACTAGGATACGGAACAGTCAAGACATTAACAGACGCATCTGTAAGAGATTGTCGTGGTGATTTTGCCGCCTTCCGACCGTCTATTGTCACTGGAGTTCCTCAAGTTTGGGAGACAATCAAGAAGACTGTTATGGCAACTGTCGCTGCTAGAGGGCCGAGAATTGAGAGTATATTCCACGGAGCGGTTGATCTCAAATCATGGCTTTATGATAACGGATATCCTACTGGTGTTCTTGACAGAGTCGTTTTCAAGAAGGTCAAACAGCAATTAGGTGGTCGATTTAGATATGCTCTTAGTGGAGGTGCTCCACTATCAACTGAAACGCAAAAGTTCTTGTCCTTGACAGCAGCACCCATTCTAGGTGGATATGGAATGACAGAAAGTTGTGGAATGTGCGCAGTCATGTCACCCGAACAGTTCTCATATGGACCCGTGGGAGCACCAGTGCCTTGTACTGAAGTCAAGTTAGTGGATGCCCCCGAAGCTGGATATCTTTCAAACAACGAGCCAAAGCCTCAGGGTGAGATTTGGATTCGAGGACCATCTGTTACTGTTGGTTATTTCAATAATGAAGCTCTCACCAAAGAATCTATCACTCCTGATGGTTGGTTGATGACTGGTGATATTGGCGAATGGAACGCAAACGGCACATTGAGTATCATTGACCGAAAAAAGAATCTCGTCAAGTTATCTAGCGGCGAATACATTGCACTAGAAAAAGTTGAATCTATATACAAATCATCGATATTGACAGAAAACATTTGTGTATACGCGGATTCACTATGCCCTCGTCCTGTCGCGTTGTTCGTGCCTGTGGAAAAGTTACTTAGGGAGATCTGTAAAGAAAAAGGAATTAATATTGAGGACTGGGAGATACTTTGCAAGGACCGAGCCGTTCGAAATCTAGTGTTGGATGTCCTCCATGATCAAGGACAGAAATCTGGACTTAAAGGTAACGAATTAATTCAAGATGTCTGGATTTGTCCAATCCTCTGGACAACAGAGATGGTATGTAGATTGCTGTAAAGATCCCAAGAATGGTGATGGACTACTCTAATTTATACTTCTCGTAGGGTTATCTTACTGCCGCACAAAAACTTAATCGAAGAACAGTTACTGAAGCTTTCAAAGAGGAACTGAACGAAATGTAAGTGGTATTTCATTGATGGAAACGTATGTATAACATCTCGTACTAAGCGTAATTTCTTTATAGGAACCGAAGTCAAAAAAATTAATAATTTAGTACTGCCAGCTGATTTTTCGTTTGATTTTTGTTTATATTACTGATTGGTATCATGAAAAATAATCAATTACTACGCAGAAATTACTTCTCTTAAATATTTAATTTATTGAATGCGTCGTGGAAATCTGACGGAGTGGTATTGGCCGCTTCATTCTCAATGTATTCGTTCATTGTTTCCACTGACGCACGAATTGGCTTGAGCATATATTCCAGTTCGACTTTGGATGCTGTCTGATCATGCTGAAGCTGGTCATATGAGACGAAGACAGAATAATCGCCATTCCATTCCAAAAAATGGCTTCCTAGTCGCTTTACTATAGGCAGTAAAGTTGCTTCCTCAATTTTGTTAGTTTTTGAATATACGTGAAATACCGTGGAATGATCAGATAGAACTGTTGGAGAGTGTAAGCTTTGGCGAAACTGAAAGCAGAAAACCTCACCGCATTAGGATTACCTTCTGGTTCATCTAAGCTTATGTATTCCGCAACTGCCTTTATGATGGAGAGTTTGTTGACGTATGGTGAGAGTAATTCATTGTTTTCAAAGTGTTTCATTATGCAGGTAATGTTTTGTTCATCCTCAGATATATCTGATTCGCTCTTTGTCCCATCAGCAGGACTTCCACTAGTTATCAGTTCCTTTGGAGATGTTAAGTGCTCGGTAAGAGCCTTATCTTGCTCTTGCTTAGTATGTGATAAATTGGAAGTATGTTCCTCATCTTTGACGAGTTTTGAAAGCTCTTCACTATTGCTGCTTTCCTGGAGCAATGACTGTTCATTGCTGAATTCACCTGCCGCCTCTTTTACCTTGTCCTCCCAGTGCATACTGATTGCTTCGTTATTATCGAATTTCTTTTCCCAAGAAATATTGGAAATATCGATTTCTGGTGCATCATCATTTGAATTGCTATTAAACTTGTACGTATTTTCTGGATCGAATTCCTTGGTCCCTTGATCCTCCATTTCCATTGGTTCCTCGTCCTTTGTAGGAATTGGAACTGTTTTAGAGTCTGCATTATACAGATATGGTGAATTTTAACAGCAATTATACTGAGACTCGTTCCATAGACACAACTTACGTATGTAACTGGACATTCGTAGAAATACATAGCCAGTTATATAAGCGTCATAAGCGGCTTCATGTGCCTTGGAGACTTGGTATGCTGGGAAATCCCAATGTAACTCTAGTGAAGAGAATTAGAATCCATCAAGTGTCTAGGCAGAAAAATATTCTGCTTACCAACTTTTGGTCCTTCAAATGGTGGCAAGCGAGTTTCAAAGTAAATATTCTCAAGGCTTGTGGAATGAAGATGCTATCAGGTAGTTATAATTATCAGATAATAAGTGACATGTATTCTTCCAAATAGCTTCAATGAACTGACTGCGAGGTCCGGTGCTTTGGCGGCCAGATACTTGGTGTCGATCACACTTTGCTAACACTATTAGCAGGATACGAAACCCTTCTCAAAATAAGTATCTTACTTACGTTGGGAATAGTATATGTACCATTTCCTTGAAATCCTTTACATCTTGTGGCAATGGTGCAATGAATTGGTTTATCATATGGCAAAGGTCCAAAAAAACATTATGACCGACTATTGGTTTCTTCGATTCCGACATCAAATCGATTACTTTTCTGAATCCTATGGCCTCTTTCCTTTCTTTCTGTTGAAGTGGGAGTTATGTCAGTATTTCATAGTCTAATTGTACACGATTTGACCAGCGTATTACTTCAAGCAGCATCCTTCTTTCCAAATAACGCTGTTGCTCTTTCTTTTCATTGGTACGGCATACACATATGCAATCTCTTTTTCCAAAGGCTGTTAGTTTGGGGTAGCTATGAATAGGAATAATTATGAGATAAGTGGAAAAGGATGCGATCGTCATTTAGAAAATATACCAACTTGTTACGAACTTCTTGATATATTAAGCGTCTTCGATATCCATTGCCTGCCATTATTTCGAGACCTTCTCTCTTATTGCTCTCCTTGGTTTTCAACCATGTGTCGATTTTATCTCTAGAACATTTCACATCAGATCCCATTATATTTGTCAGTCCTCTGCGATGTATGGCAAAGCTTACTTGACGCTGGACATGAATTCAACCTCTTTACGATCTACAGGAATGTCCGGAATAGCATTGTTCAATTTTTCTAGTCCTTCCCTCTCAAATTCTTTCTCTTCGGCGAGTGTCAAGTACGAGATACCGTTGTACACCCACTGCAACCGTATCAGTGGTTACCTTCATGCGTTGATTCATGCGATGTAGTTGACGGAAAGCAGTACCTTATTGAAATCGAAACCGCAAGTTGTGAGAAAATCAAATGCTCCGCTTTGTACTCCAAAACAGCGGTTCATCTCCTTTCTCCCTTTGGTGCCTCTTGGGAATACATAGAAGTTGAAAGGTTTGGCAAAGTAACGGTTAGCTGTTGGACTCCAATGAAAGGTGCATATTCCAAATTGGATGATGGCGAAGTTTGATACAGCATTTACAAGCACGTTGTATCTCTTTTGAATAGTCTGAAAGCGATGCTGGCTTGGGTACCTATGTAAACCTGAGATCTATTTCAACATGGAACTCAGAACGCCGAAAATAACACAGGCATGTATCTTACCTGTGAATTCGGCATCAATAGCTACAAAATCACAATCGTTTATAGATTCAGCCAGTAAGGGTAGCTTCTGCTCGAATGAATCTTTCAGGATTTCCATTACTAGAGGGAAGTCGAACCTCGGACTAGCATTTTTGGTAGTTGTTTTTTAAATGACAGTGACGTTGCCAGCTCAATCATAATGGTATATTACGTGTAAGACACAAGTCTCGAAAGCCATTTGAATTATCCACTCTACAATACACCAAGGTACTTCTTAATTTACCAATGTTTAGTGTGCTAAGTGCGTTCAATGAATCGAAAAAATGGAACAAGTGATCGTTCATGACGATATTATATATATGAGAACACCAAATTAAGTAATAATTAGTTCCCGCTCCCAACTTTGGAGTTTTTCTCTCTTCACTACTTACTGTTAACATGTTTTCCAAGGCAGTAACTTCTTCTGTCTCTCGTACTACAGCCTTCACCTTAAGACAACAGCCTATCTTGAATAGATTCCCGTTGAGGCCTACATTGCCACAATATGTTCGCACGATTACTCTTCAACGTGCTTTTGCTGCACCAATGTCAAATTTACTCTTGATTAAGCGACAACTTTCAACGACACCAATGCACTCTCATGAACACAAAGTTTGCTGGAAGTGCAACAATATTGTCCCTCAGATCGACCTTCATTGCTCAAACGACGATTGCGGCGTCATTCAGAACATTCCACACGATATGAATTTCTTCGAGGCACTCGAAGCTGGCCTCGGCGAAAATGCGTAAGTTTAACCGTTATCTAATTGAATCGTCTGCCTTGCACTATTGATTACTAATATTTAGAAACGAACTCAGAGCCGAACCTGCTTATGATGTTGACGTAAAACGATTGAGAATGTCATTTCTCCGTAAACAGCAGCAAGTTCACCCTGACAGTTACGCACAGAAGAGTAGTGTAAGTGCAATTATCCGAATTTATGCTTAAGATTTAACGCACGGATGAATCTCACACGGTATTCCATTTCCCACAACAGCATGAGTATCAATTGGCACAGACCCAGTCATCCTATCTGAACAAGGCATACAACACATTGAAAGACCCGTTAGCTCGAGCTCAATATATGCTGGCTTTAAACGGTGTGGAAGTTGCTGAATCTGAGTCATTAGAAGACCCTGAATTGTTGATGGAAGTTATGGAGATCCGAGAGCAGATGGAAGACGCTGAGACAGAAGATGATATAATGCAATTGAAGCAAGAAAATAACGGTAAGATTACGAACTGATTTCGTGACTTTTAATTAGCCTCCTTACTAAATCATTCCTCTACCTCTCAGAAAAAATTGAACAAACAGCTGAGCAACTAAGCAAGGCGTTCAGTTCCAACAACATGGAGGAAGCCAAAGAGCTGACTATACAATTACAATATTGGGATAACATTCGCCGTGCTATTGTGGATTGGGCTCCCGGAAAGCGTATTGAGATACAGCATTAGGCTTGCATGGCGGCAACAAAATCATCCTGTATTATTTTTATCTATAGACTTTGACCCAATACAAAAAATATATCCTCCCACGTCTTCAAGAACTTTATTATCCCTCCTACAGACATGAATAGATTATCAAAAATTTTACACGCTAATTGCTTGAAGCTGTAACTTCCGGTATCCCCAGTATTTGCTGCGGACTATATCATACTTTGATGCAAGTTCATCACAAAGCTAAGGTAGTGACACGGCATCGATATGAATGAGTAGGTGACCTTGTAAACACACTAATTCAATTTCATCTGACACATGTTGAAAGATTTACCTTTAACGCCTCCTCATTGATAGAGTTCTTTTGCCTCTGAGCTGCATGTTCATATACCATCACTTTTGTGCTTAACAAATGCAGGGACTGTATGTTATCTTTAGTTAATTCATCCAAGAAAGGTTCAAGTGTCTCAACAGACAGACTAAACTTTCGCAGCACGCTTCAAACACCATTCATGTTAATATTCTATATAACTATTTCTCCTTGACTGGAAAGTGACTTACCCAAGCAAATAATTCCAAGAACTGCTATTGTTCGGAGCAATTTTTATCATTTTCTTGGAAAATCTGCATGGAACAATTAATACATTACTGAAGCCATAAGGCAAATATCCTTTTCAACTTACTCGACTTCACGCTCAATTGTGTCATTTCCAATCGTCACCTCTGGCCTGCTGAAGACAATAAAGAAGCGATGATTCCATGCGGAATTATTTCGTACATCAATTCTAAGATTGTCTTCAACATAACCAAGTTCGTCATCCCAAAGATTGAACTTTTGTACCACCCATTGCCTATTAATCGAGAAGTCAGCATTATGGTCATCAATTATTTTGTACAAAGTACACGACACCATATATACCTATATGACCAAGCATGGTAATTTTTGGAATCATCTTCGATTGCTTTGTTGATAAAGGCAATTTCTCGTGAACCATTACCAAGCTTTTCTACAACCACTTGCCGATGGTGCCTAAAACTCCATTACACATCGCTGAAAAGCTTGAGATCTAACACTCAGGTGTGCATCACTTACCAAATTTGATAGTTCTTTGACTTCTCCTCCGCCAGCTCGTCAACGAAATCCAACTCACTGCTTAAATCAATCTTTAAAGCATCTAATAGCCTTTGTCGATATTGCCTATGAAAAATGAATGAGGAGCTTGAGAACGACGAACCATATTCGAGAGAAGGCAGGTCAGTAGATATTACATACCAAATGGTATAATGAGCAGGATTCATATCAATAATATGAGCTGTGAGGTCTAACACCCTTTTGGACATTTCGTTCGCTTGGGCAGCAGCTCGAAAGTAGTCCATTGCTTCAGAATCTGTCAAAAGCAAATCAATTAGGCAAAAGTCAAATGGTGTGAGTGATTAGCGTCATTCATCTCCAGTCTGGGGGTGCTTACATTCACGAGAATAAGCTATTGGAACTAATGGATTTTCGCCATCGTCCTGGGGAATAGGTTGTACATCTTCCCATGCAGGGTTATTTGAGTAACTGTCCGTTTGCATTTGAATATTCCTCTTGTTTCACTGAAATTCGAAATGTATAGCTAAAGTCTGGTGGAAAGTGATAGTTTGTCGGGTTGAGCGGCGTACGCTGTGGACCAAAAAAATCATGCGGTCACAGTGTTTGCGGCAGAGAAACAAAAAATGCATTGTAGAAGTCAATCATGCTCGAAAGTTCACAAAGACTTTCGACGCGTTTTACATCAAACCATATGTTATGAACTCCTTTCTTTTCTTGGGTAAAAATAATACTGTATTTTCGCGAGCAATATTGTGACAGATGTGTCAGTTCCGTCTCTGCAAGCATGGATGCACCTGATATCACGCCAACAAATATAGAAAAAAAAGGGCAGGACAGCATCATTTGAGGTGATCTCTCTTTCTTTCGCTTTTATCTCGCTTCTGTGTGTCTACTGCAAATTTGCTAAACAAGCCTTGTCCACATAGTATACCACGAGGCACAAAGAAGATGGTTCCAGAAACCATAGAGTTCCAAACGTCACCAGAATATGATTGTTCAGAAAAACGCCAAATTCCAAACCGATATTATTCTCCACAGCCGGAAGATAGGAGAGAGAAATGCAATGGTAAAATAGAAAGTGTCATTAACGTACACTTTCAAACTCTCGTGTTATCAATATAATTCATGTATAAATGTCTAAAAATTTTAATGTAATGTAGAATCTTATCGGATACCTCCCCCTCCATCATCTATCACCATGAGGCAAAACACCACGTCAAAAGATGATGGCTGCTGCTGTGGATGTTTGTTTGCTTGCTTGCTATTACTTGGAATTGGCGAGTGCTGTGGATGACAACACTGTAAACAAAACGGACCTGGAGACATAACACGTGCTGACCCCAGTATATAGATGGTCTTTTTTTTAGTAATAAAATCAGCGATCATTTCATTGCGACTACTCTAATGATTTTATGGTAGGAAATAAGGAATGTAACTGTACACTATAATTGAGGTATAACGAAGCGATATCGGATGTCAAAAATACATACAAAGTCAAAAGAAAGAGCCAGACACTGTGAACTGGAGATTTATGCGTCCTTCTTTTCATCTTCCACATTAATACCAAAACCAGTAGGATCCGTCATGGAGCGAGCTGGTAGCTTGAACCGTGGATTAATCGTTTCGTGTGTGGCACTATCTTTGCTGGGCATGTCACTGACGTTGTCTTTAGATTCTTCGGCATGATCGTCCAACCCTTTCTCTTTCAGCAAAGCTTGCTTGCGCTGTTCGACGTCATCCAGACTTCTATATGAGTCCACTGATTGTCTTCTTTCCTTCTTCCACATTCCCTTTCTAATATTGACGTTGTGTGGAAGCGCGTTAGGGACAATTTTGTGTGATGCGAGAATCAGTCTCTCGCCAGCGTTATTCTCTGCTCTCATTGCAGCCAGACTGGCGAGCTTTCGTACATCCGTTTCGTCATAGATTTCTTCCTGAATCAATTCTTCCAAGACATCTTCCAAGGTGATGATACCAACCAGCTTGCTGATTGCCGGAACTTTGACACTAGGGTTTGTGGTAGGGAAAGTGCTTAAAGTTGCATTGCCCTTTTCTTCCAATCCCTTATCTTCGTCGCCTTCGGTATTAGAATGGTATACCACTACTTCAGGTGCAGCGTTGCCAGCTTCAATATCTTTTTCTGCAGCACTCTTGCGGTTCTTTCTGTGTCTTTTAAAGAGATGGAAGGAGTTGGTTGAGTTATTTGAGGCAGTTGAACTTCCCGACGTGCGTCTTTCACGATGCTTCTTTTTGGAAGATGGTACGATGGAAGAGTCAGTACCATCGGATGCGATTGATTCTGCATCCGTTTCTACGACGGTAGCCATATGACCTAAGATAATGACACAAAGGTTTATAGTTGGAACAATATCAGAAAGCAATGAAAATGAAAGCACTTACTACCACCTTCTTGGAAGACATTTAACAGTTCAAAAAGACTCATTTTAGGATGTATTTGAGGCATAGTTCCCAACTTGACGTCCTTCAATGGTGTATTGTCATCTGGATCCAGCAGAATAAGAGACTAGATATGGGTTTAGAAGACGATCATTAAGTTGTGCTGACGTGAACTATTGCCATACCTTGACAAGTAATACTCCGATAATATTACGCTGATCTACAGGTTGATCTACGGGGCCATCAAAGATCGGGATACGAGAATGTCCGCTTCTTAAAATTTTTGACATGGTCTTACGATCCAGCGTTGTATCAGTACTAAGCATGAAAACATCTCGTATTTCTGTCATGGCATGAATGACGGTTTTCTCCTGAAGATCTAATGCACCCTGCAGAATTGTGACTGCATCCGTTTGTAAATCGCCACCCTTTTCTTGAGTTGTAGCATGCAAAGCAATTAGCTCCTTGAGTTCTAAAAGCGATTGCGGAAAGAAAAAAAAATCAGTGAGCTGTCACAAAAAATATGCCATAAGAGAAAAAAGTATTAATTCAACCTGCGCTGCGATATAGAACTCCATGCTGAGATCCAAGCAACAAATCTAAGACCCTGGCAATAGGCCAAGCAACAATGAACAAGGCGTAAATGAGAATTCGAACAGGCCATGAAAAGAATGCACCTATGGCTAGGCCATGACGGGAGCAAACTGCTTGAGGGATAATCTCGGAGAAAATGACTAGCAGTACGGTAGAAGCAACAACAGCAATGACACCTTCAATGAACGCATATATTTCATGTAAGAAGGTATAGAACTATTTGGAACAATCTTTATCATAATCAAAGCCATTTCCTACCTCCACCAAAGATGCTGTCAAATAGCACAGGCAACGTTTCGTTGATAACCGTGTTAGTGAGCAGAAGGGTCGTAAGCAGTAAATGGCCGTTTTTGCGAATAGGAGCAATGCGGCTTGCACGCTTTCTTTGCAAAGGGGTTCCCGAATTTGCTAGAATAGCCAAGTTTGTTTCATCCAAAGACATCTAATTGATAAATCAATCATATTGTGTTTAGGCATGTTGAGTTAGATTTAATGTGGAACGGAAATGCTGGAATGAACTACTTACCAGGCCAAGCGTCAAACCTATCGAAGAAATCCGAGGAAATTTATTTCATTTGTTAGTTAAGTTTGATAAAGATGATGCAGAAGGGCAGATCAAGAGGCTTCAGTACCTGCGACAATGCCACTGAGAATGACCAAAATGATGATCACAACGATCTTGACCCAAAATACAGGGTCATTTGTGTTTATATTAACATCTTCTGCGGCATGAGCAATTAGTGGCAACAGTGACAGCAAAGATATCGCAGATCTGAAAAATGCCATTAGCGATTTGCAAAGCAAGAAAGACGAGCATCGATTTCCCGAATATCTCAACCGAGAAAAAAGAAGCCTTTTATGGAATTGAACATAGTGATCTCCGAAATAAGTCAAAATAATTGATATGGCACATCTTTGTTACTTTTGGTATGGAAAAATGGAGTTTGCATTATTTTTATTTAGCCCAGAAGGCCATCATCTATTTCCTTGCCTTCTTCTACTAACTGACTAATCCACATTGCCATAGATTCAGGAGTAGGTGGTTGTTTAGATAAAGTCTCTACGTCGTACTCATTGATTAGAATATCATAGTACTGTCGATACCGACTAACAATATTCATCTGAATTGGCCGGAGTAAAATGACTTCCATTTTCTTATCGTCCAGATACTGGCTAAGTCTTCGCATTGTGAAAGTTAGACGAGCATTAACAGCCTCACGGAAAGATTCATATACTTGGTACGCAGAGTCTAGAATACGTGATCATGTGGTCAGACCCTCAAAAGATTTACTGGCAAATGGGACTGGTAAAGGAACTGTGCAGCTTACCTGGTGTTGCAAATGTTTGGTTCGAAAGTCTCTGCTTTTCACCTCTGCTGTTATTGGCCACTTGAAACGCCGAAACTTGTGTAATGAAATTAGATAACGGTTCTGTAGACGATTGACTACATTCCATAATAAAGTCTTCGCATATGCGTTTCAATTCTCGGTCTATTTCTCGTCTGGAGTCTATGCTAATTTCCACTACTCGTGGGATACCACTTTGAGCAATGTCAAATAAAGCGTTGGGGTTGAATATGGATGTTCTTCCCTTGGCAAATGCACTTAGAGCAACTATAGTTGCAATAGGAGTTAAAGATCTGCCGACAAACGACCATTTGAAAGAGAGCAACAAATACGCTTACCATTGACATGCGAAAAATCTAACTCCTTTCCAGCGTGAACGAGGTTGGCCTCGAATGGTGCTAATTGCTCCTTCAAAATAAGCAAATGTTTTATCAAGAACAGCTGACCATCAAGTTTGCTATGGTTCATCGAAACGTTTTCGCTTGCTATAGCAAGAGATTGTTTGCAGATTGAAACAGCTTCCTGTGCCAGGTCTTCGAACACAGTTGTCTAGTAGGTACAATAAGCAGTTGCGGATAAAACGGTATACTACGTCCTTACTCCCGGTAAAGAACACTTACCCTAACACATCGGTATAATTTCGACAGTATCCAAAGGGTACGTTGAAGGGTAGGGAACCATGCTACGTTGTTATCAGTAAATGCATTTGGCGGCGAAGATATAGTGGACGCAGTCGGTGATGTATGTTTCTCAGTCTCCGCCTCTGCATCAGCTCCTGAGCCATCACTATCTTCTGAGACATCCAGTGTCGCAGGAGTATTGAATTGCGAGAATGTTGGTGTGGCATCTGCAGCTGGAGGAGACAATACAATTGAACTTCTCCTCTTGCCTTGATAACATTGTAACCCATAAGTATGGCTATTGATCTATATCATTTATAAACTTCCAGTAGCTTACTTTGAAGAATGTTCGGATAGTCTAGATCTGCAGTAGTTGGGATATATTTTTCGATATCGCTGTGGATATATGACTCTGCACGGAAGACTAATCGACCTTGAGCGTCTTGTAAGATATTACGAACCAAGTAGCTGAATGCAAGACTTCGCTCGTTATTGACATCTAAAAGGATAGAGTGAGATATACTGATAATAAAGTAATGTCGAGTTACAAGAATTGCAGTTACCTGCGCCTTCCAAGTCTCGAATGATTTGAAGTTGGAAAATATTGCATAGATCGGAGAGGACTTCGATTCGGTTTTCCTTGATGATCCTCGGTCGTAGATAGTCATACAGATAACTTAATAGTAACTCAAAGTAAGAGCTAAAGTTCAATGTTAGCCAGCTTCCTCTACAGTCAGGTTCAGTCACGTCACAATAAACTTACTAAAGCTCCTCTTCCCCGCTGTCGAAGAAGCAATAAAACAACTGAAACTCTTCGTAGCAGACATTCATCATATACCCACAGCCATTGCGTGCCTGGTATATTGTCATTGTTAACGCAAGTTACATTTTCATTACACCAATTCGCTCAGTACACATACGAAATCCAATACATTGTCGTTATATGGACCAAGTTCTTGAATATTTGATGTTATGATAGGACTGAGAAGCTGCTGCCGTACTTGAATATAGCTATTAATGGTGTCTGTCATAAGGGAATAGTATCTGCAATTCAACAGAATCGTTAGCCATGCACATGTTAATAATCCACATTATGCATGCTCCTTACTCTTTATGCCCTTTACAACGCTTTTCCAATTCAAATGCCAACGGTCTAATCTTCTGACTTTCGGCACGAAACTTGGCATACAAAAGTGTAGTTTGTGCTGCAGCGCTTAATTTCTGCCCCTATGATCGTGGTATGTTAATACATTCTCATTTATCACAATATGACCATAAAGCTTTATGGTTACCTTTTGAGATGTTTTCTTGTAGACGTCGTATCCAAGATCGCGCAAGGTTTTAATAATGTACATTTTTATATATGTCATACCACGAGTCATGCACTGACGAAACCGCATGAGATAAAGCTCAGAATCTCTGTAGCGAATCTGAAAGAATTACGCATTGGTTAGGATTCAATGTTACAGGGATTAAGTTGAAGTTGAATTGAGAATACCAACATTTTTCTCTACGTAAGTGATGGACTCATCTAACTGGCGCAACATGACAAGGAATGATGGACTAGTGCATATATCTTCATTTGCTGCATTAAATTGCTTTGAAATAGGTTCCAGATGATTAAAGTATGCCAACCCTTCTGCGAGTGAGTCGGCAAGTTTGCTCAACCGATCCTAATATCCAAACAGTTAACGATATGATCACCGTAGACGAAAACAATTTTCTCAGCACTATCCAATTACCTGTTTAGCAAGGAGATCTTCGCAGGTGTTTTGTAGAGCCCTAGTCTGTTCCTCAACAAACTTGTAATCGCCCTCTAAACCCGAAAATAATTGTACAGTGTCGTCAATACATTGCAAAAAATCGTCACAAGACTGCCGATACAAAAGGACTGTAGCTAAATAGCTCCTATTGATCCAAAAATGTTCAGTAAAGCTTGAGTAACACCTATCGAATATCAAGTCCATTGAGTTACCTGTAAATATCTTCTTGATCCTGTTCCATCTCCAGCTCAGTTTGAGCAAACCAATCGAAAAATTGCTGGATATTGTCGATCGGTTTATCGAATCCCATTTCTATAGCATCTTTTTGTGCATTCGCATTATCTGCTGCTGCGGATTCTGCAAGAAATTGCGTGGTTGATAGCGATCGTTGTAGCGATGATGATTGCGGAGCTAATCTGGCAGTGGGAAGGGCGGTAAATCTTGTCGCTGCTGCTGTTGGTGAGCGGGGAGGTGTTTGAAGCTGTGACTCGGGAGAGGCCGTGCCTGGGGAATGTATCTGAGGAATTGGAGAATTTGGCAAGGCAGGAAGTAACTACAGATCTAATGGTTAGAGTAATCAAGTCTTTGACGGCGCGTTTGAACACACAACAGATACTAACTTCTGCTGGTAAAGGTAATTCAGCGCAGCTGTCGTGCAGCTCAAAAACACTCTGCCGTTCTAGTTCGGAAAGTTTGGTTTTATCCTCCCATTCTTCCAAGCTAGGGCCGTGAAGGGGCCGTACATTCATTAGATTGGTAACAAAGAAGGCGCTATGGACGACCCATTTTGTGACTTGAGTCGCTGAAATTGCACGACTTTGCGGAATCCAAAATGGCAACCTATAAAAGCCCCAACCGCACTCGTTACCAGCACCATAATCTGCAAAAATGAACTTGGCAGAAAGTAATATCTCGATCGTATCAATTGTAGGACCTAATGTCGGCAAATGTGGATATTGTAAAGGAAGAGATACTTCACATACCTTTGGCGTCTGGGCATATTACTTGACATGCGAGGTACAGAAGATACCATAATGTCACTATAACTGTCATTACGGAATTGGATCCATAAACTTACCAGTTACTATTATCTCAGGACTATCAACAATTAATCGATAGAGGTTGGAGAAGGTAAAGTTGCCGATTATATGCATCAATCTATGCTAAAGAGATCAGACATTAATGCATGACGTTGTCTATGATAAGGTCTGGTGAATACGTATATAGGCCCAACTTGAGGGTTAGCTGCTGTCCTCAATATACGATAAAGTAAGCTCTTGACTTCATTTTCAAGCAATGTAGCCTTTCATTTGCATTATAACGGACTAATTGCGTACATTGTAGATTGGATGCAAGCAAATTTAAAATAAGTAAATCACAAAGGAAGTTGGTTCACAAATTCAATCGGTATATTCAAGGGGATTGGGCGCCAAAACAAGATGAGAATGACAATAAAGAGAAAAAAAAGTAAGTTGTATTAGAAGCGTATCGACCATAAGCTTTTCTATGATAATACGGATTGAAATAACTGTCATTGCAACTTTAGAGCACAGAAGAAATCCGAACCTGCTGGAAACGACACTTTACCGATGCTTTTGTCACGAGCTGAACATAAAAAAAGTGTAGAACCTGACCATCCAAAAAAGTACGACCTAGAGGTAAGAGATCAAAGTTCCGGTCAGTGTTATATATATCATACTTATTCTGGTATTACATAAGATTGAGATGGAGCCAAGATCATTTACAGCTGAAAAGTATTCCCTCTATTGTAAATATCAAATCGGGATACATCATGATCCTCCAAGCAAATTGAGCGAAAAGTCGTTCAAACGATTCTTGGTAGATTCACCTCTAAAGGTAATGCTTCTCTTCTTCGATCATAATGTGAATTCCATGTCACTCCATCCTAATATGCGTATACTTTTTCGTAGCCTTCTTCATTCGATACAAACGAAGAAGCACCTTGTAGTGGATATGGATCTTACCACCAAACATACAGATTAGATGGGAAACTGATAGCCGTGGCTGTGATTGACATATTACCAAAGTGTGTCTCATCAGTTTACTTCATGTACGACCCAGAATACGCCTTCCTCGGCTTGGGAAAGTACAGTGCATTACGGGAAATAGCATTGGCACAAGAGTTTGAAAAAAAGGTGTCAAAAGAGCTGCACTGGTACTACATGGGTAAGATCAAAGGAAGCCAACTAGTCAAAGTAACTGCCATCCTGTTCCAATTGTAACTGCAATATTTTCTTTAGGCTATTATATACACAGCTGTACAAAAATGCGCTACAAAGGACAGTACAAGCCATCATATTTATTGGACCCTGAGGCAGGAACATGGGAGCCAATTGAACAATGTGTTCCACTATTAGACAAGGCGACATTTGTACCATTTCACACGGCATTGAATAACGATGCCACTGACATGGAAAACACTTCAACAAACACTAGTGAATCGATTTCCAAATCGGAAGATTGTTTAAGGTCGGTGTTAGCGATATTTTCTGGTATGCTGGTCCCCATAACGGTAAGTTTGTAACATTTCAATACTCCCCAATCCTGGATATTTAGAGTTGATAGCGATACTTCGTAGGAGCTACCTTTGTATCACAGAGATTACAGCTTTCAAGAAGAGATACAAGAGTATGTTATGGCGGTTGGCGAAAATCTTGCAAAAAAAATGATATTAGTAGTTAATTAGAACAATGAATGAATGGTGTCATCACGTATAAATTTCGTGGTACTTTTTATCTAATAGAGTAACTCTGACCGTACATTTGGAACGATTTCATATTAATACAAATGTAAATTTGCGTAGAGAATAACGGGACATTATTTCATTGCCTTAAAGGTTGTTTTGTTCATATTATTTGGTTGCGCTTAGTTGTTATTTTCTACGAATTTGTGCCAACTGATTTGAAATTGACAGCGACAGTACTGTATTTACACATTAAGAAACAGGTGCCTTAGTTCTGATCTTAATTCCTTATAAAAAGATATGGCATAAAAATTGTGAAGTTGTTGGACCTCAAAAGATATGATGAAATTCCTCCAGTGCATTACTCTTGTTACAGTATTAGGTTACTTGTCTTCCTTGGTTTCCGCCAACCCAGTCGTTTCAAAGCGTTCTGAAGGTGACGGTTTGCTTAAATATGGATACAACCCTCCACGTGTGAACCCTGACTACTGTCAAGGTAAGGCTACTTCAGATCGGATGTAACAATGACCAAATCAGAATTCGGTAACTAACTTTACTTTCAATTCATAGGCGTTAGAATCATCAGCCCGACTTTCCCTGGATTGGCTTTCCAGAATGGTAGTGTTTCCCAAATTTTCTGGGAAGTTGATGAAGATATCGAACACAACCCCAACTTGGTGACCCGTATCCGAGTCTTGAACTCTACCCAACACAATATCCTTGTCGTTGGTGAAAACTTCCGTAAGTCCAAACTATGAAAGAACATTTAAGTTGACTGATTTTACATCAGCAGAATGATGCTTACCATGATCGCATTTTTAGCCATCGTCAACCAAGGAAGAATTGGCTTCCAAAGTCACACTATGGACATCGATGCTCCTACTGGTTTATACCATTATCGCCTTATGGTAAACTACAATGTAAGTCACTGCAACATGGCTTTGTAGCTATCTTATCGAAGTTACCTAACATTATTATTCACTGAATAGAATACCAACACACACTGCGTATATGAATCCATTCCTTTCATGGTTGTTCAAGGTAACTTCGCACTGCACGCTAAAGCATGCATTAAATTTTATACTGAAATTCATTCCTTCCGCTTTGGAAACAGATCCATTCAAAATGCCCCCACAGAACTAGACACAAAATAACGTATAACCAGCAGTCTATAATAATTAACTTGCTAAGCGAAATTCTTAAATTTAAAGAAAGACTTGATAAAATAATGAAAGATACAATCTTTAGGATAGCTTTCATTTTATAATTTTTTTTTTTTTTTGAGATGCGGTATTTTGTCACTGGACCTCTTGTCTGATTGAAAGCAATAACGCGGTAACATGCCTTCTTTTTCAATGCGATTTGCGAATTCATTATTTTTCGAATGCGGATAAGAAACTTGAGAAAGTGGATATATAGGATGTATTCATTCATCAGTGCTGAGAGTAAAAAAACCATCAGTCCAATTTTTTATTTTGGCGGCCTGCTTGACCAGTTTTACGAGTCACATTTACAAAAAAGGGTTGTTGAAGCGGAGCGTCGTTCTGCGTTGACTTTTCGACAAAATGCCATTTGGACAGGTACGGACAATGTTGCTATTGACTTTCTGCTGTAGCATGATGAATTTCTCACACCGCCATAGCTTGTAGTTGGTCCTCCAGGATCTGGAAAAACAACATATTGTTGGGGAGCGTACCAGTTTTTGACGGCAATAGGAAGGTTAGAACACGATTTTAACATTGTCAGCATTAGTAACTTGATTACTAACCATTTCTCACAGAAAGGTTTCCATTGTAAATATCGACCCGGCAAATGACCATATACCATATCCATGTGCTGTGAATATAGCGGATTTGATCACACTGGACGATGTAATGCAGGAGTTTGGCTTAGGACCTAACGGAGGAATGATGTACTGCATGGAATATCTCGAAAAAAACCTCGATTGGTTGATTGAAAAGTTGGAACCATTAAAAGGTATATTTCAAAGCATTTGATATAAGAAAGATATAGTATACACATTACATATATTAATACTATTTCTAGAGGATTACATTTTATTCGATTTTCCTGGTCAAGTTGAACTCTTTACCCACCATGGGTCGGTAAAGAACATCTTGGAGCAGCTACAGAAAATCAATTATCGAGTATGTAACAATTAGCTATACATCGCCCCGCCCCCTACGAACCACTTATTATCAACTTACAATTTCTTATAGCTCGTGACTGTTCATTTGGTGGATGCGCATTACTGCACGGATCCTGCAAAATACATATCCGTTTTATTACTGTCTTTAAAGACCATGCTCCAGCTTGAATTACCACATGTCAATGTTCTTTCCAAGGTTGATCTTATAGAAACTTACGGGAAATTAAGTAAGTGGTTGACATCATGGACATTTCCTATAATATGAGCGTGCTAATCGCCATCATCCCCAAACTAGATTTTTCACTTGAGTATTACACCGAAGTCATGGATTTGAGCTACCTCCTAGATAGCCTCAATGCTGATGCTTTTGGGAAGAAATATCAAAGCTTAAATAAGGCCCTTTGTGAACTTATTGAGGATTTCAGTTTGGTTGGCTTCTATACTCTCTGTGTCGAGGTGAGTCTGCCGTTGTTGGGCGAGGGTGAGAGGTATTACGTGCGTCTGCTGACGCTTACTCGATGCTAGGAAAAAGATTCTATGACGAAATTACAACAAGTGATCGACAAGGCGGGAGGCTTTGTTTTCGGTGGACTCACAGAAGGCAACGAAAGCATTATGCTAACAGCCATGAAGAGCGGAAATTGGCAACATGAAGATGTTCGAGATGTTCAAGAAAAATGGATTGATAATGAAGATGAACTGGATGAAGACCTTGAAAACGAGGCCCTTCAATCAAGTATTGGAGGCATGGGAGGCATTATCAACCGGGCGGTTGATAAACGAAGTAACCGATTTGGAGCGTCCAAGGAGCTTACTGAGAATGATGTTCCAAATTGAATTAAGCTACCATGGTCCATTCCAAATATTTATTTTACGGAGATCCACCTGAAAAAGCATACAAAATCGCATGTATATAAATTTCTCTCGCATTCAATGCTGAAATAGAACAAGAAAAACTTTATTAAATCCACAAGTATCATATTGACGTCTTAGCGTCTTCCCCCTTCCTATTTCCACAACACGTTCATGTTTGTCCACTTTCTTGCTTAAGCTGGTACTATTTCATTCCCACACTATGGGCTGAGAAAACTTGGATAACTATACGTTTATACGTTTAGCCATCTATGCTACAGTAGA
Organism: Umbelopsis sp. PMI_123; assembly: GCA_021235465.1. Lineage (NCBI taxonomy): Eukaryota > Fungi > Mucoromycota > Umbelopsidomycetes > Umbelopsidales > Umbelopsidaceae > Umbelopsis > Umbelopsis sp. PMI_123. The sequence continues at coordinate 101,957 of JAJSME010000015.1, read as the reverse complement.
TCATTATACACTCTACAAAATATGGCTTGGACGTAACACGTTTAATTTACCATACTTGCATCCCATTTAAGATATGCACAGATATGGTGCATACTCTTATCGATTTGCACATTTTATAAACGGAGCTGCAGGAACTAGAGACACAAGAGTCTGGACAGTAGTAAGTTGGCGAAATAGAAATGCTGCATTCGAATAATGTTGTCGACAAATAAAAGACATATATTCAAACCATTGAGAGTCTGGACAATCGATGATCTATAGCAGTATTCGAGGAAAGGAAATGTGACGATGCTAACGCAAAAATACTGTTGCATCTGGTTCAAGTACCCGTGACAAACAGATTGGCCGATGCCCACAACGGAAGTGATTGCCTCGTGACGGCAAAATATCAATATGTTTTACTCACCGAGGGTGAAATATGTTAAAGTCCATGAATATAGCTTCAAAGTCTCAATTTAAAATATCTATATGTTCTTTCTACTGAAATATCACTGGGCTAACATAAACATTTGACGTTATAATCTGGATCGTGATGAGCACAGTTTCTTTGCTGCACTTGTGATCGGTCACGCACCCTGTCGGGATATCCAAAAGCAGTCAGAGAGGCTATCAGCCTTAATTGTATCAGCTTGGGCATGAATTGAAGTGCCCTGTCCTGGCTACACTCACAAGACGCAATCGATGCCGTGCCTTGGCTTCAAGGGTACACAAGGCATAAACATGAATATATTTGGATCGGCATATAAAAGAAAATCAATGCATTTATTCTTGTTTCCACCTTTTCTACTCTTTTCACAGTTATTGCGACTTCTCTAATTAATAGGACTTTTGCTACATACCAAACATATAAAACAATTTAATAGATTCGTGGCATATCCTTCACATGGGGCAAGCAGCATCTACAGCACTATCTTCGTCAAAATCATCAGTGGTTTTTTATGATAGCGAGGAACTAGGCAACAGATTCACGAAAGCCACTCTATCAACACTAGCTGTGCCTATGGTCATTGTAGCCTTTCCGTTTATCAATGCGTATACATTCACGTCCGAAGAACTAACCGGCGTCAAGCTCATGGACGGGGCCATCGGTGGACTTTTAGGGGTCATTGGCTGTAAGTCTCCTCCTTTTTTGTATTACAAACTTAACAGACGGGAAGATCTAAAATTTTTTTTGTTGCAGGGCCATTGGCACCATTTCTTGCATGCTGGGGAGTATTTGAAGTATTATTCAAAGATGGCCCACCTGAACCTTTAGCTATACCACAGGAAATAAAGGACAAGGCAAAGCGAGAATTCGGGCTAAACTGCGAGAACTATTACAATATTGCTGTGGCGGGAATCGCGGGTACCGGCAAGGTGAGATAATCATCAGATGGTTCGTGGCGAAGGCAATCATTTGAAAATCAATAGATGTGATTTCCTAGAATGGGATGTGAAGTCAATATGACCACAAACTGCTCGATGTGGTGGTCATATTGGAATGGTGGCCAAAAACATGATAACCACATGCGAATGGGCTTGCTTGTTTAACCATTATATCTCGTATTGCAGTCTTCGGTTGTCAATGGGATTATGGGAATGCACGATAATGACCCACAGGTTTGTTGAGGTTTCGGGTAGAGGATTCCTGTAACCGAAACACAAGCACACCACATGACTTACACAATTGGTGTTATTTTATTTTATTATGTTCCGATACTGCAGGCCGCCGTGACTGGTGAAACAGAAGCTACTATCAAACCTAGAGCCTACAGACATCCAGATCTTCGTACGATGGTGCTTTGGGATTTACCTGGAGCTGCTACGCTTCATCATCCAGCCGAAACTTACTTTGAGGACAAATTCTTGTGTGCCTTTGACGCACTTATTATAGTCATGGCGGAAAGGTAATTTTTACTTCTCCGAGCGGTCCACATCAGGATTTTGTCAACAAATATGCTGTGATCTCATCATCATATACAACTCAGACTTCAAGAAACCGACATAATAATCGCTAATAAAGCAGAGGAAAAGAAGGTCCCTGTTTTTTTCGTACGTAACAAGGCAGATCAGGTAAGAACATTCGTCCTCCTATGAAATGCAAAATCTAAACCATGTAATCGATCGTCCAATCTAATCATGCTTCTGAAAGGCGGTGGAAGCAAAGATTCGTAGATACAGCGGAAGCAATCAAGATGAGGTTTATAAATGGTCAACGGCGGCCGGAGAACTAGTAAAAGAAGTCAAGCAGTCAATTTACAAACAACTCAAGTCGAATAACTTCAGTACTCGTAAACTATTTATCATATCAGCTTGGAATCTACAAGAGTTTGTTTCGGCGCTGAGTAAACGAGAATTGGACAAGAACATGCCAATAATCGATGAACAGCGCTTCATGCGTACTTTGATCGAAGGTGTGTTAGCCAAACGAAGAAGAAAAGAAAAAATGAAGTTAAAAATGGAAAAAGAAAAACAACGACAACTCCTGGCGGAGGAGCGACAGAGGAACAGACGTAGTGCGGTCGGTGCGGCTTGAAATCAAACACTCAACCACTGTATAAACTAGCACATATCAACCAAAAAAAATCCTATCTTGTAATTAACAGCACGTAGTCATTATTTCGTGATCATATGTACATTTTGCATTACTTTTGCTAGCAGGATGCTAATCTTACAGACATCACAGTGTTGCAAATGAAACGCTTTGCTTGGTCATCTATCCCAATACATAAAAGAAGCCTTGGTAAACTACTCTATTGTTTTACCAGTAATTGCGTCTGTGGGTGTATTGGGCAACATTGCAGCCGCAATACGGCGTCCTTCCTCTGCCAATACATTGTAGGTGGAAGCAGCATTTTTCTATACAAGTAAAATAATGGTATTTAGCGCAACCGTTTAATATGTCGACAAGTCAGTACAGGCATTAATCCATTGCGACGTACCGTACTCATTTGGTCGACCTGGATTCCTAATTTGAAAAGATATTTTCGAATGTTCTCTGGTAGGGGATAAAAGTTCTTGCCTGTTCCAAACAGGATAAGTTCTGATAAGTGAGAACATACAGGGTTAACAATTACCAGTATAGTAAGTAGTCCGGGGAGGGGTGTTGAAGTATACAAACTGTTGTGGACAAAATGTACTAACCAGGTTTTGGAGCGGTAACTTCGAATATCTTGAGCATATCCTCATTCCAGTTTTCAAACGGTGACTTTGCACCCATGGGGACATTCCACATGAAGGCGGTTCCGTTGAGTAATATCAGTGGACCGTCTACACGAACGTTGTTGGACAATACGAAGCCGTTCTTAGTTATAATTTCAACGCCAACATTCGGGCCGCGATCAAACATATTGTTGAATGCATCAAGCATGGACACTGGTACAATTGTGTCCGAAGTTGGAGCTTCAGGGGGATATGTTTGATTAAAGACAGGTGTCGAATACGGCTTTTCGTGAGCATCATCTTCATTTGGTCTTCGAGCATGTGGTTTCGAGGTATGGAATTGTTTAAATGCCGGAGTCAGAGCTGGTATCGATCGATAGTAATCATGAGCTTTTGACAGCTTGCAAAATGCTGATGTGCGACAAGTCAAGGATCTTAGAGACATGTCGAAATGAAGCTAAGGCCAATTTGCCATTGCATGTTTTTGTGCAGAATTTTGTGCGAAGCGGAGTTTCGAGGAAAAGCTATGCGAAACGCCAGTCAAAGAAGTGCCTATTGTGTCGCCCATGGGTTGTCTTACTGCTTCATAACCTTGTAAGTTTACGGGTCATAAAACCCGTTGTAAGTATCATGGAAGAAGGGCTTATTTTAATTATTTATTTCGTTATTCCTTTGTCTCAGAATGCTACAATTAGCAAACTAAGCATAGCCCTTTGTGCTTCTGCACTGCTTATTAAGATACACGTAAGTAGGCTTAGAAGCCATAAAATATATGAGGCTCATAGTGGTCATACTCCTTCGTTTCAAAAAGATTTTCCTTCCAAGCCCATCAATTTATGTTGTGAACTCACAAATGCCTAATAGGAAATTCATAGTTTATGCCTGAGCCACAACTGTTAAACCGTTAAAGTCAATTCGCCACGGCCAATTTCTCTAAAAATAGTAGTTTAAACCATAGCCCCACGGACGGGATTACGGTGATGTCCTGTAGCGGGCTAAATTATTATATAAAGTCTTAGATCTTGCTTGATGTTTTACTAACTTTACAACTTATATTATCATGAATAAAGTTATTCAGCGAATCATCACTCTCGTTGTCGCCTTTGCCGCCTTGAGTACAGCACTTCCTGTCAACACTGCTGACAAGCATCTTCAACTTTTAGCCAGAGACGCGGCTTCTGGAGAAGGAATTACATTACCACAGAATTTAACCTTGGAATTTTCGTTATTTGCAGAGGGAACTCAGGTAAAAAAAATCAATTCTATTATTCTAATGGAAATAAAGCCTATACTAAACTAGCACCTTCATTAGAACTATACCTGTGACAGTTCAACGAAAATGTGGACTAACGTAGGAGCTTTAGCACATCTATCAAATACAACTCTTGAATACGATCCCTCTAAACTCGTTGGCTTCCATTATTTCGTTAATTACACTGGAGTACTTTCTCCAGAGTGGGATTTATCACTGTCTCAGCCGGATAACACTGATGGTAATCACGTTATTGCTAAGAAGATCAGTCAAATTAACAGTCCTGATGGACCCAACAATGTGCCGTGGCTTTTGGTACAACAGGTTGAAGGCAGTCTTGCAAAATTCGTCACCAGAATAATTACTGATGGAGGTGTGCCACGACAGCCAAACTGTGATCCATCATACGATAGCAAGCTTACAGTACCATACACTGCCCTTTACATGTTCTATAACGAATTATACTGAATAAAAGTCGTATGTTGCCATCGATAAAGAACTGTAATGATGACATCTAGTCGCGTGTCTTGTCTATGAAAACCTACTGTTTTCATTTTTTATTTGCCAACATTGGAAACTTAGGAAGTCACGTATCACAATCGCAATCACTATTTCAATAACTAATGCTTGCTTGAAGAAACTGTACTGTTTATTGCAATAGAATTTGATTCAAAAGAAATAACATTTGCGTTAGGTATAACAGAAGGTATACGTCAGTCCATGAACAGATATGTATGATGATGGATATATATTTCACTTACCACTGGAGAGTGTAAAGATCTAAATCACTTTTTTCAAAGAGAAACTGCATTCTGAGCAGCGATTTCTTGTTGTGGCCGTGCCAATTCGTTGGGTCTGCAGCCGTCAGTCCACATAGCCATCGCAATACCGTACATATTCTTTGCCGCATTGATGTCTCTTTGCCACAGTATCTGACAGTGATGCAAACTAGGATACTGTGGTGAGAGACGCCATCGGCAGTCTTGACTTTTTGAAGAGTACGGTTGCGGCAGTGATTACAAATCTAGGCAAACCTAAAGGTTTTAGCATAAATGGATTCCCTCAATTTCATATATGCATAAATTACCTGAGACGTCAGATATTCGTCAATTGTTATTGCAACTAAGTGACCTTGCCTTTCTCTTCTTTTCAATGTTTTCCATAGGATGTTTGTAACACCCACTCTTTGGCCTCGCATAGGTACGCCGTCTTTGTTGAACATTGCATTGCCAAAAACAATCATTGGAAGCTTATCAGACCTTGTGAACTGCTCTTTTGACCAATGTTTGATGGGTGTCCTGGCGTATGAAGTTCTACGCAAACATAGTGAATATAAATTTGACCTAAGTTAATTTCAAAACATTCAATACACTACCTTGCATTGACCAAGGGACGAACTGAAAGTTCCATGTCATCATTGTCAGAACTGCAAATCTGGCTCCACTTCTCGGAAATTTTTTTAGTTTTTCGGTTTTTTCTATGTCTCCTCCGTAATCTACGATTTTTTTGAGTGTTTTTACGCCTGCTTTTGCTGTATTTTTTTCCTCCATTTACCAACATATTCGCCATCTCCTCTCGAGAGCGCTGCACATCTTGAAAGTTGTCAAATCTCATCTTTCCTCTTGATATGTCATAAAACTTTGACAATTCGTCGAAATTGTTCAGTAAATGGGCCACGTACGACTGATACTGGCGGATGTTACATGTTTTGCCGGTTGGCCAAGATTCTTCAATCCTTAAAATCCCCGCTTCTTTCTTGTCCTGTTGCAATTTCTGGTTGCGACGTTTAGATCCGGTCATTGAAAAGTATTCAGATGTTGAGCACCTTCTTATTTGATGTCTTTCTTGACCAGAGCCGTAAGCAGCAGTGAATACCTGTGTGCGACCAGGATCAATCGCTGCAACTTCAAAATAAGTTGCAATTTCCGCATCTGTGAAATCCTCAAAACCCAGCTGCACATGGTCGATACTGTCTTTTCCAACCCTTTTGCGAGCAAATAAGAAGTTCACGGCATGACCGTCAGTCAGTATCCTTCTTGCAAAGGCGAATATTTCATAAAAAACATTGATATAGTCTGATGGACTTTGAGGGGCTCGGATTGAAGGCAAAATACTAGCCAGCAGGCCCGCGGTCAACGAAATGAATCGCCATCCCATAGAGGGTAGTGGCCTAATTGAGAATAGCTTTGGTAGATCCTTGGGATCGAAGTTTTCATCGTTTTCGGCTTGTTGATGAACAAATTCAAGGTCCCTTAACATAAACTTGAGTGCAGGTATATATTCACCTGGTGAAGCCGATAATGTTTCCTGATTGAGTGGCCGCGGTATCAGTGATTCCAATTGACTACAAAGATAGTCAACGGTTGCGACCATAATGAGAGAAACATCTTCTGGCCAATCCTCTGGCCAATCACCATCGCCGGTTGCAATTCTTGGAAGGGCATACTTCTCAATGAGTCTCCAAACCAAAGCGTTTTTTAAAGTCTACGATGATACTATCAGTAGCATTCTTTGAAATTTTTATCACCATCAAAATAAATTTCTACCGGAAAATTGGCTGAAATCTTTGTACTTCAAATAATTTTTCACTCGCTGTTCAAAGTTTAAAACAATATGATTTGAATAGGTTGTAGCCAGAGTAACAGCAGCTTCTGTCAAAACATCAACAGAACGCCGCAACGTGATTTGGGGAGGGGAATTCAATGACGGGTGTTGCCTGGTCAAACTTGTCCATACATTTTGCAGTGCATCCACTGGAATAAACCTATTTGTTGTTGTTACTGGTTTGTTGAGCACAATCTGCATGACAGTATAAAAGCAGTTTTGAGAAAAAAAAATGGGTGGTGGGATATTGCCCTGCAGATCGAGAAGGTAAGCATTGGCCAGTATGTGTGATCGAATAACCACTGATCGCAGATACCCTGAGAGCTTGATCACTGCATCGTGGAGTGGCGGCCTATACGTACTCCTCACGACACTTTCGAACGGACATTTCCTTGTGAAGGGTTCGAAATTTTTGCCAACTGCTTCCTCGAGAAGCTCGTCGGTTGACTTTGAATGAAAAGGACATAGCTTTGACCTGGTGCTACTATGCTCTGTCGAGTTGCATGATGGACAGGGTTGTGGCACAAAGTCGGGGTTGGCACTCCTGGCAGTCCGATGTCGGCCTAACTTTTACGACGATCGTCCTATGTGACTTCGACTTGTTCGGAGTCATCTTGGACACCTCTTTGGAATAGTCACGTTCAGAATAATTTTGTATAATCAGTCACTTTAAGAAAGTATAAAAGAACAACAGAAGACATGAATAAAAAAGAAAGGATACCACCTCACGAGAAGTTCACTCGTTTTCAGGGACATTACCATTAACATATAAAATAGAAAACGACACCGAGTTTGTCTTCCCTGCAATCTAGCATTGGCAGATTCGGCACCTAAAATCAACATACAAGTTTAGATCACTATTTTAGTTAAAGTCGTTGCATATTTGATGAGCTTACGCTGCGCTCTGGCATTGTTCGGACATTGTCTGGATCTTCGGTTTCCATGCCCTCGTTGTCCACAACTTGAACAAGTTACTGTTGTCTAGTAATTTAGGAAGCTGTTCATGTCTCAAAAATTATCTCAGGCACTTACATCTTTGCCGTCCTTGTTCTTCAACAGCATCCCGCAAGCGGTTCTCAGCTAATCTTCGCTCTTTCTTTATTTTTATTATTTCTGGAAGCGAAAGACTTCCCAGAGAGTGTGTGTTGAGCGATGAGCACAGTGAATCGACCAACATGTTGTTGACGACCATGGCTAATTATGAACCACGAATTGAGCATAATATATTGTTCCATATTCTAGACGACTCGAGTACTTACGAAATATGTGGTGGGCAGATAGATAAGAAACAAAAAGTTGTGGAACAAAGAACAATGGACTAAGGAACAACGGAATTTGACAGAAGACAACAAAAAAGGGGAACAACGGAACTTGAAAGAAGACAACAAAAAAAGGGAACAGCCAGTCAGTACCAGGCTAATGGCCTAATGGCTAGTGATAGTCGGGCGAATAGGATTCATTCGCAGGTGCTCGAGTGTACGCCAAAAAAAATGGTCTTTCATGAGAGCCATGTGGAGACCACAGACCAAATGGCAACTATTTAGCATTGAGCTTTCATGCTGCGATTCAGTTTACTCAGGTTATGGCTAACATTTAGCGTTGTAATTCATATTGACACAAGAAAATGCTCGACATACATACAAGGAACGAGACGTCAAATAGGAAAGAGAGCATACGAATCATCAAGAAAATTGAGAAAATAGACAGTTTCCAACTTGAGTGATAAGGCTTGCAGAACTTCACCACAGAAAACGAGACAGATAGATCCAGAGAATTTTGATTTCATGCAATAGGCCCGAATTAACGCTAATCCGAAGGGTTGACATCACTCACCAAGAGCGTATGAAAATAAAGATATCCAAGAGGCGAAAAGAAGATAGAGAGAAACAGACAAGCAGAATTCTAGAAGACCAGCCAGCGAACTAGATTAGACAACTAACCGAGTTAAGAGCAAGCTTTCCATAGATATCAGAGATTCCAAGCATGCAGAGCATAACGTAGCTAGCACAGTTGCATCATTTTTGTAGACATGATACGGCCATTTATCACAGTAGATCTGCGTTAACTCCCTGTAGTGAGCATCAATGGTTATAAATCCAGTCTTTGCGGGAGTTGACGACTCTCACAGGTTAGAAGTACCATCCTTTCGTTTTCAACTTCCATATCGGCAACTTGATATGAATGTGCTAGCTCATCAGAACTCCCAAAGTCTACCATGTCAAAGTCAATAGAAGAAGAACTATCCCTTACGCTTGAAAGCATGTCTTGCTCTTGAGTAACGGCAATATAATTGTTCATATTGAATACTCAATTATAATGTTCCACGACACAACGTTTTCAATTTTTCCTTTGCTCCTCAAGCGTAAAAAGGCTTGTACCGGACGACAAATTGCTTTCGTTGCCACCGCGAAATCCAATTGGACATAACGCAACCGCAGACTAAAATTACAGTATAAAATGCATGGGGGTGGACTGTGGATCTAAGAGAAATATAATTGCCAAATTAGGAAAGCCACTCAGCTGCCTTTTCTTCCTTGTTCAATTCCTGGAGCATGACCACTAGTATTAAACCTGTGCACAAGCTGATCGATGAGGGCAATCGACGAGAGGGACATATCAGTGGCATCGAGTATAATGGATGGACAATAACATCCAAGAAGGCGCCCATTTGCAACTCTCAAGACATTGAGCGGTAATATTGGAATCTTCAAAACAATTAAGATCGTTACTTTTTTCAATCTAATACGCCACTTCTTAAATATACAGGCTACAGAAAGAGATTGGAATACCACTACCTGAAATGATATTTGGAAAAAACGAGGTTAATATACGAAATGAGACAGGTTTCGAGTTGAAATATGGAGCAGAGGACGCTCTGCAGTTGGTCGACAAAACATCACAGAGTAACAAACACATCAAAGTAGCATATGCGAATGAATGGGGAAAGAAAAGGTTCGTTCATGATACAAACACCTTATGAATAAGTAGTTTCCACAAAACTGTCTTACATCTGTATGAAATAGTTCCCAAAATCATGAAGATATCAAGGATGTCATCAAACCTTACGACTGGACATACTCAACTTCATATAAAGGCACATCAAATAACCAATTCACCAATACAGACAAAGAAATTGATATTGAACGACTTAAGCGATTAGATCCAATTTTATTCTACGACGAAAATATCCTTTTCGAAGACGAACTTGCTGACAACGGCACGGCAACACTTACAACGCGGTTGGTGAGTGTAACCACAGATGCAAAGCATGTTTGCTGTACTGCTTCTGATGATACTTTTATATTCTGGAATAGCGCGTGATGCCAACATGTTTTTTCCTCTTATTACGATTTTTCCTTCGAGTGGATGATGTGCTATTTCGCATAAACGACACGCGGATCTATCACGAATTTGGCACCGATGTTGTCATACGCGAATATACCTCCAAGGAAGAGCACTATAATGCTGTAAAGGCGGTAAGTAACGTGTCTATCTTCGATATTGGACGTCGTGATTTGGGAATATTTACGGAATTCCTTTGTGTAGCAATTACCAAAGAAAGTGTCAGACGATATATCTCTTTTGACAGACGCAAATTGGGTGTCAACGGTTTTGCCAACTGAAACCCAAAAGGTAGAAAAACAGATGGCAATAGTAAAATAGCTCTTATTGTGATCGAAAGGTATATTCCTCCTCGAAATGCACCTGTATAAATGACGTCATTTGACTTTAATGATCTTGGCAAATTCAACCCAAGTCCCCTTTACCTTTCCCCAGAAACTGAACTTGGGCAATAAACCATTCCATAACATAATGGCTACATTAACTACATTAAAGGTGATGACATTCAACGTCCGCTTCGATTTGAATCACGTTCCGGAAAGACAGCCTGGAGATTTTTCCCTCGACGGTGAACAACCATGGTATGTCAGGAAGTGGAAGGTCGCAGACACGATCTTGCTGTACGAGCCAGATATTATTGGCCTACAGGTGAGAACATGGAATACTTTGTAGCTCCCGCTATTATAATGATACTTATTGAGGCCATAGGAACCCCGCCACCACCAAGTGACTGATTTGGCAGAACTTTTATCTTCAGATTATGCTTGGATTGGCTGTGGCCGCAATGACGGTAAGGAGGACGGTGAATACTCCCCAATATTTTACAAGCCGTAAGTAATGAGAGAATATTTATTGGAGTTGAAAATCTTTGAACTAATGTGAACGTAGGCAAGCTCTCTCAGTATCTAATTATAAAACCATCTGGCTTTCAGAGGTACGTACACTTGCACACACTATAATGACGATGTTAATTAAATATCCTCAATTCACAGACGCCAGACAAACCTGGGAGCATAGGATGGGATGCTGATCAGCCAAGGATTGCGACAGTCGTCACGTAAGGATTTCGTAAATATTGGCTTATTTGTATAACGTGGTGGATAGGGACTAATAAAAGAAGGCATCTAGTTTTGATGTGAAGTCCAGCAATGGACAGAAGAAGATTCAAGTTATCAACACCCATTTTGACAACAAAGGAGCAGCCGCTCGGAAGGAGGCCGCAGGTATCCTTCTTAATGAACTCACTTCTACAGAGTTCCCCTTGGTGCTCATAGGTGACCTGAATTCAGAGGAAGATAGTGCACCATACCTAGAGTTAACTTGTAATCGGTATACAAAAATTGATAAATCTACAGCAGCACGAATCGAACAGCTGAACAGGAACAAAGCGGTAGAGCAAGCAAAGAAAACAGGAAAGCCCACTCAAATGCCTGGTGGTGGTATTGCTCTTCCAACCCACATTCAGTTCAGACCGCACAAACTTGATCCAGCAAATTTGGTACCACTCAATCAACGTGGATTCAAAGACGCTCGATACGAACTACAGTCCCAATTGGAAGAGCATCAAGGTTTCAGTGGCCCCTACGGTCACAAAAACACATTTACTAGCTTTGATCAGCCTGGAGAGGATCCTCCGGCTGTCATTGACTATATATTGTTAGGCAACACCGTCCAGGCTACAAAGTTCGCAGTATTGGAGAATAGATACGAGGACAATTTGTACATAAGTGACCACAGGCCAGTCATGGCAACTGTCAACTTTTGATCAGTGAAGTTTTATTAGATTCTAAAATAATATGTACGTCTTTTATGTTTTGTTTATGATGGCAGTGTATTCGTTTTGATCCACCAAACCTTTCAATTGTTTGGTTGAATCTTCGTCTTTCGGTCGAATGATGACCAGAAACCCTTCATCTAGTGCATGTGTTCGGATAAGATTGGGGTCTTCCACCAAGCGAGGGTTGACCTCGGCTACTTCCCCAAAGACTGTCGCCAATACCGGGTATGTCTGGTTCTCCACAGTAATTTCGCATATGACAGTATTTGGCTTGACTTTCTGTCCTTTGGTCTTGCTCTCAAAGAAGAATTTACACGAAATGTCGCCAGTTGACTTGACAGCTGCATGCTCTTTACTCAATCCGAGAATGCAGAGCTTATTGGGCGGTTGTCGTATATATACATGGGAGGCCGGTTCGTAATGAATGGTAAAGTATCGGCTCAAAAATATATCAATGCCTTCGCTCCATTTTGCCGTTTCCTTTGCCCAATGATCGAGATCGTACAGATCTTCAACCGCTGCTGTTTTGGATAGTACCTCTTTGTCGAGTAATTGGTCCATAGCAGCAGATCAGGTCGGCGATCCTTCGATAAGCGCAAGCGCAACTTTGTAGTAAAGTGACTTGGTTTTTTCAAAAACTTATTGTGGAGAAAATAAAAGGACGAAGTGATATAGAGTCTGCTTTATTTGCTAATACTTTCACAAGCCTGTTACAAAGAGTTGAAGTACCAGGACTCCAGCAGTTTATGAGGATATTCTTAAGGATGCACTATTTCTCAGAGGATGATCTAGAACAAAAAACTAAGGTATTTCTTTTTTCTTTTTTTTTTTTTGGCTAAGAAAAAAAAAAAGCATTGGTGGATATCAAAGAAATGTATGTACACAGGATTAATCTCCAGGGGCATATAAGCTAAATAAGGAGAAACAGAAATACAGTAGAAGGGAGATGTTTGATCCAAGAGATCACAAAAGAGGATTTTGGTGCTCCTCTAAAAAGCTATCAAAAGCACGAAAAAAGTATAATAGGGCCCAATGCATCAAATAAGCATATGTTGAAAAGAAGATTGCATCAGATTTCTCTAGCGAAATTCATAAGTGCCAAAAGATCGTTCTTCAACATGTTCAAGAGTCAAGTGTTGGAACCTTCGGGCAATCAAATGTTAGGTGGACAGACTTGTAGATTGTTACCCAATTTACTGCTTTGCAACTTACCATTCACTTTGATGATGAAAGTAGTAGCCCGTAATCTGATTTGTTGAACGCTGGTAGCAGATATAGTAGAATCCATCATAGCTTGCCCCGTCAATACTTCTCAAGTGATGGTCTGAAACGAGAAAATGTTCCTTCCATCTCATAAATATATAGTCTTTGTCATAGAAGTCGTAAGCAAATCCATCTTGGTTGAACGTTTTCAGATAGGGTTGAAAGGCTGGGAATCGTTTCTGCAATGGGATCTTCAATGAGTAACCGGTAGATCTCGGTATAAAGGCTAAAGAAACCCACTATTTACCCAGTGAGTATAATCAAACTGTTCCTCGGCTTGCCATTTTCGAGTCAAGAACGAGTGTTTAGGGCCAATAATTTCAGCTTCAAAAAATGTCTACGAGGAGTAACGGTTGCGTCCGAAAAAGTTAAAATCAAATGATAAAGGAATTGTGTTAGCTCATACGAACGGACTGATGGATTACGACAAGTATTTAACGTACGGTGAGCTCTGGAAATTCGGTAGTTAGACCCTTGATGTTCAGGTAGCCACTGAGGCAAGATTCAGCTAGATCAACATGCTAAAGAAAAAAAAAAAATGTAGAGTCAGTTAGTATGAGTGTGTGCTTGGTATTGAAGGTAAAGTTACAAGTGCCATATTTGGAGTCTAGTCCGAATGTGTAGACCCCATTCCCATCAGGAAAAAGGGTGCCTCATTCTAGAACCAGCACAACCAGCAATCTTGGTGTAATGATCAAGGCAATCACTTGCTTCCAATCAAATCCCATTTTGCAGCTTACCTGAATCTCCACAGCTACTTCGTAACTCGTCTTTCCACTCTTTTGAACGCCTTTGAACTTGGAACCGGGATATAATGCCCCCATTTTTGTACACCTCAACCGCTGGTTAGAGATATCAACCCACTGCTCATCCTCTGACCTGCAAGCCAGTGAAGGTGCTCGTTTGGGCTGCTCTACGGAGGAGCGTGTTTTAAGTTCCCGTTCAACCATCTCGTAAGATTTCGTGAAAATTTTGTTAGAGCAATGTTTTGGACAGCTGTTGCTGTCTCTGCACACAGGACATACGATAGGGAGTGGGGTGGTTGTGGTAAGGACAGTGGGGGCAGTAGCTGGTATCGGCATGATTGAATGTGAAGAATGGAGAAGTGCGGAAATAACCTTTTTGACGGAGAATCAAGTTTTGGCTTGCCTGAGTCTTGTGATAAGGATAATTTTGATTTTTATTTGCTGCGATGAGTCTGTGCCAGCTGAAATCGCCAATACGGATGAAATAAAATGTATAAAAGATATGTCAAGATGAAAAAAAAGTAATCCAATACATTCTTTGTGTTTTTGAAAAAAAATTTAACCACACTACATCAGAAACAACTCCATTCACAGAACTGGAAATATCGTACAATGGTAACTCTTTAAAAATATTAAAAAAAATCTAATAAAAAGTACATTATGTAAGATACCTATGTGGAGAAAGATGAATCAAACCGTTTGGCACAAGACTGGATAGAGGTAGCTGGATACTATGACGAGGTATCGTGTAACTTGGCAACCTGTGGGCAGGTACATCATCGGCTTGTCTTAAGTAGAGAGCGAAGGTCCAATGATCCTTATTCTTCAGTCATTGAACATAGTCAACTGTTGGTACAAAAACAAATATTGCATATAGGAAGGCTTATCCCACACGTGGAGGCGCAACTGAAGCTGTGCTGTGGACAATCGAGTCGTCTTTTGGTACAGCGACAAAAGCCATAAAAAAGTCCGTCACACGTCTGCCAAGTTGCAATTTCTCCATTTACCACTCGGATCAAGACAATATGGCCTTTTTGTCTGGCTTTGTCAAAAGTGGTCTGACCTTGCTGGGAAAGGATGCATCGTCATTTCCATACACCATTGGGCAAAAGGTTGAATGGTATGAAAACCAATCAATCTGGTCGTTACATCGTGGAACCAAAAAGGTTAGATACTTGATGAATGCTAGGTTTACGATCTGTTCGCTAAAGATATTCACAAATACTGTTAACAGGACGATAATTCCGAAGTATCCATTTTTACATTTGACGTAACAAAGAATCGAAACATGGTACAGCTTGCGAAACATGCATACAAAAAGATGCGAACCCTTAGACACCCAGACCTTTTGCGATATCTTGATGGTGTAGAGGTACATTACGCATTTCTTTCCATATCTACTTAAAACTTGTCATGTTACTGATGTAAGTTAATCTACAGAATGATCAAGCTATTATGATTGTCACAGATGCTGTAGAGCCGCTCTCTGATCAATTGAAGCAAAATGCAGACAAAAATCTCACCTTGTGGGGTCTTTACAAAATTGCGGTAAGAATAATGGGCAACAAAGAGATGGAAGATGGTGTGCTTTGCTGATGCAATGAAATCATTACAGAGTGCCATTAAGTTCATTAACAATGATTGTGGATTGGTGCATGGAAATGTGCGGATTTCTTCCATCTTCACAAATAAAGCTGGTGAATGGAAATTAGGTGGATTTGAGCTACTAGACTCAATGAAAGAAGAAAGTCCAATGATCTTAGTGAGTAAATATAACCGATCTGGTTAGAAAAGAGAGTACTATAATTGATAATTATGCTTCTAGACTTTTGGAGGAATGATCCCTGATGCTAATCGCTATGCCTCGCCTGAGATTAAGAAATCAGGCTGGACTGTCGTTAAAGAGTAAGGTGTTTAACTGCTGATATTCTTTGAACGACTGATGCTAATACTATGCACGTTTTCAGCCTTCCCACTAGTGCAACTGATAGTTTCCAACTTGGCTGTCTGATTTACGAGACTTACAATGGGTATATGGATTCCACTGATAGACTACTGAGTACTCGTGGTGATATACCGACAAAAATGCAGAATGCGTACAAGTTACTTCTATCAGCGTCACCAAAGGCAAGAATTGATGCTGAGCGGTTCCTCGACGAAGGATTACGGCCGCAAGGTTTTTTCTCAAATGAATTCATCCAAGTGAATTTGTTCCTTGAGAATATTACCATCAAGGATCAATCCGAAAAGGATGTCTTTTTCAGGTAAGATGATTGTGAATTGTAGGGATTTGCTACTGAAACGAAATCTCATCGTCATTTATACTCAGAAAATTGGACAATGTCATTGAGACGTTCCCACAAGAATTTTCTGTACATAAGATTCTGCCAGAGCTCATCAACGCTTTTGAATTTGGATCTGGTAACTTCTCTTATCATCTCCAGCCGATTTGAAATGCACCATTGACCATGCATTGTTACAGGTGGTCCAAAGGTACTTAGTAGTATTATTAAAGTCGGTAGTCATCTCCCGGACGAAGAATATGTTAAAGTTGTCATTCCATGCATTATCCGCATGTATTCTGCGCCTGATAGAGGAATAAGGATGTCTCTTTTGGAAACGCTTCCTAGCTATGTGGATCGCTTATCCAAGAAAGTCGTAAATGACCAGATTTTCCCTCAAGTTGTAAGTAAGCTATAGGCGATTATATCAATGGTGGTGTTACATTGCTAATATTAGTAATTGTACTCAGGCATTGGGCTTTACAGATGGTGTACCCATGATCCGGGAGCAGACTATCAAAGCAATATTGCTCCTTGTGCCACTGGTAATGTGAATGATTATGTGAACGATGATTCTCTGTTCAAGTTTCAAATACCTAATAGCTGTCAAATCTAGTTGAGTGATCGAGTAATCAACTACGATCTTCTGAAATATCTTGCCAAGCTTCAGATGGATGAGGAGCCCGGAATTCGAACAAATACCACCATTTGTTTGGGCAAGATAGCGAAGCATTTAAATGTTGCGGTATGTCCAATATTCATTGAAGGGTTATGACTTCCAGTGCATTGAACCTTTTTTTTTTTTGGGCTACTAGACACAAAAGAAAGTGCTTGTGCCTGCATTTGCTAGAAGTCTGAAGGATGGATTCCATCATGCTCGAATCGCTGGCCTGATGGCATTGAATGGTATGGTGGATGGTCTAAGATGTGTATTTATTTTCCTTGAGACTGCTTGGCTAATTCTAATTACCGAATGACCGACAGCTACGGCTGATTACTATGATGCTCAAGACTGTGCTACTCGTATCGTCCCTTGCATCTCATTAGTCCTGCTGGATAAGGAAAAGTAAGTACCACCCTAGTTAAAACTAACATCGTTTTCAGAAATTGATATACGATTTTTCCCTAGAACTGTCAGAACGCAAGCTTTTAAGACTTTGGAAGTCTTCATCAAAAGAATATCTGTGTTTGCCGAAGCACTGGTGAGCAGAGATCTGTTATGTATCATCAGATAAATCGAACTAAAATGTACTAATTTCCATGTTGAAACAGCCGGATACTGCGATTGTTGAAGCAGGGATATCTGCTCAAGGTACAGAAGTTGGATCCGGCACATTTGCTAGATCCAATAGCGCCTCGGCAGCAGCCGCTGGTGTGGCAGGCGTATTAGGAGAGGCAACTAAAGGATTTGCTGGCTGGGCAGTTACGTCCATAGCCACGCGGGTAAGAATTCTATACCTAATATA
The DNA here is from genome assembly GCA_021235465.1 of Umbelopsis sp. PMI_123. Lineage (NCBI taxonomy): Eukaryota > Fungi > Mucoromycota > Umbelopsidomycetes > Umbelopsidales > Umbelopsidaceae > Umbelopsis > Umbelopsis sp. PMI_123. The sequence continues at coordinate 84,084 of JAJSME010000015.1, read as the reverse complement.
TAGCTGTATGCTTAATTATTAATAATGGTGTGTTTGTCATAGCTTGCTTCTCCTGGAGAAATAGCTTCGTCTGCACCAATTCCAGAGCATGCATCAAGTGACCCAACTTTGAACAAATATTCTACCACGACGGTACCTACAGCAGATAACCTTAACCCGGACCGAATTGCTGATCGCTTGGTTCTCGCAGACCTAGATGAAGATCAGGTTGACGACTGGGGTGACGATAACAAGGACAATCTAATTGGCCTTGAGGATGATGAATGGGGTGAGGCGTTTAGGACACTACTCACTGCCGCTTAGCATGAATGTTTATTAATTGCATTCCATAGAACCCTTAGATAACGGCCCTGCCTTGGCACCAGAGCCAATAACGTCGTTCGTCCCCAAAAGGAATATTACTACGACTTCAAAAACAAAAATGCACGCCACGGCCGATAGAACATCCCACGGCGGGTCTATGAGATTAGGTCACAAAACAAAATACGAAGGTATGTATGTCGATTATTATCTCTCCCGGGGTGTAAAGAAGGGATTCTAACGCATATGTTAAATGAGTAGTGGATGACTGGGGTTTCAACGATGATAACGGCACCAAATCAGCGACTGTAGCTCACAATTCTGCTGGCTCTGCGTTTGCGTCAACGGCGAGGGCTACATCACCTGGAGCGCCAGTTACAGCGACACCAGCCACAGTGGCGCCTAATGCGTCTACGGCTATGTCCAAAGAAGATCGAAAAGCAGAACTAGATCGAAGGAGAGAAGAAAGACGCCAGAGAATGGCGGAGCTCAGAGATAAGAAGAAGAGTAGCATAGGAGCTAAGAAAATATAACTCTCTTCATGTGTATTGTCTGGACGTTTTCCTCCGGGAACGAAACTTTGTTATTTAGACACGCTACAAATTAACCAATTTAACCGAATAATAAACGTGGGAGATACTACTATCGATATCTATACATATAATTGACATTGCGGGACTCTTAATAAGCGGAAATGGTTCGTTATCTATTCAGCACTGTCCTTACGGTATACAGATCAGGTGTGAACTTCCGGCTGATATGTTATTCCGTATACAAGTCGCCATAAAGAAAAGTAGGATCAATTGCAACTGCAGTTCATTGAAGACTGAAACATAGGTTAAGCTAATACGAATCTACTACAGAATGATGTAGATATGAACCCGTCAATGCAGCAAACGTTTCTGATTCGTGATATTTGGCCATCGGAGTCCCGGTCCTAGACTAGTAGGTATCATTTCTCCCAGGTACCACTTATTCGGAGTTCAGAATGAATACCACCCCGAAGGTAATATAATGGGCCAGCTATTGTATTGAATATTCCCTCGTTATCTCCTTCTCACATTTATCCATTATGAGCATCGACAAAACAATTGAATCAATTATATCCAAAGCTATTGAAAAGAACCACGAAAAACTTCGTGAGATTGCAAAGCAGCTTCATGAGCACCCTGAACTAGGATATCAAGAGAAGTTTGCCCATGACTATTTGACCAAGTTTCTAGAGGAGAACGGTTTCCAACTTGAACGTCATGCCGGAGGCATTGATACAGCCTTCGTTGCTACTTACGATACTGGAAAGCCAGGACCGAGAATTGGTATTTGCTCCGAGTTTGATGCGTGAGTAAAAATATGAAATCTTTGATCTAGCATTGTATTAATGGGGAAGGACTGACATAAGCTTATCTTAGTTTGCAATTGTCGGACAAAGTCATATGCCATGCTTGCGGTCACAACTTGATTGCAACTGTGGGAGTGGCGACAGTTTTGGGTTTGAAAGAAGCCGTGGCTGAACCTTCTTACTGTGGCGGAGGCAAAATTGTATTGTTCGGTACTCCGGCCGAGGAAGGAGAAGGCGGCAAGATCCGCATGATCGACGCCGGGTTATTCCAGCAAGCAGACGTTTGTATGATGGCACATCCTGGATCAGGCACCAACCAATTCAGCCGATCACCACTTATTGCACGTCATTCCGTGAAAGTTGAGTATTTCGGAAAGCCAGCTCACGCTGGTGGTATGCCTTGGAAAGGAGTAAACGCACTGGATGCTATGGTCTTGGCATACAATGGAATATCCACATTGAGACAGCAATTGAGCCCTAATGACCGTGTCCACGGAATTATCGTTAAGTAAGCATGTTAAACCGATTGTATTTAATAGCATGTCATGCTATTTCATAACTCTAACTTGGTACTTTATATCAGTGGAGGCTCTGCCGTAAATGTTATCCCCGATTATACCTCCGGCAAATTCAGCATGCGAGCCTTGAAGAAGGATAAGCTTGAGGAACTGCAAGCTAAGATTGATAAAATTTTCCGATCTGCGGCTGAAGCCACTGGATGTGAGGTCAAAGTGACATGGGACAAGCATCCTTACCTGGATACTGTGAACAATAAGGCTATGATTAATGTATTCAATCAAGCCATGACTGATTTGGGCTTTACAGATACCAATCCCGGTGTAGAAGACCCACTACCCACTACCGCTAGCACTGACTTTGGCAATGTTAGCTACATTATGCCAGGTATCCACCCTATGTATGGCATTAATACCCCTGATTTCCCGCACACTGTTTCCTTCGCCGCAGCGGCAGCAACTGACGACGGATTTAAAGCTTCTCTGGTGGTCGCTAAGGGCTTAGCTGTCACTGCCATGAAGGTGTTACAAGATAAAAAATTGTATGAAAAAATTATAGAAGAATTCAAGCAGTTGTAAAAGTAATGCGGAAAAAAGATATCTCTATTTATTGAAATGCTAATGGACGCGAATAAACTATTTACATGATGGTTATGCCTCAAATTTTCTCTTCTTTTTGGTCTTCTTTTCCTCATCACCATCCTTACTTCGCTTCTTCTTTTTGCTTTTACTCTTGTTGGTTGCGTCAATAGCGTCCAAAATGTTAAGAAGATCTTTGGGTGCCTTTTTAGGCTTTTCAGAAGCACGTTCCGTCTCTCCTTCCTCTACATCTTCCTTTACTTGTTCTTTGTTGCTGCCCTTTGATAGCTTCTTCTTCTTCTTGAACACTTTGTCTATGTCATCAATACCTTCTTGAGTGTCCTCGACAGCCGTATCGTTGTCAATGAGTAGCTATAAAATACACGCGCTGGTGGTTAGACAAATGACTAATGCATGAGTGAGAAATCAGATATATTTTGAGAAATATGCTTACAGATTTTGAGTGATCATTCACGGACTTCTTCTTCTTTCCCTTGGAACTGGCCTTTGAATCCTGGGTTATGCCATCACCGAAGCCCAAATCGCCAAGATTAGGGTTGGAAGGAATATTTACACCAGCAGCAGTCTAGGATTAAACAGAAAGTTGATAAGTGGAATCTGGTACCTTCGAAAGTTTATCTTGTAACATACCTGAGCTGCCTTAGTAGATGCCAAGGATGTATCGCCGAGAATATCTTTGAACATATCCTTCTTGCGCTCAATGCCCTTTTCTCTTTCCTCCCATTCTTCTCTCTTACGTTTAAAGTGGTCGATATTGCAATTGCGCAAGATATACTTGCCAAAGAAATTTTTAGATAAGTCATATTCATGATTGACAAGGTCTTGTGCAATCTTAGCCTGTAGAGAAAGAACATGAGAATGATTTGATCAATAAGGAATTACCAATGCCTACCAGATTCCATAATATACCTTCATGTCAATATCAGCAACCTTCCAGCACTGATCCATCAAATGACTACCAAACTTATCCATGGAGATTTCATGATACTTGTCATCCAAATTTCTTAATATCTTCTTCTTGATTTTTAGATTTGTATTTGGTGACGAGAGTATCGACTCATAGACGCGAGATCCAGTTGCGTCAAAGATCCAACGGTAAGTGACAGCTTGAGGTTGTGCCAAAAAGCTTTAGAAGTACAATTGTGAGCAAATCTTATCATTCTCATGATGTACAGTTATGCTGTGTGTTATTACCTGCTAACTACAATGGTATTGTGTTCTTCAGGGAGCTTCATGAGCGTTTGGATAATAAGTGCACCTTGCATATGGAACTTCTTAAGACTATTTTTCTCCTCATCTGATGCATGGCTCCATTGCTATACAAGATAGTAGTTAGTTGCATATCACATCATCTCTATCTCTGAATTATATATGTGCTTACCTGATAAGTCCACATGCGAATGACACAATTGATAAAATCTTTGCGCTCAGTAGGAGAGTGGATACCAAAAGCATCTGCTAAGCCAGATACGATTTGTTTCTCGCAAGATTTCTTACTAACACAGGCGTCTACCAGACTGCGGATGACACCAACTTTACCAAATTCTGATAACACAAATGAGATTAGGAAACACATTCGGAGAACAGAAAGCTCTATATGATACTCACTCAGGTAATCAGCAAAACCAGGTACTGCTTCCTCAACCATCAGTTCGAGCTGAACGGTTGTTCTGGCGTTAACAAATAACTGCTGTACCACAAAGTTGGCTACCGGATGGTGACAAAGCTTCACTAATCGATTTCGGAAGTAGTTTACAAAGATTTTGTTATACACAGAAGGTGAAGCGGTCTTGAGGATAACCTCGAGTAAATGGGATCCAACTTGATCTCGTAGCAGGGTTTCAAACCAAGAATCTCTGTCATTATTAGGTTGTGTCGATTCTGTTGCCATTGTAAGTAATAACATTCATATAAATTGTCAGACCAATATGTGGCATACTTACCATCGGAAACAATGCCCCACAATACACGATCAATAATCATATCCCTTGCATTTTGGCCATCCTCTGTGTCAGGTTGAAGTTCCAGCAACAGCTATCGAGATAAATCAATCAGTGCCAATTTCTAATAGATAACTTCTCTTTACACCACACATTGTGATCATTATTATTACCTGCAAAACCGGATTGGCAACTCTGTGTACTGCGAGTGTGCGAATGACAGTCTCTGATAGTCCCTCGGTGAGTTCACGAGTCAACTCATGAAGCATATTAGTAAAGGAGTTTGGAACAACCCGTGTAGGGCTGGCTTTGGTAGATATCTGTAATGAATAATTTTGAGTATCACGCTCTTAACTTCTGCTTGTTATTCTATAAAGCCAGGAATTGATGGCAGTACCTTGGTATCCTTGCTGTTATTAGTATTTCTATATTTCTGAGACTTCTTGCTACGAAGTTGTCCCTTAACATCACTGTCTTCATCAATTCTTTTACCAGCCAACAAGTAGAGCAAAACTCGAATAACGTGTGAGGCGAAAGGATCAGAGATTAGGGAGCAAAGTTGAGATTTCAATTCCTATAATGTATGAGAACATCAACTTCACATACAATTCCAGTACATGTAACTGCCATTATACTTACTTTGCAAAGTGAAAGTACCAGTTCTTCCATTGAAAGCAATACACCAACTTCGGCACCATCGTTTGCAGCTTCATCAGGTCCAGGTACACTTTCCCCGCGTGCTTCACGTTCAACAACATCAGCACCTAATGTCAATAGAGTCTGGCATACATGTGAAGCAAATCGATGAGTGAATAACTCTGCGTATCGTCCAGTCAAGCGGTCCATAAAAACTCTCAATTCGAAATCGCTGGATATTTTGAGCAGTTTTTCGAGCACCAATGAGCAGCTATGATCTGTAGCTAACACAAGCTCTTTGTCTTGAACCTCTGAATATACATTAGAGACGAACAACTGTTGATCTAATTAAATGGTGAGTTCCATTGCGTACCTCAAGTGCCTTAAGCAGTATATTTATAACTTACCTTGGTTGGTCTCAAATGGTGGTTCGTCCAATGTTTGCTCTACATTCTTAAAGTATTGCTGAACGTCATCATCAAGGAATCCGAAAAATGCTTGAGTAGGGTCGTATCCTCTAGGGCGCTCGAAGTTATGGCTATCCTGTTGGTATCCATTGGGATCCTGATCAACGCTCATGGGTTGCATGAGCTCATTATGATCAGCATTTTCAAAGCCTCCGCCATTGACTTCTTCTTCGTTTGTCTTTTCCTTTTTCCCTCTCTTTCCTCGAGTTCTACCTTGACGCTTGTCTCGTGGCATGATTGGCAGTGAAAGGAAAAAGTCTTTTTTTTTTTGTCCAGTTAAAGAAATTTCGTTTTCAGAGCAAAAAATTGTGACTCTCTTTCTGAAAGGAACAGAGGCAGGCACCCAAGGTATTTTTCACCATCTTCATGTACAAGTATGCAACACCATGGATGAGGATTGTAACAGCTTTGGCTGTACAGAAACGTAGATATATACCCAGAATACAATGGAAAACGGTAAATTTGGTGAATATTATATACATTATTTCCAATTTACTGCGTCCTGACCCATCATTTTATTTGTTTTACAGGCTCAATTGACCACTATTCGTCTTCTCTCGAAATCATCTGGTCCACTGCGTTCATTTCGACGAGGTGATTGGATATGTCCGAATTGTAAACTGCATAACAAAGCTATGCGATCTGTTTGTGTGGAATGTGGCACTTTAGCATCTAGTAGTCGACTTGTTAGAAAGGGCGACTGGCTATGCCCTTCGTGCGGAAGCTACAATTTTCAAAACAGGATGAGCTGCAAAGAGTGCGAGGAGTTTCGAGAAGATGTGAAGGAAAGTTTAAAAGCTTCAAGGCACGATGTATAGTTCCAATGTCTTATATGCCTATCATGGATGACGATTCATTCCTATTACCATTCCCGTCAACTCCACACCAACTTCTTGCACAATAGAAAGTTTAATCCATGGCTGCCTTACGCAGGATAATGTAAATACATCAACATTTTTTTTCATTTAATAAATTGTGACAATATTGTTTCCACGATTTGGATTATTTATTGAAAAGGATGGTACATGCAGCCCTACTGTAGTACGAAATTGTCCAGAAATGGAGAGAGTCTGGAATTGTCAACATTGACTGCTTCAATTTATGATAAAGTTTACAGTAGGCACGTTAATGTTGCTGCAATATTGCCATACCGTTAGTACCTATATGATCAGTGGTATTGTTAAATTTACAAACATATTATCCGATATCTACAACTATTCACTCAGCAGAGTGATCCTATAGCAAATGAGCGTGCTCCAAAATAGCCCATAAGCCCCACGTACTGCAAGTCAATATTATCAGCCTCATTTTCGCTTCTGAGAAGCTTGAGCATAACATAGCGTCCAGAGCTAAATTGTCCAAAACTGATATGTCAGTGATAATTTTCACGTTATCATAGGTAAAGATATACCATATTTACCGTTCACCAAGATCGATACACTGCTGCTGTTCACGTCTAACATGGAACCATGCTACTGGATCATAGCCATCTTCCTTGGCAGAAATTTGACTCTGGTTGCAGTTACGGATCTGGCTGCGTTGTCTAGCACTATGTGCTATAAAATCTTCCCTAGTAAAGCGATCAAACTTTTCTGTGGCTATTGTTGAAACAGTCAGCACATGCTTTGGATTCAGTTATAAACATTCCTTTCTTAAACCTAAAGTCTACCTTTTAGATCAATTGGATGATGAGAAATGAAGATCATGCCTTCTTTGCCTATAATTATGGAGTTGTTAATGAGTTGCCATTCTTCAAAAGCAATGTATTAAACAAAAGCAATCATTATTACATGGAGCAGTGAATCTGAAAGGTTAGAGTTATTAGTAGAATGAACTTAGTTTGCAGTATGATCTTATTTCATTAACATACCCTTGCCGAGGAGATCTTATTATTAACTGTGATAATACACACGGAAGTGTCTTGTACTTTCCACCACTGCTTGCTGCAGGGTTGAACTTGAGTAGTATGTTGATCGTACCCCTTCTCCCAGAACTACCGTTCTTGTTAATGCATGCCATCTTTCATACTGAACCTGAAATAGACTATGTTACTCACCAGTACACAGTGCTATCATCGTGCAATATATTTTGAACAGAATAGGTTGGGCTAGCGGGGAAGAAATCGAAAATTGTTCGTAAGTTGAGCACAGACATCCGAGAGTAATAAACAAGGCAAACTCAGACTTACGAAAAATGCCCTCCGTCAGTTTGTGCAATGTCGAACGTTAATGGGAAGTAATCGCAACATGCCCTTCGACGACGGACACTTTGGCCCTTCTGATCAGAAGAGTCTGTTCTCTCACCATTACTGTCGTCCGCTAGACAGAAGCTGATATTCTCCTCAGACACCGTGTTATCGTCTGGCTCGATCGATATAGTATGGGTTGGCGAACCCAAGGTGACATGGTGCGTATGGATTCGATATGGGGAATGGTTTATTTGGAGACCTTGGTGAGGTCGATTGGGCAGTGGCAAGCTGCTTAAGCTACTGTGAGAGTTGAGATTATGATATACTGTGGCACTCGACGAAATTGACGACGAGCTATCGATTGTTGTCACCGACAATGCTGGTGACAACGACATGTTAGAAATGGTCAGCGTAATGAACTGACACAAAGGTGGGTTTTGCCTTTCGAATACAGCAATTTTTTTCAGGCAATGGGTGTCGCATGATATCACAATTTTCCTCAATTTGCGGAATTATATGCTCCACGCCTCATTTTTCAAATTAATTGCATTGTCACTAGAATAGTAGCGATATCATTGTAACGAGTAAGAACGTGCACTGTATGACTATGGATTTGAATAGATTCCAAGATATCAGCTTGTGTTTTGAGAGTAGCATATGAGAAAAACAGGATAGCTGCACTACTTCTCAGTTTCCCACCCCATCCAAGTGACCTTGTGCTTTTGTGCAACGAGTTTACAGCATTTGGCCTGTTAAGCATATACTTCAAGGGGACTTTCTTAACTTAATAATCTCCAAAATCACTACATGCTCTTTCTACGTAAAAACCATTGACTTATAACAAAGCCGTAATCGGCATGTAATTTACAAGTAGCTATAATAAGGTGCTAATAGTAAACAACGTGTAATGTGAGTGAAAATGGTATTATATTATCTACTCGCAATGTCCATCACAATGGCACATAGCATTACACTACAACTGTTGATCTATACTGTGTTAACATTGATATAAGTAGCCTGTGAGAAACTGCAGAATATTATTCAATAAGACCTTCTGTCTTAGCACAATGCAAGTGGTAGAGGTCTCCACTGTCCATCTGCTGGGCAATTAAGCTATCACCAAGATAATTGCCACATTTTTCACATGTTGAATCTGACTCTATTACTGTTGGTCCTTTGTCATCTTGCAGCTTGAATAGCCGATAGGAGACCTACAACAGAGAACAATGTCAAAAACCCAGATATGAACAAAATCGCTCCAAATCTTAACATTTTAATTACCATCAAATTTTCACCTCGGGAGAGGCCAAGTACAATCTTGCCTTGTAACTTTTCATCAGTTGCTTTTCTGAAAGCTTGGATAAAGTAGTTCTCCACCATATGTATTGGCCATTCATCTGGTAGCAGCTCAATCACCTGAAAGGCAAGCAATTAATAGCTATGACAGTCTTCAAAGATTGATGATATATTACTGTACCTCTGCAAGGTCAAGATATAGCCCTTGAGTGTTCAGAAGATGAACGCTTCTATACTGCCGTAGATCACTACAAGTAAATTTTAGTACATTGGGTTTGATTTTGGAGAAGCTACTGGGAATGCGGCACATACTTGTCCGAAACATTTAAATACATCTTCAAAAGTAAGAGGCACAGATCTCGTCGCTCTTGCGTTTCTTCCGCTGTCATGACAGGAAGTTGAGGTAGTTCCTTTTCTGCTCGACGCTTAGCTTTGCGACTTGAACTCGCTGGTTTTAAAACTTCCTTTTTGGTATTGGTAGTTGCGCTCCCGATACTATGTCCACCTGTCACACAATATAACTCTGCACCAACAAAGTCGTTCAACCCCAACGTCAATATCTCTAGTGCATCTTCATGTTTATGCAACTTAGCCATCAAAACCAAATATAAGTAAATCTTCCTACAAGATTGCATTTGTGTAGTCATTCTTCCTTACCTTTCCATAGAGTATAGCGTGCTCAAGTTGCAACTGTTCACTAGTATTCAAACGATCTAAAACAGTGCTTGGATCATACATCCGAGATCGCTGAAGCAGTTTGAGTAGACGTAAACGCATCTGAACAAGTTTTGAATCTGATGAGTGCTGAGCCATGTAAGCCATAAATGTCATCTGAGGATTGCTATGTGATGTCGCAACCCTTCGTCTTTCAGCTTCCGCAACAAGTTCTTTGTAATCTTGTACTGCAGAAGTTTTAAATATAAGCAATTATGACAATAAATTCCAACTCACAACCTCATCAGCTATACCAACCCATTTTCTTGAAGAAATTAGCATTCTTGGTATCTGTCATAGCAGATTGGACATCTTGAGCGTAACTGCAAGCCAGTCGAGTGTGATGCTCGGGACTTCCACTGCCCTTTCCTTGAACTAAGTATTCCAAATAGATCTGTGCCGAAGCATTGCCGTATGTATCGAGCTTGCCTAATATCTCGTCTGAATTTAAATAGTCTGCCGCTTTTGCTTCCATGAAGACTCGAACTCCATCAGCAGCGCTGTGATCCATCATCCACCAGCCATATCTGTCGATGATTTTAACCGAGTTTTCGCTAGCATCCAAATCTGTGATCAACAGATCTCGAATTCGATTCAAGCCATCTTTGAAGCTTGGGTCGTTTAATTCTCCTGTATATATCCTGATAGTTTTTTATATAGTTAGATATCAACAAAGTGCTTTATGCTCTCCCCAACCTTCATTGTTGTACCTGGTCCATATATCCAGAACGTCAGAGAACATGTTTTTGGTTTTGTACAGCAATGAAAGAGCGTAATATTTCTGTAAAACCACGTACGCACAAGGTAAGATTAAGAATTTGGATGGAGCGAGTTACGAATACTAACCTTAGCATTCATAAGCGCTTCAGCACTGTCATTAATGGAACATTCATTAGGGTTGCTAACAAGGTTATATAATAGGCTGGTATCTTCCTTGGTCGCAGTAACTTTGATTAACGCGGTATCTATACACTAACAGAAGAATTGCACAACTTTAATGTTAAATCAAACGGTTACCAGATCCAGAGAAAGAAAAATCTTTTACCTTGCAGGTCTTTGACCCTATGGCTTCTTTATTATACTTAACCCGTTCTCGAATCAAATACTTTTGTACAGCCTCACGAGCATTTAAGAGGAGAACACGTCGAAGCTCAACAGTCGCAGAAGCCGTCTCGACGTCAGGCTGGATATGTGGACTGTAGTTCTTTTCGATGTTACGGCCAACTAAAGAACGTCAAAAAATACATTAGCAATCCACAAATGCAGAAAAAAATCGATGCAAAACAAAACTCACTTATGTCTTCAATCCTCCCGATATTATCTACAATTTTTTTGACGCCTTCATATAATACCACATCTGGAACGCAGTTTTCTTCCTTCTGGATGGTAAGGTCTTTGAATAGATGTATAATAACGGTGGGATTGACGTTGCCTTTGGACACAAGACTGAAGGCGTCGTCAAACAACGTCTCACCAAGAAATAAGAATCCGGCTTTTTGGTAGATATAATCTAGCTCATGTCGCTGAAAGGGACGAGACGGATGTGTTACAAAAAAATTCAAAGCAGGTATACTACAAATAGAGCTATACTTACGATACGACCTCCACTTCGACTTCCGGCTTGAGTTGAAAGATTTTGTAATGCCTCATTTGCCATTGAAACACCGGCCTCTACTTGATTAGCATCCAATAATGCATCAGCCTGCACTATCATAGGTGTCACAAGCAAGCCCATAATACTATCCTTATTGTAAAGTAGTAGTCTTGTTGGCACTATATATGACCTACTGAGTTGCTGATTGATAACATCACAGTCGATATTTTCTAGTGGCTTCATATCGCGCGGTGTCCACTGAAGTTGCCGTAATCGTGTGGTCAAGCCTTCAGCCCAAACTTTGATTCCATGTCCCAAGCATAATCCACGGGGTTCAATACCGGGATGAAGCGCTACTGTTTGCACACATTGCTGGTCACGGATATTGTGCACTTCAATTGTTCTGTTGCGAAGTAATGATATTACATAGGGAAATTGTACGGTTATGGCACGAGGATAGCTTGCCCATTGGAGAGTGCCACGGATAGCATCACCTACGCCATTGACAAAGATACCTATGGTCGTCTGATTATTGACATTTCCGCTGACAACAAGAAATTCGCTGTCTCCAACTACAGCTATCAAAGGTTTTGGAATAAATCCTCCAGGTGATTGCGGACTAGCCGGTTGTGGACCAGAAATAGATTGTGGTGTAGGTATTAAAGAAGTCGCAGAGTTTAGTTGTACATTCACAAGCTTATACTGCTGTGCATCAGCGAGGCATAAGTTGTGTCCATGTCGAGCAACTGTAATGGCTCCATTTGGTAGTGGAAGTTCCTTTACGAGTAAAATCAGCATCTATATTTTCAAACTTGTATCTTAAAAGATGCCTCAAATTACCTTTTTGAGTTGAACAAGCTCGCCAATCTTGTACAATTGAATAACTCTACGTTTTATAACGCAGAGCTTGATTGTTCCATCCTCTCCAATTCGGCCATCTTCAGCAGCATCATGACAGAAGCAGCTTACTCCTTTGATATGCGGTATTATAGAAACTGGTATCGGGTCGAAGAATGGGAGGGTATAGAATGATAATGTTGAATCTATTTTCGAATATCCAAATCAGTTTCAATCCTCATTTAGAATAAGCCTACGGATAGCTAGCAAGCTTAGTGATAATGTTACATACCACAAAGAACAATTGCTTTCGAAACTTGGGGAAGAACCATAATCTTCTCGACAACCTTTTTGCCAAGCTCCAAATTGATTTTTGCTTCAAGTCTCGATGCATATTGTGGTTCATTCTGCGTAATATAGCACCAGCCGTTAACTTGTATCCAATTGCACGCTTTCTATTAATAAGTAAAATATATCCATACCGGATTCTCATTTTGCTTCTCTTCTATTATATAATGGAGAACGAATCCATCGTTGGTTCCGACGTATAAATTGTTATCTATGTCATGTCCTGTTAGTTATGTAGTTAACCGCTGTCCGTCAGCCTTTCTTATCATACCCCATCCTTCCACTGCTTCGATTCCTTGTTTTCCTGTCGAGGTGAGCGATCTGAATCTCGAACTGACTCCTGGTGGCGACGTAGGAGGCGATTTATTTTCGCTGATCGGAGATGGCCGTTGGCGCGAGAAGAGACTACGAGAGGTGCTTGTAGTTGGTGAAACTGCCTCCGAAGGAGGCGAACCTGGATCTATTGATACATCGCTAAGTATAGTTTGAAGAATATAAGGTACGAAGGTCATCTTAGAAAGATTTCTGCCACAAGTTGCATCGAGGGAGGAAATGCTTGGCCAGTAGAGAGACGGACTTTGGCTGAGCCTTTGTGAAATTGTAGATTCTGCGTCACATACTGTACTGCCTTGGAGTTTTAGGCCATGAGTCAGAGTATGATATGGAAATTTACATCCCTTTTATTTTATTTTATTTTATTTTGCATCAAGTTCATCAATTAATTGGCCACTTACTGAGAGAGGATGCAAGTGATTCTATAGTTGTAATGGATTTACAAACCCTTTACAGAACCCAAATTGTAGCAGTGGGATGGATTTGACCGCATAGTAAAAAGGTTTAAATGCAGCTTTGCTGATTTCTCTTTACACCAATTCTATTAAGTGATTGACCAAGTAAGAGAACGGCCTAAATAACCATGCTATCACCATAAAGGGCCTCACAAACTGTAATCTCTCACATAAAACGAGTGCGATGCTATTGGCCAGTTGGTATCAGCCACAACTGGTGTAATAAAATTCCCATTTTTTTCTATTTCATCTTTGACATTCAACTTATCTATCCTTATACTGTTCTTCATTATGGACCAACCTCGATCTCCAGAACTATCAAATCTCAAGAATTCAATAGAAGGAACAGCAACAGAAGCTTGAAGATTTGAAAGAAGAAACTGGTACATTAAAACTACAAGATATTTTGATGATAACAAAGAATTCATCTATTGGCATTTACCTTTTTCTTTTTGTTTCATGTAGAAACTGATACAGATTCAGATGAAGCTAAGAGCAGCATATAGCATCAAACGCGACGTGGAAGGAATAATATGCTCAAGACACTCAGAATGCCAGTTTCATTGCCAACCCTTGTCCTCACTGTGGATTTCCTGCCTATCAAAGAGTAGAAGTCCGGACTTGTCCGGCTAAAAATCCTTCAACAGAAAAGATGTTAAAAGACGCACTTGACCGTAAATTTGAAAGATTCTGTAGAAATGTTCTTTTGAAAGGGGTATCCGAGAACCATTTATCAATACCCTCGATCAAAATGTCATCACTCTAGAGAAGTACCAGCCTTCAGTGGTAGTGAAGACGCAAATATTCGTCAACCACTATTTTTTGATCCATCAAGGTCATTAATTTTGTAACCCACTGGCTGTATTTTCTTTTCTAGCAAGAAGAAGAAGAGCAATTCTTTATCTGAGCAAAAAACGAGATTACTTCACCACCAGAGTTCGTTGCCTGCTCAGCATTATCGACCAAACAATTAGTGACACCCCTGGTGTTTCGCAAAAGTTCACGCATACGCACAAGATTAATGTCGTGAAGCTTTGGAGACACCGTTATAAACGAACATTTTGACAACATAGTAGCTCTTGTCGATACCTCTTAGCAATCGGCAGATACAACAATCTGTAGCGTAGATAATGACGACAGCGCACTATCACGATAGCGATGATGCCTTTAAAGATAAAAACAACGACGAAGAATAATTGCAAGTTTCACTGTTCCCTTCGATATAGTCATAAATGACGATTCGAGCGAAGACTTCCTTATAAGAAGTACGCTGATCAAAGCAACAAATTTCCGTCAAGGCGCTGCAGCTGCACTGGCCGCCACGGTTTTCCTAGTACCAAATACTGAACCACATAAACCTAGTGGTAATGATGTTATTCAAGCTATTCCCAACAGCTTCAGAGAGACAGTGATTATGAAGCTGTGCAACACAGTCAATTGGGATAATGTTACCGCAAATTTGGCAACAGATCACAAATATGTAATATGTTTAGCTTCTCCCATATCCAAAGCATCATGAGAGCTAACTTTGAGGTCAAAGGAGCACGAGAAAGTACCACAATCAAGCATCCTTTCTGGTACAAATTGCAGTCGGAACTGTCAGAAAGTGGCTACAATTTCCAACCTACAACATTAAGCTCATCAGTGTTGGCTAATGTGACCACTAATCTGGCCACCAACGTAAAAAACATGTGGTCTATCAATGGCAAGATGACCAAGGCTCTGGATAACATAATAGAATGTTATTATCCCTTCAACTCACATCGGCTGTGGAACCGGTGTGTATTGCCAACTTTAAAAAGACTCGTCAGCCGACCGTTAAGAGAATGTATACAAAAGTCAGAACAAAAGCGAAAACGGGAGACGAACGTTTATACAATAGCATAAAAAGCTGATAGAAGGGATTGTTGAAGTCTATCTTGTAGAGAGAAGCAATATCGTTACAAACAAGCATCAACTAACTAGCAAAAAGCAGAGAATTGACCGACTCAGAATTCGCAATCCTAAAAGAAATGTATGATGGCTTAATACCGAACTTGCTGCCAGTATCGCAAGATCCTTGCATAGCTGCGCAAATGCTTTTGGTTATCCTTTCTATTGGATTGTGTAAGGTATTCCAAAAGGAATATAACATAGCTCATATCAGGCTTAGAACGAAGTCTAGCGTAATCCGGTCCGTTCATTTGAACAGCAGCACGATATATAGTCTATTAATGGCTTCCAAGAAACCATATGCATTTCGCTCGTCCAGCGGCTCAATAATTAGCACAATCTGACAACGTGTATGGAAAGTATTTATCGACCCTATAACGCGTAATGGCTTCTGTAATGCGGCTGTAATGCGGTCCTGAGACTACTTATGGAAGCTAATTTGCCTGCTGGAACAGCCATGTATGTTTCAGGTAGGTAAAAGTACATTAAACATGAAAGTAATCAATAACATACATTGAATTGTAGGAGTTGTGTCGCAGTCCGTATATCAAGGCGAGGATGGTGTAGTGAGGACTGCTTTAAATATGCATTGTTCAGGCACCAACCGTGGACCTTGGACCTCCGTAAGCTTTGGTGCCATTGACAAGCACCATTCAGGATATACATCGAAGGGTAAGGAACCCTTTCAGAATTCTTTCTGATCGAAAACTTCTGTTCTCAAATGAAGCCATAATCTCTTATTCAAGGTGATATGGTCTTCCGTCTCTGAATCGGTAACGCTGCATAAGCCTCACTGCCATATCTTGGGTTAAAGGAACCGTCCACAACTATTCTCTCCATTTTTCAGCGAAATAATTCGATATTTCGCCGGAAGACTTTTTGGAAACCTCCCATTTCGAAACCAAAGGATTAATAAACATA
Source organism: Umbelopsis sp. PMI_123 (assembly GCA_021235465.1). Classification (NCBI taxonomy): domain Eukaryota; kingdom Fungi; phylum Mucoromycota; class Umbelopsidomycetes; order Umbelopsidales; family Umbelopsidaceae; genus Umbelopsis; species Umbelopsis sp. PMI_123. Next base: position 67,669 of record JAJSME010000015.1, on the reverse strand, counting down.
TCAGCGTGCATCCCATTTCCGTTTATAAAACTTTAATGCATCCCTGTGGTAAGAATGCCATGACTTCACCCCCTTGACATTGTCAACTCGTTTTTGTCATATCAAGAAAATCCACGCATCAAATAGCATGATTGGTATCATTGACTGATCAGTGGAGATGGACGGAAGCATGTAAAAGGCAGAGCATTCAAAAGTCGTTCTTTTTCATGGTTTCCGGAATGACAAATGTAAGTGCTTTTTCATTTGATTTTCGAAAGTGACATGAATACTAAAAGAAACTATTACTGTAGACAAAACACGTCCGCCTCAAAAGAAACCGGCGATAGTTTGCGCAAATCTGTATTTACTTTGGACTGATAATCCAGTAGCAGATACTATGTAAATTTTTTCGTGGACTTGTCATTCATAAGCCAGTGCATACATTTCTTCCAATTTCTACGGTCATACAACTGTAGCATATTCCTACTGATGTTATAAAGTCACCTGATCTACACCTACCCAACTAAGTCTTCACAGCTGCATATGGTACAAGTAACGTTCGACACGAAATGTGAAGAGTCTCGGCGAAAACAGTAGTATACGATGGTCGGATCCGCTCGTAGAAATTCTGCGTTTCAAAGGAAAAAAGAGAAACAGGTTTGGAGAGGATCGAAGCTAGCATTTGCTTACACCGAAGACTGCCGACATCCAACAATATGTTGAACATACGAGATACATACTTCGGCATCTTCAAACAATCCTATCTTTTAATAGCTACCATCGAGGCATAATGCGGTTTCAAAATTACCAAGGGCGTCGGAGGGCAAGAGACGAAATGGTAAATATTTACGTTAATGGGGGCAAGGAGCATAACCCTGAAAATCGTAAAACACACGCAAGAAACGTACGCGTCGTAAAAATAATAACTGGAACAGGGAAGAGCATCCAACAAAATTACTACCCACATGCCGAAGGTAATGTATCCATTTTTTTTTTGTTTTTTTCATGAGACATCCGATGATCTAATTCAATATGTATGCAGGGAATCCATTGCACGCAGAACATTGACACAATGCGAAGCCTAGGTCCATAGTATTGGAAATCGCTAAAGTTCAAGCTTCTGGTCGATCAAGACCATGTACTTTTCCAATCGTAAACGGTCGGCGTGTGACAGGTCATATTTCTGGGGGGGGTCGAAGTCAGTAGATATATCAGGCTATTCGAATCACACAATGCCAATTGAACAGTAAAATACGTCCAAATGGGCTAGTTTCATCAATAAAAGTTATTAAAAGTAGCTTTGCGTACTAAACTTTTGTGCATCACGAGATGTTCTAAATCAATTCATTTTCAGTACGCATAAGTTTCAGAACATACTTTTAAATAATCAGAGTTGTCTTTCACTGTAATTGCATAGAGAAAATCACAGATTGTCAAACAAACAAATCGCTTGCCATACTATATACAGATATTTTAATTATTGTAACACAGATTCAATTATTCAAAAAAAATGATCATCGCTTTGATTGCGTGGTCGCTTTGCCATTTAGTTTTGGCTTTTTCGATATTTTTGACGCGTTTTCTTTAGCTGCTATTTGTGCTGAATGAACATGAGAACAAACGACTATAATTTAAGAGTAACGTGATGATATGAAATGAAAATTACCTAATGCTTTGTACCCTCGGTTTATTAATGTCTCTTCGCCGCTATTGATCATGGAATTGATCAGACCCTGTAGTAATTGGTCACTGCAAAAAAAGCACTGAATCAATATTCGATCCATTGGAAATTACAACCAGCCCAATACATACTTTTCTTTCTTTTCCAGTTCTGAAGACTCCTCGTCCCTTAAATTTTTGTCCTCGGCATCCGTTGGACCTATTCCAAAATGGTGCATACCAAATCCATCCAAATATTCTTGGTCCATAGGATCCCGATCCTCAAGCATATTAAAAGTTTCTTCAATGAGACTCGGTTGCCCTGGTATATAATGACCTGTCAAGGATACCGGGCTGTATTCAATTGGGAGAGTCAGTTGCAAGTTACGATTGCTGATTCATGCACAAAGCATTCCACATACTTGACACCAGAGGTAGTAAATGTAACAGAATCTCCTTCATAAAATCTAATATCCAACAATTGTGAGTCCATCTATCATAATGCATATTGTTAGTTAGTTTCGTTGACTACAGGCACCGGGAAAAAAAGTTACGTACCGTTTTCATATTCAAGGAACATAGAACGAACTCTTGATCAGCCACTGTTGCTTTAATACATGTCCTTCCTTCACTTGCGTCATCCAACAGGCAAGCCTAATTAATAGTAGTAGAGATTTTTTGTGTTAAGGTTCGACGTCTGCAACTTAGGTATACACGGTTTGGAATTCCCAATATTTGCTATACCTGAGTGAGTCGGAAGGATGCATCAACCTCCTGGTCATACTTATGACCAGGTAGAAGCGTTAAAGCTGTACAATTTCAATGTAAGCCAATTCGCGTCATCGTACTTTAGAGATTTTGAATGTTGAAGCCATACCCCAAATTCCAGAAGGCATACCGTGATTGCCTCAAAAGCTGTTTGTATAAAAGGTGAAAAAAAAAAAATTACCAGCACAAATTTGAGTTGCCTAATTTGGAGCTTCAAATCCACGTGACTGGTGAGCCTGGGGTTTCACACCAACAGTTCAGCTTATGGAAACGAACGACTTTATGGCAATCTGACGACAGCGACCTTCTTACAAATCAAAGATTTGCCTTAAATTTTAACAACACATATAATCATCGGTGCATGGCAGAAGCAGAAGCAATTCCGTCTTCTGTGGCAGCTGCACAGGATGTTATAAAGCCACCAGCGCGTTCTCGTGGGAGACCTCGGCGAAAGGGTGGACCATCTCGTACAGTAGTCCCTACCCTACTATCACCAATCACACGCACAGATAGCACTCAACATACTCCAGCTCATGATCCAACTGATGTGCGCCCAAGAGAGGAGCGTTCATACATGGAATTCTTTCCAGATCTGGATATAACGCAGCAGCTTCCCATTGTCCGATCAAATCAACGTGAAAATGACGCGTTACCAGCATCAGGTACAACATCCAATGTACCAGCTTCATCGCAAAATAAGACGGTTACAGAAGACAATAGCTCTGATTCGAGTGGAACACCACAAACAGAAGTTTCATATACGCTAACAAATGGCAAATTGCCTAATGGCAGCAAATCACCGTCTACCACGACCGAGTCTGTAACCTCTGGTGTGCTAGGTGCAATAACAAAGACACTTACTTTTGCTCGAAATCAATTACAAAGGAAAGAAAACGGGACAACAGCTCCTGAAGAACTCAGCCCAGATTTCGAGGAAAGCGATCTTTCGTCTGTAAGTGACACAGCGGCAACTTCATCTGAGGATGCAGCTAGCACCTCAAGAAGCATTCTGAAGCATGATCAGCAAGAGAAAACCAACATGGAATCACAAGCTGGTGACTCAAATCCTTACCAGGCATTGTCCACGCGTCCAATGCATCCTTCTCAAGATATTTCAGGGTCCACTGGTGTATCTGAGCAACAAGTCACTTTAAATTTGCCCAAGCCGTCGTTTTGGAAAATTCAAGATCCCAAACCCAAAAAGTCAAAGCCAGATCGCTTTCAGAACAACAATGACACAGCAGAGGTCGAAGAAATATTTAAACGTCCCGACAACCACTACATACGGTACATAGGTAGGTGCTGATGTTACATTCCTAACCAGCATCAACCATACCAGTACTCACCCACTGCTTTACAGAACCTACTGAGATAGATCTATTTGAAACGGTAGAATATGATATGGACGAACAGGGTATGAGCACCACATGTCCAATGATTTATTCAACTGCTCTTGATAATCTAACCGTATGCAAAATTGTTACTTAGATGAAGCATGGTTGCGCCTACTTAACGCAGAAAGGCGAAAAGAGAATTTGGGCTCATTAAGCACCGATTTGTTCGAAACCGTTATGGACCAAATAGAAAAAGAATGGTTTGACTTGGTAAGCTGAAACTGAGTAAAATAGGACCATTGAACCCAACTACTACTTGTATTCCCTTGCTGATGCACCTTAAATGTTTAAAAGGTCAAAAATCTTCCTAAACAAAGTGCAGATGAACCAGCATTGGATTCTGCCTGTGCCATTTGTGACGATGGTGAATGTGAAAACAGCAACGCCATTGTTTTCTGTGATGGCTGTAATTTAGCTGTCCACCAAGGTAAATAATAGTGACTTTAAAGAGAGATAACTTACGTTTATGCTAAACGGTACAATAGATTGTTATGGTATCCCGTATATTCCAGAAGGACAATGGCTCTGCCGAAAGTGCATGGTTTCACCTGAAATTCCAGTGGTAAGTGCAAAAATTGTGAGATACCATTACCTCCCAAAATTGCTAATTCTGAATCCTATGATATATCAGTCATGTCTATTTTGTCCAAACGAAGGAGGAGCTTTCAAGCAAACTAACACTAACAAGTGGGCGCATTTACTGTGTGCGATCTGGATTCCCGAAGTCGGTGTGAGTAACAGTGTTTATATGGAGCCTATCGATAATATCGAAAACATTCCAAAGAGTCGATGGAAGCTCTCATGCTACGTTTGTCGCCAGCGTACTGGAGCGTGTATTCAGTGTGATAACAAACACTGCTTTACGGCCTTCCACGTTACTTGTGCTCGAAAGGCAAAACTTTACATGAAAATGAAGACACACAACCCGCATTATGATGGAGGCATGCTCAGAGCTTACTGTGATAAACACACACCCAGAGATTACAAGGAACATGTAGAAGTTCATAAAACTCTTGCAGTAGCACAGAGATCTTTTGGATCACGAGTAAACACCATCTCATATACCCTGGACGACTCCGAAGATGAGGACATCTATATGCCTAGCTCTGACGAAGACGAAAAAGCGACATCTCGAAGCTATAAACAAGCAAAGAAACGGGAACAGCAGAAGCTGCGAAAATCGAAAACTCGTGATATGAACCTACAACCCATCAGCCAACTTTCACGTAGCTCTAAAGCTGCTCGTGCACATCAACATCAATACACATCAGGAGCCCCAATAGCACCAGAGTATATTATTGACAAACTTGAGAACCTGAAGGCGCTTCGTTCCGCAAACCATCTTCGAAGGAAAACACAGCTAATAATTACCATCTGTCGCTACTGGTCTCTCAAACGTGAATCGCGGCGAGGAGCACCATTACTCAAGCGTCTTCATTTGGAGGTATGTCCTATTACTTGTATCAAGATCATCAATTATGGTATTTTCATATTCACATTTAAATTTACTTGTTATCAGCCGTGGACAGCATCATCGTCGCAGACGAAGCAGACAGAAGTTGAGAAGGCTCGCAAAGCAGCTGTAAGTGATGTATATCGGTTAGGACATTACTCGATGAATGTTATGTATCTTACCATCATCATGTTTATAGGCTATGATGGGTCTACGTGCAGATTTGGAACGTGTCCGTATGCTTTCAGAGCAAGTTCAGAAGCGAGAGAGACATAAATTGGAAAGGCTCCGCAAGCAAAAAGCATACCTCGAAATCATTCTCTTCCCGTTGGAATACATTCTGAAACCTGTTTTGGAAGAGCTTATGGAGTAAGTAGAAATTGTGCCTACGTACAACGAAGGATTGCGGCACTCACCATTTGCTATTTCTCACAGATTGGATAAGAAGGACTACTTTACATATCCTGTGACAGAAGATATAGCACCTGATTATCGTGACATTATCCAACATCCCATGGCGTTCTCAGATATTATAGAAAAGCTCAATTCTCACACATATACCAGCGTTGAGGCGTTTGAAGTAAGCATACCATATCTGAAATTGTTTGTAACAACCTCTTAATTTACTCAAACGTTTTACTATGGGATCCTTTAGGTTGATCTACAGCTCATCTGCCGGAACAGTATGACATACAACAAGACGGACACACCTTATTATAAATTAGCACAAAAACTGGAAGCCTACGCACAGCCACTACTCACGCAAGCAAAGCAGGACTATGCAAGCATGAAGATCTCGGAACAAACGGGCATTCTCGACATCGAACTCCACCCGGAGATATTCACGTACAATTTACTCAAGATACCCACAGTCGAGGAAATAGCTGAGGAGGAGGAACGCCAAAGACAGGCTGCAGAGCGTGAGAAGGCGGCTGAATTAGCACAGAAGCATAAACAAATGGAGGAAGCAAAAGTGCGCGAACGTCAAGAACGTAAGAAGGCCGCAGCTGAAGCTCGAGCAGCCTTGGCTGGCCAGAACAAAGATATCAAGCGATTAACGCGTAGTCAACAAAGTGAAATGACTGTCCTTGATGCTCTAAAATCAAAGCCAAAGTTATCATCGGAAGCGAAAAGGTTACTCCAAACTAGAGCTATTGAACTTCATCCTCCCGCTCCCCTTCCTACCGATAAGAAAGTCCAGCGCGGATATCTCTATGTCTCGGAAACTGAAACTGAGGACGATGGCGAAGGCGAAGAAGAGAAGCAGATGGGACATAAAAGAGCACAAGAGGAGAAGCATGAAGAAACTACCAAACAAGAGGAGATGGACTCTACTTCATCTGTAGCGGTATCTCAGCCAGCCGAGAAAAAGCGACAATTACGAACTCGATCACAACAAGAAGAGACACCTAAAGGAAAGCCTAGGGGAAGAAAGCCTTCTGCTGCTAATCTTGAATTGCGAAAGAGAAAAGCACAAACCCCAGAACAAGACAGTCAACAGGAATCATCTATACCACGAAAGAAACCAAGACTGGAAAGACAGGCTAAAGTGCACAAGCAATCTACAACTCCAAAGCAATCCGTGAATCCTTTCGAACATGGACGAATTGTGTGGGCCAGGGTCATTGGTTTCCCAGCCCATCCTGCAAAAGTAAGAATCACATAGATTGATAATACGTTGTCATCATAGACAGATAACTAACCAAGCTAAAACTTTTATTATTATTATTATTATTTTCTCATGTGGTAGGTCGTTGATATTTCCAAGGTCGACGTTGAGAAGCGCATCATGGATCAAAGACATGATCTCAGTCAAGTATTAGTGCAGTTCTATGAGGTTAATGAAAAGCATCAGTGGTGAGTTCAATATTTCAGCAAACCGTTGACACTATGCCATTTTTCTAACCAAATATTATTAAGGGGATGGATTTATCGGCAAGAAATAGCTGTCTTAGGAGATTCCGAAGTGGACACGGAAAAGCTTCGACTGGCACAGCGAACCAAGAAGCAGGCTCGAATTGCCGAAGTGAAACGAGGATACCTCCATGCCAGTAAGGTTCTTGGCATTAATGGACAAGCTATTATTGACCAAGTGTTTGGATCTGATGCCAGGAAAAAGTCGAAATCCAAATCTTTGAACTCATAAACATTTCACATGTACATTTTTTATTTGCAACTTCCTTTTTTCTCCCCCTTTCCTTTATTCTAATTACACATTTGCGAAATTCCTGCTTTTTTCTCTGTTGTTATCACCTTTGCGCTACGCCATTGAATAAATATTACAATAATTCGGAAATTGCCGTAACCATGTCGGAAAAGCAAGCAAGATCTCTCATTCAAGAAGCAAAGGAGAAACTTGGAAATTGGTCCATGTTCTGGAGCTCCAGCAGTAACCTCGAATCTGCGGCAGAACTTTATATAAAAGCTGGCAATAGCTTCCAGCTGGCTTCAATGTGTAAATAACCCTCGTTTACGGGAGTCATGTTATCAGCGCGTATCAATTATTAACATATATACAACCCCTATTAACTGACATCATTAGGGCAAGAGGGTGGAGATGCCTATGTCGAGGCTGCTAAGCTTTATAAGCGAGCAGATCATTCTCTGTTTGAAGCCGCGCGGGCGTTCGAAAAGGCCGCCAAGAGCTATAAGAAAGTCAGCCCCAAAGGTAAGAGTTGTAGCCCAGCTGTCGAGGTACGCTCCCATGAATCAAGTCACTAATAGATTGTTATAGATGCCCTTAACGCCATGATAGCGGCTGTTGCCCTCGATAAAGCAAACGGTAGTTATCGCATAGCTGCACGACATCTAGAAGAGGTAGCTCAGATTTACCAAGATACGTTAGACGAACAGCAAAAGGCTTATGATTACTATGAGGAAGCATCCAATTTATATCACGCCGATAACTCACCAACGTATTAGGCATCACATTTTTGGTTTGATATTACCGAATAAGAAAGACTGAACACTCTTTTCTTTTTAATTCAGGCATGCAAACAGGTGTACATTGCAGGCTGCGGAACTAGCAGCAATACTTAGCCAATACGATATAGCAATCTCCAAATTTGAATCGGTTGCGTTTGCCAGTATCGATGATGCTCTTCTAAGCTGGTCTGTTAAAGAGTATTTCCTACAAGCTGGACTATGCCACATTTGTACAAAGGTTAAGTTTAATTTCATATTAAAAGGTGGGGGGGGGGTTTGTTCTCAGGGACAATAGTATTGATCCCTTGAATATAGGATTATGTAGGTTCAAAGAAGAAACTGGAGAAATATGCTGACTCGTACGTCGGCTTTGATAACACAAGAGAATACCAGCTGTTAAATTCCGTAATACGCAGTGCTGAGGATGAAGATGCCGATGCATTCACACAGCATGTTTACGACTACGATAAGCTCACCAAACTCGACAATTGGAAGACAACAATCTTGTTGCGCATCAAGCGAAGTATAACAGATGATGAAATTAACCTGAGATAAAGGCATTAAAATGAACTTGAACTTGTATATTAAAATCTTTCGGTAACCTAACTGTGCTGAGTGGGTCAATGCGGTCATGGCGATTGAATGCCTTTTAAGGCATTGAATTGATGTCAGACCCATTTCCTTTACCGAAATAACAATGAAATTTGCAAGGACGAACCGCCAAATATTTGGACTGATCCATTGCCTTTTGCCAGCCCACTTGGCAAAACTATTCCGGCAATGTCAAGTTCTCCAATTCCTACGGCATTACCTGCCACATCACCGCCAAACTCCTCCATATACACTACATTCTCAACTGCCTTGCATAGTAATTCCAGTAGCATCCCATTAACTCCAATCACAACAACTGCAACTCAATCAGCATCACAGCCAACTGCAAGTTCAACAGCAACAAACGCTTTTAGTCCACAGGACTGTATCTTGAGACCATATGAATATGGCTGCTTTAATGTTAGTGGATCGACCGTATATTCAGCTCAGAACGTAGCCGGGTTATCAGCTCAAATGATAACTTGTTCCTCAGTTGGAATATTTTGTTTCTTGATGTTTTGCCTATTGCGAACTAGGTAAGCTAACTTATATGTATTAAAAAACATCTAAATCATCATCCATTGACCACTGTTACAAAGATGGACAATCCTGTATCAACCGCGACTGAATATGAAACGGTATTTATGCCCCCATTAGCAACATATGAATGACTGAATAGTGTATCTTGAATACTCTGTGTTTACTGAATCTTATTTGAAGACATGCTCCTCCAAAATTATCCGATAGTCTATTTGGTTGGATTATACCATTACTACGTATACCGCAAGAAGAAGTCTTGGAGAAAGTTGGCATGGATGCCGTAGTGGTAGGCTAGTTATAATTTGTTACTTACACATTTATCAGATTTTTATCTCTTACCAGTTTTTCAATATCAGATGCTTCAATTTCTGCTGATGTCCTTCAAGCTGTTTGCATTTTGCAGTTTTTTTGGAGTTACGGTCCTTGTGCCTATCTCGGTTGTTGCTAACAACGTCAAGAATGGAGATCCATCAGCATTATCCATTATTGCTGTAGAGGACACATCAAGCTATCTAGTTGCTTATCTGATATTTACTTTTATATTTAGCTTTGCTGTGTTTTGGCTCATGTATAGAAATTACGACACATACGTCCGACTTCGACGTCAATATCTTATTCGCAACAAGAACACTTTACATGTCAGAACTGTGATGGTGACAGGGATACCAAAGTCTTTACGAAGTGATCAAAAACTTGCAGAATATTTTGAAGATCTCGGTCTGGGAGCTGTCGAATCTGCTTATGTTATTCGCCATATCAAAAATTTGCGAGGCAGTGTTGCAAATCGTGGAACATATTTAAGAAAACTGGAAACTCTTTATGCCAAATATTGGGGTAATCCGGTTCAAGATCCAAACTATGATCCTGATTGCATAATGGACGAAGCAGAGGTGATGAAGGACTACCAAAATCCACAGCAACAGAGCAATGTTCCGTTTATAGTCAAACGAAAGAAACGGCCAACTACTCGTACCGGCTTCTTAGGATTGTGGGGAGAAAAGGTTGATGCCATTGACTACTACACGGAGAAATTCACTGAAGAAGATGACAAAGTTACAGAATTGCGCAGAAAAAAAGAGTTCAGTCTTAGCTCTGTGGGATTTGTAACATTCGAAAATATTATTGGCGCCGTAAGTTAAACTGAGAACACGATGTTTTAGGAGTTTCATCGCTATAATAATAGTTCATTCAATCCTTATAGCAACTAGCGGCTCAAGTTTTGGTCGATGGTGAGCCATTTAACATGAGAACTAAGCTGGCCAAGGAACCTCGTGACGTATTCTGGAAGGCAATTTTGATTCCTGGTCGTTTGAGAGTCATTCGTGTCATTATCGCTTGGGCTATCCTATTGTTCATAGCTGTATTCTGGGTTGGACCCATTGCATTATTCTCAATTCTAACGAGTCCACAGACATTGGTGAACATTGCCCCTGGCATTGTAAACAACCCCAACCCGATTGTTCAGGCTTTCTTCCAGGGAATATTACCGCCTTTAGCCGTCAATATTTTCATGGCATTAATACCATTGATACTTGATGGTAAGTACGGATCATTTCAGTTTGCCACAATGGGAAGAAATCTTAACCATTTTATCACATGAAGCCCTTGGTCAACTTGAAGGAATTTCATCTAGAAGTGAATTAGCTGAAGCAACACTCAGCAAGTAAGATTTTGACTATTATATTGTCGTGCATCCAATATAACAAATTTCTAAAAGCTACTCGTTACCTCTCTTTAGATACTTCTTCTTCCTTATAGTTAATGTCTTACTGGTGTTCACATTCTTTAGCTCTCTTGGAAAAACTATCCAGAGTATTATTACGAATCCATCATCAGTAGCAAATTTACTAGCTACATCACTTCCTCAGGTTAGTAAACTGGGGATAGGCTCTGCAGCAGCTTTCTAGGAAACATTGTCTCATGTTGTCGTTTCATCGCTTGTAGGTGGCACCGTTCTTTGTCAATTATGTCATATTGAAAGGAATTATGCTGTAAGTACCAGCAATGACTTATAACCTCAATTCTTTTTTTAAATTTATAAATTATAACTGTGATACCACAGAATGCCACTAGAATTACTATTGATTGGAGCTATCTTCGTTCGTGGATTCAACTACCTCTTTCTATGCAAAACTCCTCGAGACTATGCTGAGGCGAGAGCTCCTCCCACTTTCTCGTATGGATGGTCATATCCTAATTCGTTATTAGTGTTCGTCATCGTTTTGGTGTATTCTACCATCTCACCGTTAATCCTATTATTTGGAATGACTTATTTCGGGATCCAATACCTCGTTTACAAGTATCAATTTCTATATGGTATGCGCATTTAAAGTTTTCATTACATGCTGATCACATTGTCACAATATATATAACAATTTCATTAGTTTACTTTAATCCATATGAAACCGCTGGAGGATCATGGCCGAAAGTTTTTCCAAGAATTTTAGTTGGTATGATTATTTTCCAACTGACGATGACTGGGCTTTTCTTTCTCAAGAAATATTTTGTACTTGGAGCCCTTTGTATTCCATTGATTGCAATTACCATAATTTACTGGGTAGTAATGAACAAGGCGTACTATCGCAGTACTAAGTCGCTACCGTTGCAAATACTGAAGGAGGATTTGATGAAGCTTCCAACTCATGTTAACCTCCAAGATTTTTTCAAGGATGGAGAGGTATCCTCTCGTCCACCAAGCCTTTTAAGTATAGTTTCATCACAGGGAAGAGGACAGGCAGATGGTGTGCGTGTTACACTTCATGATAATACTACTACCGAAGAAGAGACGGCAAATATCGAAAAACCTACTGGGACCTGTGCAGAAGATGAGACTTCAAATGATAATCAACCAATACGCAAACAATCCAGGCTCAGAAAGCGAGTTGCACTTGATTTCGATGACTATGCCGCGATCCCTGATAAAAAGACAGACTACCGACAACCACCACAAAGCTTGAACATTGGTATACTTGATACAGGCTTGAGACGATATGGCAATCCTGCCCTGGTTGGTGTTTTACCACAGCTATGGCTTCCCGTCAAGGCTAATATTGGCGACCAATCCTTAAAGCCACGTCCCAAGTATCATGCACGAAGAAGCTCACATAAATTTCCAGCTGCACTGTCGAATATTGTGAAGCGTGCCGAGTCTGCACGAAAAGCGATAAGTGGAAGAGCCAGAACGGTAAGACGACTACGACGAAAGGCTGATACTGAAATAGTGCCCGATAGCGGTAACATATGTGAAAGACCTGACCAAGTATTGGCGGCGCCTTCAAACAGTCCAGCAGCGACAAATATTACTATAATCAAAAATCAAACCTCTGCAATATTAGATGAATGTATTGATCCAACTATCGGTATTGAGGAGTATCACAATGAAAATAACGAAGGGGCAAATGAACATTCAATGATCTTGAGACAGCAATATGCTACTGATAAGGATGTAGGTGACGAAGTCAGTGACAGTGACGAAGATGATGAGGAAGACCCGGATGGTGACGACAATGAAGTCTCTGATCCTGAGGCTTTCGAGCTCCATAAAACTTACTACCATCATCCTGAGAGACACACTGCCTCAATCAATATACCAAAAACCTCTCAATAACCTATGGTCAATTTAGTACAGATACCCACGAAACAAGTTCCTAAATAACGATCTTCCTCACCATTTGTGTAAAGGATATACCCTCTACTTTTTGAAACCTTTTTTTTTTTTACTTCCCTACAATATATCTAGTGTATGATAAGCGTATTATGACATACTCAACATGATCCGTTTAATCATATAAAATACGATCTCTTTAGCTTTCAGCGTCTTCATCAAATTTATTAAACTTTCCTCTGTTAAAAATCAATATTCCTGTAGCGACAGTTTCGGTTTCATGGTTTGCTTGATATATGCTTGTTTTGGCTGACAGTGGGATATGTGACTTGTTCTGAATTGAAGAAAAAGTCAAACAAAAAAAAGAACCATGGGTCGTGACAGCTTACAAGCATAAGCCATGGCAGAATCCGTTGACAACTCTCTCACAGATCGCATCTTGCGAGTGGTTTCCAAGCAAGAGACTCTACCGGAGTTTCCAGCTGATGCTGAAGATCTGCCTTCCGATTACGAGTACGATCCTGACGCTGAAGAGGAGATTGAAGAAGTCGAAGAAATAAGTGAGAATGACCTACTACAATTTCTGGAGAGTGAGCGATCGGCACTGTCGATAGCAAAGCAGCTATTTTTTACAGAACAACTGGAAAATATCAATAATCTTCAACTCCAAGTTCTTTCGCCAAATGATGTTGATACGCTATACAATGTTGGCGCTGTCGTTGTGGACAATGTCATTGATCCTGCCGTTATTCGAGGTAAATGATCAATTCAGAGCAAAAAGGAAAGCGCAATACATGTTTAAAGTACATTGAAGTTGTATTAACAAGCTCCTATGATTAAGGTGCTAACCAAGAGGCCGTCATCATGAAGGATAATGGTGAATTCCAACCTGCTCAGAAATATCGAAAGGAAGGCGACGATTTGTATAGAGATGAGACAGCTCGTGATGACCAAACCGTCTGGTTCGACCCAAATATAGACTATGAACAGGAATCCAAGCAGAATTTAAATCAAGTTTTGAGAATGCTCAGCCATGGCCTCGTCCAAGACCTGACAAAAATTATACATCTCAACGGTAAAGTAGAGTACCAATTGGCGTATTATCATCCACAAAATGCTCGCTACGAACGCCATCGAGACGCCTTTCCTGTATCGGACCAGGATGATGTTACTCAAAGACGCGTTACAGCTATTGTCTACCTCAATCCTGACTGGGTGCAAGGTGATGGTGGTGAACTTCGGATATTTGGGAAGAATGGCGAACCTGACCATGACATTGAGCCAATCGCTTCTCGCATGGTAGTATTTCTCAGTGGTGTAGCCGACCATGCTGTTATTGCCGCTGCCCAAGATCGATATGCTTTGACAGCATGGATTCGATAGATCTAAAACAACTATGTACAGTAATATCAATAAAGATGAAAATTACAAACTTTCGGGATTTTTATTTTTGAGAAATGAGTAGGCAGAGATAATGAAAACATACTTTAAAATGAAAGACGGGCTAACATGAAAAACTTTTTTTTGTCCTTATTTACATCCCATTACTTCGGCAAGTCTTCCCTCGTTTGCAAGCATAGCTACATTATCAGAACCTCCAATGCTCACACCATTGACAAAGATGTTGGGAAACGTGGATCTTTGGGACAAATTGAACAATGCTTGCTTTATACCCATTTGATCAGACTGAAGATCCACTTCCAGAACAGAGTATTGGTCTGGACAATGTTGATTGAGTAGCATCTTTGCTCTCCTGCAATATGGACTGATAGAAAATGCGATGGAATTATTATGGCTGACATAAACTACAAGCAGATATGCGATATAAACTTACCAGTAAGTCTTGCTGAACATCAGTCTGGGATATGACTTGATCAGCACTTGAATGAAAGCTTGGGTTGGTTCTTTGAGCTTCAATATATGCACTACAGGACCAACATTGACATCGACAGGTAGCAGATGTTGCCATTCGGATGGGGTCAGCAACTGATGTGGGTTCTTCATTATACTGTCAACGTATTGGCGTATTGGCTTGATGGGCACTGAGTTGAGGCCATCAGCAGTGAATATTACATCGTACAAGTCAGAGTCATACTTTTCTGGCTCAGATGTTATCAGATGTGTATAGCCAGCAAGAATATACTCGTCACTGTTTGTATGATCCTCCTTTTTGCTGTATTGCCACGATGGATAACGTTCACCAAATCGAGAGGCGCCGGTCATAGCAGTTAAGACATCCATATGCACATAAACATTTGCTTCTGGTGACTCCAAAAGATGGAGGGCTTCGAGTGCCTGTCCTCCAGGGTAATTGTACATGGATGTGTAAAGCATAAACGAGGATGCCATTGTGGAAAGTAGCATAGATACACCGATGACTGCCAAAAGACCGCGATTGGCTGTAGATTGTTTGAGAGATTTTACGTAAACGGTATTGACTACAGCTGCAGCAGTAATCGTAAATATGGGAATGGTGTACACGATAAATCTCCATTCCTTGTGGGGGAGAAACGAGAATGCCAAAACATATAGTACACATGGCGTTAGCAGTCTGCGCGCTCTGGCATTGACAATGTACGAAACAACCGCCAGTGGATATGAGGTAAGGAGCAGTCGTGGTAAAAACGACAAAAAGTAGGCTGTCATTGGAAGAGTGCCCCACTCTGAACTTTTGTTGAGTACACCATTAAAGTAGAACACAACACCTTCAGGCCAAAGTGGATAGGTTTGCCAAAAGTAAGAGTCGATTGGTACAGTGACCAATAGCGAGATAACTGCTGTCACGATACCATTTGAGAGAATATCCCGAATGGATGTACTACAATGAACGATCCACTCAGAAGCCAAAATGAAGGCCAATAGTATGCCAACTTCGAAGCGGAACACCACAGCGGCAAACGTGAGCCATCGAATTGATAAATTAAGTTGTCTGCTTTCATTAGTAGCCTGAGCCTGTAACCAATGTGAAAACCCTTCTAATACAAGAGGTAGAGCAAGGATGTTGGGTAACGTTCTCGACGACCAAAATAAGAAATGGAATTGAGTAGCTAACAGCAAGGCGGTGACATTGGCAGTGACCGGACCAAACAGTTTCCTTGTGGATAGCAGAAGACGGTAGAGTCCAATGCAAACTATAAATCCAACAACTAAGCGAGCAGCGTATTGTTCAAGGAACTGGGAATTTAACAAGGTAGCTGGCCATGTGAACAGAGCCACAAAAAGTGGACCGATAAAGGTTCGGGGGACAACACCAGGAAACTCGAGATGGTCATATTTTGAGATGTCAGTTTTGTAGTGAAGAATGTCATGTATAGCTTGAAGATTGAAGCTCTCTTCTACTTTAGTGAAAGGACATAGTACTGCATGAATCACAATGCCAACTGCGACGAATGCAATGAATTTGCTCATGTGAATTGTGCTTGGGCACGCTTGTATATGATTGCGTGTACCTGAGAGTATTAAAAAAATGTTGTACGCACATTGGGACAGCTAAATTTTTGCAGCTTATTGCTCGCGGCGGTATGCACGTCGCTGTACCCAAGCAGCAAGCACACTTGGTGCGACGAAGATGCTGAGAACTTTTTTTTTTTTGCAAAAGAAATTACTTTGTAAGTTACTAGTATTCCCAAAACAGAGAACTGATCGTAACCATTGCGTTAGCATGCTTTCTCAGGGATGGTGGGACTCGGGCTGGGAATGATTGAACCACGATTTTCATAGCTTAGAATGTCCAGCACTCCATGGTTACCCAAATAAAAAAAAAATAATATATATAGTGGCAATTCAGAATGTGCAACGCTTCCAGATGCAAATCAACCTTTTCTGCGTTTCTTCACTTTCCATGAAAGACGCTTTTGACGAGCTCAGTATCGCCCCCTTAGATCCTTACATCGACCTAGGTTGCCATGGAGAATCGCAACCATGCTACATATTTAAAGGTGATATCCATCTCACGCTTAATAAACCGGTGAAGATACGGTCCATCGAAATTAAATTCAAAGGAAGTACCGTCGTCAATATGAGCCTCAACATCATTGGACTTGGCTCAAATTTCGGGCACGAAAGTGTGACAACCTTTGGTAAAATGAAGCAAGTCTTAGCCAGCAAAACGACTTTCACTGCAGGTTCTAAAAGCATACCTTGGGAGTTTGCAATACCCCATTTTTTACCTCAGACATTAGCCATTAAGCGAGCAAGCATTTCGTACCTTTTGGAGGTGGTTGTATGTTTCGGTATCAAAAAGTCATTACGTGTGAGCTGTCCCGTGATGATTCGCCGTCCCATCTTACCTTCTTATCAGCTCATCCCATTTGTTGAACCTCGATTATATAAAGCAACCATACCGACAAAGTTTCATTACGAGATCGAGGTCCCGATTTTGGCATGCATAGAGCAGGAAGAGCTCGTGTATTCCGTTAAATTACTGCTATTCTCTTTGGATAAGACTGTGCGTGCAATCAAAACCACATTAGTGCAAGTGGAATCATACAGGTATGAAGCACGAAAGCTTTGTGTTCATTAAAATCCATGCCATACTGATGCTAAATTTGGGACAATTTTCTTGTGCCTGCTTTTGTGCTACTCTCTAGATCTCAGCCCCAAAGCAACCATCAGTTGGGTGACTACCTAAAGCACAGCGCTCAACCAGAATGGAGGCCATCTGAACAAGTATTCGATCACACTTCTCATGCTCTGGATCCTAAAGCATTAAAATCAACTGCAACAGGAACTACAAGAGAATTGACTAAACCAGCACCAAGTGTCACCCATACACTGGATGACAGAACACCTTCTTCTTGGACCCACCCGCTTGTGCTACATCAACCCATTTCACAGCAGTTCACAGCCTCAGTTGATTCTCCTCTGCTCACCATATCACATCAATTACATATCACTTTAACATTAATTCATAAAATCGATGAGATCACCATCAAGGTTCCAATAATTCTATCATCCATCCCCCCAACTACTTCTACACCTACTACTATACCACCAACTCAGCCTGTAACTTATCCGACCACTATAATCGATCCCAAGGATCTACGAATTCGCCCACCCAGCGAGTATTCCGACGATGAAATTAGCGAAAAGAATATGGACCCGGACGATATGATCAGCGAAGATGAGTTAAGTTCCAGTGAAGATGAAGTCAATCAGTTTACACCAGTGGTAGCCACACCAGCGGCAACTACAAAGTTTATATCGGAAAATGCTTTGAGTTCCACGTTGCGTCCACCATCCACTATCGTCGGTACTCCTACAACCTTAATCTCAGCTCATACATTTGGTCGTCCTGTTCGTCGCTTTGCATCAGCTTTAGATCTTAGTGTGGTGCCAACCGATACTTTCGATGAAGTTTCGAACAAGCCTTCAAAACCTTCACTGACCATTGATGTCTCGTTGGCTAATCAGCAAAACGCAAACCTTCGAAAACAACAAGCCTCCAAACTTTTATCGTTGAGAAAAAGTACATCGGCAGAGCAGTTGATCTCATTCCGATCATCAGAAACATTATCAGAGAGTGATAGACATTTGATGAGCAAAGTCATGCGCTCGGAACAAAACAGAGCTTATGACATGTTGCACAATCAGGAGAAAGATATACCCTTGAAAGGAGTCAAACAACAACCAGCTAATACAATAGAAAAACAGACATACACCCAGACAGATCCATCTCTTGAACGTAAACAACACAATCGATCAGTTAGTCATCCAACTTCTACAACCTCTATATCTCTCCTACAACTTGATGATGATGATCGTACAGTGTCTTCAATTTCTAACAATTCAGATGTTGCGCCTAGCCTAAGCTCTACTGGATCAGCTTCAACTGGAACAACAAGAAGTAATGCATTACAATCTCGACCTCCTACACCTGTCCTTAGTCTTGTACCTGCGTTACCTGGGACCACTATTCTTCATCAACCAGTCCAGAATTTTTCTCTTCCTGAAGAAGATTTCCCAGCTCCCCTAACTGCAACCACCATACAGTCAACCATAGCGTCTTCTGGTCTCTTCTCACCTTCCAATTCTCGTCTTAGGTCTCTGGCAGCCAGTGATTCAAGTTCAGACAAGTACGAAACTTTAACATTTTCATCATCTGGGCACGAGAGCGCGAAAGTCAATACCAGAACACCTAGCACTATTGTTGGACGGGAGGAGATGATGAAGCGATATATGCGTAGTACATCACACCATCATCAATTTAATCATAGGCGTTCGAATGATGTTCTCAGAGTGAAAACTAGCCGAATGACTAGATTATACGATGAAGATGTTCATGGGGAAGTGTTGGATCCTTTGCCACCTGTTCCGCAAGCACCGCAATACAATGTCAAAGCAAAGACCAGAAGCACTGTAACAGAGTACAGTAGTGACTATGAATCTAACAGCGATGAGGGAGCTGATATGGATCAGTCGTTCAACTTTCTAGATCATGATCCTCACGCTCGTAGTACAACACCTCTACCAAGACTACCTCGTTTATCATTTGGAGCAAACTTTGCTTCCGCACTAGGAGTTATAGACGATGATGAGCAATCCTAGGGCTTCTAATGTGTATTGATCAATACACTCGAAATTTCTCACATTTTACATTTTATTTTATTTTTCTCTTCATGTAGTGATTTGTATCTAACAATGTGGCTACGAAGTTGTAATATGGAATTTGGAGGATGCAAATCTGCGAAATATAAAAACAAAAATTTGTACAAAAAAGAAAGATACGAAACGATGTAATGAAATGAATGTCAGGTTGAGAATGACAAGAGAAGCATGTTGTTACAATTTATTCCATGGGGTTGGTGTATCCTGCTTGAACCTTTTCAGTTTGTTGGTGACGGCACTTTCGAGGTCTATTCTGTTGGCTGATGCATTCCTCGCACAATAAGTCGTATGTGTCACGTCTGGAAGTTAAGATAGTCCATTTCCAAGTGAGAGGTCGACGACCTTGCATGCTTAGGTCATCCATGGTCTTTGACTGATTATAAGTGCGGCGCGAGAGCCATTCCTTCACCGACATGTTTTTTTGTTTTGTTGTTTTGGCCCGAGTACTTTGCAAAAGAGACGCACATACAAAAAGCAAAATGGTACCCTATTTATTGGGCGCAGATTTGCCAGATTCTGTAACCCTGTGTAACATCTATATAATATCCAAAGTGGAAGGAGCAGACCTTTATTGCAAGCCAAACAACCTAAAGTAACGAAATGGGGTTGAGTCAGGTCGAATTACGAAGAAACTTTCCATGTCCCATCCCAGCCAGCCCAGAATTTAATTTTGCAGAACATCATAAATCCCAGCACATCCTTCCCCAACCTACTCCATACTCTCCATACTGGGAGCATACCTTGGCTTGCATTTTGAATAGAGTCTGTTGCTGACAATGCTAGGGCCAGCCACGTTTTTGTATCTAACTTTGTGTTCAAAGCCTATATTTATAGTGAATGTAGATTACGGAAATCTCTAAAATACTGAAATACGAGAATTACTCATCCTTACGGTGTGCACATATCGATGATCATGGAGATCATAAGCCAGCCCGAAGTCATTTTTGGGGTTCACCTCTTTTGTCTAAGCCAGTATGTTATATTGAGAGTAATTTCATCATGGAAATACGAGAATCGGAGGATGGTTGAGATGATTGTTCTAGAGACGGAGAATGGATATTATGGCTAATCTTCAATTGTATTTCACGGAATCCATTTCTGCGGTTCAATGGGTTCTATTGTGTTCTAAGGCAACAGCAAAAATATCCTTATCTTTGAGTCACCTCCCTGCTACAAACTCACATTTTAAGCAGAAACATGATTGAACAAACAATTTCCATTTAATATGGTATTACTACCAAGACGGAAGGCATCGTTTAATGTATCAAGGAAGTTGTCAAAAAATTATCCAATCTTACATGCTTTTCTGCGATAAAATTGCTCACTTCCGTACACTTGATTAAAATGGCTGTTACTGAGGCTTTGTGGAAATGCTTGCAATTGTTCGAGACTGCTGCAATCGGTCCATTTTTAGCATCTACCCCGAGTTAAGTGTCTGGCCACAATTAGGAAAACCTTTTACCCAGAGATATTATATTGCAAATGTTCTAATTTTACTCTAACTACAATTACACAACTTGAAAATGCTCTAACACCTCTTCTCTCCACACTCTTTTGGTGTCAAATGTGGAACCCAACTTCGTGCACAGTAAGAACGCTCCAGAGAGCTTTTTGTGCAATCCATAGGTTTCATCCGGAGGAGGTGTAAGCCGGTGTCTAAGCATAACAGGAATAGTGTCCCGAACCCGTGCAGTAACTGTTTGAGTCGAGAAATCGTACATGTCAGGAGCGTCACTTCTGAAAGGTTCACCAAGGACCATAACGCTATCGATGTGAGCTTCTTTCATGACCTGATGAATGATGTGAATGAGAATGCCAATAACCGGTTGTTAAACTCAGTTTAGGTATTAACTCACCGCTGTTTCATATCCAGTTACAAAGCCTAGGTCCTTGGAATACTGCCAGACGCCTTCTCGCTCGCCTCGAGATGCAGATAATAAAATTTTACCATATTTTGAAAGGAATTCCGAAGGGAATTCTCGACAAGCTCCAAAATCAAGCAACTCAATCTATCCAGAATAGGAATTTTCAGTTGTTGATTGTATTCGGTGGTTGACGCACAGACATTTTTCATAGATAAAATAGCTTTACCTGACCACTCTGCGTATTGTAGAAAAAGTTGGACCAATTAGGGTCTGTTTGCATGAATTTAAATGAGAAAACCTCACGAAGACATAAGCGGAGCAAATTTTCACCAAGCTATGAAAGGTATTAGATCAAGAGTATTACATTAGTATGGCTGGATATTCCTTCTCACCTTATTCCTAAGCTCTTGTGGTTCGCTAAGCGCCTTGCTTAGAACTTGACCCCGAAGTCGCTCAGTAACCAAGACCATAGATGTACTCAATTCCTTGACAACAGCTGGAACCTTGTACCGCACATCATCATTTAGCAAATTCTTGAAACGGATAGCATTGTCGGCTTCACGCTCATAATCACACTCCCATGCAAGCTCTTGTTTTGTGACTCTAATAGTATTATCAAGATAGAGACCCTTGGGTAAAAGATTTGAAAACGTTACTAGAGTCTTCAGGTTGTTTAAATCTGAATCAATTGATTCCCTGATACCGGGATATTGGATCTTGATAGCAAGAGGCATCCCAGTAGACGCCAATGTTGCAGCATGAACTTGCCCGATGGAGGCAGCCGCTATCGGTATGGGATCGAATGAACTAAAATGAGTGTTCCAATCGTTTCCAAGCTGTTCCTTCATTACTTTCTGCAAGGAAGGTAGGTAGTTAATGATACTGATTGCCATTACCCTGATCATTTTGAATGCAATCTTAACTGACTTCCATTTGCCATTCTGGCATATAATTTGCACTATCATGAACACGAAGTAAGACCTGTTCAAGCTGAGGCGGTAGCATTGATTGTCCCGAATTAGCAGCCTGAATACCTTGAATACTCAACATCTGTCCCATTTTCAGCGCAGCTCCTCGCATTCGCGACAATTTCTCTACCAGTCTATCTACATTTTTTTCACTAAGCATGACACCTGTAAAAAAGTTTTATGAGTTAATTGGAGACCACCGAGATATCAGAACACTTTGCGCTATTCGTAATTAATTGAGAGGGTTGCCTACCTCCTTCCCCTTTCGATATGCCTGTCATTCGCTTCAGAGATTCATTCATTGCACCAAAGCCCATTGCAGTCGCAAGTGAGCCATAGTGCCACAAGCGACTCGTACGAGATGTCGGTATTCTTGACGACTTCAAAACACGACGCTCGCCCTCTTCTTCCAACAGCGTGGCTGCTTCAATACTGGTTGCTTCGGCTAAAAATATTTCTTGTGCCGGAGTAAGCGTTGGGTCTGCTTGACTAACATTGGTTGTATCTTCTTTAATTGAACCTTCTTGAAACGCTGGTGAGGTTTCTGCCATTATATCAATTTTCTTGGATTCTATAACTGGATTTGGTTTTGCTGGGGGCACGCTACTTTGCTTTACAAAAGCGGTTTGTGACTTGGCGCCAGACTGACTGACATCATTGTTCAACAACACATTGCTTCCTTCTTCTTGAATATTAAAGTCATTATGACCAGGTTCTGTGGCGTTTACCGTCTCTGACCGAGATTCTACAGTACTGTCTATGGATTGTGAAGCAGGGGGTGACTGTTGAATAATTGTCTTGGTGGGATTTAGCAAGCTGGACGTCTTAACGTGATGGGTGAGGTGAGCCGTTTCAGCTTTGGCAAATGTCGTCGACACATTTTTAATGGCGGCCGAGACACCATAAATATCAACAAGAACTCTTGCTAAACCCATATGAGGAGGGTAGCTGATTTGCTTGGTGGAGTCAAGAGTGCCTTCAGGGCCGTTCTTTTGACACCCCTATTTTCGACGTCACAAACATTTTTGACTTTTGTTGAAAGGTGCTGCTGGTGGCTGGTTTCACGCTTTTGAATCACTCGCGCAGCTCATGGCGGACTCAGAAGGCGAGCTGTCATGGCCAGAATACCTCAAGACACGAGTGATGTCTAGCATCACTCAGTCGAGTGTTAGTGGCCGTCTCGAGTTTATTCAACATTCGCTGTTAATTCGTTTGCGCAGACACGGTAATGTATCCTTGATCTGGAATATTATGCTTTACACCACTTGCGATTAACCGTTGAAATAGATCTACTCGAAGAGGCTTTACCTGGTGTACTGCATCTTATCTTTTTGACATATACTCGTTACCAGGATCGAGAGTCTCGACTTTCAGTGCTGGAAGTTCTCAAGGAATTGAACAAATGGAATGCTTCTGCTTTTCAACAGTCCATCATTCCTCCTCTTACTAGAGAAGTTGAAAGGACAAACAAAAAGTCCCCAGACGGGTATGTTCACATACCATTAATGAATTCGTAGCTACATGGCTGCTAACTGATTCCTCTTTTATAGAACGTTTACGACTGCTGCGGCTCACCGATTCACGTTGCTGACTTGGATCAATGTCGTACTTACAGCGGCACTGAGCTCCAGTGATGATGTATCATCGTCTGACAGTGTCAAGAAACTTTTGCAGTCTCAAGCTGTCTTGCTTTCCGGTTTAGCGGACGAAAGACGCAAGGGAATTCGCCAAAGTGCATTGAGCGACACTAGACGTTGCATCCGCAAAAACGCCATATATATTCCTGAATTGTTGGATGTCTTGATGCGTGACACAACAAAGGTCACGCCTTCATATCAGAATACCGTGTTGGTTGGAACCATTGTTGATTGTGCACTGCGGCTCAAGCACAACGAGGTGGACGGCATGGCCATTATCGAACAAAAGAAGGCAGAAATCACTCAGTTTTATGTGCAAAGTGTCATCTCCTCCAAAACTGCTGTTCCTACCGCCTCTATGGTTGCATTAAACGATTTTGTCCGAAGCAATGTGACCGAGGCTGATTTCGAAGCTAATTTCATGCCCGTTCTGGAGAAGATGATGTTGCGTGCACCTGAATTGGTCCTCAGAGGTGACGATAGAACATGCTCAATATATGAACTTTGGTTGACGATTGCCTAACGGTATTTGACTTTATCATTACAGATCTTGCTCATATGATGCCAGCACTGTCGTTCGATCCATCATCGTTGTTCGCTAAGAAACTTGTCGATCCTCTTTTGAACCACATGCGTTCGACTTCTGCTCAAACTCGCGCTGACGCTGTACTTTTATGGAAAGCTCTTTCAAAGATCTGCCATGACGAAAATCAAATGAGCACAGTTTGCAACAATGCTGGCAAATTGTTGACTAGCGGAAAAGTGACTTCGTGGGAGCACCGCATTTTGGTCTATCAAGCTATTGCTAGTCTTGCTGATTCAGCATTGCCTGGCGTCAGCAGCGTTGCTTCTGAGGTGTATGTCAGCATGTCTGGTAAGGAAGCCAATGAACAAGCTTTAGCCGCTGCTATCTTTGGTCTTGGGCGCCACCTGGTTGTTTTGACTTCGTGTCAAGAAGTATTATCAAAATTCAAGCTAATTGTTGAGAAATCCTTCAAGGCAATGGGAGATGGTCTTGCAAGTAACAAAGCTTTAGCTCGCAAATCGTGGGCCATGGCTTTAGCTGATTTGGTCATGTCTTCGCCACACAATGGAGAACACTTGGCTGATGTTTTACCCAAGTTGTTGACAGCCTTGTTTTCAACTTTCAAGAAAATTGCTGACAAGCCATTGGCATGGAAGGATGGTCCTATGGAAGCATTCATATTGATCGCAATCGTCACTGGCAAAATTAACTTGTGGTCAGCAATTCCGTCCTCTATATCAACCATTTTGAAGGCAGAGAAATATCCTACCTCCATTTTGTCATGCGGCCCTAAAGCATCGTTCTTTTTGCTTGATCGTGTCTTCACCAAGGCAACCAGTACCGAAGAAGGCCACTGGTTTGTTGTAGCGTTGGAGAGTACTCTGGGAAACATTAGCATTGACACTTTGGAAAAAAACAAGGCTGTGAACTATTTGGCTCAAGCTTTCATTTGGGTACTCACATCACATCCCGAACATACTGTCCGACGCGAAGCTTATAAAGCTCTCCAACGCTTGGCAAAGAAGATTCCACAGGAATTAGGAACTGTCATTAGATCTGGTTTGAACACTTGGCTGCGCGACGTAAGTATTCTTTGAACAATTTAAAATTTCTTGGAATTGAACCTCATCTGACCAAAATATTACAGATTGAGAGCCAAGCTAAAGATTCAACTGCTTTCACGACTGTAAGCAACCAGGACCTGCCTGTCGAGGATAGAGCATATCGACTCTCAACAGTTTTGACAGCTATCACTAGCTTTGCACCAGATCTAGCCGAGGATATCAAAGAAAAGGAATTGGTTCAATTGTTGGTATTGTCTCACCACAAGTATATTGGTAAATATCACGTTTATTTCGTCATGTATCTACCATGACTTTGACGCTAATGCTATTATAATGCTTCAGCTTCACCTAACGACAAGTACAATTGGATTACGTTACTGCAACGTGTGTCGGTGAATCCTGGTACGGTTGTCCAAAATCATCTCGAGACTCTCAAGGAAATGATCTCTGCCCATTTGGCAGAAGGCAACCATGTAAGCAAAACATACTACATACGATTGAAGATGCTATTATTTTTACTAACGTACAGCTCTTTAGTCCAAACTCTTCTACGATGCCGCCATCGAGTCAACATCAACTATTGTTTTCGTTGACCCTGATACAGCACTGAAGGCTATTGTCTCTATGATTGAAGAAGATCTAGACTCACAGCAGTTAAAGACCATAGGTTCACAAGAAATTGCAATCTGGCATACTCCTGATGGTGAAGTATATGTCGATGGTGAGTTTTTTTTTTTTTTTTTGCTCAGAACAGGCATGAATATGCAGTCCTTCATGGCTGACTCCTTCTTGTTGCGTTAGTCCTCAAGCGAGGCAAAAAGAACGTTGTCGAGGATAGAAATCGCAAAGACTATGCAGAAAAGAAATGGGAGCAGAGTATTCGTGAAGAGCTAGCTAAGAAGAAGGGTGTCAGCGCTGGACCCAAGCTCACAAAAGAGGAGCAAGCCACTCTTGACGCACAACTGAAGAAGGAAAAGGAAATCCGACGCAATGTCCAGATTGTCCATGATAAGCTTGTCAAAGGATTGGATCTTGTCAAAGCCATCGTCAATGGTAATAGTGAGGAAGTTGCAAATCATCTTGTTGGATTAATTCGACTGCTCTTGAAGCTTAGTGCTCGAAATGCTGGCACCTTGGTTGGTGAAGATCTCTTTGACACATATCTTCTGATCGGAAAATGCACCGATGAATCACTTGAAAACATTAGAGTTCCGCTTGGTGTTGTAACCCTGCGCTCAATGAAGGCAGAGCCCGTCCCTGATAGATGGCAACAAGAACCATTGATTGGTAAGTGTAGAACCCATTTTTCCAAGCTTCGTCTTCAGCACCACTGAAGCTAACTTTTGTTTTGTAGACATGGTCATCCGTGTTTTGTACCGTCTTCGTTTTATTGCTGAACGATCACCTCTCTCGCCTTCTTCATTCGCTTATTGCTTCCCAATTCTTCATCGCATTATTACCGAATCTGGTATTGGCTGTGATAAGAAGTCGGAAGAAGGCAAAGAAAATGCGTTGGAGCAAATAACTATTGCTATTGAAATCATTGGATTTCATTGTGCCATGGGAGCAGACCCGTCTCTGCCTCGACAAGAAATGATTGAAAGTCTATTACTCACAATTAAGGAATTCCCTCAATGCGCTAAAGCTGCAAAGACATCTCTTGTAGACCTGTGTGATGCTCTAGGTGAAGTAGCAACACCTGCTGAAATTCACATTTTATGCCAAGGCGTCATTTCCGGTGAATCTCTTGTACGAGTTGCTGCTCTTAATGGTCTTGAGGTATTATGTTTTTCTTAGAGTCTTTGTGGCCTACAACTGCACCGAATTGTTGACTGACATACTATATGCGTTTGTTAGCCTCTTGATCTTACAGATGTGACCTATTCTGACGAAATTTGGATCGCTTGTCATGATGAGGATGAGCATAATGCAAAGTTAGCTTCACAAATCTGGGAAGAAAATGGTTTGGATGTTGAACAAAACTATGCTGACACTTTGTTGACTTACTTGGGTAAGTTGTCCATGGTCTATATATTCCAGTACAAAAACATACAGAAATTAAGTAAGCTTGTTTACAGTCCACGATACAAGCTTTGTTCGTACATCCGCTGGTAAAGCATTGGCTTCTGCCATTCAGATGTATCCAGAGACATCTCCAGACGTCCTGCAATCCATCTTTGCCAAATACAGCGAACTTGCTAAGCCATTAGTCCCAGAATATGATGAATATGGCATGGTAATCCCATCTACTCTAAACCGCAAAGATCCTTGGGAAGCACGCACCGGCCTTGCCATGGCTTTAACTCAGGTTGCTCCACATATTGACGTATCTAGCGCCGATGCTTTCATCAAATTCTTGATTCAAGATCAAGCTCTTGGAGATCGTCATGAAACTGTACGCCAAAAGATGCTTGAGGCTGGTCTTGCTATCGTCAATACTTTTGGCCCTGATCATGTTCAAGTCATTCTTGCTCCATTCGAAGAATATTTGAGCACCAACACTACATCAAACTCTGAAACTCAGGATTTCATCCAACAAGGAGTCGTCATCTTGTATGGTGCAGCTGCTGGCCATCTAGAACCCGGTGACCCCAAGATTCGCAACGCTGTCAACAAATTGATCGAGACCTTGGATACTCCATCTGAAGCTGTCCAATCTGCAGTGGCTGACTGTCTACCCAACTTGATCAAGATGATCAAAGATGATGCTCCAAAGCTTATTGAAGGTCTATTGGAGAAACTTGTCAAGGGCGAGAAGTATGCTCACCGAAGAGGAGCTGCATTTGGTTTAGCTGGTGTTGTTAAGGGTCGTGGTATTAGTGCTCTCAAGGAATGCGGTGTCATGCAAGCACTCAAGGATGCCGTTGATAACAAGAAAGTCTACCAGTATCGTCAAGGTGCCTTGTTCGCTTTTGAAACTTTGTCTCAAACCCTTGGACGGTTATTCGAACCCTACGTTATTCAGATCTTGCCAATGCTTTTGACTTGCTTTGGCGACTCCAATGCTGACGTTCGTGAAGCTACTAGCGACGCTGCTCGTGTTATTATGAGCAAGATAAGTGGCCACTGTGTCAAACTTATTTTGCCAACTTTGTTGGCTGGATTAGACGACAGACAATGGCGTGCTAAGAAAGGATCTGTTGAGCTTCTCGGATCAATGGCTTACTGTGCTCCCAAACAGCTTTCCATCTCTCTACCAACCATTGTTCCTCGCATCACTGAAGTACTCGCTGATTCCCACGCACAGGTTCAAACAGCTGCAAACAACTCGCTCATGTTGTTCGGAGAAGTTATCAGCAATCCTGAAATTCAACAGCTTGTCCCAGTACTATTAGAAGCTTTGAGCGATCCCAACCGCAAGACCAAGAGCGCCCTTACTGCTTTGCTGCAAACTGCCTTTGTGCATTACATCGACTCGCCTTCCTTGGCTCTAGTCATCCCTATTCTTGAACGTGGTCTAAAGGAACGTAGCACTGAGGTCAAGACGAAATCCGCTCAAATTGTTGGCAACATGTCATCTTTGACTGATCAAAAAGATCTTGTTCCCTACTTACCTCGGTTGATGCCCGGAGTGAAAGAAGTATTGGTGGATCCCGTACCTGAGGCTAGAGCCACGGCTGCTAAAGCTTTGGGAAGTCTGGTTGAGAAACTTGGTGAAGACAATTTCCCTGACCTTATTACCGAGCTAATTGATACTCTTAAGGTGGACAGTGGGGGTGTCGATAGACAAGGTGCAGCTCAAGGTCTTTCAGAAGTACTTGCTGGTCTTGGTTTGGAGAGATTAGACGGTCTCTTGCCAGAGATTATTGCAAATGCCGATAGTCCTAGATCTTATGTCCGTGAAGGTTTCATTTCTCTTCTAATTTACCTTCCAGCAACCTTCGGTACCCGATTCCAACCTTACCTCGGTCGCATTATTCCCCCTATCCTCATGGGTCTTGCTGACGAGTCAGAGTTTGTCCGAGACGCGTCCCTACGTGCTGGTCGTATGATTGTCATGAACTATGCTACCAAGGCTGTTGATCTCCTTCTTCCAGAGCTCGAGAAAGGACTATTTGATGACAACTGGCGTATCCGTCAAAGCTCTGTCCAATTGGTCGGAGACTTGCTGTTCCGTATTACTGGTCAAACCAATAAAACTGCTGCCGTTGCAATTGACGAAGCTGCAGAACAGGAAGAAGATGAAGACGACGAATCTGCTGGAACTGAACATGGAAAGAAGGCATTGTTGGATGTCTTGGGCAAAGACAAGCGAGACCGTATTCTTGCTGCCCTCTACATTGTTCGCCAAGACAGTGAGTATCTTTTTGTAATCTACGTAGAATGACATGATATATCGTATGCTTACAAAACTTGTGACATTTTAGCCTCTGGTATGGTTCGCCAGTCATCACTGGTTGTCTGGAAGTCTCTTGTATCTAACACTCCTCGTACACTCAAGGATATTCTTCCTGTCATGATGTCCATCATCATTCGCAACTTGGCCAGCCCTTCATACGATCGACGTACTGTTGCTGCAAGAACGTTGGGCGATCTTGTCCGTAAACTTGGCGAGAGCATTTTACTTGAAATTTTGCCTATTTTGGAAGAAGGACTCGAGGCTAATGACGAAGATACCAGGCAAGGTGTTTCCATTGCCCTTAGTGAAGTCATGTCCACTGCTGGTCGTGTACAGGTTAACGACTATGTCGATTCTATTATCCCATCTGTACGAAAGGCACTTTGTGATTCTTCATCTGAAGTCCGTGAAGCAGCTGCTCAAGCATTCGATACCTTGCATCAATGCGTCGGTCCTAAAGCCATTGATGAAATCCTTCCAACATTGCTTAACATGCTTCAGTCATCTGATGAAGAATCCGTGTACGCTTTGGAAGCTCTCAAGGAGATTATGGCTGTTCGTGCTAATGTCGTTTTCCCAGTGTTGATCCCAACACTGATTGCTTTACCTATTTCTGCATTCAACGCTCGTGCTTTGGGCTCTTTGGCAACCGTAGCTGGATCTGCATTGAACCGACGTATCACAACCATTCTTGGTGCCTTGATGAACTCTCTCTGTCAAGAAAAGGATGAGGAGACAGTTCAACAGTTGAAGGACACCATTCGTTCCATCTTGCTCTCTATTGAGGATGATGAAGGTTTGCACACTTTGATGGCTATGTTGCAAGAATATGCTCGCAGTGAAGATCCTATCAAGAGAGCAGGAGCATGTGAAACCGCCGGTATTTTCTACAGCGAAAACAAACTTGATGCTTCACGATATGTTAGCGATTGGTTCAGAATCCTCATATCTCTGTTCGATGATCGTATCCCTGACGTAGTTAAGGCCGCATGGGCTGCACTCTCTGCTGTAGCTAAGTCCGTCAAGAAAGACGACCTGGACGGTCTTGTCAGCCATATCCGACGTGCTGTCAAGAATGTTGGTGTTGCCGGTGTTGACCTTCCTGGTTTCTGCTTGCCAAAGGTAAAGTCTGACATTACCTTTATTGATTGGACAAAACGCGAAAAAAGTACTTATTAACTTTATAATACTTGTACAGGGTATTAGTCCTATTCTTCCCATTTTCCTAAATGGTCTCATGTACGGCTCTACAGACATCCGTGAACAATCTGCTTTGGGAGTTGGTAAGTTATATACTACCGATTTTGAAATACTATAGAATAATGGCTAACCAGGTTATTCTTAGGCGATTTGATTAACAGAACATCAGCTGAAGCTCTCAAGCCCTTTGTCACTCAAATCACTGGTCCTTTGATTCGTATCATGGGTGACCGTTATCCACCTCAAGTGAAGGCGGCTATCTTGCACACGCTTAGGTAAATTTCTCACTCATTGATTCAACTTTTAAATGTACAATATCTAATCATTGCCATCTATCAATACAGCCTGCTGCTAAGCAAAGTCCCCGCATACCTCAAGCCATTCTTACCACAACTGCAGAGAACCTTTATCAAATCACTTACAGACCCTACCAGTTCCATTGTTCGATCCAGAGCAGCTTCGGCTCTCGGTATTCTCATTTCTTTGCAGACTCGCGTTGATCCATTGATTGCCGAACTAGTTTCTGGTATCAAGACTGCCGAACCAGGTGTCAAGGAAACCATGATGAATGCACTTCAAACAGTTGTTGCAAAGGCTGGATCAGACCTTGGCGATGCGTCAAAGAAGGGCGTCCTTACTGTGATGTCGGAAGGATTGGGTGATTCAGATGGTAAGCTATCAGATGCTTGATGTTTAACGATGAGAAATACTGCTTTGTTTCTCACATATTCTTTCAAAAGATGGTACTGTCGTATCTGCTGCACGTCTGCTTGGTTGCATGGCCAAAGTATTGTCACCTGAAGAAGTTAAATACATTATACAGTAAGTGGATTACGGAGATGGATTATTCACATTGTAAGGCTGCCCTTTGCTTATGATGTTATCTAGAACGCACGTCCTAATTGAGCAAGCACCACCACTTGGCTCTACTCTTGCTGTTAATGCCATGCTTGTTGAATCTCCTTCTCAATTCGAGGATTTGGAAATAGCAGATGAAGTTCTCGAAAAGATCTTGAGAGATGTTTCTAGCGACAAGGTTAGCTTCATATCATTACCCTGTATGTGTCTAGCTACTGTACAGTTTTATTAATCGTTTTTTCTACCCTTCCAAATAGGCAAAGGTCCCAGAAGCCGCTATTCTTGCATTGGGCAAATTCCTCATGACTACAGAATACCAACGCACAGAAATTATTGACAAGATTGCTGATGCTTTGACTAATATCATTTCCCAAACAAATGCTGGCGTTGGCGAGAACCGACGTCTTGCTCTTGTGGTTGTAAGAGCTGTCGGCAGACGTTACCCTGGAGTATGTATTGCCATATGTTATATGTCGTATGAATTTAAAGATAACTGACTAATTACTTCAATTAGCTCTTGGAACCTTATCTCAGCAAGCTTGTTCCTCCCACCATGGGCTGCGTAAGAGATCGCAATATTCCTGTCAAGCTTACTGCTGAGCGTGCAATCATGTATCTCCTTCGTTTACTGGAAGGAGAGCAAACTCTGCAGGTGAGTTTTGAGGCAGCATTATTATGTCATTCATAGTTGAAGATAAGTAATTGACCAAACATTCGTATCGCAGTCATATCTCTCTACTGTTGACAATACCGCCCAACGCAATCTTAACGATTACCATCGTCGTATCCTCTCCAAATTAGTCACGCAAGAACAGCAACGTTTGTCTAATTTGCATGGAGCACAAGATGAAGAAGCTGAGGAAGAAGATAGTGAAGTCTGGGCTGTTGGATCCCTTGCTTCATTTGAAGGAGATGATGAATAGACTTTTCTTAAAAAATCACAAAAGTAACGGTTCAAGCCTTGAAAATGTACCATAAATATGATTGAATTATTTGTTCAATCAAAAGCAAAATCCTTTAGATTTATGTCCTGTAGCGTTTGGTATTTGCTACGTACAATAAAACTAGAAGTGACTGATTTTACTCAAATTTTCATAGTTGTTAGGTCACAAAAGAGAGCGTACGGCTTTAGCGAACCAGTGTTTGCAATGACCAGCCAAAAAAAGCGGCAAGTTAAACTTTCTGGAGACCCAACGGACAATGAATACTGATCGTAACTCTGCCTCATGGTCGACCAAGTTACAAGTCCTGAGCCGGCACCTACATCCTCTACCCAAGATGGAGAGAATATGTTTACCGAAGGTGATTCATCAGAGGCATTTCACACACAAGGTCGCAACATGCGGCGAATGAGCTTCACCGACACTTCGAAATCCGCGAAAGTACGGTATCGTAACTCTGCTTCACTTTCACCATCACTGAACAGAAGACGCATGCCACCAAACTCTCCCAATCAGATTGTGGCGAACGGAACAGTACACCTTTCTCCAAGAGAAGCATCTCGTATAGTACCACCTTATACATCAAATAGCTTCGATATGCTAGATATGTTAGGCTCAACTGATGACCACAACGGTCACTGCCCGTCTCCGGTCAATTCGTCTAGCACTCCTCCTCAAGTTGGGAAAAAGAAGAAGAAGCATAAATCGAACAAAAGCACACAGTTTACGCCCCCTCAATCTCCAGTCTCACAACAACGTCGAAGAAGTTTGAATCAAGTAGATCAGAATTCCTTACAAAGGCAGCCGCTTTCACCTTCAAGTCAAGCAAAACGAGTAGATAACTACAACAACATGCAGTCGAAGCAATATTCACCTACTAAGCGACGTTCATTAATCTCAAGAACCTCTGATGATTACGATCGTAGCACAATCTCATATGACACTGAAAACAAGGAGAATATGGCACCACCCGTCGTCAGCGGAAATACTGGCTCTCTTGAACAAAAATCTGACTGCAGTGAAAGTGTGACCATAGACTCAACACCCAGGAATACAACAACTGAAGAAGATATTAAAGAATTGCCTGAAAGCAAGCCTTCCTTTTCTATCTGGGATTATTTGAAGGATGAATTGACAGCCTCAGACTTTGACAGCGCACAAGATCTGAAAAGAGAAAGAGTTACCAATTTACTTGGTGTACCAGGTGCAGTAGAGAAGGCAAGCAATCTACTTTGATTCTAACGCATTTTTAAATCAAGCTCTGTAAATTAATTGCCAGTCTCATTCAGCTTATGTCATTTGGACTTGTTGTCTGTTTGGACTCGTTCTTATACACCTTTACTATACTACCTTTGCGCTTTTTTTTTGCGCTTGTGCGATTCGTCGAAGTCTCTGTTTGGAATATATTGAACATAAGGACGTTGGACAGGAGGTAAGACGGAATTGTGTATTGGCGATAATCCGTGTGCTAGGAATACTAAACAATGGGATTCAGACATCTTAAACCATCTCAAAAATGCGATCTCCTGAAAGGGCTTCTACTAATATTAACATATTTTGCCATGAGAACACTTGATGCTTCTCGAATGTACCATTCTATTCGTGGTCAAGCAGTTCTCAAATTATATATGATCTTCAATGTATTGGAAATTTGTGACAAGTTATGCTGCTCCATTGGTAGTGATATTTTGGATGCCTTGTTTTCCAAAACGACTCTTGGAAACTACCGTGGTCAGCAGACATCTGGCGAAAACATCTCAGCCAAACGGCACCTTCGCCCTGTCACTTTCTTCTTGCTGGCCCTGACTTATATGAGTATGTTGGGTGCCGTGGAGTTGTTTTCATTCACCAGTATTTATGAGTTACTAATGACAACTTATATTGCAGTCTTACACACACTTGTTCTTTTCATACAAATGATTACTTTGAATGTAGCCATCAATTTTTACTCCAATGCTCTCCTGACATTATTGATTTCGAATCAATTTGTTGAAATCAAGCAATCGGTCTTCAAGAAGTTTGAAAAGGAAAATCTGTTCCAACTTAGCTGCAGTGGTAAGAGCATATTCAGATTACAATAGAGCATGCTTGGATCATTTTCATCTTATAATCCATGGTTGTCAGATATTGTTGAGCGATTCCAGCAGGGTATGTTCTTGCTCATTATCACTTTGCGCAATGTTATTGAGCTCTCGGAGTCGCCTCCATCGCCATTTTCTATCCTACCCTCTACGTTTGTCCCATTGTTTAAGCTGCCAACTACTACAACTTTGGATACTTTAATGACACCTGTGGTCATGGTTATTGTGTCTGAACTTATTGTCGACTGGCTCAAGCATGCATTTATCACCAAGTTTAATCAAATTCGACCGAGCATCTACAGTAAATATATTGATATATTGTGTCGAGATTTAGTGGTTGGAAGCCCTGGAAGAATGAGCGGCAAAAAAGCCGTAAGTATAAAATGACAGACTATTTCAGTTTGACATCGTATATTGACTCTATGCTTTAGATGTTTGTGGACCAAGCCCCTATGGTGTCCAGACGTATTGGTTTTCCCGCATTGCCGATGGCCTGCCTGGTGAGTGATCAGCGTTTTTAACGCAATTGACGGTTCAAAATCTTGCTGACAATCCATGGATAGGTGATCCTCATAGTACAACAGCTGCTTCCTATGCTAGTCTCATCATCATCATCGATGGATGCTGAAGGTACCAACGTATCAACTTATATAATTGAGGGTATTGCCATTTTTCTGGTCAAATACTGTGAAGGATTGCTGAACATGGTTGGAACGGTTGTTAAAATCGACATTGCCGACCTTGTGCAGTCATTTCTTATTCGAGGTGGAGCTTTGGATAGGGCATTGCAGCAGTTCATATGGCTAAGCGCATGGATACTAGGCATATCTGTCACTGTGCTTTGGTAAGATTCCTTCAAGTTCTTGATACCCAGTGTAATCGCCTTTACTAAAGCCTCGGTGCATTAGTCTTATTGCCCTGAAAGTACTGGTTGGTATTAATCTACTTGGTTATGCATATAAGCGATATGCTTCGATGCAAGATAGAGAAGAACAAGAGCGCAAAACTGACGAACAGTATGCTGAGATGAATAAGGACGAGAAAGTACGTAAATGTGTATGTTTTAGCTGGTATGCTGGATATGGCTCTTTGCGCTGACCTTATACTGTTGTACTCTAGGCGTATAAGTCGTCTTTACAGAAATATTTGAATGATGAAAATGATAACATTTTGGGAATGCCTCAGCAAAAGTACACATTGGATAATGTTGATCGTTTCTCCATGGTGAGGAGCAGGATACCATAAGTTACGAGCAATCGCATATAAACAACACTTATTGTACATAAAAAATGATAATCTTGAAAAAACAAATGCTTTAGAATTTATTATCAAACGTGCACATATCTACATGCTTTGAGGATCCAAATAATGTATAAAGTGGTTTGAAATGGCCGGCGGGATGTGCTTATCATTTTTAGCAGAGAAGCAACCACCACAACAATAATAAATGAAAAAAATACTATGAGTTGAGGTTTTGCTACTGAACGAATTTTGGGATGAGAATTGTTAGATTTATGTCATCATACCGCCTGTTTTCTCGGATCCAGACTTTTTTTTAGAGATAGATGTTGATTTGGAAGAACCCTTTCCACCTTCAGCGCTGGAAGCTCTCATCATTAGTAATCCACCAGCTGCCTCACCAGCAGAATAGCCTCGCATCAAGTTCTTGTTCGCAGCAGAATTTTCCAATACCGCAGCTCCACGACGTACATCAGCTGGCATACGGAATGAATCTCTGGAACCGATTCTCACTTTGACCTTGGGAGCGATTTTTACTTTCTTGTCCAGAGCGGCAGCAAGCGATGTGGCTGGAGAAGTATTTTGTGAGTGGTTTCTAGATGTAGATCCAGACCCTGAACTGGAATAAACATATTGCATCTGACCGTCTGTACTATCCTGCCCATACGTTGTATGTTTTTCCGACACACGGCCCTCTGTTTCTTTGACACCGGGTAGTTCATCTGAGCTCGGACTCGTGCTGAAGCTAGAATCCATTGCACTATGTTGCACCGCTGACCTCCGCTTGTATTGAATTGATGGAGAATCGGCAGGTAAAACTCCCGCTAGATTGCCATGAGATCTGGTACGACGGTGACCAAAGTGCTGCTGTTGTTGCGGTTGTTGTTGGTGATGCTGGGTTACAGGTTGTTCAGTGCTTTTAAAAGTTCCTTCATTTAAATTGTTGGATGACTGAGGATCTTCAGTTGGTATATCATATGTCGATGGACTAGCAATCAATTCTAAGTCAGCTTTGGAGTGCTTGTGTTCCTCAACAGGGTATTGTTTGATATCACTCAAAATCATCTGTATCTGCGGCGGTATTTGAGAGGTCCCCACCGTTCTAGCCCGTTGTCTTCGAGGTAATGCTTGTGTGGTATTTGGAGCAGCGGTCTGTTGAGTTGTTGGGACTGATATGGCCATTCCTGTAGGTCCAGTGGTCACAGGACCAAAGTTAACTGGTGGGGGTTGCACCGGTCCTGGTGGTAAGTCCTGCAACATTGCAGGAAGTGGTCCCGCTCGAGGAAGAGGAAGACCCATCATGTTAGAGGCAGACATATTCGGCACCGGATCCAATGAACGCTTCACAATTGGATTCTTCACAAAAGACGGTACAACGTCAGGCTCAAATGGTCCAGTGAATGGTTTGCCAGTTAAGAATGGATGATTTCGAATTTGGTGTGGCGTCCAGCGCCTTATAGGATCTTGGTTCAAAAGGCCTTGAATAAAGTCGATCAAAGCATGTCGACTTTGTCGCTCTGTAAAGAAAGATCAGTAACCATTCAACTTCTTCTAAACACCAATTTCATCTCTAGATATACCTCTCTCTTTTTCGACCTCATCAAGCCCATGTCGCG
The DNA here is from genome assembly GCA_021235465.1 of Umbelopsis sp. PMI_123. Classification (NCBI taxonomy): domain Eukaryota; kingdom Fungi; phylum Mucoromycota; class Umbelopsidomycetes; order Umbelopsidales; family Umbelopsidaceae; genus Umbelopsis; species Umbelopsis sp. PMI_123. The sequence goes on along the minus strand of JAJSME010000015.1, from coordinate 29,816 downwards.
CTTGGTTATAGTTCAGTATCAAAGGTGTCAACTTGGTCTCATTGAAATATTTTTTGCCCGGAGGTTCCGCCTTAACATATTCCCGACTATACTCCTCTCTAGTCTTCATTGTCCATACTCTCCTTCCATCTGCCTTTTCCTTCTTGACAAAGAACTCTCGAGCTGTCTTTCCGTTTTCAAGCATATACGTTGGCGGCATGCTGCAGCATGGGAATTGCAAATGTGATACGAAGTTCATGTCGTCTGGTTAGTCAATGTCGAAAAAAAAAAAAAAAAAAAAAAATATGACACTAGACACTCTGGAAATACTCACCCTAACATATCAACAATACGTGAAACTTGATTATACTCTGAACATCCCGGAAATAACGGTAGTCCGAGGAAAAGTTCGGCAACAATGCACCCTAATGACCACATATCAATAGCGCTGTTGTACTTTACGCCAAACAATACCTCTGGCGAACGATAAAAGCGAGACTGGATGTAGGTGTATATTTGATGTGATTCGTGACATGCCGAACCAAAATCAATGATTTTGATTGTCGGTGAATCCAAGCTTAAAAGTAATTGTAAATGTACATAACTATGAGCATGGCCGATAAAACTCATAATAAAGCCTACTTACTTTTTCAAAAGAATATTCTCTGGCTTCAAATCACAATGTATGATCTCAGCATCTTTCAAAATCACCAATGCATCCACTAATTGGTGAGATATGACACGCACCAAGTTGGTCGACAAGCCCTTGAATGAGTTCTGTTTGATCAGCTCATACAAATTGACGGAAAGAAGTTCAAATACTAGACAAAGGTGGTTGCGGTGGATGAAGGTGTGATATAATCGCAAGATATGGTGCCTGTCCTGGGCATCTCGCTCGCCATTCAACTAGTAAGTTTAGGGAAAAATTATTAACTTTGACTTTCTCCTATCCGAGGCTTGCTACTATCGATACTAACCTTTTTCAATATCTCTACTTCCAATTGACTTTGTATCATATATGCTGGTTTGTTCTTGATGACCTTAACGCTAACCAACTCCTTGGTCGAGATTCGCTGGCACTTGACCACTTGACCAAATGTTCCTTGACCAAGTATATCCAGCACTCTATACCTATGTGATGGTTTTGAATAGAGGCTTAGATCACGAAGAAGGATGATAGGTGTTCTCAGATGTAGATATATAGTAATACATACTCTTGACCTTTCTCACTTCCCAAGGTGTCGTTGACTCGTAATATGTAGTCACAGTCCTCATTATCAAATCCATCGTTTTTGCTTGATTTGCTAGGTTTTGTGAGTACTCTGCGTGGATTTCTCAGTGGATTATATTTAAACACTGGATTGCGCAGTCGATACGTTTCGCTAATATCAACAGTTAGTGCCTGAAGTGGCTAAAAAAGTCGAGCTGTGTTTGAATCAAATGGGAACATCATGGATTGTCTACAAATTTTTTTTTTAATGTACTTACGCTAATAAAGCCGCCTTCGGGTCGAGCCCTGCGGTGTAAAGGTTGCTTATTAACCACAGGTCTTAAGTCTATGGCCTTGTTAATGACCCTTTTAAAACTCGTATTAGGCATATGGACTGGTAATGAGCGATGTTTTGCAGCTTTTTTAATGAGAGCAGCTTGTTTCGAGCGGTCGTCGTGATATCTGATTCCCGGTTCAATGGTTTGAGCATAATAAGGCGCTCCAAAATTCGATTTAAGACTTGGCTTGAGTCTATTGTGAGAAGGTGAAGCAGCAGAGGTAGACAGGGATGGCCGTAGTTGCAGAGGAACTTGTTTCAGATTTTTCCCGCTGTTCGTAGGACTTGGATCCTGAACCGCAGACAGTCTACGCTGTAGTGTAGTATTTGGTGGCCATTCAACTGGTGGACGCATAATGGACTTGGTTGTTGTGGTGGATTTAGATATACGAGGACTATCGTAGTTGTCGTAGTGTTGAAGGTCGGTGCTCGAAAGACTTTGGCGTTTACTGCCACTTGGATTGGGAGATGGTTTGTTGACCAAAGTGAGCTTATCGGGATTTGTGGCAAGAACACTGGCTGGATCACTAAGATAAGATGCCATGCCTCCTAATGGGCGCTTACGATGTTGCAAAGCTTGGATGCTGGACATTAACACAAGAAAAAGGCGAAGGGGAAGATTGTTTGTATCATTCTTAAAAAGGAAGCCAGCGCAAGGCACACATTGCCTGTGGTTGGGATCACGATGATGGACAAAAAGAGTTCTATTTATGATAAATGATGCTTGAGATTTTACATGTACAAAAAGTTGAGCTTTTCTTAAGATGATGGACATTCTATTTCTGCAATAATGCCTTCTCCAAGTCTCTCGATTTCGGCTAGAATGGCTTCGAAGTTGACCGCTGTCAATTTGGAGGTCCCTTCCTATAAATTTTTGTTGATAATGAAGAGGGGGTGGTGGTCATTGTTAGTTTTACTGCTGCTGCTGTTGCTTATAATATTTTGCCGATTTGTTATTCAAAATTCACATACCAATTTTGACCCTTTCTTTATATCAACAGGCACTGCATTAAAGCCTTGATTAACTTTCCACGGCCTTGGCGAGGTGGTCAGTGGGTTCCACACAATCGCTATGTGATCGCCGCCATGCTTATCATGGAATGGGAGAATGAAATCTCCATAGATACGCTATTATAAAGAAATTTCCCCAAATAAATAACAAAGATTTGGAATCTAGGTTTGCCACTAAATACTTTGTTCTCCACTTTACCTGAATCTCATCCACCAAATATTGAGCTGGATCGAATTGGACGTACACCAGATCGCCAAGCTCAGTGGCCCTTGATACCAAGTTACGATACTTTGGTGTAGCTGATGTAAAGTACTCTGCTTCGGGTGAAAGGTTTTCTATGTAGCGGGTACAGCGGTTGGGAATAAGCCGGATGATGGCACTATAATCTTGCATCGGTGTAACAAACAAGCGCTGCAAATAAAAACCGAAATCAAAAAACTAAGCTTCCAGCCCAGCCTCCCTGAAGCTCTTTCCCCCTCCTTACCTTGAATTCTTTTTGGCTACCAGAAAGGACAGCTTGTTCGAGTTGAGTACATGCTGCTCTTGCTAAGACCTGTATACGAGCTGCAATGATTTTGGAAGGCTTGTCTCTTGACCATCTCTGACTCTCTAAGTCCTTTTGAGTAGCAATGAACATGCTACTGTGCTTCATTTGTGGATCTCTAGCACGTAACCTATTAAAGTTATCCCGAATGGTGTCTCTGTTTGCTACGGTCATTTCTTCCTCGATGTCCAGAATAAGTGGCTCATGTTGGTAGTCCCAAGTTGCCAAGAGATGAACAACTCTGGCAAATCCACTCATGATGCTACCTGGTGCCTGCCAAGGTTGGGCTTCCAAGAACACGTATGCGCAGATTAACTCTATGAATTCATCAGTGACGTGGGGTGATAAAAGATGTGCACTAAACCATCTTTTGGCGATACGCATTGTGAAGCTCAGCGCAGCAAATCTAGAACAAAGTGCTTTCATGCTAAATGTGTGCGCTTGTTGATGATGAAAGTAATGGAAATATTTATCAAGGGCCTCTTGGGCAAGATCCTTGTTCAATTTAGATTCATTCTTGCTATCCTTGATGGTCTTGAGTAACCCGATCTCCTTATCAAGTTGGATTCGGCAACGGAAGACATAGCCTGGCGAGTACTGAACATCAAGGTATCCTCGAATAGCCAATGGATTCTTTTCCAGAATCTCATCCACAACATTGGCCACAACCTGTGCCTTTTCCTTCAGTTGCTCAGCTACTTTCAGTAAGAAGGCTTGCTTTACATTCTGGATGGCACCGAGATCATCTGGCCACTTTCCAGAGGTTTCGAATTGTATCACGACATCGATTGGTTCGATAAATCTTGCCGTGGTCGGGTAAAGTCCAATATTATCAAAGTCATGGGGCTGTGGTAAAAAGACCGTGGAGAAGCGGAGAGTCGGACTTGCGGGGTGGATGTTGGCAATCATGAGTGGGAGCCCATCATCAAGAGCACGAAGCTGCTTAACCAAGTTATCAAAGGCGGTCATAACCGGTTGGAATCCTACATTTTTGATTTCGGGACTGAAAAACTTTTGAGGCACGACCTTGGAATGATTGATGAATGCGTAGAGTTGGCCAGCAGAGTATTCGACATTACTAGTGATACCAAAGTGGTGTTGCAAAAGATGTGCCACCATATGTTGAACGATTAAGCTGCGGTCTTCCGCTCCACTGCATTCGAATACGACACTTTCTCTGATGCTACCATCCTTGAAACGACGTAATTCAGCCTTGTTACCCCAAAGCTTTCGGAATCGATCGCAAGCTTCCTTCTCTTCAGGGGAGGGTCCAAGTTCGAGCAAGCGGCTCGCATTTTCTGGAGACAACATCAACCCAACTTGAATGGATTCCAAATTGTCTTTTGAAGGCTTTTCATCCAAGTTCCAAGATGGCAATGATTTTGATGTGACAGCCAGGATAGATATGCGATCAGTCAAAGCCTCCTTCAGAATGGAATAGAGTTTCTTGGAGAAGAAATTGGCTTTAAAAGGATAGTCAGCCTGTTCAGTCTCTCCATAGCCGATAATCTTAGATGGTAATTGGATGTGAGCTACATTGTCGAATTGAACTTTCATATCATCCACTTGTGTCAAGAACAATGCGTTAAATTGATCTCCTTGACTGTCATTGAAGTACTTCATAGCCAAGGCAGCCTCATGCTGAACGAGCTCAATGGTAGATCTTGAAACATTTGCGGTCAAGTTAACAGTTCCAGTAACATCAACTACTACGACATCATAGTTATCAACAAAATTCTGAGCACTGAATCCTTCGACATCAGATTTGCCAATAAACACTGGTGATTTGACGAAATCGTGTGTTGCCAAAAAGTCAATGGTTCCGCGCAGAAGTTGGTAGGAGCTAAATCCATGTGCAAGTTTTTTGCCACCGTTGCTACCTCCACCTTGCAATAAGTAACACATGATCATAGTGAAAATAAATGTGTTGAATCCACTCTTTCCTTGTTCAACAGAGGCAAGACCTCTCTGGTACAACCAAACACGAGCGAGTTTGATGGCTTCTTTAAGGGCAGAGCTTCGCTTTTCGTGCTGGTATATAAATGCCAAGCTAGACGTGTAAGTGGTATCTTGAAGCAATGCTGCATTGTACTGAGGTGTAGGTGCAAGAGAATCTACTTCGGTGTGGTTCTTGGGACGAACATTGTTGCGAGATGGACCTAGACGAATAACAGGAAACACGTTCGCTCCAATGCAAGGAATGAGTCGAATGACGCACTTTGATTTCGTGAAGTCTGTTTCAGATTTGTCTATAGTTCATGCGTCAGTATCTTATATTATCACTATTCCTTCTAGTATATGTAATATAATCCACTAACCTCCGCTGGCACGCAAAACAAGGATTGGTCGTCTCATATCACCATTGAAGAGCGAGAATTCGGTTTTGATCTTCATCCCCTTCTTCTTGTCTTTAATAAGACTTGCCAACACTGACAAGTAGTAAGCACGCTTGTAAAAATATCTGAAGTTCATGTAATCCTTTTCTTGGAACAGGGACTATAGTCATAGGTGCAGATTAGCGGTCACGGTCACGAAAACAAGGCAAAGTTGCAATTTCTGCACCACTTACAGATGGCATTTCAATGGCTACATCAACATTGAACGGCTTTCTTGTACGGGAAATAGATTTGAGTGCATAGCTGCCCACCAAATGTATACCTGCCGGCTTCTTGTATGCAAACTTGTACTGAGCATCTGATGGTGGTCCAGGTTGAGGGAATGGAATAGTAATATTATGCTTTTCCTTCATGGTTTTCTCGACTTGTTGGACCTATTGATTCCCATAATTGTCAATATCAATGTTACATGATATACAATTGTCACAGTTTACAAGCTTACAGTGGCATCATTTATATCCTGGCTTTGATCGAATAACGCCTTCATGCGATGCAAAACCAATTCCAGTGCAGTCATCTTCTTATAGTCAATATCGACCTCCTTCAATAACTCATCTATCTGTTTCCAAACATTCATTATGTGGCTCTATAACAAGGATAAGTCGCGCAGATCGTATACACTTACCTCCATCTTGAAGATGTTGGACTTGAACAATTCAGATGTTTCTTTGAGACCTTGCATCTCTTCATTTGTTGGTGGTTGATAAAGTTCGGATACATATTGGTTCTTTTTTAACTTAATTGAGGAAGCCTTTCCGTTGACACCCTTTTCCACCTCTTTTTGAACCTCTTCTTCATCGTCGTCAAATTCTTCGTCTTCTTCCTCGCTATCTTCTTCTTCTTCATCATTATCATCGATCATGTCATCGTATTTTCCTGATGCAGCAGCTGACATCAAATCTTCAGCGTCGTCGCCAATAAAATCTTCAGCGTCGTCGCTCGAATCTTCAAAAGTTTCAACATTAGACTTGGAATCGACCTTAGCAACCTACAGTCATGAATTACAACATTCAGTATTAATGCTGAGAGAATAATATAATAGTTGAAAATAACTTACCTTTTTCCCAGGCTTCTGTAGAGTGCTGTTACCAGCTTTTCTCTTCGCAGCAGCCACCATGTGAGTTGAATGAATGCTGATCTATGACCGAGATCAAAGGGTTTTTTTTCAAGCCAGTTACAGCACTGCAAAAAAAATTGTGACTCGTTTCTTGAATGTGACTTGGGAATTTCGCGACCTACTGCCTATGGTATTCCGCTCACAGTCCACAGTACGCGGCGAAGGATGTCGACGGTTTGGCAGGTCAGCAAAGATCTTCAAAAGGCGATCCTCGATTGTTCAGAGAGATGCTTGTATATATCTATGAAATGGTACAGTATTTTCAGCCCATTGGTTGATCTGACAATGGCCTGCAGCTAACATATTCCACAGGGCCGCAGAATTGCTCGATGGCATTGATTATGATAAACTCGAAGCAAGTAAAGAGAGCAGCGATAATAAGCAGCCTTACCAAGATAACCTTCTTTTAGATTCCTCCTTAACGGAATTGGAGAACAACAAGTACCTATATGCTCGAGCCCTGTTCGAAGTGCGACAGTTTGATAATGCGGCATTTGTCCTGGCTCAGTTCACTGCACCCAAACTCAGATTTTTGAGACTTTATGCCAAGTATCTTGTAAGTGGAAATTCAGTGGGTCTATTATCCCTTCGAGGCTGATCTAAATTATATTTTATAGGCTGGTGAAAAGCGGAAGGAGGAACAAAGCCAAGACATTATGGGTTGGTGCTTGAGTATCAGTGGTGGCTCCATTTTTGAACGATGGCTTACCCATATGTAATAGGACCTATGGATGATTCTTCAGCAGATAATACCGAGTTAACGGCTATATTCGACGAACTTGATCCCCTTTATGAAAACAGAGAATTGGATGCGTTTTGCTTATATTTGTATGTAGACGACAGAATGTCAGCACATAGATAGACAAATGCTAACTCGGAAATTATCTGTAGATATGGCGTGGTATTGAGGAAAAGAAAAGCGAACCAAAAGGCGACAGAAGTACTATTGGCCTCAGTTAAAGAATACCCATATTTCTGGAGCGCCTGGATGGAACTGGCAACTATGGTAGATACACGAAAAATGGTATAATTTATGATCCACCTTTATAGCTAAAAAAGAGATACAAGTAATAGTGACTATGTTCATTTCAGTTTCAGGATCTTCAATCAGTACTCGACGAAACCTTTCCTAAACATATCATGAAAGACCTCTTTCTAGCGCATATGGCACTACAACTACATCAACCTGCCGATCTGTTTCGATCGCTTATGGAGCCAATATCTGCTTCCTTCCCACGTAGTACATATATAAAATCACAATGGGCAACACTTCGATATGACTTACTTGGTATACCTCTTTCCACACTGATAGAAGCATACTTTGCAATGATTAACGCTGTGTACTTTGCAGAATATAATGAGGCTGAAGAATTGTTTGATGAACTTCGGAATATGAATCCTTATCGTCTGGATGATATGGATATATTTTCCAATTTACTATTCGTGAAGGACTCCAAAGAGAAATTGAGTGTTTTGGCACATCAAAGTGAACGGATCGACAAGTATCGGCCGGAAACATGCTGCATCATTGGTAAAAGCGCTCTAGCTTCTTGCCATGTGTTACGCATCAAGTCACTGACTTACTCTATTTTAGCCAACTATTATAGTGTTAAATCGGAGATTGCAAAATCAATTGAATACTTTAAGAAAGCCCTGAAACTGAACCGGAATTACCATCTGGCATGGACTCTACTGGGTCATGACTATATGGAAATGAAAAATAGTAATGCCGCGATAGAATGTTACAGAAGAGCTATAAGTAAGGAACCCTTCCATAGAATCTGTTGATTTATTATAACTAACCTTGGAGAAATTGTCATGTAGACCTTAATCATAAAGACTTTCGTGCATGGTATGGATTGGGCCAAACATATGAAATTCTCAAGTTACCCTACTATGCTATTTACTATTATGAAAAATCTGCTGAATTACGGTAAGCTACTATCATCCCAACGAGACAGAATTATGAGATACTGAACCAAGGTTGGTCAGACCACACGATCCACGTATGTGGGTTGCACTAGGAAACTGCTTCGAATCATTAGACCGAGACAATCAAGCAAGGGATTGTTATAAACGAGCGTCACTGTGTGAAAATGCTGACAAGGAAACAGCTTGGCTTAGACTAGCGCGAGTATTTCAAAAAACTGGAAATATGGATGCAGCAGCAACATATTATAAACAAGTACTAGAATTGGACGAGCAAGATAGGGTAAGTAATTTTTTCAATCTTTCTTTAACGAGACTGATTATGCTAACGATGCTATTTTTGCACAATCAATCCCTGTAGCATCTAAGTGAGAGTGAGGAAATTGGCGATGCGTTACTCTTCCTTGCAAAGTACGAAATGGATAGATTTCGATATCGAGAAGCCAGTGAGTATGCCAAAATTGCAGCGGATTTTCCTTATCCTGTAAGTAGCCGATCTCCCTTAGTTAAATTAAAGTTTGGAAACTGAATTATATTCAATTAACGTCATGTCCGCCTTTTGGGGGGCAAAATACTCGATCAATTAGTATAATGAGGAGGCCAAGGCACTTTTGGAAGAATTAAGAGCTCGCGGTAGAGCAAGTAGTGTATGATATTGTAATAATAAAGTTAGTTACACACTGGCGTTTACCATGTTGTATGATTGGGGAGTACTAGTGTTCATTGGGCCCAATCCAATCCCATCCCCGATCACCACAGAATCCATTTTTATTGGCCATTTCCCGTCTTGAACCCGTCTTTCCAGATCTATTTGCATTCTCCAACAACTCTTTTCTTGAACCCCTCCCGTTCATTATCATCTCCATGTCAAGAGTGAGATCCCCTCCAATATCTCCAGCGAATGATGATCCGGATCAGCACAGTCAATATTCCAGAACTTACTCCACTTCATCATCATCACGAAACACTCATCATTCGAGATCACAATCCTTGGCATCCTCTAATGGTCGACATAACAGCAGTTCAGTGAACTTAGAGGCCACCGCACGTGCCTTTTATTATGAGATAAAGGCTTACATTGCCTCCCTTTTGGCAAGAGGTATGTACCAGAAAATATGACAAAATGTGGATGGGATAAAAAACGGTTCCTGGAACACATTTCGCGTGCCCCTTGTTCAAAGACATATTATGTCTTTTGAAAAGAGTGGGTGTGTGTAGAAGGCACAATAGCAAAGCGACATCTCCTATGTACATTACATTGTGAAATATAGCTAGGGCGGGCTCACAAGATGGTTTTATTGTACTAACGTAGTTTTTCCGTATGCAGAGGCCGCAGAAGGAGTTAGCCCCCAAAGAGCTGGAGCGAGAAGCAAACTGACGAAATTATCCAATCAGCAGTTTCATGAATTGTCCATGGATGTTTACGACGAATTGATGCGCCGGAATGCAGATGACAGAATGTGTACGTACATTTAGGAAGGGTTGGGTTGTGTGTAGGTTGATGTAATTTATTGATTACCATCTATGTCCGTTCCCCTAGTTCCCTTCTTACCCGTACGAGATGATTTCCATCCTAAGCGTAATCAAGCCCGCCAAAAGCTGGCTACACTTCCGAAAACTAGATTTAAAGATTTGGCAAGCGATGTATTCTATGAACTGGATCACCGTTACCCACATTTTCAAGATGAGGAGGTACGAAATTTGACATTTTCATTTGATATGCCATTTCATTATATCTGAATACATTTTCCCTAATTACCAGGCCGATGCACGACCTCCAATGCCCCCTATCCCACCTACTGCAAATGGACATATGTCGAAAAATATTTCAAACGCCATGGCTCAGCCAAGTCAGTCAACTAACATTGTTCCAGTTATGGGCACTATGAACATCGAAGTCGTCGATGTCGGTTACAAGTATCAAGGCAATAGCCCTGTCAATTCGCCATACTCTTCGCCAAAACCTCACTATGCTCGTAACGACAATGATGTGAACTCATCGCCTGGTTCGCTATCTTCACGTGCAGAATCCTATTCGTCAAAAGATGGTCGTTTAAATGGAATGTCTAACGGTAATTCCACGCCAAATAGCAGAAGCCCAGCCCCAACAAAATGGGATAGTCCTCCCATGCCCAAGGCTACCGCTCAACCACCATCCAATAGTGATAGCACCAACTTCCAATCCTTAGATAGTCTCATGGCTGACCTTGGAAACATGGTGACTAAAGATCAGATAAAATCCTCTTCTCCAAGGGACGATATGGTGCGTATAAGTCAGCTTCAGTTCAGAACATGTGGCCCCTCCTAACACTCGCCTTTTTGCATTGATAGAGCGTCAAGTCGGATTCAACCCGAAACTTTGATGCACAAATGGATCAATTGAAATCTGATTATGAATATAAGCTAAATGCTATGCGACAACGTGTTAAGGATCTCGAAATCGAAGCTACAGTACGTATAAAGCAAAATTTCATAACAGCATATACTACGTTGGTTCTTATTCATGATTGTGGCTGTAACTATATTTTTTTAAAAAAAAAAAAAATTTAGGAACGAGAAGAAGCATATGCTAAAGAACTCAGTGCAAGAGAGAAGGAACCTCCAAAGGTAAGCAGTAGGGTGTAACAGGAGTAAATACTGCGGGGCTTTGTTTAGTAACCAATTTCTTCAGGAGGGCAATTCGCAATTCAGTCATCTTCAGGAAAAATATGACGAGCTTGAAGAGAAATATAAGCAGATGGAGGAGGATTATCAACAGCAACAGGAGGTACGTATTCTCATACAATGAGGACTTTCTGCTCTCACTTTTAAACAACTTTGATAACCAACTGTCTTTCTGCAATCAACACAGGTTGTAAACGATGTTCGCCGGGAAGTGACAAATTTGTTAGAAGAGCTCAAGGATTTGAGCCGGAAAAATGGTGAAATCACCATAGAGAAAGAGCAGGCTCAAGATAAACTCTCTGTGGTTGAAAATGAAGTAAGCTTCTATTTTGATCGCCCATACATCCAAACCCCCTTTCCACCCTAGTGCTTATCCTATTTCGTGATTTTCTCCGTCTAGTCAAAAGAATGGCAGCGAAAGTTTGAGAAAGCAAAGACAGAATTGCGCAACCTGAAAGGTAAGGAAAGAAACAAGGTTGAAGGATCGTATAAGATGATACTCTGGTATTGACACGCCATTTTAGCTACTTCATCCTTTGTACGTCAGCCTCCAAAGTTGGAGGTCCTTGGAGACGACTTGTTGCGGCCAACTGAAGACGGAGCTATTAGCCAAGATCACGTCATCAACTATCAGGTTGCCGTAGATGATCTTCTTAGAAGCGGAAGGTATAGCTTCATGTTCACAAACATGCATTGTATTTATGGGAAAGTGTTCTTTGGATGCTAACTTTCAATACTAGGTCTGAAAAGCCATCTAGCGTATTGATTGCTATGAAGGCGGTAGTAGTATCTTGCAAAGCTATTACAGAGGATGTAGAGGCATACGAAAACGACGAAACCAAAGATATCGATGCTGAGAAGAAGGACAGACTGTATGCTATGAAATCGCAATTCTCTAAAGGATTGAGCAACCTCATGGTAGCTGCAAAGACCCACGCCAATGGAATGGGAATTAGTCCGGTCAGCCTTCTGGACGCTGCGGCTACTCATTTGACATCCACTGTTGTAGAGCTTATCAAATTGTTTGGTATGCGCAATGGAAAGGGATCCGACCGTGATAGTGCTCAACCTGAAGATGGTGGCAAACAAGCAGGCTCGCCACCTGGTAGCATTCTACGAAAGCCTGATCCTTACAACGCATACAAGTCTGGAAACGCTAGACAAGAAACCACAGACTTGCCCCGTGGACTTCACCCTGATGATCTAGCTGTAAGTCTCGCCTACATTGTTGTTGAGCTCTTTTGTTGAGGTTGAGGTTATTAAATGTGCTTTCTTTTATAGGCATACCTAAAACGCCAAACAGATCAAGTCGTGCAGACTATTCAACAGCTCCTGGCTGCTTTGCGCACTCCATCTCGATGTGATGAAGTGGCTCCTATTATTACAAGCATAGTGACTATTGTGGGTAACGTATCTACGGTGGCCAAGTCTTCTTTTAATACACCAGCTGGAGGCCAGTTTAGGAAGGATGGTGAGATGATTTTGCAGGATTTGCAAAGCACACGTAGCAAGCTCGTGTCTTTGAGAGACGGCCATTTTGTGAAAAATCCACTCGATGCTCCAGCAAATGCAAAGAAGGACTTGGCAAAGGAATCATACGAAGTGGCAAAGTTCACGCGAGAGCTTTTAGGCATTTTGTAAAGTGCCTCTTTTATCAACCTTCTTCATATAGCTTTCTATCACACTACGTCTCTTCAATGTGTACAAAGCCTGAATTGTATCATATATTTCTTACTTATATACATACTGGTTACTCACTGGAAAGCACATTGATATTTGTTCCATTTCGAGTGGTTGACGGATGATATTTGTTTGATACTGTTGAGAAACAAAAAAGCAGTCAGAACCAATGTTCAAAAAAAAATCAGAGCATCTAAGTTAGGCCTGCACAGTATGCAGCCATACGAAGATCAAGTGCCCATGGACGATCCAACTGAAGAGGAGGAATATTACGAAGATGAAGAATACGAGGAATATGAAGATTACGATGCACCGCAGATTGGAGATACCATCATGACTGCTACGGAGGTATGAATCCATCCGTCTGTGTGATAATATTCCAGTGTCGTAACCAACTTTGTACTAATCGATCCTCATCACTTCCACTCAGAATAATGATGCCTGGGACGATACAGCGCTGATAGAAGCTTGGGATGAAGCAGTCAAAGAATATCAGACATACCACAGCACTACAGCCGCGGATGATCCACCTTTCAGTAAAAAGCCGGCTGCAAAACCTTCCAAGGCAGCAGCAGCAGTACCTGCGTTAGTTTTGTTCCTTGACCGATATGTACTATGTTACTGCATGTATTCACTGACCATGCATAATCTAAATGTTACAGCAAGAAAAGGCCCCCACCAATACCAGCAGAAGAACAAGTATGATGTGGCCACGCGTGATATCATATGCGTTATAGTGTTACTAAAATACATCTCTCCTTATTTACAGGTAAATACATCAGCGAATACCAAGCAAGCAAAGCGCGTTAAGAAAACACCATCACAACCAACTGCGGTACTAGGTCAGGAAAATCTGGCAAGCACAGGTAACGATGCTGTACCGAGTCAAGCGGCAGGGGAAACGGACACGCAGGCGTCTTGGGACCAACACGCAAATTACTGGCGACAACAAGCGTATGAGTCTAACGCAACTTCAGCACCACCTCCAGCGCCGATACCAATGTCACAGCCAAATTTTAGCACCGCGGGGGAAGATGAAGCTCTTTCCAACCTGATGATGGCCTGGTACTATAGCGGGTACTACACTGGTTATTATCAAGCCATGAGACGGCGATAGTGGAAATTTAGATTAATTGATTGTACCATAGATTTAGTTCTCTTCCCACAAACATAATGCTCATTGATATCGTTTCATGAGACCAGTTCTTAGAATATTAGAAGAGAAAATTCCCCATTGGGTTACCGCCGCTACAAGTAGACGTGTGAAATGTACAACGACGTTGTACTTTTGGCGCCTTGTAGACCAATTAAAGTTTGAATAAGGAAATCTCTCGACTAAAAAAATATAGCATACGCATATCCATATGAAAATTCCGCATGATATTTTTCTTTATCAAAAGCATCTACTACTTGGTAAACAAAAAAAAAAAAAAAAACAAAAAAACAGTATGTACAATGGAGTTCTATTCTCCGGGCGTGGTACTTGATATACTAAAGATTTTCTCACACAAACTACTGAAAAAAGAATCAATGGAAAAAGATGGAGTGAAAATTATATCAGATTGAAGATTGCTTGCTTCATAAATTGGATCGAATGGATCTTAATTTGCATGTATAACTGAGAAACAAATGCTGTTCGTTTCGTTCAAGGAGTACGTGGTTGAAGCACATAAAACTGTGTGACAATCGCAACTGCCATCTTGGTTGCTGTTGTTCTATCACTGCTGAGTGTATCACTTTTGTCAAATAAGTTAGATGCCTCTTGCGCAGCACATGCTTGTAATTCGCGTTGAATAGCATCTCCTTGTTCGTCTAATGTTGAAGGGTGTAGTTTGGCTATATTCAGCTTCCATTGCGTCAGAGCAAAATACGCGGCAGCCATAGCAATGGACCTGTTGCTAATGTAATCCAGGGAACACAAGATATCAGTGATAACTGCTTTAAGCTAAAAACTGCCCCAAAAATATTTACCTTAAGTGAGGGTCATTTTCCAAATATGCTCTATGGTGGCACTCCTTCAAGGCTTCCATACTTATGTCCGCCGAAAGACTACCAGTTGATGACTGGGAGGACCGTCTAATTTCATCTATGTCGTTATCCACCAAATCTCTAAATTTTGTACTGCTTCGTCGGCACGCTGGATCTGGCGACGTGCAATCCACATCTACGTCAATAAACTCCCACTGTTGATTATCACTGTCAAATGTCTTGGCTGGATATAATACCAGGTTGGCACCTGCTTCGGAGCCTGCTTCGTGTATATTTAGGTCTAAGACCCATTCTTCGTTGCTAAGCGAATAGATGAACTTTCCAACATTTTCTCGTCCGTATTCGTCCTTGGCGGCTCGAACTGCCCATTGCTGGTTAATGGCATTCTCAAGCGGTTTAGCGTGATATAAACATATCTCTGTATCTTCGATCAGTCGTAATCGCCCTACAAAATGTAAAAACACACGGTCAGCAAGGTAGATCTTATTCCATGTCATTCATTCATTATTATTCTATACTATGCCTTTTCGTATGTCCAGGACCAGCCCAGTTTTCTTGTTTTCTATAAAGTTCCCCTTCCATCGCCAGTACTCAGCGTCGTCGTATTGAGGGGTAGGATAGACATAAACCTGAGACCGGAGGAAGTCGTTTGATCGTGATCGATCACAAGACATGACACTTCCATCCAGAATAGATTTTATCATGAACCATGATTCCGTAGAAGTCATATTAATAATAATAAGAGTAATCAAAAAGAAGAAAGAGAAAAGGTGTGCTCCGTGACCTTTCACCCCGCAATTCTTCAAATCGTTGATTCACCACGGAGTGCGAAAAACTCAAAAATCAAAAAGGGCGGAGGCTAAATGACACCACTTTTTGTCCAACCCTCACACGCTAGTTTAGAGAACTTGTTCAGCTCAAACCAGTTCAATAGCCGTATTAGCATTCACTTCATTGAACCTGGTAAAGACTATCAATATTACAACTTGTGCCTAATTTTCCAACATCAAAACTCCGTCAGACCCCCCGCAATACCCAGTCCCATCAGTGTCAACTACTTTGTTAATGTAATAAAATATGTCTCAGACAACTATATTAAAACTAATATGATTGGTACTATCCAAATAACCAAGTCAAACAAATGATACAATAAATACCACAATAGTATTCAGAAACATCATCAGCTGCCGCATACTCCGGATATTTTACCGATAAATGTCCTAACAAATGCAAGACACGTACGCAGTATTTTTACAGCAGCCAATTCATTAACACATTACTATCCTGTTTAGTGTACGCTATTATATTACTTGGTTGTACTACTTACGTTATGGTAAAGTCATATTGAAAAATATCTATGATAATAGGTGCGGTATGACTGGGATAATGTTGTAACTGTAGCAACTGTGACGTTACTTGCAACTTGAAATTCAAGATTGGCAATTTTGAGGTCAGGCTTCAGACAAAATACGTCTGACTTTTTTTTTCTTTCTGCTGACTCAATTCCTATGGAACAAAAAGACTCTGTGGATCAGCCGATGACTTGTATAGGTGGCTGTGGCTTCTACGGTAATAAGATATATAACGGCATGTGCTCAAAGTGCTTTAAAGAATCTCAAGCCAAGCTCAACAAGAAAGGCAAGTTGAACAATCCATCCTTTAGATGGGTCCTCACTATTTGATCAAAACGTTATCAATTATTGTCCATCATGCGTCTGATGCAATGATTTATGCTGGTTAGCTATTGCCTTTAACTGACATTGTCCTTCTATTGTAGATGAGAATGTCAAATCACCGCCGTCTGTACCAGCTGTCCAGAATCAGCCACCCTCCTCTACTAAAAGCCGTTCCCCAACTATAGCAGAAGCACCACCAGAAAAGACATTGGACTCCAAATTGACTTCACCTTCCATATTACCAACATCACCAAGACCAGAAACGATACGAGATACTCCCACTGAATCATCTGCAACGCCTGCGCCAGCTGTCAACAGTCATCAAATCCAAAACTCTACAGATCGAGAGGAACCCCAAAGCTCATCCGCAGCCATATCATCGACTTCAACACCATCATCAGAAGTACCTCCAGCAAACAATGAAAAACCTGTTCAATTGAACAAGGGACGCTGCTTTAGTTGTAGAGTCAAGGTAACATAAACACAAAAACGAGCATCATGGTAGATCTCTTATTTCTAACCAACCCCCTTATAGATACCACTGGCCAAACAAACTGTAAACAAATGCCGATGCAACTATACATTCTGCGATTCGCATCGCTATCCCGACCGACACGACTGCGACTTTGATTATGCAAAACTTGGCCGAGGTAAGGGAAAAAAATTCCTGTGGGCGGCGTAAAGTAGCGCTGGTTTCAGTTTCTGACGCAACCCACACATTTCAACAGATTTGTTAGCAAAAAACAATCCAAAGCTCAATCAGCGACCGAAAGGAGGCAGGACATTTCAGAGAATCGATAGCCTGTGAATCCTGCAGGCAGGACCTCATCTCTTCTTTTCCTGCCTTTCACTTCCTCTTGACAATACATTTTCAATTGGTTTTGTCTTTCGCCAGCTTAATATCGATATCTCGTAATAAACGCACCGATCGACTTTTTCACATACGAGAACACAAGCAACCTGCAGATTTAAAATTTGCACCTTTCATATGTGAATGGTTATTAGTCAGTTCAGTCCATTCGTACCAACTATTTACACTGTGATTATGGCATTTTAACCTTTCCCTCCACCCTCTTGAAAGAGAGAAAGTCACTACAGGATAGGAAATGCTAAGCAGAAGGATTACATAAAATAATAGTTTGGTAGTGGTATCAGCCAAAACTTGAAAGCCAACTTGAGGAGTAAAGTAGTATGAAATTCAACCACGTTCGACTATTTATCAAGATCTTTATATTTACATTGGAGCGGTAAGAACGTTGATTAAAATGATTTATAATAATAGTATTATCACCCACAACTGCTTGGAGTCCATCTAGCTTTGAGTCTAGCTTTGAATTTTTATTGCTTAGCTTGTAGAGAAGTTTAATACCGAGTGTAATGACCTGTTCCAGAGATCATGTATTCATTTCGGTGAAGCGAAAATCATGAGATCGTAATCTACGAATACATGAAAGTTAAACTGACATCGCTCAGAACTACTTCAGCTCCATTCGACCAGATTTAGTTAACATTTGCTTCGCTTATCATGGCAAGCTACGTCTACATATTTTGTTTTTCTCTAAATGCATGATTAAAAATTTCCAAAGCCATCTTTAAATAATGGCTATACATAGGGAGATGTAAACAATGAACTGTGTATTGATGTCTTCATGGAGTTAACCAAAATCTGAACAGGTTGGGCATTATTTATTTGTGAATCCTGCAGTGTTAAAAGAGATTTGTGAGAAGTCGTAAGCACAATCAGCTAAACTGATCGATGAGAAAGGTATAGACAGTCATAATATAGATATTTCCCAACCACTGATTCTTCACATAATTTATTATTCGGTTGTGGTCATGCAAGTGCAGTCTTTTGCTTTTTTCTTGACCTTTACCTACCTACGTACTATATTACCTCTCTTGTTTCTAAAGATACCAACGTCGTTAATAACTATGGACCAGAATGCAAAGCCCCGTCCATTATATTCTCACACGCATTATCAAAGCAGCACCATGGTACCTGAGATTCTCCCTTTCACCTTCGAGCACATTTTCAGTGAAAGAAACATCTGTGCTATATAAATATGCGGTGCGTGAGCATTACCAGCATGATTTCATTGTGTATCATCGAATGTAATATTGATTCTCTACCTTCATAATTCTGATATTAAAATTTGACGCTGAACTGCGTATTTTGAGGATGCGAGAATCACAAATCGTTCATTGACGATACGCTATAAACTGTTTAATGAACAATTACCGATACCTACCATTGATGACAGAGCAATGCAGTGCCCATGTTTCCATCCTACTGACTTGTAGTGCAGATTCTTAAAGGCCTATCAGTGCCAACAAGGTCTTTTGACTGTCTCACGTCACATGTTGACAATGCTATCCGACGAAAAACCTCTGTCAACTTTGAAGCAAGAAAGCTGCGCGAGTGCAGGCATATTTTGGCCAAGCAAGAACAGATTGCGCAACTTGTTACAACTACCGTAGAAGAAATCAGTAATGGATCATTCCGTCCCGCAAAGTACACAGATCCAAAAAATTGCAGACGTTTCACCCTTCTGCCTTTGTGCTCCATGCAGGCGACTCATATTTCATTGGATAAGCAAACATTTCCTAATATACTCCGACTCGCAGGCCTCTACACAGGCGGTCCTTTAGACAAAAGAAGATATAGAGAAATTTGCTTTCAACACTTCAACTTCCAAAATTTAGGCATCCAATCAATAGAAGATTGCAGT
Organism: Umbelopsis sp. PMI_123; assembly: GCA_021235465.1. Taxonomy (NCBI): domain Eukaryota; kingdom Fungi; phylum Mucoromycota; class Umbelopsidomycetes; order Umbelopsidales; family Umbelopsidaceae; genus Umbelopsis; species Umbelopsis sp. PMI_123. The sequence continues at coordinate 10,554 of JAJSME010000015.1, read as the reverse complement.
CGCGCGGGTATAGAATTCAGGTAAAGAGCTATATACTTGGTTTTCTTCAGTGACTGGCATTACCTGCTCTATTTCTTACTGACTTCTTGATGCATGCTGTAGTAACATATTGCGTACTGACGGTTGTGACCTGGAGGTGATATTTCTGAAGGCGCCTCACCTCCAAATACCCCCAAGGACACCCGAAAATTTTAGAAATTGGGTGGTGCACGGCAGCCACCGCTGCACAATCTGGGGAGTTGACCCAGGAGTAACGGATGTTTTTGTGGCCGCGGACGGCAGCGGCACCAACTCCCATAGATTCCGAAAGACCTCAACAAAGGAGTACTACGACCTTTGCAACTTCAATCTATCCAAGGAGAAACGTGAACAATTCCGGAGACAGGCATCTCCCCAAACAATAGAAGTCTCAGAGAACATAGAGTCTTTGAAGACAGCCAACATCGATACTGTGCGGCATGCGATCCGGTACCGCATGGACAATTTTACAAATATCACCTACTACTACGATTTGGATCGTAGATTTCGAAAGCTGAAGATGAGCAATTACCAAGGAAAGCAAAAAGGTCTTGATGAAATTTGTCGTCGGTTGACATACGGGTCCAGTAAATACGGTATGCCTCCAAAGCCAAGACATGCGCACATGCTATCACCAGCATCCAGGCGGGCAGGAAGTTGGGCTCCTCTTTCAAGCTGTGACAGACAGGAAGAAGATCGCAGCCAACACTATATCATTGCTTTCGGGAACGGTGCCTTCGGTGGCATGAAGGGGAAACTGGGTGCACCAGTCAAGCGGCTTAGAAACCATCTGTTGCAGGTGGCGAAGAGAAATGTATTTGCTTCAGTTGTCATCATCGACGAATATAACACGTCAAAGGTGTGCGCAGAGTGTCATAGGAAGACGTTAGTGAATATGGAGCGAAGAATCCCAAGACAAGTAGGATCTAGTGGAACAAATGCGGCTAAACCGACCGTCCATGCGGTGCTCAGGTGTACCTCCTGTAGCATCGTATGGAACCGGGATGAACTAGCTGCGAAGAACATACTTTTTGTTTTTCAATACATGGCTACGCATAATAATGAATGGCCGGATCCGTTCAAAAGGCCAGCCGATAATGCCGAGGAAGACCGCGGACCAGTAGGGGGGGAAGATCCGGGTCAGTCAGCTCGTCCAGTAGGAGCGGGTGGGGACTCATAGCTGACCAAGAACACCTCGATGTCTATTACAAGGTACGATGTCTGCCATATCTTTTTTTGTATTTTTTGGCTACGTTGAAACTAACGCTGAGAATTTTTTTGGGTCTATTGACATCCTCGCCTGCGTCGGGAGTGGGAATATTGCTCGTTGCAATGTTGGTAAGTTTTTCAAATTTGCAATTTTATGCTGAGCGTAGTCTAAGGCAAACGATAATAACGTAATTATATCACGTAAATACAGTCCGCTCATGACGCAAAAGAGGAATACGATAGGCGCTGAATATTTTCTGATTCACAGTAACTGAAACCTGTTCATATGTACCCAAATATGGCGATAACATACCGATAAGCAGTCCTTCACAGCCACGTGTATCTTTGATTATGGTTAGGCTGGTCATCGCCACGCACTTTTCTTCCTTTCTTCCTTTATTCCTTTCCGCTAACTTGTTTGTGATGTTACAAAATATGAAGTGGAGTGATATTTCAATGAAAGTAATATCGATCGGCGTCGCTACCACGATAACTGCTTATACCCTTTATTCGGCCTTCTCTGCCAAAAATCCATTTGCCGACCTTCCCAAGTCATCCTTCAATGCTATTCGTTCATTCACCTATGACCCCAAACAGAAAGACAAAGAAAGAGAAGAAGAATACCCAGTTTTCGAGAAAAAAGACTTCATAGGAAAGCAAGCTCTTGTGGTCAATGATGTGGACATCGCCCATCAGGCCCTTGCTCAACAAGACAGATACCGAAAAGGTCATCTGTATGGCCGTTCACCTTTGTTTTCTTACGTTCATCGTCTATTGTTTGGAGGTAAGAGCTAAGCCCATCAAGTGTACACGTATTCTCAACTTCAATCTTGTTAACAATATTTTTATCTCCTTGTATAGGTGCCAATATCGCAAACGCGTCTGGTGAAGACTGGAAGATCCGACGAGAAGTACTGGTTCCTCTATTTCAAGGCCGTGTCATGCTTCCCGAACTTTTACCTTTCATTATTCGCCGAGCACAACTATTGGTGGAGGAGATAAGATCTCATCAAGGTAGACCCATCGATATTGATCAATGTTATGTTACATTGACTTCCGATGTGATTTGCGAGTATCTCTTCGGACAAACTCCTTCACCAGGAGAAATCAAATTTGACAATTTCGTCAATCCTGCCAAAGCTATCGCTGGCATCAAGTTGAAATCACTGTATGCTATGTTTGGTTTGAAGGAATCTGCATCTGCTGAAATCGAAAGAAACTGTGAATATATTCGAAAATTAATTGACAAAGTAAAAAGAGGAGAAAAATTGCGCGAAAATGGTCGGCCAACCTTAGCTGAAAAACTGATCCAACTAGAACAATATCAAGGTCCAGAAGGAGAAGAACGCTTGATATTAGAATTGCTCATTATGATTTTTGCTGGTCACGATACAACCGCTCACTCTATGACGATGCTTACATACACGTTAGCACAAGAACAAGAATGCCAACAAAAGATTCGAGAGGAAGCAAATAAAATCATTCCTGACGAGGATAGTTTGACTGCGTACAACTTAGGCAAGCTTCAATACACATCTGCGGCTATCAAAGAGAGTCTTCGATTACACCCAGTTGTCCCTGAGCTATCCGTCCAATGCCATAAAGACAACTTTCTTGGCCATATTCACATCCCTGCCGGATCCACTGTGTAAGTTCATTATTCAATATCATGTTATTTTTACACTCTGCCGTATGTAACTCAACTGTAAGCGTCAATTAGATTATTGCCTGTATTACGTTTGCAGAGAGATCCAGCATTTTTTAAGAAGCCACTCGCATTTAAACCAGAAAGATGGCTGGAAGAAGATTTGGAGCTTCAGGCAGATTTGGAAACGGTTGGGAGTGGTAAATCGCAGTTAACCAAAGCGTTTCTCACATTCTCTCAAGGTACACATAGCTGTCTTGGTATGAATCTAGCTTATCTCGAACTTCGCGTTGTTACTGCTCTACTTGTGCAGAATTTTGAAATTCGCTATCATGGACCAGTACCAGAAATCGTTAACGCCTTGTTGCGATTGAAGGAGTCCCCACTAATGGAATTTCATCCACTCAAGTGAGAATAGAATGTAGTGATATTATTTCTCTCCGTCACGTTATTACAAAAAGACGTAGGATGGTTGAGCAGTGTGCAATGAATATATGAGATCATTGATCTATGTATTGACTGTAAGCCACAAACCGTTTGAGGAACAATGATGCCAGCCAATCTTGATGTACATGTTCTGCAAAGTACAACGATAATTTACGGAATGAGCCACATGGAAGGTGGTACCAATATCTCGTGATTACAAATTTAGAAGTATGGTCAGCCGCGAGATTTGGCGACTTTTCGTTTTTCACTAGGACCTTTTCCGTTCTCTCACTATACTTTCATGCTTCTTTCTGATGTTGCAAAATATCAAGTGGAGTGATAACTCAATCAAAGTAATATCGGTTACTACAGCTACCGCGCTAACTGTCTATGCGTTATATTCAACCTTCTCGACCAAAGGTCCATTTGCCGACCTCCCCAAGTCATCCTTTAATCGTCTTCGTTCTTTCACCTACGATCCCAGTAAGCAATATGAAGAAAAAGACGAAGAATATCCAGTGTTCGAGAAAATTAGCAGCTATTTAGGAAAGCCAGCTCTTGTGGTCAACGATGTTAACTTCGGGCACTATATTCTTGCACACCAAGATAGATACCGAAAAGGTCATCTGTATGGCCGTTCCCCGTTGTTCTCTTATATCCATAGCCTATTGTTTGGAGGTAAGTGATACGTTTATCAGGTATAATGTTTATTGATTATACTTCTAGAGTTTAACAACACGCTTCCTGTACTACGTGTAGGTACCAATATCGCAAACGCGTCTGGTGAAGACTGGAAGATCCGACGAGAAGTACTGGTTCCTCTATTTCAAGGCCGTGTCATGCTTCCCGAACTTTTACCTTTCATTATTCGCCGAGCACAACTATTGGTGGAGGAGATAAGATCTCATCAAGGTAGACCCATCGATATTGATCAATGTTATGTTACATTGACTTCCGATGTGATTTGCGAGTATCTCTTCGGACAAACTCCTTCACCAGGAGAAATCAAATTTGACAATTTCGTCAATCCTGCCAAAGCTATCGCTGGCATCAAGTTGAAATCACTGTATGCTATGTTTGGTTTGAAGGAATCTGCATCTGCTGAAATCGAAAGAAACTGTGAATATATTCGAAAATTAATTGACAAAGTAAAAAGAGGAGAAAAATTGCGCGAAAATGGTCGGCCAACCTTAGCTGAAAAACTGATCCAACTAGAACAATATCAAGGTCCAGAAGGAGAAGAACGCTTGATATTAGAATTGCTCATTATGATTTTTGCTGGTCACGATACAACCGCTCACTCTATGACGATGCTTACATACACGTTAGCACAAGAACAAGAATGCCAACAAAAGATTCGAGAGGAAGCAAATAAAATCATTCCTGACGAGGATAGTTTGACTGCGTACAACTTAGGCAAGCTTCAATACACATCTGCGGCTATCAAAGAGAGTCTTCGATTACACCCAGTTGTCCCTGACCTAGCACTCAAATGCCATAAAGACAACACCCTTGGCCAACTGCAAGTCCCTGATGGATCCACTATGTAAGTTCATTAATTAACATTCTGTTATTTACATTCTACCATATGTAACTCATCTGCATGCGACAATTAGAATATTACCTGTATTACGTTTTCAAAGAGATCCTACTATTTACAAGAAACCACTCGCATTTAAACCAGAAAGATGGCTGGAAGAAGATTTGGAGCTTCAGGCAGATTTGGAAACGGTTGGGAGTGGTAAATCGCAGTTAACCAAAGCGTTTTTCACATTCTCTCAAGGTACACATAGTTGTCTTGGTATGAATCTAGCCTATCTCGAACTTCGCGTTGTTACTGCTCTACTTGTGCAGAATTTTGAAATTCGCTATAATGGACCTGTGCCAGTGCTGTCCAATGTATTGTTACGATTAAAGGAGACTCCACTAATGGAATTCCATCCACTCAAATGAGACAACAATGATATAGTTATGTTATGAATAAAATAAACTCATGCAATAGTATACTTGCCTGATAAAATTGACTTTCTTCGATCAATGATAATTTCATGACTCAACGTACAAGATGACTTTAGGGTCGCCAACCCTATTGACGTTATTTCTCTATCATAATTATCATGTACGGTATGGTCGATGAGCTTCGTTTTGTGAGTATACAGGGTTTAATAACCGTGAATTAATGGTGTTTGAACAACTGATGGGAATATCTCCAGTATTCATCCCACAAAATAAAATTTAATGCCGCACGTGGCTTAACCTTGGAAGCTTGGCATTGAGGTTGGATTAGAAAATCAAAAGGTAGTTAGCTACAAACAAACACTTGGTTTGTTAATTTTGGTTCATCAAAACATTTGTTCTTCAGTTCACGTCTTCAATACCCTTTTATGATATGTTAGCTTAACAGCAGGAGAAGTGCTTCTATCAAAGTTGTAAGAATGACAGCAGCCTCATGGATACCTAAATTTGATCATAAATCGCCGTGACCGATCAATTATACATGTGTGGAACTACCCAACTGGCTTTTCTATCGCGCTTCACACATCTTGTACTTTGTAACGTTTAAAGTAAAGGCTGAACGGAAGTTCATCCTCAAATCATGCATGAGATTATAGCCATTGTCCATAATAATTTGGCATTCTGATATGATATTCAGCAAAATGAATTACACGGCTTGTTAAAACAATGGCTGTGCAATTATGTACTTCTCGCGTTGCATATGCACACTGCTAAGCCATGATATGTAATAATATAAGATCAATAGGACCTCCGGGGCGACAAGCAGATCATATCACATATATAGCGGCGAAACAAATTTGATAAATGGCACCAGAAGAAAGGGAGATTTACGATGCTATCTTTGTTTTTCTCTATGCTAACAAATCTCCTGCAGAATGATTCTGCAATAAAGGTAGCATCTATAACTGTTGCTACGATACTTGCAGGATATGCTTTATATCGTTCCACGAGATCCAAGGGTCCATTCGACCATCTCCCAAAATCCAACTATGATCAATTGCGATCTTACACCTACGATCCAAGTCTACGTGACGACAACGTATACGAAGAATACCCGCCGTTCGAAAGAGTTATGATGGCAGGAGTACCGGCTTTGCTGATCAACGACCCCGACGCCGCCCACCAGGCACTTCTACGACAGGATAGGTACAAGCCTGGACATATTTTCGGGCGCTCCCCATTTATTTCATTTTTCCATACTGTCTTGATTGGAGGTAATAGAGAAACAAGAGCGAAAAGAATTAGACCATAATGGTTATTTCAAGGTAGACTTATTCATCATTCTATCTCTAGGTGCTAACATCGCAAACACTACTGGCGACGACTGGAAGCGTCGTCGAGATGTTCTTGTGCCGCACTTCCAAAGTCGTGCAATGATACCTGATCTCTTGCCTTTCCTCATTAAAAGGACTGAACAAATGGTCGAGGAATTGAAATCTTACAACGGCCAACCAATTAATATGGATAAGCACTTTGTTGCATTGACAGCCAACGTTATCTGTGAATACATTTTTGGTGAAACCCCTCCGGAAGGACTGATATTTGACAATTTCAATAATCCAGCTAAATCGATTGCCACCATTAAAATGAAGCACATTCTAAACTTTTTTGGCATCAAGGATGCTGCCTCTAAAGAAATTGAGCGCAATTCAACTATTATTCGCAATGTAATCCGCAGTGTGAAGCAGGGTAATCTAAAACGGCACAATGGTTCTGCCACGCTGGCTGAAAGGCTCTTGGAGCTACCAGAGTTTCAAGGACCGACAGGAGAGGAACGTCTGGTTCAAGAGTTACTCATCATGATATTTGCTGGTCATGATACCACCGCTCACTCTTTGACCATGCTGTTTTATACCCTGGCAAAACACCCTGAATGTCAACAAAAAATCAGAGAAGAATTTCAGTCTACCATTCCTGATGAGGAGAGTTTCACAGCCGCCAACATCGGAAAATTGAAATATCTCTCTGCCGCTATTAAAGAAAGTATGCGCTTGCACCCGGTCCTTCCTGCGGTCTTGCTGCAGAGCTATGAGGACACAACACTTGGTGGTATTCAAATCCCAAAGGGATCTACTCTGTAAGTTTTTTAAGAATTACATATCCAATGGGTTAGACCTTGTGACTCAATGCATCATTATCTCATTTTACAGAGAAGTCCCCCAAATTCGCATCCAAAGAGATCCGGAGGTATTCAAAAAGCCGTGCGCCTTCATACCAGACCGATGGTTACAAGATGATTTGGAGTTTCAAGGTGATCTCGAGAAGGTTGGTGATGACAAATCCAATCTGGCCAACGCGTTCATGGTCTTCTCTCAAGGAACTCATAGTTGCCTAGGTATGAACCTGGCTAACCTTGAGCTTCGTGTTGCTACTGCTCTCCTAGTCATAAACTTTGATATCAAATATAATGGTCCTATTCCCGTAGTGAAAGGTACCATGCTGAGACTGGAGCCATATCCTCTAATTGAATTGCACCCTCGCCAATCAGATTAAACATCGCATCGCGCTATGTTCATTTATTGTAATGTAGTGTGCATGTATTAGACATTTTGGCCAGCATTGAATATGAATTATCAACTTATAACTACATTATCGGCTAATAAATCGTCTAATATATAATCCTACAACGATTTGTGACACCTCAAAGAGCACAGTGTGATCAAAACAATCTGTATCACTGTCTGGAAATGTTGCGCGCCCATTCCATTCCTCACATACGCGGTGATAGGTTAATAACGGATAGCCAATGCAGTCACCAGCTGTAGTGGAATGCCCGGTCATCAACCATTTTTGTGGGTTAGTGCATTGACCTTCTTTGGGTGTTTGGCTTTGTGTAACTAGCATGAACTTGGAGAGCGACATAATAGTTTGTTACATGCGGTTCGTAGGTGCAACCACCGCTCTTCTCAATGCTGAAAGATATATTACATAACGACAATGCGATTCGAGCCATGACAGCTTCCATTGCTGTAGCGGTTGCCTATGTTGCCATATCGAGGACAATGAGGAACCCATATCCGAGAGTTCCAAAGACAAACGCTGACCTTCTTGATATGCCAATGTACGATCGTAAGAAGCGTAACGAAAAAGGCGAAATGTTACCTCCGCTGGAACAATTAAAGGCATTAGGATGTACCTTGATTGTAGTCAATGACCCTAACCTAGCGACCAACATTCTCGTTGAAGGACAGAATAAGTACTCGGCCGGACACAAAGTGGGTAGATCCCCAATCATGGCTGATTTCCATGAAATGTTAATTGGAGGTAAGTGATAACATTATCTTTGCGCAAAGTTCATTCATTATACTGATGATGGGGGTATGTGTTGGCATGTTTTGTTTGGGTGGATTCATAGGTGAAAATATCGGTAATGCCAGAGGCGCAGGTTGGAGGTGGCGTCGTGACGTGCTAGTTCCTCAATTTCAACCTCGAAAGCTTGTTCCTCAGGTGTTGCCTTCTGTTATCCAAAAAACCGAGCATTTGATACAACAAATCAAGTCACATAATGGAAAACCAGTAGACATTGATAAATACTTTGTAGAGTTGACCGGTAATGTTATTTGCGAGTACCTCTTTGGCGAAATACCAGAGCCTGGCGAGGTATCGTTTAATAACTTTCGAAGGACCGATGTGATTTTCCTATCGGTCATGTTCCGGCCTATCTTTCGACTCTTTGGCTCGAAAGGGCCTGGAGGACGTGAAATTAATCGTAATCGAAGATTTGTTCATCGTATACTCGCCAAAATCAAAGCTGGAAAGGGAAAGCGGCCAAATGGTTCTCCTCCGCTGATGGAGCAGCTATTAGAATTGGAGGTATATCAAGGCCAAAAAGGAGAAGAGCATCTAATAAATGACATGCTTCTCATGATATTTGCTGGACACGACACCACCGCTCATTCATTGACGTACTTAGTATATAGTCTTACGCAAGAACTAAGCGTGCAGGAAAAAGTCCGAAAAGAAATCAATTTGAAGCTTCCAGGCGATACCGAAATCACTGCTCCTGCTCTGGGAAGACTGACTTATACATCGGCGGCTATCAAGGAAAATATGCGAATTCATCCTCCTGTAACGGTAGCAATGCATCAAGGGTACGAAGATCTAATCATAGATAAAACTTTTGTACCCAAAGGCTCCACTATGTAAGGCAACCAATCTACTTGTACATGCCTATTGTACTCCAGTATCATAGCTAACATTATTTGGAATTTCAGAGTTATATCTACAGCACGCATCAATCGACATCCCGAAATATTCCAAAAGCCTTTTGCGTTTTTGCCTGAGCGATGGCTGGAAGAGGAGGAAGACATGTTCAATGACCTTGAAGCCGCGAGCCAAGATAAAGGTTTAATGAACTCGACCTACTTGACATTTTCAAAGGGGACCCATATGTGTCTTGGTATGAATCTTGCATATCTAGAGATGCGTGTGGTGATGACTTACCTTGTTAAGTACTTCACATTTACCTACGATGGACCAATACCTAAGACGTCTGGCATGATTGTCGCTCCTGATGATGATATTCTGTTTAATTTCCAGCCTATTACCACGTGAGGTTTGGTACATCAGCTGTGTGCATGAATTTGCAGTAAGCCACGAAAACCGTGTGGTGTTACTTGCATCGGCTACTTCATAAAAATACCAGATTATTCATTATCAGATAAATAAAACGAATCTCATCATTATCTAAAAGGATTATATAGAGTAGGGCAATCATCTGACTGAACAAGGAACAACTTTTACTCGTACAACGAAGTCCGCATAGTTAAACAAAACAATTTTATAGGAGTTTTGCAATGGGAAAGAGATTATCCTGACCTACGCTATTGCATTGCACACCATGACCCTCCACCAGTGATAGCGTTTTTAATGGAGCCAAGAGCGCTGCGTACACTGGTTATAATGAAACTGGATTTCTGATCTTCACCTGGAGTTGCCATGATTTGATGGAACCATCCACAAGTGAACTTTTTGTTACCACGGTCTCTTTCCAACTGCAAGACGGCGTTGTAGAGTTCTTGAAGATGTCGCTGGGCATAAGCATTATATCGTATGTGTTGGGTGGTGAGAAAGACCATGGGAGGATCAAAAGATCTTTTATCCAGTTTGAATACTCGTCGCAGTTCACTCACGAAACCATCTAGAAATAGCCGTAATCAGTTTCAAGATAACAGGGAAACGGATGTTTGTCGGGGATACTGATATATTTTACCATTAGGATCTTCCAAGACGTCAATGTT